>OX438669.1:21882352-22610646 GCA_949316385.1 Globia sparganii
AAAAATGTAGATTTAGTAGTACATCACGCCTAGTGGATAAATCTTAGGCAATCTAAATACAGATTCAATTTAGAGCCGCAGCCAAAAGCTTTTAGACGACGTTTGCTAATACTGAGGTAGGCAGAATTCTATTAACGGACTTTGAAGAATGTAAATGGAAATCAAATTTCATATTTTATTTTTTTTTAGTTTACACGCGCCTTCTCTACATGACGTGTATTAAGAAAATTAGGAAACTAGATATGTATTTATTTGCACAATGTACAGACAGTTACAGGCCAGGTATGACTAGGCTAAACATGTTTTGGGATTTATTAACATCAGCATAATCTTGAAGTCCACAGCAGGACATAAGCTTCCACAGGGACTGGAACACACAGGCACACACAGGCACTTCCACTTTCAATCTGCTACGTTTTTCAATTCGTGATCTTCACTTTAGGACTAGTTTGATCCAAGAACCAGTAGCCACTACAATAGAATAAAAAAGTTTTTCATTTAAGACAATGTTTTTATTTTGCAACGACAACAAATGGACATATTACAATGGACACGAGGATAGCTATGGCAGATACTTGTTAACACACTAACCAGATGAAGATTTTATTCCGCAGTATTTTCTGCGTTTTTATGACCTAAAATTAGGCCGAGTTTTATAATCTCTATCCTTTATAAGATTATGTAGATTAATGATAGGATTAAACAACTAATCATCCAAGATAATGATGTCAACAATCTAAGTTTGTCTACAAGTCGTTACAACGCGTAAGCCGAGATCGTGTCAACTCGCGCGCATTATTTTGCGTCTTTTACGCATCCGATTTATTTTAGATCACGAAGAAGTGCGTAGAACCGTGTACCAAATGAAAAGTAAATAAGTATAACTACGAAAATAGTTCAAAAATGCGGTTAACGTCTTATTTAATATGTAAAAAAATCATTGCTCTAAATATCCCCAATTTACACCTTTACCGTCCGACTTAGATACTTTAATGGATTTTATGTATCATATTTTTTAATTAATTAACTGTATTTTGTTTAGACTGACTTTTTAACGGGCAAGCCCGAGCGAAGTTTGCGTAGTTGAATTTTGGGCCAAACATTTTATAATTAATTAAACTGAGACACTAAGAAATAGAAGGGCGAGCCTATTCCTAACTCCGGCCGGCAGGCCATCGTAAAGAATTTTCTTCACAGAATAATACTCTAGGAATCGACTTTAGGTCCATCAGTCTCATACAATACATTTCTATTATCGATTGAATACAAGAGCCGCGACAGAGTGCGATATTCTCCGCACGCAGGTAACCTTTCCTGCACATTTTCCTGATGGCTCAAGGTGGGGGCTCCTTTGTGTAAGGTTACATTGTTCGCAAGTCGATCTCTCTTGAATATATATAATTATTTACAACTTCATTTTTATTTTTAATT
Source organism: Globia sparganii (assembly GCA_949316385.1). Lineage (NCBI taxonomy): Eukaryota > Metazoa > Arthropoda > Insecta > Lepidoptera > Noctuidae > Globia > Globia sparganii. The sequence continues at coordinate 21,883,784 of OX438669.1, forward strand.
TTTCATCAAGTAGGTAACTACCAATTGCAGTTTCAAGGTGATGTCTAGATTCTATCTATACCTAAATATATTGTATGTATATTGCACATTCATATCATTATTGAGTTTTTTGGTAGACTTTGTCGGTAACAGTTTTGGACTCCTAGTCATTATTATTTTTACACAAGGCAGCAGTGGCTTCTACAAAGATTCCTTACAGTGTTCCTGCTCAAACATGGCAGTTCTTTGATTATTATTTTCTCAGATATCTTTAACTTTTTGCTTAGAAAAACGTTTCACTCAGCTCCACGAGTTCTGAAATACTTATTAATCAATGTATCTACATATAAACTAATAATAGCGTTGAACAGTTTACGGGTAGTCAGAAGCCCGAAAGTCTGACAACCAGTCTTACCAAGGGGTATCGTATTACCTAGTAACTGGGTTGTGGAGGTCAGATAGGCAGCCGCTCCATGTAAAATACTGGTATTCAGCTGCATCCGGTTAGACTGGGAGCCGACCCCAACATAGTTGGGAAATTGCTAGGCACGCGCTTATCTCTGAATCTATCAGTCGAATTAGTTTTTTTCAGCTTTTGATGGCCCAGTTGTTGAGGAAGGCTATTATTGCACGCTAGGACCCTTAGGAGCCGAGCAACAAGAAAAAAAAGGCTGAAAGAACGCTGAGCGAAAACGAAGTAATAGCACTGGCAGGCGATGCGATGCGATGCGACGGTGTGTCTCGGGGAACAAGAAATCACACGCGGAAGAAATCGCGGGTAGAAGCTAGTGTTTCATAAAAATCAACGTCATAAATCTTTGCACAATGAAGAGTCGTGAAAGAACGTCTGCACAACCATTTCTCGTTGAAAAGAACATGCACTTACAAATGCTTCAACATATAAGCGCCCATTATATTTAGATGTTAAACAACGCTTTCAATAACCCGACTAGAAATGATATTATTTTATTCATGCACCATCTATACAAGCATGCTAATAAGAAACCGCATGAAAATAGCTTCAGCAATGTTACCATCGAGAACAAACGACGTACACGTTCCTGCAGTCAATGACTTACTATGTTTATTTTTAATGTACACAAATCCTTTATAGTGTACTGTTTTTAGATTTACATAAGTAATAAAGTTATTATAAGTAGCTGTTGCTTTAAATTGGTGTGCAAAAGTGATTAGAACATACAATAAAAGCTCGAATATAAGTACATCTAAACTACTGTTAAGTAGACAAAAGATTATTTTTTTTGTTTGTTACGCTTTCACGCCAAAACTGGACGGATTTGGATGAAATTTGGCACATGGGTAGACCATGACGTGCATAAGAATATAGGATATTTTTTATGCCGATATTCTCACGGAATCGAGATGTATGCGGGTGAAACCGCGGGGCGCAGCTAGTGCACATAATAAGAAATTTTAGGCAGTCGTTTACAAATTGATTCCGGAAGGTTTAAGGACATAATTATCACCTCGTAAAGGGATCGTCTCGGTATCAACTCGAGCCATTCAGTATTCTTTATATGAAACTCTCTACTGCAACGCTCACTAATCGGAATCGTAACGTAATCGCCTCGCCTCGGGACAAGCTCATGTTATAAGGTTGACACCTGTTTGACGGCAAAGCGAAAGGCGATACGGTTACGATCCTACTTTCCGTGTTGATATGTGAGCTATGTACAGAGGCCAGCACATCACCCAATCTGTCAGATTTCTTTGATAGATTTTCAACTTTATTACAAAGAAATAAGGTTTATATTCAATTGGGAAAATTTGACAGATTGGGGTAGCTTTATGTGCTGGCCTCTGTACCTTTATGTGTATAATACATAAATATTAAAACTAATATATCATTTAAAAATAATAAAGAAATCTCGATGTTCTGTCAAGTCGTCAAAAGCGCGCGAAGCAGGGGCGGCTCGCTAGTCATTTATATTTCTATCATATGTAGATACAATCATGAACACGATTACATTCTTCAGCATTTTGCTGCCGTGAGAACGTTTTTTTTGGAAAATCGCTCAGTTTCATAGCTACAAGGAAATCATTAAAAATCCTTTTACTCAAAGGCAAAAACCCTAAACAAAGCTAAAACTTAATAGACGTATTATTAATAATCTCTTATGTCAAAGGATTTACATAACGAATCGTGCGCATCTCGCCACGTGTCGTACATTATATACCTGTACCTACTAGGGTGTGTGTGTGTGTGTACCTACGTTCATGTTCGTCTGCGCAACGCTCACTAAATTACATTGAGCGTAATCATGTCAAGGTTTTATGTGAATGAACTCGGCTTGTTAGTGTGTGTGTGTTAGTATATGTACCCTTAATTGTATAACAACACTTTTGTTTTAACAATATTACATGTTATTTATTGTCAGTGTGAAAGATTTTTGTGTTAAAACTGAGTTTTTTTTTTCCTCTCCTCCTCCTCCTCAGTACTCTGTAAATAGTACTTAGTTTAGTTCCTTTTTATTTCACACTATGTATTCTGTAAGTGAAAATTACAGTACGAACTTAATATTTACAAAATATATTGAGAAAATCAAGCTCTGAACGAGAACCCAGAATTTTTCGGAAAAGAAAATCTTAGTTGTAGTTTCCTTTTCTTTTTAATTTTAAAATACTTATAAACTACTACTTATACTGTTTGCAGGTGGAACTCAGGAAACAAAGAGCTGGTGCCAACGATGCGAACACTCCTCAGATTTATTGCTTGACCTTATTCATGGTTTTATTTCAAGCTGTTAGTAACTCTTAGAACGAACTGAAATATATTAGATTTTACCGCTGTTGGAGGTTGTTACAGTTTGTTAGGGTTTGTGCACAAATACATGCACACATTACGCCTATAATCCCCGAAGGGTTAGGCATTAGAGGTGTGTCTAGGTATATTTCAGTCAGTTATGTTTAAGTCCGGGGCATCTCATATTTAATAAGTGTTTGTAATAATATTACCAAAGTAAATTTGTATAACTTTATCTAAATTTAATAATAGTAAATTAAGTCCCAGACACTCCCTCAGAGACAAATTTAAAGAGATTAATATAATGACTGTGCCTTCTCAGTACATTTATGATAATCTTTTGTATGCACATAAAAATATTAATCTATTTAAAAAATACAGTGATATCCATAACATAAATACTAGGAACAAACACAAATTTGTTGTTCCTTCATCAAGGCTCAAAAAAATAGGTGGCTCGTTTAGATGCCAATGTATACGTTTTTATAATAAACTTCCTAGTCACATTCAAGAACTAAGCCTAAATAAATTCAAATCTTTTATAAAGCGTAAACTATGCCAAAAAGCCTATTATACTGTAAATGACTTTATTGAGGACAAAAAGGCTTGGGATTGAGCTGCTCCAATAAGTTTAGACTGCGAATGTTGTTTTATTTTATTTTGCGATTTTACACTTCTTTTTTGAAGTGAAAACTTCTTTAGCGGCGCTGCGTATTTTTTTTGGAATGGGTAAAAATCTCTAAACTCGCGTCAGGACACGTGACCTGATCGAGAATTCGTAAGACGGATGGAGAGAGGGCAGGCGGCGCAAGGCGCTTGCGCGAATGTTCGATAATTGTCATGTTTGTGTACGATAGCGCAATGAATAAATATTGTATCCTACCACATAAATAATAATACTTTTATACTGATAACGAAAGCAATTCGTACAAAATTATTCTCTAACCATTCCAAAATATCAAAAATGCAGAACATTAATATTTAAGTTTTCACTTCTGCCGGCACTCCCGGAGTGCAACCCGTCGATTTTTTTTTCTTAATATCTATTTACATAAACAATGACATGAACATTTACTATTTACTGTGTAAAGTATTATATTATTTTATTTATTGTGAATGTGAGGACTATGTGGGTCATTGTTTCCGTTTTAATCATGGTCTGGCGGTTTGAGTAATTTATGCGGCCTACCCAAATGTCCTTTCTTTGGTATTGTTCGTCGAATCGTTGAGCTCCCTAAGTTTGAGTTGAGCAGCATGATTACTGACAAATGCGTGCACTGACTGGACAGGTCCACTCAAATTTGTGTGGTTCTTTCCTCAAAAGACTATTTCAGACACCAATCTACATGGTCCTGAAAATGATCTGACCAAGACTATTTCTGGATTTTTATATACACATTGACATTGATAAATTTTACATATACAGTGACATGAATATTTACTTTGTAAAGTATTATATTATTTTAATGACTGTGAATGTGAAGACTATGTGGGTTTTTTTTTTTTTTTTTTTGCCTTTTTTTTTTTTTTTTTTGCCTTTTTTTTCTCAGATAGTTTTAGTCATGGTCTGGCAGTTTGAGTAATTTATGCGACCCACCCAAATGTCCTTTCTTTGGTATTGTTCGTCGAATCGTTGAGCTCCTTAAGTTTGAGTTGAGCTGCATGACACTAATCTACATGGTCTCCACATGATCTGAACAAGATTATGTCTGGACTTTAAAAGAGACTGTGACCTCTGAGTTTGTTTCGGCCTTTCTTCTCAGAGTAGTCAGTTAGGAAACGCCGACCTCATCTCGTTTTAAAAAATATGATTGACATGTAAAAGTGTTTGTACAAACCTACTTACAGAAATAAAATCATTTATCATTTATCATTTATCATTATTTTAAGAAAATAGCTACCTATAATAGAATTATTTATGTTATTTTTTTTTTAACTTGTTATGCGAATATAATTTTTCAGTTTTCATATAAGTATAATTTTATTTTAATTTTAGTTTCTACTTTTTAATTTTAATTTAGATTTTTTAACTTTAAGTATTATGTATCAAACAATAATATTTTGCTGTGCCCTGACAGGGTCTACAACGGCTCTTAGCTCTAAGCATTTTGTCAACATCTTGTTTTTGCCTTGTGGAACGCAAATAAATGAATAAGAATATGAAAACTATTGCCATCAACCACTGCTACTTATAAATTCTTCATGGAAAAACCTAATATCACTGGCAATCGAACCTAAGACCTCATGTCCAGCACGTCAGCAATATCGCTTGTGACCACTAGACCGACGAAGCAGGCGTGAACAAGCACATAATTACGTACAGTCAACAAAGGAGATAAGTATGCAGGGTCGTCGAATATATTTGAAGTTTACCGATTTAACCGATTGATGTTTTCGAATTAAATTTTATTTTGATTAATGAACTGTTTGTTTTCTATTAATTTAATTTAATTTTATCCGAAAACATCAATCGGTTTCTTAGTAAATTTCACCTATATTCGACGACCCTGCATACTTATCTCCTTTGCTGACTGTACATAGGTAATTATATTGTGTAATACCTACAGCCCAATAAAAGTGTAACTAATAAATCGAATAAGTATCTACTGTCGTTTCGTGATTGCCAATGAGTGTGTGTTGTCATAACATTTATATCTATATACTAGCTTTTGCCAGCGACTTCGTCCGCGTGGAATAATGACTTCCGGAAATTGAGGCACTAACTCTCATAGAGTTTAACCGATGTGCTCTTTCTTCTGCCGATTCTTGAGAACGCGTATTTCTCATTCAACGCGTTTTTCAAGACAATAGCGGGCGGACGCCGGAGTCCGCTTGGGGCTTGAATAACTAAAACTACGTCTAATATATAAAATAATATATAATAAAACCTACTTCACTTAAAACTAAATACCTATAAATACTACAATTAATAATACCTATACCTATAATTAATAAAAGTACCTACGCTTTTACCTACTTAATATAAAAAAAACTGAACATAAATTAACCAAAACTTACCTACTACTAACTAACTACTACTAACCTATTACTACTTCACCTAAAAAGAAATCCTGTTTTCCCAACATTTCCCTTCACTGCTCTGCTCCTATTGATCGTAGCGTGATGAAAAGTATACTATAACCTGCCCAGGAGTATGAAGAACAATTGTACCAAGTTTCGTTGAAATCCGTCGAGTGGTTTTTGTTTTTATAACGAACATACAGACAGACAGACAGACAGACAGACAAAAATTTTACTGATTGCATTTTTGGCGTCAGTAACGATCACTACCCGCTGATAGTTATTTTGGAAATATATTTCATGTACAGAATTGACCTCTCTACAGATTTATTATAAGTATAGATAGATAGATAAATGTAATAATTTTCGATCTAGTTTTATATAACATAGGTATGTAAAGCTGTTCACTATGCAACAAGATCGTTTCGATAAAGTATTGCGTCGTATGTTTTTTTTTTATATCACTGACCTATCTACACTAAGTAGGTACCTAAGTACATAAGTACCTAAAATAAATCAATCACAAAATATTTAAAAGTATTTAACGTATGATTTTAGACGGATTATTTTAGTTACTAAGATAAGATTAAATTTATAATTAAGTGTATAATAAATGCTTAATGTTACCTTGACTACCTATTGACACTTTAGGTTTTTAAATGTCAAATAAGTTATGTTATCAATAAACCAATATAATGAAGATTTGACGAACCAAGTACCTACTGAACTAAGGGAGTTCCTTCAAGATGTTACGCGGTACGCCCACAACCCACATGCGTACGAGTGGCGTGAGTATGCGTGTAAAGTGTACACCAGCACCTACGTAGAAACACACAGAAGTTTTTGTTGATAAAAAAAGCTAACACACACCCACAAATCAGAGATAATCTTGACAAGAAAAAAAGTTAGACATTTTGTACCAATATCACAATAACATGGGAGGAGTGTAGGCAGAAGAAGCGTCGAAAATATTTTATTACAAAATGACGGACTTATTTCTCTATGATATTCATCTATGATCTTAACACTGATAGCAGTTTAGCAAAAGCATGATTGCATAATCAACCTTCAATGTTCCTACGATACAGGCCTTTCTGTGAGAGACAGTGGGTATCCACATCCATATGTTGGTAAATGTCCATGTCTTAGATTATATGGTTCTAGGACATGCTGATACTGGCTGGACAGATACTTCAACTGCTAAATGTTGATACTTAATAGAAGCAAGCCTTCTGCATCCTCCAACTCCACATTGTGCACCGATGCGTGCCCCTGCCAAGATCTATTTGTGAATGCGTTTGCGCACCGCCCCCCCTGCCCTCCCCTGCACTAAGCGTGCGATCACCTCATCGATTAAATGGTTTCGATGTGTGAAGCATCGCAGGTGAAAATATGACGCGATTGTGAAAGAGATAGTCATTTGATGTTGAACATACGCTTCAAATGTTTGTGTGTGTTTCAATTTACCTTTGTGGTAATTGATGGCATTATGGATGCCTAAATTTCTCATGTTAACTGAATATGTTTGAATAATATTGTAACTACGTGGTGTTACTGCGATTGGGAATTGTTATGTCATATTAACTATTTTATCAGACTGTCATAGGAATTCTGATGACTAATATTTGGACTATCGACACAGGTAATTCCACAATTAATCATTTTATTTTAACAGACCAGTCCTCATACACAAACTCAAAGCATTTATTTCAATTAAACCATTTACAGGCACTTTTAAATTGTCCAGGTGTCTGTCAGTTTGAAAGTTGAAGCTAATTGCTGGTTGCACAAAACTCCGTGGGCCTATATCATAAAGTTACCATGCAGTAACCACCCAGGCACCTACCCAAACGAGCGTAAAACTTCAAATTGCGATGGATTTATAAAACCTCATAAAAATGTATGATGATGATAATAAGAAGCTAAATCATATTATTATCACTACAGTAACACCATCAGACCTTCAGAGTAAATACACTTTATGGTACAAGTGCTTTAATAACACCAAGTAAAGCATGATTCACATAGACAGCGATGTAAATTCAAGATATGCCACAGTGCACATCATAATTTCTTTGGTGCATGTTAGGTTATGTCAATTAAGGACGCTTCGAAATGTTCAATGTTGCCACTACTTTAAAGAGTAAAACATTTTATTGAGGATGATATTATAGCATGTACCTATGTCTATTTCCTGTCTAGTAAATATTGTATCATTTTTAAATTCAATTTAAGTACGCTGTGCCGGTACAGTGTCCTATTAAGTGTTTGCTGCCCCGGACGACGTCATTACGTCAGCGCCGGCTGTCGTTGAAAAACCAGCGCTGAGGCTCTGTCTTGCACAGGGTCGCAGCATAATGCTGAGCGATAGCCGTTTTGCGTGGATGTGACGCATGTTTCCCCCTACCGTTTAGTTATTTTATTTTTTGTGTTTTTGTTATTTTTGCGTCATGCTCACCGCAAATAAACGTATTTTCTTTCTTTCTTTCACTGATAGAAGTATCTTTTTAAGTCCACTATGGCGGTCTGGCACTGTCCTAATGTACCCATCGTTAGTATAATTCCAAAAACAAGAATACAACTGAAAGAAGTCTGTACATTTAAGGAGTTCGTTTCAAAACCTGCTTTCGCTGAAAAATTGTCGCTTGATATTTACAAACTATAGCTGTCGGTTCCACCTGTTTATTTCTTGCAATAATATGCTGGTTACCTCATTTCTTTTTCATTATTTAAATATTGTAACCATAACAGATTGGCAGTTCTATCTGCCACACAAAATACAGCTAGTATTCACCAAAGTCATGCAAAAAATCAAAGTAACAAAGAAAACTAACGCTTTCACTGACATTCTCATCGCTTTGAGTACAACTCAGCCTTCACCCTCGAGTTTAAAGCTAGTCGGGCAGTGTAATGTAGATGAATTGCCTCAATTGAGCAGATAAGCGTAGATTGGCTAATTGTGTGCGTTATTTTTAGTGCCCGCCAGTGCACGACTAGATTGGGGAGTACACGTGCTTTCTACTGCGGAGTGGGCACTCAGGACGTGTGGGGACGTCCTGGTCCACGGGTTGGGCAGCTCTCCAAATGTTTTACTGTTGTGTGCTTGTTACTTTTACCCGATCATTTAGTTTCGTTAATGGCTTATGAAGGAAGAAAGTGTTTTGGCACATTTTCGGATGTAAGACTTATTTTTGTTCTAGTTTTCACATGAGCGGGAGTTTAGCTAAATAAAACAACTATAGTATTAATTTAACAATGTAAGTAATGTTTTCTCGTCTTACATACCCCGATCAGTAGATACATTTGCCCAGCGCGTGTTGCCAGTGATGACTTATGGCTCTGAAACATGGTCGGTCACAATGGGCTTCATTAGAACGCTGAAAGCCACCCAAAGAGCAGTGGAGAGGGCTATGCTTGAATTTCCCTCGTGATCCGATACGTCGAAGAATTGCCAAACTTAAGTGGCAGTGGGCAGGGCAACAGAGCACATTGCTTGCAGACAGACAGACAGATGGGGCCGAAAGGTTCTGGAATGGCGGCAACGTAGCGGAGACGGAGCGTTGGAAGGTCTCCCACAAAATTGACCGAAGATCTCCGCTGAAGCACAAAGCAGGTCAAAGTGGCGATGCTTGAAGAAGGTTTATGACCAGCATTGGACGTTTTTCGCCTGAAATGATGATGATGAATAAATAAATAAATGAATAAATTAATAAATGATGAATTGATGACACAGTTACTAGTAACACAAGGAGCTCCTCACTAACTTTCAAGAACCGATATTTATAAGTAATTATTTGATGCATTCTCCGGAATCCAGAAGATTCAGATAAGTATTATGTAGATCCAGTGTTTAAATCCATCTTCGACATAGTTAACTGTAAACGAATTTCGAAGTATTAGGTATAGAAAATTGCCAATGTCAACCAGAACATAATTCTTGTATATCTACATAAAAAACATAGCGACCAACACCGACTTTGTTATGTAAATACCTCGGTAATTATAACCCGCGCCTACATAACGTGACTTCGCACATTTTCTCAAATTAAAACAGCACTATACCGTAGTGCACTTTCAGAACGTTATAATTAGCAGGATCGAGTCCCGTAGGGGTCGTTGGGGATAAGAGTTGCGAGTGAAATGGAAAAGTGGAATGGCTTATAAATGTCATGTCATAATTTTTATGTTTAAATCAATTTGTGTATAAGCCCAGCTGTGGTCTAGATTGAGCCAATAAAACTCATTTATAAAACAAAATTCGAATGATAATTTCCTGACCGAAAATATGCCCGATTTTCCTACCTAGGAAAATGATCTTTCGAGCTGTTTCGAAAAAGAAAATCTCTGCTTTTCTGTATATGTTCTTTTTGCGAAAGCTTTGATGTTCACTGAACAGTGTATGGAATGAACGTGTAACATAAGGGCGTAGGTGTGTAGAAGGTACCCTCACTCCACAACTACAAACAAAACAAAATCATTCAACTCTTTATTTCACGCTTCGCTTCCTGTTATTCTAACATCAACACTTTAATTTCCATATCAATTAGCCGGAGGGCCAGTCGAAACGTTCACAACACCCACTCATAGTATAGAGTTACCAGTACCACTACACGGTCTACACGGGTAATCCTACACGGTACATAGACTCACTAATTCAATTTGATGGTCATACACACACACGCACTCACACGCACTCACACACAAACTCCTAAAAATAACGCCGAACATGAAGGGCCATTTACGGTACTTACAACTTTAGTTATGCAGTTTAAAATAACGAAAACATGCCTTATGTTGTTACTTATAAAGTTGGATTTGCCTCTTCTGGCTTGTGCGTGTACGTTGGTGTTTATGAACGATTTTATTACGCTCAGTTAATTTATTTGTTTGTTCGTTCGTGTCGCGACAAAGACCGGCCTATAGTTAACAGAGTCAAATGTATGTAACACAGTCTGTGATACTATTACTGTAATGGCTAATTTAATTTAGTTTGTGAAAGCTTTCAGGAGGAAAGTCATTACTTAAAGAAAAGTGATGAAAAGTCGCTGAAATTTATTATTTTCGAAAAGGAACCTTTTGACGTAAATAACAATTCTTTTGAAAGGTTATTCCTGTGGAAGACTTATGATTAGTTATGTGAAATTAATATACAATTATAGTATAGTATAGCATTTTTTAGTCTTTAATATCTAGTCTTGTGCCTAACAACAGTTTTACAAAGTCATCGTACTTGGCAGACATAAAGTCGCTTCATAGTCCCTTAATCCCTGAGCCACTTAACAATAACGAGTCCTACTTTTCCCAGAGGGTTTGACAACGATTTTTAACCGACTTCAAAAAGGAAGTTCTGTATTCGACCCGTATGTATGTATGTTTGTATGTCCGCGATTTTCTCAAAAACGTATGAACCAATTTTGATAATTTTTTATTTATTTTATTATTTATGTACACACAGTAAAATACATAGGAATATGACATAATTATAATTTGAGTACAAAGGTACTGCTTGTTTCTTAAGAAATTTCTTCCAGCAGACCTGCAAAAGGAGAAGTAAAAAAAGAAATGTAGACAATAGTGTGTGAGAACAAGAAGAGAACAATAAATGAATGTGTGAAGTCTAAAACTAAAATTTTAAATAAACTTTCTTCACTACTACTTCTACTTCTTTACTTTCTTTCATTAAAATGATCTAAATACTTTCAGGAAGGTTTTAGTATATAATATTATAGGTAATTATTCTTATGTACGAAGTTATATGCTTAGATGTACTACATCTCCGGCATTTCTATGCGAATTTTGATGATTCTTCTAGTCAGTGTTTTCAATTCTTCAATGCACTAAGTGTTAATTGAATTTGTGTGGGGTGTGTACGACTAAAAACTGAAAAATAAAACCTTTTTACAAAAAAAACAAACGACTTTCAAAAAACACAAAGTGTAAAATAAGTTTAATTTCGGAAGTCGGTGTCAAAAAACGAAAATGCGGAACCAACGACACCGAAACTTCCGAAATTAAAGTTATTTTTCACTTTGTTGTGTTTTTTTGGAAGTCGGTTGTTTTTTTTTTTTGTAAAAAAGTTCTTATAATATTAATTTATTTATTTAAGGGACAAGAAAACAGTTATATATTAAGGTTTAATTAAAACTATGAGTAAAAAAATGGGACCAATCTGGAAGCATATCCTTTCAAATTAAAAAAAAAAATCCAAATCGGTTCATAAATGACGGCGTACTGAGGTAACAAACATGAAAAAAAAAAAATACAACCGAATTGATAACCTCCTCCTTTTTGAAGTCGGTTAATAATGAATTGGTAAACATAAATAACCCACACCATTGTCCACGGATTAATACTGATCTTTATTGAACCCTATGATGACAAAGTCAACCAAACATCAAAGTATTTTTTCCTTTATATCCCATCCCTGTAGAAACTATCATCGCAGACTATTAATTTCCCAGTTGTATCCATAACATTTCCCTGTATTCCAAGTTCCACCCTCATGGAGACTCCCCGCGTCCTACATGAAAGTTTCCACAGCCTCTCCGTACTAACCTAATACAAATCTTATTAGTTTTTAATGTGTCTCATCTGCCTCTAATTGTCCCTCCCTAATGACTCCATGATATTGGTACCCATTACGAAAATGTTTATGTTATTAACATTTCGTTTTTCCTTTTATAGTGAGTGTATGTTAATTTTTGTTTCAGGAATATTTGCATGTGTTTCTATGAATAGGTATTAGAAATTATGTCTAATTTTTGAGTAATCGAGTCACTCGGTAGCTAAGAGTTATCGACGCCTACGGTTGGAGAGGTCTTTGACCAGTAGTGAACTGCTAGAATCTGACGATAATGATGATAGAATATACAGAACCGATTTTCAGAAAATCTGTTTAGAAAGTTACAGGACAGCTTTTGGCGTTAGCCCAAAGCTTCTATGTCTGCGATAGATTATCTTTTTAACAGACTTCAAAAAGGAGGAGGTTCTCAATTAGACTGCATGTTTTTTTTCGTATGTTTTTTACGCTATATCTCTGACAATTGTAAATCGATTTCAAAAATTATTTTTGTAATGGATAGGGTATGCCTCAGGGGTGATCCCATATAAATTTTATTAACTTTGCTTGGGTAGTTTTTGAGCTAGCTTCAATAATACGTATTTTTACCCGACTACGGCAAAGCAAAAAGGAGGGTTATGATTTTGACCGTTATGTATGTATGTTCATCTGTCCCCTCGTAACTTCTAAATTACTTGTCATAATTTGATAAATGAGGTATTGTTATAGGCTATGTGACATCACAATAAATTGAATATGGCGCCCTCTAGCGGACACAAAGTCATGTCCTAATTTTTTTTTTTATTCATGCCGTGTTTGGCAGCAAATGAAAGGGCTTAATTAATTAGTACATTTCAAAAATATAAATATATTGTCAGCTATTGCTCACGGATTTGCTTGCATATACCTACCCGATAATTAGGAATAATATTTACTTATAAAATCACGCCTCAGATTTGGGCCAAAAATATTTATGTATAAATTTGGTATATTACCTAGGTACATGTAAAACAATTAAACCTAAACAAAAAATAAAAAATAAGTGGCTCTGCAAATACTTTATCACGAAATTAACCCCAAAACAATTTACTTAAATAAAAAATAAGTTCAAAAACTAAAATCAGACTACTGAAAAGGATGTAACAAGAAAGTACCTTCCCGTGGTCGCATGGCTTATAAGTATGTTAGTATAGCATTCGACCACGAGAAGGTAAGCAATTTATCAATAGAAAATAGCGAGTTAAAACAGACCATTAATACTTTGAATAACAAATATCAACTAATAAAGAACGCAACAAGGAAATTAACAAGCGAAACTGGAACCCCTAAAAAGAATGTGAGATTGTCTACTCCCTACAAAGAACAAAATTCTACAATTCACTTGGACCTAACTCGAAATACCGTACAAGGAAGCTACAAACAAGGATCTACGTCTATTGGAGTAAAAACTGCATTGAAGTTTGATAAAGAAACTATTGGAAGTAATCAGAAAAATGATAACAACTCGTCTCAACTGCAAGTTAAGAAAAACAAATTGTGTTTAATAAGTAGTAATAAGACTAACAATGTATTATCCATAGCACACAACGCTTTTCCGAACTATCAGATATGCCATTATATCACAACTAACTGTGGAATAAGTACGCTTGTTAGTAATCTAGAATCAAAGCTAACTAATTATACTATGCAAGACTATTGTGTAATTCTAATAGGTAGTGAAGACTTTAATAAAACTAACAACTATTCAAACATAATTTGTAACATTAGGGAAAACCTTTTAAAGTTATCTCACACAAATATAATTCTATGTCTGCCTACATATCAGTGCAATGATTACTCTAGTATGTTCAACTGGAGAATTGAAATGTTCAATAGCTTACTATATCATGACATACAAATTTATGACTATGCTGTTATATTTGACTCTAATTTAGACTTATTATATGATTTTACCATGTTTTCAAATAACAGTGGTCGATTAAACAATTGTGGAATGAGAAATATTTTTGACAATTTAAAATATAATATTAAGGACTGTGACAATATATCAAATAATATAATTCCCGAAACTGAAACGAATCCTGAAATTCAAAATTCCTCGAGGAAGTCAGATTTTTTTCGTGTATAAAAGTATAAACATCCTTCATCAAAACATAAATGGACTTGCTAGTAAAATGGATTTATTATCGCTATCTCTGTCGTCACTCCAAGACGCACGAAATCCAGTAGATGTCGTCTGTCTCACAGAGCATAATATGCTGAATACTGATATGGATTTAATCAATGTTCCTAATTTTATTAAAGGGTCCTTCTTCTCAAGGAATAATCGCCGAGGGGGCTCATGTATCTTAGTACGCAATAATCAAGCGTTTAAACCTATTACTACACTAAAACAATATTGCGTCGAAGGCGTTCTGGAGTGCTCTGGCATCGAACTTTTAAATCATAATATCCTAATATTTTGTGTATACCGACCACCAAGGTCAAAAACAGATGACATAAACACATTTTTTTACACTATAAACCGACTACTTGGGAAGTATTGCTACAGTAAAAAGAAAATAATACTTTGTGGCGACTTTAACATAAATGTATTAAACAAAAACAAAATGACTACAACGTTTATGGAAACACTAGCTTGTCACAACCTACAGTTAGGATTATTTGAACCAACAAGAACTATTAGTGGAGCATGCATTGATAATTTCATGTATAACATTCGTGGATGTAAATGTAAAACTATGGAGTTTGCCCTATCTGATCACACGGCACAATTATTAACCTGTCCCGTAAAACTTAGCTGCTCTTTAAAATATTGGTATGTAAAAAGACGAGATTACAATAAAGATAATATTAAGAAATTTAATGATTGCTTAAATTCGACTTCATTTAATGACGTATTTGAAAGTAATGACCCACAGGAAGCTTTTGACATTTTTTATGATTTATTTACTTTATTTTATAATTTATGTTTTCCATATATTCGAATTCAAAGATATTCTCAAATGCGACCCCGGTGGATGACAACAGGAATAAAAAAATGCTGCATGCGTAAACATCAATTATTATGGAAGTATCGTAAGAATCGAAATATCATAAACAAAAATAATTTTAAAAATTTTGCGAGTAGATTACAACGTGTTATAAAACAGACAAAAAAGTCTCAAAATAATTACTTTATCCATACAGCTCAAAATAAATGTAGGGCCACTTGGAACGTTATTAGTAAAACAATGTGTAATGTGCCAAAAAGCGAAATCAATCAAATTAATATCGATGGTAAACATTGTACTGATGATCCACAGACCATTGCAGACTGTTTTAATGATTTTTTTATAGACCAAAAAAAAGGGAATACAAGTTGTACTAAAACAGAGACCTTTCCTAATCACTCGGAAACATTATTTATGTCTCCAACTACACCCCAAGAAATACACAAAATAATTTTAAACTTCAAAAATACCAACAGCACTGGATATGACAGTATATCGACTAAAATTTTAAAACAAGTGCCAATTAAAATATTCTACATTTTAAGTCATCTCATTAACCTGTCGATCCTAAATGGATACTTTCCTGATAAACTTAAATTAACAATAATTAAACCTCTTTTCAAGAAAGATGATCCCTATAATATGAATTGTTACAGGCCCATAGCACTAGTACCGGTGCTCTCTAAGGTCTATGAAAGGGTTATTTATGACAGGATGAATGACTATTTTGAGAATTTCAATTTGTTTGCTAAAGAGCAAATAGGCTTTAGGAAAAATAAAACCATTAATATGGCCGTCTTTGATTTTCTGACCACAGTTATGGCTAGCCTAGACAATAAAATTCCAGCGTGCGCATTGTATATGGATCTAAGTAAAGCCTTTGATTACGTAGATCACAGAATTCTGTTAAATAAATTATACAGGTATGGAATTCGGGGCACTACATTAGAGCTGATAGCTTCTTATCTTACCAACAGAAAACAGTCCACATTAGTTACTCGAGTATGCACTAAAACTAAAACAGAAATTAACTACACTTCAGAATACAGAGAAATCAAACAAGGCGTCCCACAAGGAAGTGTTTTGGGCCCTCTGCTATTCATAATTTATATAAATGACCTTCCCAAAGTAACTAATCATCCCACTATACTCTTTGCTGATGATAGTACTGTCGTTTTTACAAATAAAGATAAGTTATCCTTAGAACAAGATATAAACAGCACTCTAAGTGATATTATAAAATGGTTAACTAATAACAATTTAAAAATGAACTTTGACAAAACTAAAATTATGATATTTCGCAATCGTAAAGCCCAATTTACTGACATTAATATAGATTATACAGGGAACAAAATAAATGAGATAGCAACTACAAAATTCTTAGGCATGACAATTGATTATAATTTGAACTGGAAGACTCATGTTGATACTCTAAATCAAAAATTAAATAAGCAATCATACGCCCTACATATGCTGGCAAAAACGGTAGACACTTCTGCTGTACTTGCAGCATACCATGGCTACGTGGGATCCTTGATAAAGTATGGTATTATATTCTGGGGTCATTCCACTAATAAGGACACTGCATTCAAGGCGCAAAAGCGATGTATTAGGGGTATGTTTAATATCAGCCAGACTGATAGCTGCAGACCATATTTTATCAAATATAATATTTTAACATTGCCGTGTGTCTACATTTATGAGGTTGCTAGCTTTGCAAGAACTAACAAACATCTTTTTGATAAGTACAGAAGTAAGCGGCATAGTGATAAAATTTGTTGCAAATCTAACAAGACAGCCTTATATGCCAAAAGCATTTTCAGTATGGCACCGCGTATATACAATCACTTACCAAAGTCTATACTAGAAACTCCATCCATCAATGAATTTAAAAATAAATTAAAAAAATTCTTGCTATTTAAATGTTACTATAGTATTCAGGATTATTTAACAGAAGATGTAAGGATATATTTTTCTCAGAAATATTGTAGTTGATGTCACATGTGATTAATGCTTAATTATCTATTATTATTCTTTAACATTTATTTAGAAATATATCTTGACATTCTCATTTAATACGTGACATTTTAATCTTTAATTATTATTCTTGTGACATTAATATTTGCTACTATTCCATTATTATTTGCCACGGTGAAATTACCAAAATGTGTTATTTATTAATTATTAAATTATTGTTCTTAGTAATTGTTTAACAATGTTGTGATACAGTGAAAGCTTGAGATTTGCATGCCTCAAGGCGTAATATGGTTGAACTATGCTATAATTGTTTTTATTTTAACAACTTTATGTAATTACCCATATTAGCAAATAAATGAATTTGAATTTGAATTTGAATTTGAAGGTACTTTCTTGTTTCATCCTTTTCAGTAGTCGGGTTTTAGTTTTTAAACTTATTTTTTGCCACTTAGTTTATATAGATGATGTTATAATGACTTCCTGTCACTGATATTTACATAGCAAGTAGTATTAGGTATACGAATTAGTGTGGGGTAGGTACGACTTAAAATTTAAAAATAAAAACTTTTTTACAAACACAACTGACTTTCAAAAAAGACATTACAAAGTGAAAAATAACTTTAATTTTGGAAGTCGGTGGCAAATAACGAAAATGCGAACTCAACTATAGGTACCGACTTCCGAAATTAAAGTTATTTTTCACTTTGTAGTGTCTTTTTATCTCAAACGAGTTACCGTTTCAAATCTTACACGTGTAGGTATGAAGGTAACACAATATTTACATTACACAATACACAACACATCTTACAGTGTATGCTCAATCTCCATAATATTGATTTGTTAAAAAATAACCTTCAACTAACACCATTTTGTTAAAAGGAACCATTGAAAAATAATCAATTCCCAAAACCGGTTGCATTTTCTAAACATTTATTTTCTTCACTGAGAACATTTAAAGTCTCAGTTGAATTTACGTTAATTTAATACAGAATTAGAAATAAGACCCCATTCGGAGGGATTTTGTGCCGAAAATAAACGAATAAACATTGTAAAATTTAATGTTAACAGACCGTCTTACCGTTTCATTACACCACACTCGCTATAAACTTTATCTATTTAACCCTTTCTTTATTAAGCTTTCATTGAAAAGTTTGATCTACCAACTTAGGAATTCTATATACAAAATCCGCGATGAATGTAATCAAATGCGTGCGTATCACTTCGGAAGCAAAGGATCTCGCACTCGGTACAGGGGTATGGAGTAAATCCAGACTGCTGTCAGTTGGCTGTGGTAAACAACACAATTAAGGCCGGAGTTTCAATTGACGAGGACGCGCTTTCCAACTAAACGCACAACCAAACACAGTGCTTCACAAACCTCGCTGTCAACGAACACTGTGCCGGATTCGTCCAGAAATCTGTTCCGTGTGGAACAGCGGGGGGCATGTGAACTTATTTTAGATCTCGTTGCTATGTGCGCATGTCCAATTTGCTTTTCCTATTTAGAAAAACAAGTGGGCTCGTTAAGTTCTTTGTGGTTTATGGAAAATGATCGCCATGTCGGTGAATTGAGGGCAACCACGTAGTTACTAAATTGATATGGCAACCATCTTGTTTGGAACACATGTTTCCTTATCTGCTTTGTCATTAGCTGTTATTTCATGTACTTCTTGTTCTTGATTAGGTGTTTTTTGTTCGATTGTAAGTAGTTACAGGGTTCTTTGATAGAGTATAGTTCGTTAAGGTTTTTGTCTGTTCAACTTGTTTTTATCAGCTGCCTGACCTTTCTGATCCGATGAAATAATTCTGTTGGTAAATAAAAAAGGTTATTATCATTATGGCGTAACGTATCTTCAAAAATGTTCGTTGTTAATGATGCATTTTTTATGAGTTTTTATGTGTTTGTCACTATGCAACTTCTGTCTTCTTCTTCTGTTTCTTCTTATTCTTCTTTCCCCATAACATTTTAAATATCTTCTAATGTTTCATCATCCTTATTTTTAATATTGATATTTGATGAACTCTGTTTTTTGTAAATAATAGTCCTAAAATATTAGACTTCAGCCTGCTAATTTAGTAATTTAGAATTCAAATATACTTGAATTTCAAGAGTTATTTTATAATCTAGTTATCTCAACGCACCGTAAGATTGTTTTTTTTTTTATCGAAAACTCGTAACGATAGCGGATGGTAGATCCGGCTTGTTCTCGGTGTTCTCGAATGTTGTTTTTTATTTGAACTGAGAGATTTTAATTAAAAAATACATCACTGAGTCCCGTTACTTACATATTAGAGTCATTTCCGTGAGCTGTTGTTCAATTACAGCCAAATGAGTATAATATAATAATAATATGTGTGTTCTTAGAACCTGCTCCACACGAGCATTATCAACATACTAGTTCTGGCAGTGACTATAGTGATAAAACGCAATAAATATTTAGTATGCCTTTGAAAATTACAAAAATCTAATAATAATCTTGAGATTATTAAATGAGACCTGTTTAATGCTGAAATAGAAGTCGAAAAAGTGTATTTGCATAGAAAATATAAGTGAGTTCTTGCAAATGATGTGAAATCAAGGAAGATAAAAAAATGGAGCTAGACTGTCTGTCTTTGTCCAAAAGACTTTTGTCCAAAGGACATTAAAGCCTTAAAGATCTTGAATGGATGAAGCCCTGTCGCATTTAATGCTGATCAAAAATCTTCTGATCGGAGCTGGATATAGGCTATTAATAATCACGTATTATGTATGTAAATGAGTTCAAAATACGCGCCTGTTTAAGGATAACCATTGTTAATGCTACAGTAGTGTCGGATTGATGTCTATTGTCCATCTAACTACAAAATGATTTATACCCACTGTGATTAGCAATTCACAAGAGAATCGTTGCTATGTGTTACTGCCAAAGGGTTCCTCTGCTTCACATATGAGTGTCGTATAAGATGAGATGACATACTTATATGGATTTTTCGACATCTTTAAAACAAGACTGTAATCGTTTAGGTAATCCAGAAAGACGGGAATACAGTGATTGCGGGCAATTTTTTCAATAACCATGATAATGAAATTCGAGTGGAAGAAAATTGAGTTATTCGAGTCTCAGTCGCTGCAAGCTAGACTTTTAACATAGTATGGATGTAAAATGGCTATTTTAGCACTTTAGTTTTTATTAGCACGCACACACATACAACATAAACGAAACAAAAACATAAACTCATCCTTTCTCCCCACAGAACGCCACCAGCCGGTCGATTCTGTAAAAATCTCACCGTGATAACTTAGGTGCAGTGAGCGTGAAGTGAGCTATCAATAGGGGTAATCCCTAACATCAGGTGGAGTGACAGCTCACTTCAACTAAGTTTTCACGGTGAGATTTTTACAGAATAGCACTACTGCGATCCTTACATACTCCTCTTGCCTGGGCCTCAAGTCTGCTATTACAATAGTGTCAGAATGGTCTATCATTGATTTCATAATTGTTGATTTTGACAAGTTTGGTAATCTACTAATATAATGGCGTCATTATGACTTTCCAATGGTCAACCACTGATACTCCATTGAAAGAAATGCCATAAAATGCTAATCTCGTACATAATGACAAATGAATAGGGCACGCCGCGATAGCGGCGGTAAGACCCCTCTTTGAGGAGTGGCTAGAGAGGCGCCACGGCGCCCTCACCTACCGCCTGACGCAGGTCCTCACCGGACACGGGTGTTTCGGGAGGTTCCTGCACATCATCGGGCGGGAGGATACGCCCGGGTGTCACCACTGCGAGGGTCGCCCGGAGGACACGGTGGAGCATACGGTGGCGGTATGCCCCAATTGTGCGGAGCACCGCCGTGTTCTCGCAGAGGCGATCGGCGGCGGCGGCGACCTCTCGCGCCCGGCCCTGGTTCAAGCCATGGTCCGGGGCGAGAGGGAGTGGGAGGCAGTCACCTCCTTCTGCGAAGCAGTCATGCTAGCGAAGGAGGTGGCGGGACGGCTGAGGGAGAGGGCCTCACGTCCCAGCCGCCGCGGGAGACGCCCCGGGCGTCGGGAGCCGCGAGACGACTCCCGGCCACCGTAGGCGCGGGCTTGCGGGCGGAGAGTAATGGGTAACTCTCCGTCCGATCAGGACCAGGCCCGTGCCGGACGGCGCGTACGTGTTCCACGCGCGCCTCAAAGAGATGTCAGCATAAAGGAAGGGGCCCGAAAGGGCCGAAGCCTGCCGGGGCAGCGGGATTGTCCGAAAGGGTTACCGCTACCCCGGAACACAAAGGGCTAAGGAAGGAACACGGGTAGGTTTTAGTCAGTAAGAGTCTGACACTCCCTTCTGCTCCGCCCAGAGCGGGAGGGGTCATCCGATGATTTCCCATCCACAAAAAAAAAAAAAAAAATGACAAATGAATAAATGTATTGTTTATTGTTATTTACGAACTTCTTACTACTTCAGATTGCAAACACTAATACGTAATATGTAAAAATATATATTAAATGAAATCTAGCATGAAATTTAGTAGTTTTTCTCAGACCATTGACCGACCAATGATCGACCATTATGAATTTAGCAGATTGCGAACTTTTAGCAAAATGACAATGGGATCGTGTTGGAATGACGAATTTATAAAAATAGCAGACTTGGGCCCCTGGTTTACGTTCGTATTTTGTCCTACATGCACGACAGTTGCGAGGTATTTTTATTAATTTTATCAAATTATCACCAAGATTATTTCTTGGGTTTTTCATAACGTCGTTTCCTGAGAAAATTACATATTTATTTCCACAAACAGCCATGTTAATTATGTAGGTACCTTTAGTCAATAAAGGGCACTTTTATGTTACCGTACGATCATTTGCAATTGATTTATTTTATTGTCTGGTCTGCCGGGAAAATAAAACGATTAATTGATTTTATTGTTTTCCTCAATTATTCAGCTTTGATTTTATGATAGCTGTTAGTGTATCAATAGATGATACAACAATAATAAAGTCAACAGATTACCAGATCCTTGGTAAACTAGTTAAAGGCCTACATAATGTAATATTACATGTCCTCCTCAATGTCAATAGTTAATCAGACCAATCGATTTAAGCACGGGATCGGCTTCCACTCTAACTGAATGCAGCTGGATACTAGTACTTTACAAGAAACGATTGCCACTTATTGAATAGCACGATACCAATTAGTAAAAAAAAAAATAAAGAAGACCTACAAATGACAATCCGGACCAACGTGTTTATCGTGCTTTCTGATGCACTGAGGAGTCTAAATATGTAATGGATTGCCACCCACCCACGGACCGGCCTCGGTGAACGTAGCTCAACCTTCGATCGTGCGGCTGTTACTATTTAGCCACGAGCCCCTCACTTTTCAATTACAGTCATTCCTGAATTGGTTAACGACCAACACAAGAAATAATACAAATAATCAGATATTTCTGGAAGGCACAAGTTCCGATACATAATGGCTGAATGTGAGCAACTGTAACTAAAGCAATCGAGTTAATTAGAAAAGTTGAAACGATCCAATTTCTGTGTAATAACTTATTTTCATGGTTCACTTGTAAAATTCGATAATTATTGGAGCGAGAGTGCGATGACTTACTTATTCCTCTATTGGCTCCGGAATTACTTGTTACCTACCTGATTTAAATAGGAGAATTTTCACTTCTGACAGCCTATTTCCCATTTATGTGTTCTCTTTAGCTGAAGTTATATTATTCGTCTTGTAATTTTATTTTTCTTTACGTTCTTAACCCTAAGTTTAAGAAGTATTGTGCCATAATTTATAAACTCTAGACCCTTTAGTTTTATTATTATTATTGAAAGTGTCTTCGATGTTTCTCGGGACCCAGGGGTCCCGGACCTTTGGAAGGCGTATGAGGGCTCGAAGACAACTAGCGGAGGTCCGTTAGACGTTTTAAATTAAATGAGGCATCAACCGACGATTATCCCTGTTCGTACTATGCAAGTGCACCCAAGGACAATCCCCGGTTTTCAAAAAATCTAAATCAAAATATTTTATTTCACATAAGCCTACATGGGCACTTATGAAACGTCAGAAGCTAGGTGCACGGTTCCAAATGGTCGTTTCCTATGGAGAAGAACCGGCAAGAAACTCCACGGTTGGTGTATGACTATTGCAAGATACGGAAACAAAGATATTGGGTTGAGTGGCTAAAGTGAACTGGTTATCTAGGACTATGGAAAAACTATAGCCCCTGCCTGGCCAATATTCTATAGAAATTACACAGGTAAAATGGCAGGGGGTGACTTGCACACTCAATAATGGGCCCCCCGAAAAAGGCCACTAGCACCAATGTGCTAGCAAGCCAGAGGTGTGGAACAAGGCTTCTTCTGGGAGATAGGGTCCGTGGTGTCGCTACTGCCCAAGAGCTCGCCACATGCTGCCCTGAGGGTTTCTGAATCTCTCTTGGTCTGACTCCTCACTCTGGACCTGTTGCAGCAAAGTAAACTCTTCCGGCACAGGCCTAGAATTCGGAGCGCACAAGCCCCATCACGACGTCAACGTAGAGATACGGCGGTGGTTATGTGTTATCTATTTCTGAGATTGCTGGTTAACCTGTAATTGATGACTGTGTCAGTCCGTGGCTATTGTTACGTATGACACTTAGGTTTATATTATATACGGAAGCTGTTGGTGTACCTTTTCATATAAATAAATAAAAACCAGCTCAGAACAGAACTCAAGCTTAATCTTGGAGATCTTATGAATTAATAAAGAGATAATAACAACTCCGATTGAATCTTCGTTTCCAAAGCTAAATATGTATTTATTATTTAATCAGAGTAGGTAATCATTTTGGACTTACAGTGACCTGAAGAACCTGACAGGTTGTTTACGAATGTGTCGAGCAAATTATCCCAAAATGGACAAGTTCATACCTAATCATAATTGCCTCGTGATACCTATTAAAAACAAGACTACTCAATTAAAACTGAAAATCGTTACACGATTGTAGCAATAATATGCGACCGTTGAGAATATGTGAATGAACATTATCGTACCTCACCACTCACTGGGGGCTACGGGTTACGATAGATAACCAACATTCCAAATTGTTGTTGTATCAGCTGCCATATTGACCTCTAGCGTCATCACTAACATTAATAACATGTAGGTACCTAGACTTCCTATGTAGTTCGGTAAGGTAACTGGAAAAATAAAAAATCCAAATTTCATTATCATAGGCATAGATTCATGAGCAGCGGGATTGTCCGAAAGGGTTACCGCTGCCCCGGAACATAAAGGGCTAAGGAAGGAACACGGGTGGGTTTTAGTCAGTAAGAGTCTGACACTCCCTTCTGCTCCACCCAGAGCGGGAGGTGTCATTGCCCATCCTCAAAAAAAAAGGCATAGATTCATGGAACCATGGGAAGGGCAGTTTCCTTCAATCTGCTTACACACTAATGATCACGTACTAAGCGCGATGATCGTTATGATTTTATCTATCTCCTGTCATTGCTCACATTATACTCAAACATAATGCAACAAAAACACAAGCGATACAAGCTGAAATTATGATGATGATGGATGACGAAAACACCAATAAAGTTCGTATTTATGCCAAATCTCAAAACAGCGTGTCGAAAAATGGTTGCGGATATTTATAGTTTTAAGATTCTGGAAAATGAAATCTATACTTCAAACTGTGTCCAAAGTACTCAAAGACGTTACATAGAAAAAATTAGAGTAAAAACCTTTGTCCACGATAATCAACCACCAGTAGGTAACCATCCTATCAGCGCTTAGCAACCATAAACCTAATCTATGACAATTCACCCCTTTACAGCAGATGGCTCACCCCTCAGCCTGCCCCGAGATGGTCGCATAGGTACCGGCTTATCTTCTAAACGAATAGCTAGGGAGAACGGGGGATTAAAGTCATGTATGGACAATACTGTTGGTATCACTGAAGTGGTATTTGCATATGAATATATAAAATATATAAAGAAATCTGTTGTGGTATAGAAAAGTGCAATACATTCGCAGTCGCAGTAAGTTTTTTCTTTTGTTAAACTGACCTTAGATTTTAGCATTTTAACAGTGTAAGCAGTGTAAGTGTTGGTTGGCCATTAAATAAATAAATAAAATAAACTACGGTTTACCAAAAAATGTGCTATTTCAGTCCAAGGATAAGTAGGTACAAAACTGGCAGAAAGAAAATTGAAAATTCTTTTCTTTTTCCGTATTAGATAAATATGATAATTTTCATGCTCATTTCAGGTTTATCTGAAAGCAAAGGAACATATTTTAATGGATTAAATAATCAAACAGGTAGGTATTATACTTGCCTGGCTATTAGAATTTTCTTAACTGAATCAGTAACTGTAGGTGGACTTCTTCAACAGATTTTTACTGTCATGGCTTTGCTTTTTACTTACAATAGTAGAATAAATAAAAACAAAAAACTTTAGGTACTGTTCAACTGTCATTAGCACCACATTAGGCACTGGGCAGACGGATTAATATGCGCTGTAGCTACAGACACGTTTAACTTTTATTTAATCGCCGATAAACATGCAATAACAACAATATTACTTAATTGATTCGTGAATGAATCACCAAATCTCTTCTATCTCGGTCAAAACACTGCTAACAGTAATTGAATAGGTACAAATGGAAGAAACAAAGTTTTGGAAAAATCCGGAATAACCAAGTATACCTAATATTATGATTATGATGATATCTACATAAATAGCTCGGCCTTAGCAACACTTGGATCAATATTAGCTAAGTTGATATAACTAAACCACAGAATATCTTCACTGAAACCTGCTATACTAAAACATACCTAAAATATTTCGCACAAAGTTGATATTACATTGGAGCGTTTACGTTATTTTGAAGACATATAAGACATATTTTTCAATATTATTAGACGATAATTTTATTTTGTATCTGTAAAAATAACGGAGCACCATGTTTCAGATAGAAGGTTCATTTTAGGCGTTAGTTCCGCAAAGCGATAAGAGATGGCGTTAGCTGTTTGCGTATCGAAACGAGCCTCGCCTAGCAACAAGACATAAGTAATCAATGCTTCCCAAATTCTTAAATTGATTTTAGTTTAGTGCTTGTAATTTTTTTTAAATATAGCAAAGGGGTTTATTGAAACTACCAATAACACTAACTAATAGGTGCCAACCTCGTAGTTATGTTATTAATTTATTCAGTTCGCAAATAATTAAAGGTTATTAATTATTTTACAATTTAAAATCACTCGATGATACCTATCAAGTTAATATAGTGATGTGCCACGCTCGGGGCGATCGAGTGCCAAATAATTGTAACGTAGCGGACGGTGCGTCTCCCGCGCGCCGCGCTACGAAGTGCGATAGTTGTACCTAGTTGATACAATCATGTCGTTGGTTTGCGGTTAGAAAGTGAAATAACCCTTGTTTTGGTATAAAATTTAATATTGCACAAATTGCGGGATTTCGTTGTTACTTTAATGTCATTGCGTCTTATTATTGTAAATAGTTAGTACGTAGGTAGATCCTAGCAGACGACTATCTTTTTGTATAATTACGTACTTATTTATTTATTTAAAGACTCACGAATGTTCTGTGAAATTGAGAAAAAAGTGAAATGTTCTAATAAGTTCAAAAGGAAGAAGAATTTAATTGAAAACTTAACATGTATTTTTATTTACCTACTGTTCTCTTTGTGTTGTAAGGTGAAGCTATATATAAATCAATTTACAAGTCATAAAATAAACATGAAATACTACAAGGTATAATTCTTTAGTCACACATTCGGAAGTGGTTGCCTATTTCTTAGCGGATTAAAAGCGATCATTTCTGTTTGCCAGAACCGTCCAGTTATTTCTGAATCCATAGGATAATAGTCTTAGCTTCCTTCGCAATAGTGTCAACAATCGCTTGCACGTCTTTTCCAATACGTGTTGCTATGTCAACTGGTCCAATTTCTTTAGAATCGATACAAAGACCTCTGCATGTTAATTTGTTTACATCGAACGGAACGAATTTATTTTTATGTTTTCTCACAGGTACCACATAAAACTTTATACGTTCGCTAAAGTCGATAAAAAAGTGAAGCGAATATAACAACCATATTAAAATTGCTGATTGCTCCTTAATTTGTAAGAACAATAGATTGAAAGATATTGTTGTAATAGTGATCTTGTGACTGTGTAGAAGACGATGTTGTTTATAAAACAGTGGTGGGAAGGCGAGATGGTAAACTGATGGAGTCTACGATAGAACACGATCATAAAACGCGATGCCAATTTACTGCAAACGCGAGCTCAGCATTCGAGGATAAGATGAACCTGTATTTTATCCTTATAGCTGTTCTTGCATTATCGAAGCACATCAAAGCTATTTGGCACCATCCTCCGACACAGACAGGCAATATATATCCATATCGCAATCTGCACATATTTCGAGTCAGCGCTTAGTGTTCTATTGATGCATGTGGCAACATACCTATAACCGGCACATGTGCACATTTAGGAAACTGTACCAACTCGTCTGTACTTACTAATTATACAAAAACACTGGAGGATGGGGTTGCACCAATCTGTAGCGAGTCCCGGCCTGAACCGGTCCCGACCGGTTCCAACCGGTCTTATTAAAATAATACTCCTCCGATTCCTCTGTTGCTTGTTTTTACCTAGCTTAAATGTATGATAATGTATGGAAACGATGTTGTTCGTTCTCTTAGTTTTTTTAAGTGTCATCTGTATGAAATATTTAATATCTTTTAGTATTATTGAGAGCTGTATTGTTTATGTAAGCTTGGATGCTGGATGAGGTTATGTGTGTGTGTGTGTGTGCATTGTATTCATCTTTCTTCTCTTCTTGGGTTTTGGGAAGGGATAGGTATTAAAACATAACTTTCCATTTTGAAACTATGTATTTTTTTTTCTTCATATTTCTACATTTTCTTTTACGGTCTATCAAATAAATATCAATTATAAACAATTGATACATTTATTATTATTGTTAGTTTTTGTATATGTCGACATTTCAAGTTTTAGAAGTAAAATGTTTTTGTAGCTTTTTAAAATCTTTTTATTTATCGATGAAAGTGAACTCTAGTACTATGATATTGTGCGTTTAAAACACTGGACCCTACAAACATTTAGATTTCGTTTAAAAACGGTTAGTCTATTGATTTACATTTAATGTAGTAATTACACTGGATGAAGAAAATGCAATCTGCAATAACATCTCGTCAATTATATGCTGTTAGTACAAAATGTATCTCTTATCACCCACTGGACTATAGTACCGCAGCTTCGCGTGGCGATAGAAAATAATCTTACAAAAAATTTCATTTTATATTAACTTAAATAACTTAATACTTTTAATAACTATCAATAATATAACCTGAGATCTTTTGCCTGCAGTAGAGGGCGCGCGGGACGCGGCGCGCGCGCGGCCTGCGCTCGCCCCGCGCGCCCCCCTTGCCCCCCTACTTTCCACTCTATGATACACATCTCTAATATTTATAAATCTGCATTCATGTTTTCACATTCATAAAAAGTAATATTTTTCTCGCATTTAAATTTTATACATTACAAAAGTAGTATCACAAACAAATGTACAAACTAGTACAATTACGAAAAACGTACACATATCGGACCTCTACAGAGATCGCCTCTAATAAATACAAGTTACGATACATGAAAATACGAACTCTACGCAACTTTAGAATAGAATTGAACTCGAAACAAAAAATAATACCTAAGACTATATCGTTCAGGGTATCAGTATCACACGCGCGGCGGCGGCTGAGATCAGAGGGTGCGCACGAACGCCGCCACGCCACTCACGCGACCAACCACCACGACACAATCATTAAAATATCCAAAATACGAACAATGATCATACAATGATTAACATAAGTACGAGCGGCGCAGGGCGAGCGCAGCGGTGGGCAGACAAGACAACCGAAGTCCGGGGGGGGGGAAGGGGCGAGATCGACGCTCGCCGCCGCGTGCCGGCGCAAGCGCGCCCGCCGCCGCTGGCACGCTCGACCAGCGACCGAATATCGACACTTTATCGATAACAAAGTGCATTTCGCATCACTATCGACCGTGTCCGCGGCTCACGAGCGACGCAACTAAAACCTGCGCTCTTCCGCGCGCTTATACTACAACTATACGTTACATATCACGCTGTGCTTTTTTCTCTTATTAAAAATATATAATAATTAATATAATATATAATAATATGATATTTGTTAAAATAACGATACGTAGATATCGAGGAGGGCTGTCAGTCGGCTCGCTCGGATCACGCGCTTATCACAGGCTGGTTCACTCCGCCTGGCTCCTGAACAATTTCTTCTTTTCTATCGTGAACTGGGGGCTGATGATGATGGTGCCGCCTCGCGTTAAGTTTCTGTAACAAAAGAGAGGATCGGTTAGTACTGTTGCGAGTGTTGCTAGGCCGACGTAAGTTCATCAGTGGATCGTTTATCTATGTCTGTGAGTTAACAGAACTCAACTTACTTTAAGAATTGCGGCAACAGGCTAGTCCAGTTCGTTGCATCGTGTTCCAGATGTAGATGTATCTCGTGCGTGGTTAACGTGTTGGGGTCTATTTTGAAAGCTGCTAATCTTCTCCCCGTGACGTCGACTATGACGGCCGCTCCCCGCGACCCGCAGGGCTCGCCCTCGGCTAGTGCCAGGGTCTGTCGGGCTGCTCTGGCCAGCAGTTCCGCTGGTACCAGCACCTCAGCGGTGGCTAGTTCGCTGGCTCCTTTCGCCGCTCGTAACTCTCTCTCGAGCCTCTGAGCCAGCGCCGCTTCCGTCGGCACCGGCACCGGCGCTTCCCGCCATGTTGGTCCATTCCAAGCTGTAACAAGAGGAAACAAAGTTTAGATTTCAACCCATCAAGTTTAAGTTATGAGCAACATTTTTAAAATTCCTAAGTCTTTTCTGTCACTATTAATCTTATTGGAATTATTCAAAACAAAAAGCATAAGTACTTGATTTAAATTCATCACTAAACTGTGTATTACAATAAAGTTAATGGAAATGTGTATCGAGCCAGTGCGCACCAAGGGCGAAGGAGTGCGGCGCAGCGGAACAGCTGACACGTCAGCTGATACTGACGTTTGGGCCCCGGCCTGGTGCATACTGCTCACCGATTGATCAAACTAACTTAAAGTACCGAGCTGAACTACTATTACAACAAATGATGCAGATAACTAAGAGGTGTGATGATCTGTTAGTGGCGGGCGGCTGAGAGCAGTGCGCGCGCCGCATAGCAACAACATTCAGCCGGTTAGAAAGCCACTTCCCTCCCTCGCCTCGCCACTCCAAATAGAAAGTCAACTCACCTTTTTCGCTATTGAATCCGACAAACTGATTCGTGACCGGCAGGACCTCCATGTTTTCCAAATTGTTACTTATATTGTACACTTTTTAAACGACGAAAATATTAAAGCGTTCCGCTGCGGAACTTAATATTACTAGAAAAATATCACAAGTCTCTTTTGTACTGCGAATGCGCACTGAACAACCGGCTTCACACCCGGCGACTAGTTATCGTGAAGAGATCGATGGGAAATTGATAAAACGTCCGAAGCTCACGACCGCATCAGATCTGATCTCGTAACCATAGGGCTTCGTCACTCGCCCACGGCTCACTATTCGACCCACCCAACCCTGTCGCTCTCTGTGACGGACTGGCGATACCGGGGACAGCCGCATGTTATATAGAAGGCCGCGGCGGGGGTGCGGGGGGACTCTCCGCGGGCCGCAGAGGGGGCCCCGCGCGCCAGTTGCGCCGGGCCTCGGTATACGGAGGTCGTCTCCACGCCGCTCCACGCCGGCACCGGGTACAAGCCGGCCGGCTTCTTTGTTCGGGTCCCACCGGTGGGACGATTCGGTTCTATCTCATAAAAAAGTGTTCCTTGGTTCAATTCTCGTGTGCTACTTTACGTCCTCGTTTGTTCTGTATCGGTTTCTTTGTTCGTTGTTCTGGCTGTTCAGAACTTGCTAGAATGTAGATCTTTTGTATGTTGTAACTATCTCTGTAGAATAGATTGTGGAAATCGTAGCTGTCTGATGAGTATTCTGCCAGACTGCTGGTATCTTAATGATGAAGACTTTATACAGATAAGCGTTTTTCATTATTTTTAAATATATTGTGTATATTTGTGTATTGTTAAAAAAAATACTTATTGTTATTAGGTAAGTAGTCTAAAATAATTGTGGTGTTAATTATAGAGGTATTCGCTGGATTTAGGAAAATCCGTTTTTTATTCTAATAAGATTTTACTGACTTGTTCTTTCAAAATGTAAGAATTGGATAAAATCTCCTTATTGACTATTTCCTTAGAGACAGCAACATCAAATATGAATGAAAAAACAACGATAACATAAAAATTGGTTCCATTAGCCAGCGATAAGATAATTCGTTGCAGTTGATAGCTACTGCACCAACATTCTAAAACATTGATTGAATATGCAAAACCAATTTCAGAGTTCGTATCAGAAAAATATGTTTTCAACATAAAAAATGTAAACCAAGACATTAGAAATAAAAATTTAATTTATGATGACCATCATTAGAAATGATGCCTCTAAAACTTTAGTAAACAGTCGAAGTATTAAAATTTGATGAAAAAAAAAACACTAAATCCTAAAAGACTTGGCAAATTTACAAAGTAATATTTGAACCGTCAGTCAACATACAATTTAAAGCCGCTCATCTATTTTAGACGAACTAATATCTCTTGAAAGTAAATCGAAATAACAACAAATAGTACTTAACGTTAAAAACCACATAGAAAAAAAAACTTAAAAAAAGAATAAAACTAAGCCAGAATTAGAAATGAATAAACAACTTATTCCAATAACAAGACAGATAAAACTGAGCAATCAAAGTTTTAATAAAAATAAAAAACTTGAATTATGAGTTTGGTAGAGAAATCAATAAAATTATGTTTGTCAAAATCCAATAGGGCCCAAAAGCCTCTCAAAATGAAGAACAACATTAACTAATGCATGTAAATTGCAGTAAAGGAATTGTCTTGAATTTTAATGCATCACTTCAATCTAATGGATATAAAAAGTGCCTACGTGACAGCTAATGATCCGACCGGTGAAAGACAATAATAGCACAATAATTTACTGCTAATAATTAAATTCGACAATAAGGATGAGAACTCCTCACAAATAGATATTGATTCAAAACTCTATAAAGAGGAAATGCAATAAAATTGTTTGCCAAGCTCAAACGTAGGCCAACATAAAAAGATGCAGTAAAAATCTAGGCTGAAGTTATATAAGACGACGCTGATTTTGAAAATAATTATGCAATTTAAAAATGAGTTGCATCAGCCGACTAGAAATTTCTCTCAGTAAGAACCGCTCTACGTGATTACTTGGGCGTACAAAATAAAAAATCCCCAACGTTGGAATCACCGTCCCAAATCGTTATGTTTTGAGATGCTTTTCAAACTTTTCTTTTTTTTTTTATTAGACACCCTAAATTTTGTATAAACTTTAAACGTGTCTAAAAAGCCAAATGAGTGTTTACATAAAAACCTGTTGTTTAATGTAAATATAGATAGTCTTCACTATCGCGTCTTATCGTGCGATTGATGTTTTGCATAAATGGAGAAACAGATTTTTTCTAACAATCGTCGTTATTAATCGTCTTTTTGCTATGCATAAAGGTAGTAAAACTGGTCATTGTACAAGAAATTAACTTTGAAATATAATTGAGTGCAGAAAACAGAACGATTTCAGATATAATAACTGGAAAGCCACAAAAACAATTGAGTAAAAAGAAATAAAGAAAAAATCGGGTTCGGTTGCCAAGCGATGCCGGCCGGCGTCTCGGCCTTGATCGGCCATGAGTCACGTTTGACAAGCGAGTCGAATCGCTCATGCCACTAGCCCATGTTCGTGACTGCAGCTCTAAGCTCCTAATATTAATGCCAATTCATATCTAATCAAAGTTCACGGGTCGAATTTTCTGTTAATGTTTGTGCCACACTCGTTTGGCTACCTATTTTCGTGGCCTCTATGTTTAGGTGTTTTTTATCGATATCTAACATCAAACATGTTGCGTGCATTTTGTTATTTGCGGTCTACCTACATATTTATGTTGAACAGGATATATGCTATTTAAAGTTGCACAAATTTTCTTTTCCAACGTTTCCGAATAAGGAAAGTTCACTGGCGAGGTAATAAAACCATCGTAATCATGACTGCTTCCGCACAGTTTATCGTTAAACACATATTAAAGTAAATAAACGATAATATAAAGCGCCCGCTTCATTATGATACCGGTGTAGGTATCTTTGTTTTAATAATGACAATTGATATAATTGTTGAAACAAAAGTAGTGATTATTAACATTGTGTACAGTTTCATTTGTGCCGATAGTTTCGTGAATAAACTAATGTTTATATTAAATGTCTTGGTGATAAGCTTGTCTGGGTTGAGTAGCTCGATAGCTAGTACGTTATCATTATCAGTAAAATTAATTCAGATAAAATCTTAAACATTGTTTACACAAGACGTTATTAAAACTGTTGAAATAATACCTTTATTGAAGTCGTGTTTCCTTTGATTGAATATGTGTGCTTGTTCATTTAATGTTTAACAATGAACTACTTACCTATAATTTGATCTCAAAACTGGGTTAGTGATGTCAACCCTGGTGATAATCATTACTTTATTTTAGTAAGTACTTCAACCTTTCCTATGTCCCTCAGAATTACCTAAAATCCCTTTCCACCTCATCCGAATTGTAACAATAAGTTCAATCAAAAGAAAAAAACGTATTATCTAAAACCTCAGAATAAAAGAGATGAAGAGAAAATTCTACGTTAAAGGAAAGATTAAACAAAATCCAACGGAAATTAAAAGAGCGACCAACCTGTCGCGAAAGATTCTCGTTCGCCACACAATACATCCCTTATCCCCTTCTTATTCTTACGATCCCTTCACAAAGGGACAATAGGACCTAACAACGCACTGCACACGGGTAACATGTCCCAACCTGTTCCTACCACACTATTCCCCCGTCTATTCTGTGTCACTTTTGTATAACATTATTTTATCCATAGGAATGAAAATTATTTTACAGAAATGAAAATTCTGTATACAATTCAAAACAAAGCTGAATTAGAATTAAATTAGAATACTGAATATTAAAATAATTGTTAATTGTAAATTATTCTCTGTATGCACAACATTTGGTCCAATGTTGGCAATAACATGACTAAGGCAAGAAGCTCAGTTTATAAACAAATTGCTTTTCATCACCAACGTTTTCATTTAGTCGGGTTTTGTAATTTATACTACCAATATTTGCTGTAATCACTATTCAACGCTCGTGCATACTTCATGCCAAGTTTGGGCAACGACTCATTAGCAATTTTAATATGTTTCTGTTTATGTCTCCTACAGCCACGTGTATACCTATTGTATACACAATAAGTAATACTTGTTTTTGTACTTTAAGTTGGCCTTGTAAACTTTAAAATTTATAAACACCCCAATATTGTCTCTAAGATAAGCATCGTAAGCTGACGTGAGTTATTATTTTATTATTTACATTTTAAACTGATTATACAAGAAGATTGAATTAATATATGATTATAACTGGTTTTTATTTTATTATAGGAGTTATACAAGATTGAAAAAAATGTAAAATATTTTTTGTTGAAATAAACGTATAACAGATTTTTGTATTTTTATTTCTCTAATAATCTACCTTGTTAAGTTAGAAAAAGAACAATGACTAACTACTACTGGATTTGTAAAAAGTTGTTGCAGTGTTAAGGCTATGTTGAAAAGTGTGTATTTGACATAATATCAAGCTCTTAATCCTATTTGAATTTTAAGATACTGAAACGAGAGTAAACACAATTAATTAATTTTGTCTGTACGTTACACAACTTCTATTAATATTGTTAATTTAAAGCCAAATCAATTTAAAACCATTACTGAGAATGCCAGCAGTAAAAGTATCATGAAAATTTAAATTTTCTTCTCATTGAACTAAATAAAGTCTAAGGTTAGTTCTTAATTAGACATGACAAAAGAGGATTAGATAAAAGAACAGCAAATACTTGTCCTAAGTAAGGAAGATTCCACTAAAACACAAAGTGAGTAAACTGCAAAAGACAGATAAGTACAACAAGAAATTCACATCACACGGTCCTCCACACTAGAATCTAAATAAAACAAGTATTAAATGCAAACACTAGATCATTAGAAAAACAGGTTATCAGTATCACACTGTTTTATATCTTAGGTCCTTAAGGCACTCCATGACACAGTATTTAGCAATTTAGATACAAATGATAATGAAGAATAGTTAGATACGTTTGTAATTCAGATCAGTGGCTTAAAGACGTTTACTCGAAATTTTGAGATCAAACGAGCCAAATATTTGAAGTCAAATATCATCATCATCTGGTGTTTGTCAACTACGTAAGTATTGCTGTACAACAATAAGATTCAGCGTAAACTACGGACAGGAGATAATGCAGAAGTTGGAGAGAACTAAATTGCTTTGATAAAAGAGTAAGTATAAAACTCGAAAAAAAAATAACACTTAAGGTGGGTGTACTAATTATACGTGCAACTCTGCCTAGTCTTTCGAAAATGACAGGTGTGATGTGATTAATAATTAAATGAGATGCTATCGACATAGCATTATTATAATAAACGTAGAAGAGTAGAAACACAAAGAAGCA
Source organism: Globia sparganii (assembly GCA_949316385.1). Lineage (NCBI taxonomy): Eukaryota > Metazoa > Arthropoda > Insecta > Lepidoptera > Noctuidae > Globia > Globia sparganii. Next base: position 21,919,779 of record OX438669.1, read on the forward strand.
TTTAGCAAAAACATAAGACAGCTCTTTATAGAAGAAGTAGATACAATAGTTCAAAAATTAGTATTAGCTAGATATACAGAAGTTAGATAGATAGTACAAAACATGAAAGTCATATCCATTGATAAATAAGCACTAGGTATATATATTCTTATAACTGTGAACCCATAATCCTATTAACACAAGGAAGCAATAATACCCCAAAATCTTTTGTTTACTATGAATTCAGGAGTATTACATCAAGGTAGTCAGCTTTAATAAGATTATTATGTAACATCAACTAAATTATCTCGTATTTGTTCAGTTAAAAATAAAGATTTGTCGTCATATGACATTGAGGTAAAGTCAAATATGGTCCGTGGCCTCTCCACCTACGAAGGAGGAAGAAATACCTAAAAGTAGTAACGATAGATGTATCTGCCTTTTTTATCGTGTGGAAATCCTCATGGATGTCCACCGCCCTGGAGTGGTTGGACGAGTCTGTCAGACTCTTACTGACTAAAACTACACGGTGTTCTGTTGCTACCTTTAGCCATGGTGCTGTAGCGGTTGCGCATTTCGTCACGCTCCCCTGGCCAGGAGTTAGCCCACATGAATCCATGCGGACCCCGTCACCCTCAGCGGCCGCTTATGGCCGCCATTTCTCTAGAGAGAAGCGCTCGCGGAACACGGCGCGCCGCCGTCTCGAGCCTTTCACTGTTCAGGCAACAAACTCACCAAGTCTATTGCCTGTAGGCTTTACCCTAAGGTGGCCGGAGAACGTTCTGCATTCTCCGGCGCCCGGTGCGTCAGTTACGGATTGGAAGGGAGGTCGTATCCTCCTTCTCCCTTTCCGCGGCCTCCTTCGCGACCATCACTTCCTCGCAGGAGGCGACGGCGTCCCACGCGCTTTCACTTCCGACCATGGACTGGATCACATCCGGAAGCGAGAGAGTATCAGCAGCACGAACCGCTGCGAAGCAGGGCATTCCTCAAGGGTGTGCCGCGTCGTGTCGTCGAGGCAGTTGCGATGGTGGCAACTGGGTGCAGGTTCCCGGCCTATGCGGCACAGGTAGTACATTCCAAAGCACCCATGTCCGAACAATACCTGTGTCAGACGGAAAGTAAGGGCGCCATGCTGTCTCTCCAGCCACTGCCTCACAAAGGGTCTTACCGCCGCTATAGTGGCGTGCCCTGCGCTGGGTTGCGCAAGTCGTTGTTCTCATTCCACCACTAGGGTCTGGCGGCACTCAGCCCTATACACCTCGACATGACGTGGCATCAGGTGTTCGCCCCGCTATAGTAACGCTAGGCTTTTGGCGTCTAGACCGCCCTGAGGCTCGACGCCTTGAAGGAGACCGTAAGGTATCCTCTTATCACCCTGACAGACATTGCTCTCAGTTCACGCCAAATATATGCCTACGTAGAGGTTTTCCTTTGTATCAATTGTCACTAGGTACGTAAACTGTTTAATATTTTAATAACGCAATATAAATTCATAATCAAGTTATTTTATAGTAACTTAGAATTAATAACACAATGGTCTAAAGAAAACAAGACTGCACCAATGTTTTCCATTAAAAAGTATTACTTTAAAACAATCACCAATAGCAATACAATTGACTGGCAGTAGCGACTAGCGAGGTAGTGTTTGAAAATAAACCATTTTTATTCAATAAAGTTTCATTTTTGCGCAGAAAAGCAATCAGGAAGCAATTCTACTGAGCATCAGCAACTAGAAAGTTGCCAATGAATTGCCAACCGACACGGAAGGGGTGAAAACGATTATACTGGCAATAAGCCGACCCCTTTCACCCCCTGAATGAGTCGTAAAAGTGCTTATTGATTCGTTTTATTTAGAAAATGTTAGGAACGAGTTTTTCTTTTCTTTTTTTTTTTCAAGGGTAAGCTGTTTGGTGATTTCGAATTGGCTTAGTTTATTTTACGAACTTATTTCACTTTTGTTTTGTAGGTTCTTCAACATGGTAGGAAAATATTCTTATAAGTAGGTATCAACTTCTAAGAATGAATACGTTAATTTTCGACGTCGCTTTACTTTGCTCAGAAGCCGATGGGTCCTGTAAATTGATATATTTACCTATCTTCTGCACAAAGTAAGGCGACGTCTAAGCAAAAATCAATATCTATTTTCGTCACGACTGCGCCGTTCTGAATGAGCGAAAATCGTCAGCAAAAACCTACTTCAACAAAAAGGTCTCGCTTTTATTTTAACAAAATAAGCTCCGCTAACCCAATTCTGATTCCATTTAAATGTAAACGAAACAAAGTTTATTTTTGAACCATGTTGCTTACGGCTTACCCACAGCAACATCCCCCTGGTTCCAACCCTGTGCAAACACCCCACGCACTGAATGAACCCGAAATTACTAACATTTGAGGTTATTTCATATGATTTACGGCCAAAATTATATCCTTCGCGGCCATTACCGTATTGGAGTTAAGCGATTTATAATTATAGCCATACTTGTAATGGGTTCGATTCGGTGTTGTGTTAGGTATGGAGGTGGAGGTATGTGACGGGCAGTGATTGCGTTATGAAAATACATTTACCCACTGAACGAAAAATTTGGGACAAAACGTTGTTTTACGACTGTGGTGAAATGAGTCAATTTAGTCTAATTTTATGTTTTAGTAATGGTATCGTGTAGGGGCTTGTGGCTGCACAGGTTGATCGATTAAGTTAAGCTACGCTTGCCGTGGTTGGTCCGTGGATGGATGACCATCTTCACATACCAAGATACCCCTCCGTAGTCCGTACCTCCGAAAGCAGGTTATGCTGTTGATCCCGGCTGTCATTCGTGGATCTTTGACAGTGGTTACGGGTCGTCAGTAGCCCGAAAGTCTGACTACCAGTCTTACCAAGGGGTATCATAATACCTAGTAACTGAGTTGTGGAGGTCAGATAGGTAGTCGTTCCATGTAAAATACTGGTGTTCAGCTGCATCCGGTTAGACAGGCAGCCGACCCTAACACAGTTGAGAAAAGGCTAGGCAGATGATGATGATGAGATGATGGTATCGTATATTGTCATTCCGATATGACGTATAATAATAAACTTCTAGACTTTTTGTTCACACCTAAGGACATTTTATTTAACTCTGTTGTATTAAGAAATCAAAGAAAAAACAAACGGACTTCTAAAAACGGTAATGAATCGTAGCAAAACTAATTCGATTTTAAAAATCATAGACACGACAAAAACTATTTTATTATTAACACAAATGACAATTGAAATCTTGTTCCCCAAAAAATATTACCTCCAGCGCAAATATACATACCATCAAAACGGTACGTATCTCAGTTAAAATCGTTTGCGATTATCACAAAGCGATTCCAGTCACGCACGAGTTGCGGACAAAAAACTGGCAAACTGTTTTAATTGTCCACAGAACGGTAGCAGTTGCTAGGCAACCCCTACCACCGGTTATTACCAACTACCATCCGTACGCCGCCGTCGTAACGAACCACTAATAGTAGGGGTAAAAGGTGTTCTTATAAAATTCTTCAGTTTTGCCAATTGTTAATTCAGATGTATGATGTAATAATGATACGCGAGATGTTTAGCGAACAGTTTGCCTTTCGGCTAATTGTTGTGATCACACCTTGAGGCTGCTGGATGAGGAGACATTCAAGCTATAGGTACACCTTTTGGAGTCAGATGTTGGGCTTTCATCATTGTTAGAAGCTAACAAGTAACAATATAAGTTTGAGGTAATTAGATACGATATATAAAAAACATAGAAGGTACCGGATATTGAAACTTGGTAAGTGGAAATAATGGAGTCTACATCAAACGAAATAAAAAGTTGGTTAAATTCACCAGCAACCATCCAGCCATCAATTTCGAGTCTTGGATTTCAAATCAGGTAAAGAAATGATCAGTGGGTCAACATCTCTTGGGACTCAATACCCTCATGGGTGAAATGTGTGCCCAACCATAGCATACACCTCAGGCTGCCCCAGCGGGGGTCATAGCCGTGACATTTTTGTGTGAGTTTGTGTGTGTCCCCACACATAGGTAAGTAGTAACTATATAGACCGCTTCTCATTGTCTTCGATCTAGAATACCTTTTCCCTCAGCATTTCAATAGCAGCTTGTCAGCGATCAGAAGCGTGTTGGAACTAACACCAAGTCTTGCCATGCCGATAATAAACTTAATGGAAATGGTACCATTAAGTACCCCTTCTCTCATAAAACTCTGTCTGCATCATGTTTTATGACAAAAGAGGTACTATTGTTCGTTGTTCTATTGTTCAGGCTAATCTCGGAACTCCCGAACCGATTCACTGAATTGTGTTAATAGACTTATTACGCTAAGTCAGCAGTGGTTTGGAGAAACTTGAGTGTATCTGTCATAAGTAAATATGGTTCAGCTCTGAAGGCTGTGATTTCTGAAAGTTTTAATAGGATTTCTTCAGTGATTGTCTTTAATGATATTATTCCTAAGAGTGGATCGAACGATTGCCACTCGCCACGCGTGCATGCGTAACATTCATGCAATTATTTAAATATTCAACAATCTTGCTTGAAACGTTGCGTGAAAAAATAACAGGCATCTGTCCCCTGTCTCCCCTCAATCTACAGTGAGGGTAGGTGGGGGAACACTGGCACAAATATCAAATCGGGTAAGCGGTAATTTGGTTTAGTATTACATTTGGACTTTCAATTTGCGACTTCGGAATTGCTTTTTACTGTAAGTTTTTGTGGAATCGGTACCGGATATTATTTGGAAGATGATTTTTAATGTAATTTTTTCCGCTAGAATAAGCGAGGATAAGGATCATAAAATTGTTGAAATATGTGTTTGTTAACGATTGTGTCCCTTTTAGGGAGAGTGGGACCCAAGTTTACCCACAAAACTCGGCTCCACGGGCTTTGCGTAAGCCGTATAGCAACAACAAAGTACTCGCTGGTAACGTTAATCCAGTAATTTTCCTAACTCAGCGAAGCATTAAGCATCATTAACTGTGCACGGTTCGTAACGAGTTGTTATACCGTTGCCAAGGATAGTTGGCAAGGTCGTGGGCTCGGGTGACAGCCCTGGGGTGGCACTCTGTGGCCCGGTGGCGCGGTGGCAGCTGACTCAATAATAAAATGCTTTATTAATAATAAAGTGTCCGTGTTGCCACCCGATTGATTTGGGAAGGGAGATTGATTCGAGTGTTGGAGTGGTAATAATAATGACGCCCGAATGTGTTGCTAGGCTAGATTTGAAGCAGGCTTTCATTTGGAAAGGGGCATTGATTCAGAAGGTATTTGAAGTTAGGTATGTGATTGATAATATGATTTGAATAGATCTGATGGCTGAATGGACTTGAATAGGTCTGACGAAGTGGAATATCCCGTGTTTTGTCATAAAGTTGACAAAGGTCTTCATTAATGTTTGTACGCACGGCTACACATCAAGCTATACATAACCAGTATAAGCTGACTTCTGATTGTACGAAAAACCTATACAATGCAAGGTCAGCTAAAACTTGAAATGTATAGCTTGATGTGTAGCCGTGTGTACATAGTTTCGAAGGCTAGATCCTTATTCGGAGATGTGAGCCTAAATTATAAAAACAAAATCAAGGCAAGTTTATTTTACCAAATGACGTAGAAACTTCGCCAATTAATTTCAAAATGTAAAAAAACTTCTCAGATAAAAATTTACATTTATTTTTAGACAGTTGCCATCACCCGTGGCTAATTGTTTCGTTGTTCAATCAATCATATTGAGCAATTGATTGGAAGACTACAGTTGATTGACTGGGAACAAAAAAAAACTGTGTTGCTAACTTACTAACGAGTTTGTTCCAATAAATACTTTTATTACTTGTACTGAATGTACTCGACAATGTACATATAGGACTTTTGTTTATCTTAGTTTATTATATTCAGATTTCAGTCTTAGACTGACTGAAACTAGTTTAGTCTGGAAAAGTAGACCGAAATGATTTGTTAGGTGTTGCTATGATCGCTGTAGTCGCAGAAACATATTATATTAGTCACTCATAATTTGGTCGTTTTTTGCACAATAACTCATTATAATAATAGTTGCATTTTAGTTTTATAGTCTAGATAATTGCTCGTGTTTACGTAAATACTTACGTAGATAACATAACTTTGCCTCTTGTTTAGTTACGGGTGTTATCTGGATGGGAGTTACCAACATAATATCTCACGCCTTCTCACGGGGGTAGGCAGATACTAGGTACAGAACGCAACATGCTGTTACGATCGATCCTAACATACTGATTTTGCTTCGTTTAGGTTCACACCTCTGCTGGTCTATTCTGTAAAAATCTCACGATGGAAAGTTAGGTAAGTGAGCTGTGATTCCACCTGCTGCTAGGGCTTGACTCTATCGTACTGTTAGTTATTCTGTGACTATATAGACAGCTCACTTCTAACTCACTTCGCCTAAGTTTTCGTGAGATTATTTTTACAGAATAGCACTACAGGTTATATTATACATGCCCGCCGGATGTACTACAGGTCATAAATATGCCCGTCGGATGGAGTACTACAGGTCATACACGCCCGCCGGATGGAGTACTACAGGTCATACACGTCCGCCGGATGAAGTACTACAGGTCATACACGCCCGCCGGATTGAGTACTATAGGTCATACACGCCAGCCGAATGAAGTATTTTAGGTCATACTCGCCCGCCGGATGAATACTCTACGCACCAGATACCATCAGATACCATGTTCAGAGAAAAGATTTTTTATCTAAAGTCGAACTATAAATTTTATTCAAAATCAAAATCAAAATATTTTATTTCACATAAACCTACATGGGAACTTATGAATCGGTTCGAATTGGTCGTTTCCTATGGAGAAGAACCGGCAAGAAACTCCACGGTTACTCTTTTAAAAATAATTGACTTTTACAATGTTTTCGAATTACAGTAGGTATTCCGGATAGCGTACAACGTATTCAAAACTTTTAAATATGGATGAACTTTTTAATGCATATTCATGTCTACAGTATACTTCAACTAGTTGCTGAAGATCTTGCGTTAAATATTCACAAACACACGTTACTTAACTTTCGTTTAACTTACAGTCTGTGGAGTAACGAACATAACTTCAAGTTATAAATAAGTTAGTGAACATAGCGGTCTGGTAACTGTACCGAAATTTGTTATAGAAACACCAGTTCAACTTGAACTATCGCTAGATATAAAGAGTGGTTAACGAGAGTTCTAACTTAACTGGCTAAGTTAAACGAATGTAAAACAAAATTGTACCTGCTATTAATTTTTTACCAAATGTTTCTATTTCTGAATTTAGTTAATGTATTTTTTATGGTGACTTTTTGTGTTTAATCTTTAGGTAGACTACCTAAATTAATCACTCTAGTCTAGGGATATCCTTCACTTAACCTTAGTTAGAATTGGTTTCCAGAATGATCAGTACCAATATAACTTAGAGAAACAATCACTATCAGACGTGGACCCAATTGGATTCAAGGTAACACCGCAAGTTCCCAGAATTCCAGGCTTCCAACAGCAGAAATATGGGTCAAGGTATTTACTCGTAATGTAGCTGGGATCAAGGACGTAATGTACTCTCGAGATTTTCTGAACAGTATTAATCAAAAGTTTAGGTAAGTAGTTTTTGCCTACCCCATGGGAGGAAGATGTGAGGCTAAGTATGTGTGTATTGTGGTAAATAATATTTCGGTAATGATAATAGCTCTTCCCGGTAAATGGATACGCCTATGTTCAGCTGTGGTCTGCTGTAGGCTGATTCTAACGACAATGACTGTTGTTTTCAAGTAATCACATCACCAATTCAAGAAGCAATTAGTAAAAAGACTATGTAAACTTTTTTGCTTTGCATTTTCCTCATGCAAAACTTTCGGCATGTCCTCTGGTTCCCTGAAGGTACTATACAAGCAGTTTCCCACATTCAAACTTGTATAATTAACGGGGCTGGCAGAGGCGTTGCTTACACACTAAAACTATGAACAAATACCGCCTACTACTGGTGGAGGTACAAGAGAAGAGCGGAAAGCGGAATTGGTACCTACCTTGTTTTACATTTTTTTGGTAAGCCTTCCATCAAAGTTATGATGATGTATTAGAGTGGTTCTTTGCTCAGGGCATTAGGGAAAATTACTTCTGCGAGCAGGTGGTTGGCATTATTTATTTATCAAGGCACAATAAAGCCTTTCAAAAAGTTTGAAAGTTTGACAACCTGTCTATATTATGTCACGTTGACTGAGTTGCAAAGGTATCTAAATGCCGGCAAAAATATCACCTACCTAATCGTGTTATTAATTTATTATACAGAATCGGCCTACCAATGGCAACGTGCTTTGAGAATCAGACTGATTCGCATCTGACAAACTTAAACGTGGTGGTGTTATTTTTCTTTTTTCTTTACTTATTTGGGACTTACAACCACTGAGACGTTATGCCAGCCCATCATATCATAAAGCTAATAATATAAACACTTCTTAAGGCCTCGTTTACGGAGACGCGTGGCGTACGGGTGGCGTCTCGCGGCGCGTCGAATAATCGAGTTTAACGTCGCTTCTCCGTAAACGCTCTCATACAACGCCAGTTTGAATTTAATGCGGGCCGCGCTGCCCAACGCGACGCGCTACTCCCCCGCGTCTCTGTAAATGAGGCCTTAGACTGTGAACTGTAAATTTTCAAATTCAATTAGCATTATTTCTTGTAGGGTAAGCCAGTACGCATTATAATTTACCTATGTTATAATCATAAATGGTTATGCTTATCTCGCTTCATCTTGTAACTTGGACAGCGTACAAACTGCTACTGTTTGAGTTTGCGCCGTAATTTTTACAGCTAAGTTATTAAGTTAGATTCACGTCTTACTTAAGTGGCCCTCCGTACGTGTAGGCGATGTATGATCATTGTTCTCGTGTTTTGTTTACTTTATCCTACAATTTATCTTAATGTAACGTTTTTTGTCTAAAACAAATTGTGTTACACGAGTTGTAGATGACATTGATGACAATGTTTGTTTGAAACTATGTCTTGTTTGAAAAAAACGGGGCAAGTGCGAGTCGGACTCGCGCACCAAGGGTTCCGTACAAAGTAGGCAAGTAATTACAAATTTACCGTTTTCGGATTTTTTCCTTTACTTGTGCTACATGACCTTGCTTTTTGCCAAGTTTCATGATTCTAAGTCAACGGAAAGTACCCTATACATTCTGATTCCCTTGAGAGTATCGAAATATACGTTTTATGCGGCATAAACGGCCGTATTTTTTTTTTTACGTTACCTTAGAAGTTTGATTTTTCACAGCTTTAAGAGACCGCAGATTTGAATACATGGTTTTAATTTCAACTCGATACCTTCACGCGTTCCTGAGATGAAGGGTCTTGACAGACAGACAGACGGACGGACGAACGGACAACAAACTGATCCTATAAGGGTTCCGTTTTTTCCTTTTGAGGTACGGAACCCTAAAAATGAATCCGGTATCGTACAATTACGTCGTGTTCTGCTCCTAATAAAAATACAATTTCAGTTTACAAAGTGAATATCCGTTGTACCTACATACTTACAAGATCGATAATGTACAGTCCATGCGATTCAATTGAATTGTTAAATCAGCACAATATACCGAGGAATTGAAGTGAATAAACGAATTCAAAACAAAGGATTCAACTTATTCAAAAATTACGTCAACGAGAAAATTAACGGTAATGGACAACGTCAGTGCTACCAACCTAAATATTACTTTGGGAACGTGGCTTTTAGCAGGAATCATAAAGGTGCGTGGAAGAACTTGGGACACAAACCAGTCAGCTTACAGAGAAAATAACTGTCAACTTATTGCTAAGTATTGAAATGAAGATAAAACCAATTAAGTAAGAAAATGAGAAATTAAAATCTGAAGTCGAATATAAAAATAAAAAACCCTTCAAGAAGAAATAATCTCATTGTACACACGGCTACACATCAAGCTATACATTTCCAGTTTTAGCTGACCTCGCACTGTATAGGTTTTTCGTACAATCAGAAGTCAGCTTATACTGGTTATGTATAGCTTGATGTGTAGCCGTGCGTACCAGTACATGGAGTAAAAGAACCAGAGGAAGAATCTATAGAAAATTTAACAGACGTAATTGTGTCAACAATTACTGAATTGGAAGTGGAAATGGAGATAAATGAAATTGTTAAAATTCATCGTCTTGGCATAAAAGGTGAAACTGGCAAAATTAGACCAATACTTTTTACTACCACTACCCTCTTAAAAAAGATCGAAATTTTAGAGTTTAAAAAGAAAATGAAACCTACCACCTATATCACGCAGGATTTCACTAGAGAAAATTTACAGAATAGGAAGCAAAGGGCTGGAAGTAAAAGGGACTGTGAAAAAAGGCAAAGAAGATGATGAGACGACGCACGTGTCGAATTGCTGAATAAGCTTACTTATGAAAAAGTTTTCCCTTAGATATAATAGCCTCCCCGACCGATTTCAGTCACGGTAGCCAATCTCAACGGAGATTAGCCAGGTACGCAGGAGATATTATAGTGCACAAGTGTCTGCGCAAGCACAGGTGCACTCTCTGTTCCTTTACTCTCATAGTCCGATGGGACGGCAATCCGACACCGGAGAGAGATCAGGCGCAGGACCAACGGCTTTACGTGCTTTCCGAGGCACGGGGGTATTAAACCGCCAACTTCCAAACTCCGAGCTGTTACTAAGAAATTCCTAATGGAAAAACTCAATAACACTTTGTCCGACCCGGGAATCGAACCCAGGACCCCACGCTCAGCAATCGCGCTTGCAACCACGAGACCAACCTTAACCTTAGGTATACAAGTAAAAACAATACATAATTATTTTCTCATATAAAACATTGTACAGTCAACAGCAAAAGTAGATGATGAAAATCAGAAATTCAATACTAATGAACGGAGATCGCGTCAGAACTGTGTGGCGTCGAAGAAGAAAGTGTTTGGTATAATTTACAATCACATACTTTTGAATCACTTCGACGCCACACGGTTCTGACGCGAATTCCGTTCATTAGTATTGAATTTCTGATTTTCATCATCTACTTTTGCTGTTGACTGTACTTCTCTTAATTTATGCGTGCAAGAGACTACTCCTTTAATACCATAACCGTCCGTATCCCGATGCATCTTTTTAAATATATGTCTCTGTTTTATATTTTGTCATCACAAAGCTAAGAATTGTCTAAGAAACGTTTTTTTATTTGCAATCTCCACTTAAAAACTTGTTATTCTTATCTCAAATCTCGCGCTTGCAAATTGTAAGGAAGGCTCCGACCAGTCTCCTCTCTCCCTGCCTCCCTTGTCTTGTCCGTGACCTATGGTGCTCAGAAACCAGGAAATATCACAAATGTGAAGTCATTGTTACAACTGAAGTCGCGTAATTGCTGCATCGATATAAATACAGTCGTGTTTTATTATAACTATGTGTAAGTAATCGTAGCTGCTCGTGGCTTTTATTGTTCAAAATACAACTGGACTTTGATCGAAAAGTTGGAGTCGCGTCACAACACGAACTTCAAGTCGTTCGTGGTGCGTGTTCCGACACATCACCTCGAGAAGTTCCTCAAGGAAGAGTTCTGGCCGCAGGGTGTTGTGTACCGCCGGTTTCGTGGCCGGCTACATGACACCAGTCAGCCAAACACGACGCAAACACTTCGTGTGTGTTAGTTTTTTAGTGCAATTATAATGGTGTATGTATTTATAGTATTTTTAAGTCATATTATTATTGTATTGTATGTGTTTATATGGGCTTTGATGCCTGAAATAAATAGATAAACAAATAAAAAAATAAATAGAAAAGAAACAAGCGTTACATATTTTTTTAAGTTGGTATTTTTGTCTAATCTTAGACTTATTAGTATAATCAGCCTAAAATGTTCCTCTCGTTGACAGGGAGTGGGCCGTAACACTACGCGGGCTAAGTGCGGTTTGGTAGATGTCACATGTCTTCGAATTTTTGGTTATAGGACATACCTACCTACCGGTTTCCTCACAATGTTTTCCTTCACCGTTTTGAGAGCAGTGGTGTGAAATTATTTACACAAAGTAAAGAGCTTGACTGGGTTCGAAAATCTCCAAAATGCCGCTAAGAAAAGAAGATATTATTAAAATGAGACTATAATAATTGTTTGTTCAAAATTCATATTATTTGTAAAAGTCTAGGATTTTCAAAGCCTGCAGTACTTATGGATGCTTTTCCAGAAGACTGATTATGTAATTCAGCTTGGAAAAATACTATAAAATACCAGTTTCACAAATAACAACCAAACTATAATTACGCCTACATATAAACCATATACCTACTAGAAATACGTATCATTATGTGATGATCATTAGCGAGGTAATCTAGCTTCCTTCGTCAGTCACGTAGCAACAGATTTAGATGCGATGACGTAACGCGATCTAATAGAGTTGATAACTGGAGATAACTCGCTTTCCTAGATAGTTCTGTACTTTCCCTAGAGGTATATTTTCCATAATTAGCTGGCTATGAAACGTTATGGACAGTTATGGATTTACTATTCCGCTTAGATGTTGCTGCCAACTTGTCAAAATGTCTATTGAGCTGAAATTTTTTTTGTGTTCATAAAATATTTAAAATTAAATTTTTGTATTATAGTTTTTTCTGGTTTCACCGTTTGTAGCTATGAAGTCCACAGAAGAACTATGTAATAAACTATTTACTTGACAGATTTCAGTCAAAATGTTGACTACAGCATAGTCAAAACAACGGTAGCCCCAAGACCCTGGTCCTTGAAACTGTATGAAACAATTTCTTGTTACTAAAGACGATCGTGGAAGATTTTATCTGTATCAATAAAGTACCTCAGTTTGTAAACTGTGGAAATAATAATGTGAATGATGATTTATGGAGTGCTTTTCATCACGTACTACTAACAACGAAATCTGGACAAAGGATGACGCAAGTCTTGTGTGCTGCTGTTGCTAAGTGGCGACATTGCGTTGCGCACACGCTGCGTGCGCGAGCGCAGCCGTGACGACTGAAGGGGTGCAGATAGTACGACGTGCATGGATACAAGATACTTACAGTCATACTACGGTGGAAGAATACATCCTATTAATCCTACTAATATTATAAATGCGAAAGTTTGTGAAGATGGATGGATGTTTGTTACTCTTTCACGCAAAAACTTCTGAACAGATTTTGATGAAACTTTACAGTAATATAGTTTATACATCAGAATAACACATAGGATACTTTTTATCCTGATATTCCCACGGGATCAAAACTTACGCGGGTGAAACCGCGGGGCGCAGCTAGTTGATAATAATCCTGAATCTAATAGCTACAAGAACTAACACGCGGTGAGCAAGCGTGGTGATTTTTGGTTGTCTACATATTATTTATTCTAAAGTTTTTCCATGATCGGTGGCAGTCCTAATACTTAAGTACTTTGTGACAATAGAAATCAGCAGTAGACTTTTGTCTCGCGTGGTGATTCCATAAACAAACCTATATAAACCATAATGAAAATGTACTTTAAATATTCTGGCTCTTGTGATACAGGACCTCCTAGTACAAGAGCCAGGGCTACACTGATGTTTGTGTTTTTGAAATGAAAATAAATAAAAAATTATTTTAAAAAAATATACTCTATTTGCAGGCAGTCAATCACAATCAAAACATATTTTTTTACATAAACCTACAACGGCACTTATGAAACGTCAGAATCTAGGTGCAAGGTTACAATTTTTTAAAAATAATTATCTTTTACAATGATTTCAAATTACAGTGTTAGTAAGTATGGGAGGGCAGTGTTGGCCTGTCACAAGTTAAACCAGTCCATCTGTAATTGAGTACTGGTGGTCCAGTGTAACGACCGGACTTACGTGTTGTAGTAGAACGTAGGTTCGAATCCAGATAGGCGCTTTACTCTGTGTAAATTATTTCACTACCATTGATTGCTCTCAAAATCGTGAGGACACCGGCATATCTTAGAACCAAAAAATCGAAGACATCTAGGTAACATATGCCAACCCGCAGTGGGCCTGCGTGGTGGATTACAGCCCACTCCCTCCCACAGAGAGGAGCCTGTGTTCCAGCACTGGAAATATTAAATGCTGGTTATGATGATCTGTAGCTCTCCAGATATCATCATCCCACTAGTATTAAATAGTCAAAGATATTAGTGTCGATGTGGATAATAATTATTAGTCATTAGTCGTGAGTGCGGATGGTTCCAGATTCACTTAATGTGAACTTCATTTAAGTTTAATGTTTATTCCAGTCATTAGTGAGATAATTAGTCACTATCGTTACTATAGCTAGTGACTTGCTTATCCAAAACTGATCGATAGATAGGTAGGTTAGGTTTTTCCTTCTAAAAACAATTTTATCTGTCATTGGCCCCAATTCTGTTGTTCACAAATTAAACTAAATTTAAGTTCAGTGCATCTTTTTCTTTCTATTTCATTATGAAAAGGACAGAAGATAAACATTAGTTTAGTCCTGTCAATTTGGTGAGCGCCTGACGTAAATTGACGTATTTTTAGTAGCCAATTTTTTAATCTCGTCTAATTTGTCTATGGATTATCTAATTTAACAGGACTAAACTAATATTTTATCTTCTGTCCTTTTCGTAATGAAATAGAAAGAAAAAGATGCACTGAACTTAAATATAATTTAGTTTGTGAACAACAGAATAGGGGCCAATATCTCGGTTTAGTAAGTGTCTTTTTCTCATTGATAATCCCCCATAGTGGGATCAACGTCCTCTAAACTCAAAATATTTTCAGTAGGCAATGCATCCTACTCAAACTGTCAAGGCAATAGATTGTAATAGTGCTAAAATAAATTACGTTTAACACGATGACTTGATTTTTCTATAAAAGGAAAAAGAAATAGGAAATGAAATCCTTATCTGATGATGACACAGCTCAACATAAAATAAAAAGTTACAATGCAAATTACAATAAAACATAAAGAAAATAAAACGTCATCAAGTCACCGTTGAGGCGATGAGACTGTAGTCACGAACTCATTCTAAAAGTTATTAGTAATCACTCCTCAAGCACGTTCTAGAAGGCGTGCGGAGTTCTCCTGCTGAGCACGTGTGCTGTGACGTCGGCGTTGACTCACTGCAGTGCAGACCGCGCGACTGTTGCTATGCGCGGACGCAACTCCCCGAACAATTAGTGAAACTCTTTTACAGTACGATGACGTATGGTCGGTATTTTTGTTGAAATGGCTGCTAAATATTCACTGTTTTTTAATTACTCATACTTCATATGAGTATATTTTGCAACGTTTTGTCTGTTTTTTATGACTGAAAATAGTTAAGTACTTATATGAAAAGATTAATGAGATTTTTTAAATTTACCATGTTCCAAGGTTAAGCCAGACACGTGTAAGAACAAAAAATAAGTAGGTCGATTAAATACTTTTTCTGCATTAAAGTAAAAAATATTATTGCTTGCATTGTGGGCGCGGTGTTCGTGCCTTTGAAAGGTTCCTTTAAAAAAAAGTAATAAAGCTGCAACCACTTCTGGTTTTAAGAACCGAATGGTAGTTACTATTTATTTGAAGAGTAGGCCATAATACACACAGTTTTTCTACCTTTCTCAACGTTATAGACATTAGTCATTCAAAGTGTTATTGTGTTTTTTTAGTAACAGCTCGGAGTTCGGCGGTGTGATACCCCCGTGCCTCGGAAAGCACGTTAAGCCGTTGGTCCTGCGCCTGATCTCTCTCTGGTCGTGTCGGATTGCCGTCCCATCGGACTATGAGAGTGAGGGAAGAGGGAGTGCACCTTTGTCTGCGCGCACACGCCTGCACTATAATAGCTCCTGCGTACCTCGCTAATCTGCGTTGAGATTGACCACCGTGACCGAAATCGGTCGGGAAGGCAATTATTAATGAGCATCAGGTATACTATGGTTTATTTTGAATGGTGCACTTGTAACCTGGATTTTCTATTCACAAAAATGATTCAGAACTTCTGTTCTTATTCGTTTTTGGAAATAGAAAATCATCATCATTATTAAATTCATCGTACTTATTTTCAATAAGTAAATTTCAATCAAGGAAAGTCCCGTAAATTACTTACTATATACGATTATGTATTTCATCATCCATTACAAATCGTTTGACTTTCAAAATAGCGGTTAATAATACCTATAGTTAGCGAACAACCTAGCTTGAGGTGGCTGAGGCTGATATTTATAAACGTATCCTTAGCACGGACTTTGGCTGAAGATATTTCCCCGTCTCTTTCTTGCACTTGAAGTTTAACAGTTGTGCGAAAGTCACAGGAATAACGCTTAGTCAAAGTGCGTGCTAAGTAACATTTATGGATGTCGACCTGAGAGTCTACCAGCCTCTGGTCACGTAGTCAAGAAACTTTAGTAGGTATTTAATTAAACAAGTAATTACGTAGTTAATAACAGTAATAATGTCTTCATTTACAATGAATTCCAGTTTCTGGTCAGCTATTAACTTATTATTGACTGTCTTAATTAATGGTAAAATAAATAACTTGTATTAATGTTGATGACAGCTGATCGTGTGGCTGGAATATTCTACCTGCAGTGTGGTGAAAATGCGTATGCGCATCTTTTTGGGCTCTGTAGCCACCTGGAGATTTTTTTTACAAAAAATGTGATATACATAACAGATTGCACAATTCGGATGTGCTCGAACTCACGACCTCTCGCTAGCCAGTCCGAGTTCTAACCATTAACCAGCGGGGTAATTGCGTAACACACTATTTGGGTTTCATTTTGACAGATCAACAACGTTCATTGCGTTTTTTACATTGTCGAGCAGACACATTTGTAGAACATATGAAGCAATGGATTAGCAATATGCTTCAAATTGATTCAAATTGAGATCGATAGTGTGTTTCGCAATTAGGGTGCTGTTGCCGCTTATTGCGCAAGTAGAAATATATATTATGTTCAACAGTGACAGTTTAGGACTAATATTGGCCCCGATTCTGTTGTTCACAAACTAAATTAAATTTAAGTTCAGTGCATCTTTTTCTTTCTATTTCAATATGAAAAGGACAGAAGATAAATATTAGTTTAGTCCTGTCAAATTAGATAATCCATAAACAAGTTTAGACGTGATTAAAAAATTGGCTACTAAAAATACGACGCTGACTAATTTGACAGGACTAAACTAATATTTATCTTCTGTCCTTTTCTTAATGAAATAGAAAGAAAAAGATGCACTGAACTTAAATTTAGTTTAGTTTGTGAACAACTGCAGAATCGGGGCCAATGTTGATCATTGACAGCCTCACTGTCGTAGTGGTAGCAAGCGCGCCTGGTACGCACGGAATACTCACGGGTTCGACTTTCAGGTCGGGGAAAGTAGCTACCCAGGATGTGTTCCCAGCCATTGATAATACCTACCCCTTCGAGGCCAACAGGTGTGAAATTATGTCCAGCTATGTATGTGTGATAATCTTCTTTTTAAATTGAAAGCATTTATTTCAATTAACACGTTAAGCGCCACGTGTATAAGTCAATATACACCCTAGTGCAACTCTCACAGGCCGGTGTATATCTAGTTATACACCTCGAGTACTCAACTTCAGAGGCCAGTGTATTGGTGAATATACACCGCGCTGAACATTTTCAAGTGCCGGGGCAGCGGGATTGTCCGAAAGGGTTACCGCTACCCCGGAACACAAAGGGCTAAGGAAGGAACACGGGTGGGTTTTAGTCAGTAAGAATCTGACACTCCCTTCTGCTCCACCCAGAGCGGGAGGGGTCATTTGATGATTTCCCATCCACAAAAAAAAAAAAGAGGTGTCTTGGCGCTGAACGTGTTAAACCATTAACATGCACTTAACTGTCAAAGAAGTCAGTCAGAAAGATGTTCCCCATTCCAAAGCGTAGTAGGTTCCTATGTGGAAGAACGGGCAAGAAACGCCTCGGACTCTGTTTATCATCAAGACCTTGGGGAGTTGGGGAGGTGAGCACAAAGAGTTGTGTTCTCCCACGATGAACAGTTATGACACATTAGGTAATGAAGAGTTATGAGACAGACACGCTTATTAAACACGTGCCTGGCTCGGCGCCAGGACTTCAACTTACGGGGTTTTTAACGGAAATACCCAATTATAATATGTACCTAAATAGTTCTTTGATAATTAAAATTTGTTAAAATGGCGAGAGGAGGAAAATTTGTAGGAAAGTTCTAGTAATATTAATCAGAACCGTTATTTATCAATCTCTGCTGATCCCTCAGGATATACAGGCATGATGTTATGTAATCACTACATAGTATAACAAGTCGCTTTCTCTGTCCCTATATCCCTATGTATGCTTAAATGTTTAAAACTACGCAACGGATTTTGATGCGGTTTTTTTTAATAGTTAAAGTGATTCAAGAGAAAGGTTTATATGTATAACACATGTATAATATAGTAGAGAAACACTGTTAATTTTAGAGGTTTCTAATGTGATGTCGTAAATAAACCCTTTTTTTGCGCTTACATTGCAAACGCTGGCTGAACCCTATGAGATACATCAAAATAATGTACTACAGTATTGTACACCTTAAAAATTTCTACAAAAAAGTTCGCGATAGTATATGTCTATCTCTTAAGGATAACCCACAATAGCTATTTTTTTTTTCCTTTACTTTTTACGAGAAATGATGGCTTCTTTACGAAGCGATTTTAAGCAATTCAGCATTAATCCTTATCCAATTATGTACCTTAAATACATTGTGCATTTAATATAGATCAATATGGCCCTTACAGCATGTTATTTAAATTAATATTTTCGAAGATATTACAGATTTAAAATGCAGGGACATAGCGGTTGCTGCGGTATCGGCGGTAGGGGCTGGCGGCAAGTTAAAAAAAAAAATTAAATTAAAATTATTAATTATTTAATTAAATTTATGAGATTGCATTACACCCGTGCGAAGCCGGGGCGGGTCGCTAGTGTAATAATATAATATTCTAGAAAGAAAATCGTGCCTCTAATAACGGGCGATATAATTTAAAGGAATCGACGAATTGTTTCTCAGTGACGTGTTTGTGATAGCAAAAACTATATTATTGCAAAAGACATGTCAATATGATCATTTTATTTATAACCTTTAAAGCGATGATAACACGATTCATGTCCACCTAATCATATTCAATGGATGAATCATACTTTCCAATACCTACCTGACCTGGGACTCGAACGTTGGACTCTTCTTGAATACCAAATAAACCAGTTCATGCAAAGTGTTCTTTGCCGGGTTTTGATGTGATTCACGTTAGTTACACAATAACGGATTTTCTTTTCTAGATATACTTACCTAGTGATTGCAATTACTGATAATAATTTCATCATATCTGCAATACTGTAATATTGTGAAATTATGCCTCTTAGCTGAAAACTGAACGGAAGTGGATTTCACTGTGATAAATAACACCCACTTCCGGGTGAGTAGGCGTTGTTGCGGTTATTACCTTATATGGTAAGGAAGATGGAGGATTTAGAATACCTACGCAAGCGGTTCTTTTTCAGGGATTTTGAGGGGCAGCTTTTCATTGTAATTTCAAGCAATTCTACGAAGTAAGCTTTTGTCGAGTGCCTATCCTTGTATTTCATGACACTCTTCAATAAAATACCTACTTAAGTTTTTCTTGTAAAAGAGACGATACCCAGACACTGGCCCCTATTCTGTTGTTCACAAACTAAACTAAATTTAAGTTCAGTGCATCTTTTTCTTTCTATTTCATTAAGAAAAGGACAGAAGATAAATATTAGTTTAGTCCTGTCGAATTAGCGCCTGACGTAAATTGACGTATTTTTAGTAGCCAATTTTTTAATCACGTCTAAACTTGTCTACCTATGGATTATCTAATTTGACGGGACTAAACTAATATTTATATTCTGTCCTTTTCATATTGAAATAGAAAGAAAAAGATGCACTGAACTTAGAGTTTGTTTAGTTTGTGAACAACAGAATCGGGGCCACTGTCTTTGTTAATTAAAATAGTAAGGTTTAGCTTTTAATAAGTCGAAGAGTGGCTTATAATTCGAAATCTATAAAGTTCAGATGTTGCACACTCTAAGGACCGTATTACAGAACCTTACTCAATACTCAAGCATTACTTAAAACTAGTTTAGTTCTACTCTAAACGAGTTTTAAGTACTGCTCGAGTTTTGAGTGAGGTTCTGTAATACGGGCCTAAAACTTCTTTGGGTTTATTATATTGAAATTGGCACAAACATTTAATGACACAGAATTCATATGAAAACTTGTAATCTTCTTGTAGTGAATTCAACCACGTTTCAGCTTTATCATCAACAATGACCTATTATACTCAAAATTCCTATAAAATTAATCAATTTCCGTGTGTCGTAACATTGAACGTCCGATGACGGCGGGTTAAAGATAACCGCGGGGTTAGTCACGTCGTACATTGTGGAGACAGGCCGCGACTTGTCCCTGGCATCATGCCTATAGTTCACCATAGCAACTAGCTAACACGTCATGTTAATGGGTATTGTCGATTAAGAGTTTAGTCACATCAACGGTTTTCAGAAGCAGTGGAATATTTTCAGTGTGTTTCATGTCTAAATCTGGTTACGTTCTTCAAACGATCGTGTTACTTGAAACTGATAAGCAAATAACTGTATTTTTATGAATTCCGAAAGCAATTGAAGTTATATGTCCGTTTTCATACTATTTGACGTCTCCAAACTGGTATTTACTTCCATTTTAAAACCCAATGTAGAATGTACGATAATTTTTATCACACGTCTTGAGTTTTGCCAAGTTAAGGTGTAAACTTTCCTCTCAAAATCGACGTAGCAACATCATCGAGAACCGAATAATGGACACAATCGTGATGCAGACTCAATCGGTATTGTTGCAAAACATCGGCTTCTGGGAAGCGTGTGTTTATTAATTGTGCGACGAGCCGACCGCGACCGCGGCACTGCGACCACGCCACGGCGCGGTTCTGAGTAAGACCTTGCACTGTTGCTAAGTCTCATCAATCGTGCTTTATCGGGAATTATGGAAAGATTGTTAATGGTGAGGAACTCTCTGTCTGCGATTAAGTCTCGTCATGACAAAGCAAAAAGGCTGAGTCCACTTAAAAAGTTTTGATTTAGAATTTTAGATAACTGAGACATTTTTTCAAAATTTTGTCCAATCATTGCAAGTTACCTTTCAAGAAGTTTAGTTATCTGTAGAAGTGCATATTAGCGTTTATAATTAAAAAAACGATTCCCTGTTATTTTACATTCACCAGACTAAGGGTTTTATGATTAAAGTTAAGTAACGTTTAAAAGTCGCATTAGCATAAAGAAAGAAAGAGGAATGTTAAAGTTAAGTAGTGATTACACTTCTTAACTTTAAGCGACGTTTATGGATAAAGAGGTAAGTAATATTCAAGCTAAATTAATTAGTAAAACTAGCAACTATTAATTAGTAAATCGAATTGAGAATAATTGCATGGTAATAGTATATAATAATAATATTAATAGATAAGAATGTATGTAAACTTAATAATATTTGCACGCTTGCTTGCAGGCAGAATACAATGACATTTAGGTTATAAGATCTTACCTTTACCGAAACAATGTATTTCTAGCAAATAAACGTTTGATTTGATTTGATTTAAATATGAAAACTCACGTCCCAGACAGACACACTTTCTTGGCTATTTCGTCGTCTTAGAATGAAAAGCTCTGATAATATATCCAAATTGCACGCTAAAAGACATACATTTGAAGAAGCTTTGGTAATAACATTTTATAGGGCGCAGTGTCTTATTCCTCCTAAGTTTCTCTAAGGTGACGATATACAAATGTGAACGTCCAGCACTAATTCATTAATCACAATTAAATACTTCTAACATGAAATCCTTACCTGTAACAACTAACACGCTTATGAAATATAAATTAGAACAGACAAAGGAAAACCTACAGAATGTTTAAGACAGACAAGAGAACGACAAGGTCCTGCACAAGGAAAACATTTGATATAAACGGAGATAATGAAGCCAGCAAGGTTCTGTAACATGGTTAGATCAACGGCTAAAATTACACTGTTTTATCCTTTACAATTTACATACTGATAGATACATTTAGAACATAAGAATATTCAGTGAAAATTTGTTAGAACGGAGGAATTTTCGTGAAAACTGTAATGATTCGCATAATTATACAGGTTGACTTGTAATTTGACGTATTCTTTTCAGGCGTGATAGTCTTTTGGAAATGGTTAGTAAACTTTAACTGTTTGATGTTTTAGAACATTTGGATACATCTAAAGATTAATTAAAGTATCAGCACCCTAATTGCGTAACACACTATCAATCACTACCAATCTGAATCATTTTGAAGCAAATTGCTAATCCATTGCTTCATAAGTTCGAAAAATTTGTTTGCTCAACACGTAAATAACGCAATGAATGTTGTTGAACTGTCAAAATGAAACCGATTCCCGTTGATAATGTGTTACGCAATTGCCCCACAGGTATCCATTGGCCACAGGCCATCAAATTCAAGAGTATAGAGAAAAGTGATATTTAGTGTCGAAAACTGGGTCGAAAATACATACAAATTTCTCAATTCGTATGTATTTTTTACCCAGTTTGATTTCTCGATCCCATGAATTTATGCATAAGCTTTATGGAGTGCTTAATTGTAGCAAATGGGTCGCATATCACGATTATTCTTGGAAGGAATACGACAAATTACAAGACATACCTACTCTTCACCAGACTATCAATGTTATTACCGAAAGCGGTGTTTTTTTGCCAGCACATCTTAGGCTTACATGCACCACAAATCACTAAAATGCATTAAGCGCAAAACGAATTTAAACCATAGTTCTATTTCTGTCAGTTTTTTTTTTTCAGATTACAGAGACATGTTTTAAATAGCTAGCTACGTTTAGCATCAAATGTTAGTGATTTGTGGTACAAATGAGCCTTAATCTGCCATTGCAAATAGTTCAGGGCCTCAAGTCTGCTATTACAATAGTGTCAGAATGATCTATCATTGATTTCATAATTGTTGATTTTGACAAGTTTGTTAATCTACTAATATAGTGGCGTCATTATGACTTTCCAATGGTCAACCACTGACACTCCATTGAAAGAAATGTCATAAAATGGTAATCTCGTACGCAATGACAAATGAATAAATGTAATGTTTATTGCTATTTACGAACTTCTTACTACTTCAGATTGCACTAATACGAAATATGTAAAAATATATATTAAATGAAATCTAGCATGAAATTTAGTAGTAGTTTTTCTCAGACCATAGTCCGACCAATGATCGACCATTATGAATTTAGCAGATTACGAACTTTTAGCAAAATGACAATGGGATCGTGTTGGAATGACAAATTTATAAAAATAGCAGACTTGGGCCCCAGGTTCCAATGCGTGTCACTATACTGACGTATATCCTGCAATAGTCGTGCACCTACAAATAAAAGTTAAACGTTTATTTCTTTTGTGCGATTGTCAATTTGTTATCGTTTGACAAGCATTATGGATGAACGTAGTCGCTGTCAGTTTGACGTCAGCTTAGCCTGACATAAAGAAGTCTGCGAGTCTAGATCGGCACGTAACAAAATTATTCATCCACCTACGTAAGTTAAGCGCTAGATATTGTGCATAATGCAGGAACAATGATTTAACCTAATAAGAAGTTTTTTTACTAGCTAGTTGTTTTGCATATTTCTATTAGGTACTCCTTGTTACGTTCACGTCAACACTTGAGCGATTATACTTAAATACGTAAGTTCATATTCATATATTTATTTGCATTCCATAATGTTGTAGAAGTGTTACAATGGCTTAAAGTCAAGTTTCAATTATGGAGCCTGTAGGGCACTGCAAAAAGTATAAAATTAATTATTTAGTGTTAATTGGTATTGTAGTTAAAATTAGGATTCCTGTTAATCCCTCTAATTTAATTTAATTTATTTTAGGAAAACTTACAGCTAAACAAATACAGTAATTAATAGTTTATACAAAATAAGGCCAATTACAAGTTTCCACTAAGATAAAACAGAAATACACATAGAAAAAAACATAAAAATTACTATTTACGCTCGAAGAAGCAATTAGATAACATTTTCTTCAATTTAGCAACACTAGTATTGAAAAATGTCGATATCAGCTTCCTGGCGGGTTGCGTTGTACATACGACTCGCTCTCACTATGTACGAGTTCCGTCTGTATGTAGTGGCTACCACCGGGGTGTGCAATAAATGAGGTCTACGTAAGAACACAGACGGCACTCGCAACCCGATTTTGTGTAACAACTCTGTAACACCGGTTGTTCCATTGGCAATTTTGAAAAGAAACAAGATCTGATATTTTTCGCCTTTCGTAAAGTGGAAGGATATGAAATTTTTTGCAACGGTAGGTATAATTCCTTAGAAACGTTTTTGATCGATATTGAATGTGCCTTAAAAACCTTTTCTGTATGCTCTCAATACGGTTTATGTAGACATTATAATTGGGGTTCCAGACTTGAGAGGCATACTCCAAATGACTGCGAACAAAAGAACAGTATAATATTTTAATAGTCTTTATACAGGGTGGAATCGAAGTCATGGGCATTATTTTAACCTAAGGCACTACTCACGATACTGATTGCATTAGGGCTATTAATACGCAAATCAAAAATATTATTAATGCAAGTAAGGAAAACCTTAAAAATGTAGTAAATCAAATTGCACAAGGCTTATTATTGCAAATAAACACTTAAAGTAATTAAAACAAAATACTTCGTTAACGCCAATAATTGTTGAAATATCAAAATCTTAAAGCGCAGTACAGCGCAAAGCGAAATGTAAACAAACATCACCTGCGCGCGCGCGGGTTTTTCCTTACAAGTAATAATAACAATGGGCTACAAGACATTCCGTCCGGCGGGATTCCCTGAACTCTCTCCGTCCCACTCCTTCACTCGCAAAAATACGAATATCACCCCCGCGCGGGGTATGCTTCCCGCCGCAACACGAAGTCACGAACCCGGAACCAGTGTCATAACGACTGCGCAGGTGCATTGACGCGTAATTGATTTATTGATCCCGTGACGTAATCGCCGTACTCGCCGCTCGCGTCATACGGTGCTTGGATTGCAGTGTATTAAGTGTTAGTGTAGTAGTTGTGTGTTGTGTGTGTGTTTGTGTACACGATGCCTCGACCGCGTAATGTGCAGGCTAGGTACACCAACCAACAATACCCACAAATGGTTGTAATTTACGATCGCACAAGAAATTTAGTATGAACTCGTGAAATGTTCCATCGGCGCTACCCGAACGACCCTATTCCTTCACGGGGTCTCATTCCACCAGAACCACTCAGAACCTGTTGGATTTTTCGTCTTTTCACGTGCCAGCACATGCACAAGCTCGTGGAAGAGCACCCGTTTACCCTCTGTCACTTTACCGACAAATAAGGTTTTTTCAAAACAATCCACAAGCTAGGTACGTAAATGTTTTTTTTTTTATGTATGTTAGTTGACGTAGTTTTGACCGTCCTAAGCCGGCAAAGTACGAAGGGAAAATTGGAATTTATTATGAATCAATTCATTGGCAACTTACGAATGTCACGTGAGTCGGGCGGGGTCAAAGAATTCACGCCCAAGGACGCGCGTACGGCGTAGTGTACCTACGCATTTGCTATCGAGAAGCGCAACTAATTTGATACTTTGTATGACTTACTACATTTTAAGGTTTTCCATACTTGCATTAATAATATTTTTGATTTGCGTAATAGTAGCCCTAATGCAATTAGTATCATAAGTAGTACCTTAGGTTAAAATAATGCCCATGATTTCAAATGCACCCTGTATTTTTGAACTCCGAGGACACTCGTAGAATGAAACCAAGTGCCTTTGATGCTTTCTTGACTATATTGTCTATGTGTGCATCAAGCTTAGCGTCAAAGGTAACTCCCAGATCCCTGATAGTGACTAACTCTAACTTTGATAAACACCGTGGTACTAGGAAAGGGTTCATGTCAATATTGCAAGGTGAACATTTGGAAATCAATTTTACAATTCCTTTACATTTTGTCAATCAGGCTGGCAGGGACATCGAGGCACAATCTTTTTTTATGAAACAGCAGATTTTATTTGATAACCGACAAAAAATTTCTCCCTAGCGTTGAACGGAATTGCGTCTATAGAAAATAACATGCATTGTAATACTTACCCTTTTAAGAATAACAAGCTTGAAGATAACATCCACGTGACATTTACCCCTCCTTAGCGACAAGCACGTAAGACTGTCACTTTCCTTTCTACCCTGGCTGTGTCTAGACAAATCGCTAATGTAATGAATAAAAACTAGTTGGATTGGACTTTCTATGCTAGATCGTGCTAGGTCATACATGTTAGCATTAACGGCTAAGTCTAGTCTAAACTCATAGCTATAGCTATGAGTAAGTACTAGATGCTCTGCTGCCTTTATGTATGTTGATAATAGTTGGTTGCTCAGCATCTAATGTGCAAGAATATTTCTAAACTCCAGTGCTACTCACCACATTCAAACATAGACACTATACACTAGCTAAATAAAGCTCAAATTAAAGATTTCTTCTAGGCCCTTTCCTACAAATTCTATCGTCAATATATTCTCACCACCTTCTGTAATTCCCTCGTCCTTGTAGCCACTTCAACACGAAACTATTCCAACTCACCAAGTAATTTGTGAGGACTTAAACTGGGGTCCTCGTTAGAACCCCTGGAATTCCTTCAGTAGGCCGCCATCTTTGTGTGCCAAGGTATTGCATCATCATGCCTCGGCGATGAGTAGGCGTTATTGAAGGGACCCTACTACCTACATTTTGGGGGTCGGCGGCACACCGGCCGGTGAAACGCTGCGGTTTTCTGGCATTTAGGAGAATTAAATCCGTCTGTTTATGGAGGTAGAAAATCGTCGCCATCTTGTGTTTTTCAATAAATTTACAAAAAAAAAATCCGCAAATGTTTACCACCAGAGGCCTCCTGTTACGACATTCGAGCGTCTAAAGATCTTTGTAGCTGTGATTGTCTGAAAGTCAGCACTTTTTGACCGTCGAAAGTTCCACGGTAAGCTGGAGCTGAAGAAGTTTTCCGGGTAGGTATTATGGCTTTATATGGACGTGTGTATTAATTATACATATAGCTACAAGAAGGAAGGAAAGTCTAATGTTGTTTTACATAATTATTTTTGCATTGATTTTGGCAGGAAATTGTATGTATCCTATTGTGACTTGCTCTACGTAAGCGTTGCTACCCGAGGTAGAACCACGTATTTCATCGCTTATTTATTAGAGTTATTTTTATTTATGTCGCAGTATTTTCCTGTAAAAAGGATACTAAGAATAGCCATGCTGTATCTGAGATTTCTACGCGCGGATTTTTCATCATTAATGATGTAAGTAGATATGTTCTTTTATAGCAGCAAATGTAGCTCTCTGTACTATAGAATGAGCAATATTTTAAAAGAATTTGGGTGTACAATAAAGTATGTATATTCTATCTATAAGGCACATATTTTATCTTAATTCAAATCGCAATATATCTACTTTTGGGTTTGACCATTATTGAATAAAGTCTTTGTAGGTATTTACTGTAGGTATCTACGACCCCTATACCTACAGCTTCAATCTAAGATATCAGATATTTGCCTGAGGTTATTTTTTTATTCCCTAGGCCCTAGAGAACAGGTCTTGTTAAAACCCGCGCGTCTGAACAAGTTCTTCCAACAATCACACAAATGATTCGAGAATTTACGAGTCTGCGCATGTGGCACCATCTCGCTTTTATTGCACCGTTCTGGAGCAGCCTGTATACC
The DNA here is from genome assembly GCA_949316385.1 of Globia sparganii. NCBI lineage: Eukaryota > Metazoa > Arthropoda > Insecta > Lepidoptera > Noctuidae > Globia > Globia sparganii. The sequence goes on from OX438669.1 coordinate 21,947,572, forward strand.
TATCATATACTACTGATATACAGAGCATTACGAAAGATTACTTCAGTGAAGTTTGTGTTTTGTTTTTAGTTTGTGGACGCTTTTCTTGGAAGATTAAGTTTATTTATACATTCAGGCAGGCGGAGAAATTTAGAAGTTTTTTAGGAGACATAGTTACAGTAATATAAGTTATTGAGCTGAGGATCACAGTCATACAGTATGAAATTGTAGCAGAATGGCATACCTATAATATTTCTTTGTTGCTATATTAGTTTACCGCAATCAATCTTAATGATTAGGGTCAGCGCAGACAGAGGAGCGCAGACAGAGGAGCGCAGCGGAGAGGATTTTATTAAGGCGCTCTAAAATCAACTTTAAAATTATTGAAATAAAGTGCATATATGCTTGAACCTGACAAAAAATGCTCGCGCGTCCTCGGGGATGCGCGGGAAGGCACGCGCGCGTTTATTTCAATAATTTTAAAGTTGATTTTCGAGTGCCTTAATAAAATCCTCTCCGCTGCGCTCCTTTCTGTCTGCGCTGACCCTTACTGTTTGATCGATTATAGAACAACAAAATTTATCGCAATTAAATCGAAGGAGACTTTACCTCATTGTTGATAACAACAATTACAATTAGTTCTAGAAAAATAAGTCATTAATTTTGCTTAAACAAGCGAATAAATCCTCTCACAACTGTTTTGTACAATTGAACTGCGTTCAACAAATCTATCGTATGGATTGTCAAAGCAAGTTAATGGACGCTGTCAACACGGCCGATTGTCCATCGACTATGATTTATTGGTCATAGTTCACAGGAGGGTGTTTCCCCACACTACGGCTACGTTATCGATAATGACATTTAACTGACGTTTTGTCATTAATTACCATCACTTGTCTTTTTTTCTAAGTGTAAACTATGGAGGGTAGAGGTAAGGTGAACCGTCTCATATGAGGAGAAAGTTGAAAAAGTGCCCAGCTGTAAGCACTAAATAACAGTTCAAAAACCCCCAAAATGGCGCTAGCGTAGGCAAAGGTATGAATGTAGCAGTTGTTGACGGATTGAAGTGTTCCGAGTTAGAAAATTTAATATTTTTAGTGACTAGAGTAGGTAGTTAGTGACAGCCCAGTATACCAAACCACAACTATTTACGTACCTAGTCTAAAGTTCTTACGTCCTTGTTTATTTTTCTATCCTATTCTAATAGCTTTTGACGCTTTCTTTGTAATTTAACCTATTGCTACTGTGGCGCCACCCTAATTTCACACAGTTTGACGGTCATTTTTTCACAACAGAGACAATTCTCCTATCTCTATCCTCCATAGTGTAAACGAAATTTTTGAAGTCGTTAATAATAATTGTATATATTGGTGTTAAAAATGGTTATTTAGGTACGGTCAGCAACAAAAGTCGATTAACACTTCAGTTTATTAAATCTCAGTTAATGAGCAAAATATTTGTTCAAAATTTCAGCAGAAGTACAATGTGATTTTCAACAAATATTTTGCTCAATAACTGAGATTAAAAAACTGAAGTGTTAATTATTTTGCTCAATAGCTGAGATTAAAAAAAGTTTAAGTGTTAATCGACTTTTGTTGCTGGCTGTACCGGCACTGAGTTATTTGTTTTTTCAATATCGCAGCATTATGTTGAGATAGGAGCCTTTTGACCACGCACAGGTCATTTTTGTAATTTTGTTAGTTTTAAATGCTCCATTTTTTACTGTTTGTATTTTTTGCGCGTATCCCGAATAAAATTCTTTTATTTACTTACCTATGTCAATTTCTGGTGCTTTAGGTTGGTCTCGTTTATTGAAGAAGTTATGGATGATCAGAGGAAAACTGGAGAGGACGATTGCTTAAGTCGAAACTGACGACTAACCACCGCAGCGTTTGATAGATAGATGGAACGAAAACAGCTGAGGTTACACTGTTTAGAAGTAACGTCAGGTGGTGGGAGTTGGTGGTGCGATCATCATTTACAATAGTACAGTAAACAGCAAAATTAGATAATGAAAATCAGAAATTCAATACTAATGAAGGGAGTTCGCGTCAGAACTGTATGGCGTCGAAGTGATTCAAAAGTATGTGATTGTAAATTATACCAAACATTTACGTAACCACCAGACACACAGTTCTGACGCGAACTCCGTTCATGTAGCTGTAACTGTTGATTCTGGCTGCAAACGATATTTTGCAGCCAGAACCAGCAGTTACAGCTATATTTTGAACAATTTCCACTTCCGACGACTCATAACTCCACCGTGCCACCTAGCATATCACCGCAGCAGTACATTAAGAGTATATGTTTAATTAACATCAACTTTACGAGAGCGCCAGTTAACTGTGGATGTCGTAAAACGTACCAGAAATGAGGTATCGCCCAAACTAAGGAGATGTATAGAAGGCTCACTTGCAACAATATTCTATAAACGTTGCAACAATCCTACTATCCTACTATCCTACTTCCTACTTCCTACTAATCCTACTAATTCCTACTTTCCTACTAATATTATAAATGCGAAGGTTTGTGAGAATGGATGGATGGATGTTTGTTACTCTTTCACGCAAAAACTACTGAACGGATTTTGATGAAACTTTACATTAATATAGCTTATATATCAGAATAACACATGGAATACTTTTTATCCCGATATTCCCACGGGATCGAAACTTATGCGGGTGAAACCGCGGGGCGCAGCTAGTAATATTATAAACGCGAAAGTTTGTGAGGATGGATGGATGTTTGTTACTCTTTCACGCAAAAACTACTTAATGGATTTGGATGAAATTTGGCACACAGTTAGTTTATAACCATGCTATGTATTACAGATATCAATGTATTACAGATATCAATGTATTTAAGAAGCAACTCAATAATCTACTGATAAGTAAGACATACTATACAATTAATGAATACCTGTCAGACATAAATTTGTGTGTATAATAATAATACTTATAATTATGGTGAATACTTGGGTCCGATTTATTTTATTATTTTATTAAATTATTCTATTTGTGTTGTTAATTTACTGTGTGTTAACTAGATTAGACATTACTATGATGACATTATATACTCTGACATTACCTACTTATTAATTTGAATTTATGAAATTGCTTACTTATTTATTTGTATTTATGAAATTGTTTAACTTTTTGGTCTGAATCAATGACATTGTATAGGGTATTATTTTGAATTAATTAAATTATATAACGTATTTATCTAAATTTATGACATTTTTATGGTATTAACTGGAATTTAGGACATAAGTAGTATAATTTTAATAATAATTTTGCATGCCTGACATGGTGCAACACAGTGGACTGCGCATTCACTTGACATCTAGATATGTATTATTATGAACTGTGTTGAGCAATAAACGAATTGAATTGAATTGAATTGAACCAGAATTAACACATAGGACACTTTTCATCCCGATATTACCACGGGATCGAAACTTATGCGGGTGAAACCGCGGGGCGCTGCTAGTATTCTATAAACAGAAGCTATCCGGACCATTCCTGGGAAAAAGGATGATATTGAAATCGTCCTAGGAAAACATTAGATGATAAACAAGGCGTCTTTTTGGTTCTTCTTAAAATTCTGCAAAAAAAAATAAGGACTATTTTGTAAAAACAATCTACTTACCAATGTATTTAGAACCCACAATCCTGTCACTTGAAATTAGGATAAAACGTTGGTGTAATATGTGTTGTGTCGGACAGACTACATCCAAGTTGATTATGTTTTAAGTAAGCTATTAGGCTAAGCTAGATCTTAGCCGGACACGATTCAGACAAAAATATAATTAGTTACACAAAATAATACAACCGCGCCTCATCTCGCGCCCAACACGGCTTAGAATAAATTATGAGACTGAGCTCACCTCCAATTTGAATGGACCTTCTGCTAAGTACTTTAGCTACTCCGGGGTACGGAAGTAATCCCCATCTTAAGATAAGTAACCCCAAATTTCGGGGATAAGACTTATTGCGCGATGTACAGTATCGCAATGAGTTACCGCCCGTTATGGCCGTCTTCCTGGAGCCGCGTCGTAAATGTTCCTGTTCATCATCTGAGGGTTATGAACCCTTAATGTGGGGTAGGCAGAGATCAGGATTATACCTCATGACTCTTGAGGATTACATGGAATTATAATGTTGTAAAATGGCGTAAATGAACTTTTTAATGAATTCTTGAGCAATTTCACAAAATTTTAACAAATAATGATATCCGCACGTACCGTTATGGTGTCATCTGAAGTTTTGTAACTGATGCTTTGAATCTATGTACTAATAACTAAATGCAGTTGTAGGTATTGTTAAGCCTTATACATATTATGTGACAGTCAAATAAGCATAAGTATTTGTATCGTTTGGATAATGACATCGACATGAAATCGACTCCATAATATTTTTATTTGAATGCTTGGTAAATTAATCTCCATTTTTATTGTTCAAGTACAAATGGAATGTTTATTTTCATCTTTCCGTTTTGTCCTAATCGTATTTTGCTTTATGATTTCCTTCCCAACAAGCTGTTTTCATTTAATTCTCTTATTATAACTTCCGAAGCCGTCAAAAATACAGCTACCTGGCAAAAAATATATTGCAAACGAGTCTAGACGAATTTTAAAGTGCATTGTTAATAAAAATAACGCTGTTCAATACTGTACTGTAGGCTAAAATATTATGTACCGCAGTATATATGTATATTAGTCACGCCTCTCTGCCTAGTTACAGTATTGCCACATAGACAGTAAAGCAAGTAGGCACTAGCACGGTATAATACATTATTTATAGCCCTGTATATTATATGTGCCAGTAGACTAGGCACCAACTTGTCTGCCGCTCGACGCTACGTGCATAGAAGTAAAACGTGCTAAGTGCGCTAGACTGATTTCAAGGAAATGTCGTGAGGAAATATGATTCTTTAGAGGTTTTATTTCTGGACTAATCTATACTTAATATTATAAAGAGGAAAGATTTGTATGTATGTTTGTAACGAATTGGCTCAAAAAGTACTGGACCGATTTTAAAAATTCTTTCACCATTTGAATGCTACATTATCATTGATTAATAAGTATAGGCTTTTAAAAAAAAAAATGTTTAAAAAATAAATGTCCACCCGTGCGAAGCCGGGGCAGGCCGCTAGTCTGAGATATTTTTCTTTAATAAGGTAGGGTCGGTACCTATATATTTTACAAAAAATACTTTTTTTCTTCTATTATTTAAACCTTGCACGTTGTGCGCCTAGCTGTGTTAATTGGAACAAATGTCACGTAAAAAACATTTTAGTGCCTTTATCCAAAATCGAGTAACTCCTAGATACCTACTGTGAAGAGCTCAAGAGATCTTTAAAGAAAGATCTCTTGAGCTCTTCACATTATCTAGGAGTTAGTTGTCACTTTGTTATCATTATTTTTTTTTTTTGTAAAATGTAAGGTACCATAAGAAATCAAACAAAAGGAAAGAAATCGTAACGTTTTCCGATTTCTTTACGTTTATTTTGAGTGAACATTTCCCTGAATAAATTATCACGGTTTCTTTCTAAACAAAAAAACCTAATACAAAAAATTTGATAGCTCGGTCTCAACTTGCTTGACTGTTCAAATGCGACTTTATCTCAGAATACCTAATAGTACTTCGTTGCTAGCCTGCACTACATAATGTCGACTTTAGCGGAGAACCTATAATACAATACCTTTAGGCAATTTCATTCGAGAATCGAACCCATCCGGTAAGCCAGTTTTGAGCAACTGCTCCATATAAGTTAATTATCATACTTAGTAATTTACATTTTGTGTTCTAAAAAAACCGGATTCACCAGAACGAAATATTAAAAATCTTGATGAATAAATGCATCTTTCTTTACTCCCCGAAGTGTTCCAAGGTCTCGACGGCGCGTTCAGGCGTGAGGGCGTGACGTCCGCGTCGGTAACCGTTAACCGCAGCGTTCGATTATGTTACTTTATCACGTGTTGATTATATTGCAGTTGAGTCATTATCGCACTCTTGCTGACGACATGACTGACTCACTGTCAGAATGGTAAGACACTATGACTGTTGATTTGCTGAACGCGCGACGGTGACTACGTGGAGGCGCGGGATTCGTGTAATGTCCTTAGACCATACTAGCCTGTAAGTTACCTCTTGTCCCACTGAAGGACAAAATATTGTATTGGTTTCAGAAATAGCTGATAATGGAAAATTTCTTAAACAAGGAAGCTCTTTGAAAAGTCTAGACACAATATGTAGCACAGTCCATATTTAGAACCCGTTAATATTTAGTACCCGTTAATATAAAAAAAGACATGTTGTGAACAGTTTGTAAAGTTTCATCTAGATAGCCCATAAATGAATACATTTTACAATCAGGTATACATATTGTCAAATTAGACAAAGAATAATGACTATTTTGGTTGTGAGAATTTTCTGACAGTATAAACCTTGTTTAATAAAATGTAATAAGCTTAACCCTACCTGGAAATATCAGGATTAGCTACTCAATGTACTGCCTGAGATTTAGGGATAATGTAACCGTGGTTGTATAATATTATATTACGTGAGGGAAACACGACACACGTGATATATTTAGCTTTAAAATATTTTAATATCTAACGGGAAAAACGCGTGTCAGGCCGTCATGTCAGCGTCATCAGTTCGTCACAAAATGGCGAAAATTCGAGGAAATAACAAATTATTACATAACAGTTCTAACTGTCCAAGTTAGGACTGAGGGCACTGACTGACCCTGATCATTCATTGTTTCCATGAACTTGGCGTACCTACCTTTTAATTCAAGTGACGCAATGTACCTGTTTCAAGAAAATATAACATGGTAGGTACTTGAAAATGAGATGATGAATTAAAAGGATGAGCAATCGTAGTCCAACTGATTGATGACTTAATTTAATAACTACTTCTTGTGAACGGGTAACTTTATGTAATTATGTGTAAAAACCTTGGTTTTCTTTGTAATGGAAAAATAAACATTATTTTTATACAATACATTATAATTGTTAGACCCTTAAAACTGAAAGCTATAAAAAACTTTTTCTTTTATCTATATATTATAAAGAGGTATATTTATGTAATCTCTGGAACTACCCAGTCGGATTTGAAATAATATTTTTGCATTTGATAACCCAATTCTCAAGGAAGGCTATTTAACATCACGCTATGACCCTTAGGAGCAAAAAGAAAAAGTCAGAAAAAACGCTAAGCGGAAACAAAATGATAGCGCGGGTAGGTGATGCGATACGAGGTCCTATAATCTTTCTACATGGTATCTTCTCGTTTAAGTTTAGTGACATTCATTGCGCCAATTGCAAGATGAAAGTACAGGTGTCCAGAACCGGGGCGGCGGAATTGTCCGAAAGGGTTACCGCTACCCCGGAACACAAAGGGCTAAGGAAGGAACACGGGTGGGTTTTAGTCAGTAAGAGTCTGACACTCCCTTCTGCTCCACCCAGAGCGGGAGGAGGGTCATTTGATGATTTCCCATCCTCAAAAAAAAAAAGGGTGTCCAGAAGCAGATCTAAAGGTTTGAACAAACGTAATTTCTAAACGCAACACGTTAGAGTGGCGCGGGGTGCGTCGTCATTGAAAGCGTAACTCTGCGGATTTTTAGCTGTATGGAGCGGTGGTGTAGAGTGCACCGCGCATTTTCCACCGAGGCGTAGTACATTTCAAGCGGATTTTCGCTTACTGAAACTCCTCTCGTCCTCGACTTTGTAATCGTTACAATATTCGTCGATTACGCGATGGACCATCGATCAACATTATTTAGTCTTGGGTAGCAAAGTTCAGAGCTGGATCAACAGCCCCAGACCAGGACCTATACCAGTGGTAGCCACGAACGAAAATGTTGAACGTGTTATGGTTTCTGTGACTGAAAATCCCCGCTTTATCATTTCGTGCACGTTCATCGATATTAGGTATTACGGGTAACGTGTTTTTGAAAACATGCGTGCTAGATTTGACGAGTATGCTAGGCTTGATGGTCAACATTTAGAGAACGTGGTTTTCAAAAAATAAAATCCGCTTTTATTGTTTTTAAATAACAATAAACACATGTCTTAAAAAAATAAATAATAATAATAAAAAACTGAGAAGACTAATTAAAAACTATTTTTAACCTAAAAGACTAACATGTTTTATTTGCAGACAACGAGTAAATTCTCGGTCTCACTGTATGATATGCTAAGTAAAAATTGCAGAATGAAATTTAAATAAAAAAAGGTGTAGTTTTTTTTTTACAATTTTTCAAACTTTGAATTCTGCCACTGGACACTCTGTAGTAGGTACATTAATAATTATAGGTATGGGAAAGTCCTATAATTATACGCTCAGCTCCATTTTTTATTAAGAAAACCTTTAAAGGAAAACTGAGTCAGTGGAATCCTTTTCCTTGACCGTCATACTATAGCAACTCTTACATTTTCTTGCATCATCGGTATGGCGTGATTTGACGTTAATGCTCAAATGCATGACACATACTTGGTGCCTCGCCGTCTGCGCGGGCGACGGTCGGGGAACAAGAGAAGGCATAGGTATGGTTCACTTGATAGGTATTGAGTTATCTTCTACCTAATATGATAAGAAATGGCGTATCTGAAACCTTGTTTCTGGGATTAGATATTCAATTGATATATTTTCAGGTATTTTGAAAAACATGACGTCATGTTTTTTTTTTTCATGAATTGAAGGATTTTTGGGTTGCCTTTAGTTAGGGAGGCGAATAGGGGAATTTTCGGTAATACTCGAGCGTGGCAGTTTGAGATATGAGAGATACCTTAGACCTAATAGAACAACCTTGTAAAGTATTTAGCTCTATATGTAGTGACGCGCGCCTAGGATAGACGATCAGATTAGTAAAAAAAAATCGATAGTCTGAAATACTCGAGCGCGTCAGATTAAGATATTGGGGGTTCATTTTAGTGTTTTAAGACTAAATTTAACTAATCTGACGATAAGTCCTTGACGCCGCCGAGTTATAGGGTCGCGAACTTGTAAAAAAAAAACGTTAATCCGGCATTCGCGAGCGCGATTTTTTATTTTTTTATTTTGAAGAATATAATCTAAAACTCACTAAAAATACAAAATCTGCCGGTTTCCGCATGACCAGAAGTGTGGAGGAGTCATTTCGTCTTCCGAAAAACGCGTTGCGGCATATAAGTCGCGAACGATTCATCTTACAAAAAAAAAAGTTTAAATAAACCAAAAAGGTAATTTTATTTTACACAAAAAAGGTCTCTTTACATTTTTGTCCAAATTTAAAACTTTTTGACTTGAAGCATCATAAAAACTCAAACTCCCGGTTTTTTGAGTATATCTCGAAAACTGATGGTGTTAAAAAAAATTGATATGAAATAACGATAATTAAATTATGTGACTTTTATTATATCTCACAATTTTTTTTTTTTCTAAAGCTTCTCGAAAATTTTCGTGGACTCGGAAAAAGCTACGCGTATCTGTATACAAAAGTATTATTAACATGTATTAGTTTCATATATATTATTCAATAGCCTGTTGATCCTCAAATTGTTTTTTGGACGTACCGTAAGCAAAACGAAGTGAAGAATTGAAGCAAAAAAGAGGAATTTGCCATAAACATGTAATACAGACTGAGCGCTTCGCGGAAATATGCCGTCCTACCAGTATATTTCCTTTATTTCGCAACATTGATGGTGGGGAAAAAAGCGGTAGAAGGGAATTTTCGGTTCTATATATATATATATATATGTTTATGGTCCCCTACCGTAGACCTATATGCCCTCAGTCTATCGACGATTGAAGAGAGAGAAAAGACCCGACGGTATATTTCTCGAATGTGCTGGAAACTTTGATGAATTTTATTGAGCAAAAATGTAAAGGTCATACATAACAATACAATTATAATACAATTTGTATTTCATTTTATTTTTTTTTATACAATAAATAATACAATTCGTACTACATTTCATCTACATTTACGTTGGTTGTATCTATCGCTTTATTGTCATTCTTAAATTCCCCGTTTTATCACGGAGAAAGAAAGGAAAAAAAAGAAACCAAAAAACCTTTTTCGATCAGATTAAGAGAACCCACCAACATTTTTGTCAGATTAAGGAAATATGCTTTCAGGATACCGAGATAAACCTCCCCTATGAAAATCTGACGCGCTCGAGTATTTCAAAAAAACTTTTTTTTTTTGCATTTTCAAAAATTCATCGCAACTTATCGTCACGCCGAAATCGTCAGTTTTTTTAAAGGGAGCTTCCTTGGGGCCTACTTAACACCCCTTCCGAAAATCTGACGCGCTCGAGTAAATTTTTTTTTTTGCATTTTTGACTACCTTATATGCCTACCCCCACCACGCAAACCGGCAGATTAGTATACCTTTGTTATCAGAGGCACTTGGGGCAAACGTAGTATGAATATCTGACGCGCTCGAGAATGCCCAAGTAACTGTTTTTTTTAACATTTTTGAAAAACCGTATACGCCAAACCCACCGCTAAAATGGTTTTTACCATACGAGCTTTTCTTTTCGAAATCATTTTATCTTTCGATTTTGATAGGTCTCGACGGCGCCGTTGAATTACGCCATTTAGCTACCTCGCCTCCCTAACTACTTGTGGGAGCTTAAGAACGATATAAAGTACCTAATAGTCTGCCTATCCCATAGCTAAGGGAATTACCTATATCCTGTAATCAGCATCTATTAGAATGAATTAGGTATCTAAGACAATACGCTTTCGCTCAAAGTGGACTGATGTCCGTGGCTTTTTAACCGACTTCAAAAAGGAGGAGGTTATCAATTCGGTTGTATTTTTTTTTTTTATGTTTGTTACTTTATGTTTGTTATTATATAATCATAATCATAATCATAAATCATTTATTTGCCTGAAACATGGGTACACAAGATGTTAAAATTAAATTATAGCACAGGACATATTTCACCCTCATTACGGGCATGCAAATTATAGTTAATTACAACAATTATTTAAATGAAATTAATTTAATTTAAATTACAATTACCTATATTTGAATTATTACAATTTAAATTATTATTAGAAATATGGTGATTACAATTACTTAAATTATTATTAAAGATAAAGTCTCAGGAAGTAAGAGGAATAACCAGTATATTAGTGGACACCAAATCGGCATGAGCTGTTATTCAAAAAATCTTTAACAGTGTAGAAACTTTCCTGGATTAACCATTTACGCAAGGCACAACAGAACCTTTTATATGGCAGGTCAATCATTCCTTTGGGCAAAGAGTTATATATTAGAGGTGCCATATAGGCACAGTTCTTTCTGAACAGTTCTAGCTTAGGCACTGGCATTTTTAAGGGCAGGTGGTTAATTTTACGTTTAAATGTATTGTCGTTGGCGGTGAAAAGATGACTGTGGTATTTAACAAATTTAGCTACTTCATAAATGTATATACAGGGAACAGTCAGTAGATTCTTAGATTTAAAGATCGGTTTACATGATTCCGACCAATCCATGCCGTACAATGCCCGAATGCATTTTTTTTGTGCTATGAACACCCTTGTGATGTCACAGGAATTTCCCCAAACAACTATGCCATACCGTATAATAGAGCATATGTAAGCGTGATATACAATAATAGAGGTATGTCTGCTCGTCACGTCTTTTACCTTTCGAAGTGCAAAAACAAACAAACTTTATTTGAAAGGATACGCTTCCAGATTGGTCCCATTCTTGTCAAAATCTAGTTCTGATGATGGGATCCATGAGGAATTGAGGGAACTCCTCAAATATTATAGGCATACATATAGCAATTTTGATATTTTCATCAACATGTCAAGCATTTGCATTCAAAAAGTATAATTTGGTGAAGTGGAACTGATGAAGGAGACCACAGATAGCCACAGGAACTCTTCAATGATAATAAGTATTTCACGGGTGGCGATAAGATATCTCGATTAAGATAGTTAAGCGACTATGACGAAGCAAATTTAAATAAATGGTTCTGACGAAAATGGTACCATCAAACCGATCTGATGATGAAGCTGGAAGGTAGGTACCGGAACTTCGTAATAAAACCATGTATTCTAGCCGTGTTTGGGCTTATTGGAATTGTCATGAGATGCACTCTGACTATAAATGATTTTTCACAACTAAAAAGTAAAAAATAAAAACTTTTTAACAAAAAAAAACAACCGACTTCAAAAAAAAAACAGTACAAAGTGTATAATAACTTTAATTTTAATTTTGGAAGTCGGTGGCAAAAACGTAAATACAAAACCAAAGACACCGACTTCCGAAATTAAAATTAAAGTTATTATACACTTTGTAGTGTTTTTTTTTGTAGTCGGTTGTTTTTTTTTGTTAAAAAGTTTTTGAAATACTTAGGACTATGCCGACCGCACAGTGGCGCCCTCATCGTTTGTTTGGTTTGGTGGTTTGTGTGTTTGGTTAATTTTATTATAATCCTTAAAACGGATAAAAGTGGCCACTATATTCCGTTTTAAGGATTATAATAAAACTAAACAATGTAAAACTACCGTTTCTAATAATATTAACGTATAATCTTATGAAGCACAACTTAACGTGCTTATTTTCTGCATTTTCATTCTAAATTGTATGAAATAACCAAACAAACGATGAGGGCGCCACTGTGCGGTCGGCATAGTCTTAAAGCAAAAAGTTACTCAAGTTAACATTAAGCTTACTTTTTGACTCAAATACTAATGCTTAGCTCAAGTACATTATGCTTGTAACTTTAACAAAAGTAAGTAAGTAGCTTGCATGTTGCATGCCGTTGTGGCTTGTTGCAAGCCGCAACGGGTGCTAGCACTACTGCCGAGCATGAGGCCCTAGGTCCGATTCTCAGGTCGGGAAAAGTGTTATTGGGTTTTTCGATTAGGAATTTCTCAGAAGCAGCCTGGAGTCCGGTTGATGGCAATAGACTTGCCTCCTAGACATGGACTTAAACATAATTTGTGAAATGAGACACCTCACCATATCATGTACACACCTCTGCCTAAACCTTCGGGATTGCAGGAGTGATGTTATGTAATGCTTAACTTAATGTTAAGCCACAAACAATGGGCAGCGGGATTGTCCGAAAGGGTTACCGCTACCCCGGAACACAAAGGGCTAAAGAAGGAACACGGGTGGGTTTTAGTCAGTAAGAGTCTGATACTCCCTTCTGCTCCACCCAGAGCGGGAGGGGTCATTTGATGATTTCTCATCCACAAAAAAAAAGCCACAAATAATGTACCGCACGCACACATGCGAGTTGTTTGCATGCCACCGTGCCATAACAACTTCTGATTGGTAAATATCACAAAGGCATGCAAGCTACTTGCATTTACTTTGTATTGCGTCCTTTAGAGCAATTTAAATGTAGGTATAATACACTAGGGAATTAGGACATTTTCTTTATTAAAAGCATTATCACAAATGACCTAAGTAAGTATAAATATAGCTTCCTTTATGTGAGTCGGGATACCAACACAAAGCACGCGTACTTTATAATAATAATTATTATAATAATATGCTTGAATATAAACTAGTCCACAGCGCTATCAGCTGTTATCAGACAGACAACATCGTACGACACTGTGTGCCGGAGATAACGGCACAAACTCCTGTAGGCCTCACGTATGACATCACGACTGAATCACGAAGGGGTAGATAGAGGTGTAAATGATACCTACATTTCAAACTCAAACTCAAACTCAAACTCAAAGCATTTATTTCAATTAAACCATTTACAGGCACTTTTGAATTGTCAAGAAGTCGGTCAGTCAGGAAAAAATGAAGCTAGATGCCCATTCCAAAGCGTAGTAGGTACCTATGGAGAAGAACGGGCAAGAAACTCCATGGACACTCTTTTTAAATAATATTTTTACAAATTTATTAGTTACATCATATGTTGAATTTATAATATGTGAGAACGATGTAAAAAATAAATAAAAATCAAGTACGCGTTAAAAGTGTCCAGAGTACAACAAATAGTAACAAAATAACAATCCAAAAATAAAATAATTAAAAATAAAGCCGTGGCAGCTAAAAGATGACCAGCCCCAACTGACGGCGCCCGTTCACGAACATGACGCATGGATCAGCACCATCCAGCTCAACCATTTTGTAGGGAACCGAATGATCCAACACACACGCCACCGTCAGCGAGACACTTGAGCGAGCATGACATACTATCAGCCGCCAGGGCACATTCTAGTCAATGAAAAACATATTACCCGGTAAATGGTAACTCAATAGTACATAGAACTCACATCTGTGCTATGCAGTTATACAATACAAAGGAAATTGAGTTTATACAATGCAAAGATAGTCTTACAATCTTCAGCAGCTCCAACAGTATTTTCAGGTGTTAATCAATTAGTTGTGGTTGTGGAGCAGGACCAGCATTGAGCCAGGCATTTTTATCAGCGATGTAATCTCCTAACTTATAATATGCCTGCCTACATAGTGTGCGTTTTATACATGACTTGAATTTTGTCTCATTGAGTTGAAGAATGTGGGGAGGTATTTTATTATAACATTTTAAACAGTACCCCATAAAAGATGAGTCTACTTTTGCTAGTCTGAAACCTGGTTGAACTAATAGGTCCCTATTTCTAGTACTATAATTATGTCTTTCACCTCTTTTGCTAAAAAGATGTAAATTTTTCCTTACATACATGATGTTTTCGTAGATATAGATTTCACCACTTGAAGAGGGGGCGAGGCTCTTGCCTTAACATAAAATGTTATAACTTTAATTTTAACAAATTAGTTACATTGATGTTTAAATATTTGTATGCCAGTCCATGGCGAAACATGTAAGATCATAACTTTATTTATAAGACCTTAAAGTACCATGTTTTAAAGCAAATAAATATATTCTATTATATTCTATTCTAACAGCTCGCCGTCCGGTTGGAGTTCCACGCGCGCCTCAAAGAGCTGGCAGCTGGAGGAGAGTAGCCAGTGATTGAGCTCTCAGGCCTGCAGGTGCAGATGACTAGCGTAGTACTGATGTTGATTACATCATTTTGAGTGCTTCTTCTTTTCATCCGGTTTGAGAAAAAAAAAACTGCTGGGTTAAAAAAGTATGACTAGTCAGCAGTGGCGAAGGTACCACACAACCCGATTCCCGCCGGCTTCCCTTCGAAAATTCAGAACACAACCACTCTATAGTCAATTCATCATTGAAATTAATGAAACGGTTTACTGACATTTTTTCCTTGCTCCGGCTTACCTCTGTCATAAACTCACCCTTCGCCACTACTAGTACCTATGGTTCAGAGGCAAACTGCTGCGGCTGTAAGTGTGAATTTTATATGAATGTATATTATTAGTATGTATATAGATATAAAAAGCCAGATGTTATATTTTGACCTACATACGTTCACGTATTTGAATAGATAATATTTATGCAGCACGTTGTGCTGCCTATATAATGAACACAAAAGTGTTACTTTGATAATATGTAGTATTCACAGAATAGCGATAAAAATGAAATAGGTCATATTTATCTGTCTGTAACTTGCAGACGTGAGATCTACATCATTTGAGGACCTGCTAACACTTTATTTGAACCTCATCGCAAAAGGGAATCAGCCTATAGTGTTCACACTGCGCCGGGGCAAAGGACTCCACTTTGACAGGGAGTGCGATGTAATCTACCACGCGGGACCAATTTTCGGTTCTAGGACATCCCGGTTTCCATACGATATTTTCTTTCACCGTTTACAAGAAAGAGGTAAAAAATAAACATTTCGTTGTTTAGGAATAATTTATGCAATATTGGCCCCGATTCTGTTGTTCACAAACTAAACTAAATTTAAGTTCAGTGAATCTTTTTTTTCTTTCTATTTCATTATGAAAAGGACAGAAGATAAATATTAGTTTAGTCCTGTCAAATTAGATACTTAATCCATAGACAACTTAAGACGTGATTAAAAAATTGGCCACTAAAAATACGTCAATTTACTTCAGGCGCTGACTAATTTGACAGGACTAAACTAATATTTATCTTCTGTCCTTTTCATAATGAAATAGAAAGAAAAAGATGCACTGAACCTAAATTTGGTTTAGTTTGTGAACAACAGAATCGGGGCCAATAGCAATTGGATTATTAGGATTTATTGTTTAGTAGTGGTAATGAAATTATTTACACAAAGTAAAGCGCCTGCCTTGGTTCGAGGCGTTCGAGCCCACGACCTACGACGGACTCGTAAGTCGGAGCCGACACCACTGGGCCTCCGCTGCTCGCAGACAAATACACAATACTAATACTACGAATCTATAATAAAAATAATAATAATAATCTATCTTTTTTATGTAAATAGGTTTTTAGAAATAAAATTCTTCAGGCAAAAAAAAAATCTATAATATATTTTTCTTTCTCTTCTATTCTATTCTAAATTATTAGAAGCATAGAAAGTGGAAGAAATGGGGACAAGCCTTTGTCAAAGATTGGGACAACACAGACTAAATGAAATAAAACAGTCTTGAGTGGAAGTCTCGCACCTAAATATCTTTATTTATTATCTTTTATACTAGAAAAAGGTCATTGACAAGCATCAATAATGCCTTTATCTTCATGTCTAAAGACCTAGTTTTCAATCAAACAACATCAAACCGGATTAATCTGAATAATTCTCGCGATTACATATTTACAAACATTGTGAGCTGCGCGTACGACCCTACATCATAACATCATCATTATACTTACATTATTAGATGTTACAATTTTCTTGAGATGATGAGTAGATTTTCGTGTTTAAGGTGACACTATTTACTAATTTACATGAAAAAACCGGTCAAGTGCGAGTTGGACTCGCGCACCGACGGTTCCCTACAAATTTGTAGGTATGTAACTACAAATTTACGGTTTTCGTATTTTTTCCTTTATTTGTGCTACATAACATTACCTCTTGCCAAATTTCATGAGTCTAGGTCAACGGGAAGTATACCCTATAAATTTTGATTCTCTTGAGAGTGTCGAAATATATGTTTTTTTGCGGCATAAACGGCCGTATATTGATTTTTTCACAGCTTCAAGGGACTGTAGAACTGTGTGAATATATGGTTCACATGCACAGGTAACTACGTTATAAATCATAAGCGCTACGATTTTACTAGTAAAGAGAAGTAAGTAAAGTGAAGGTTTTATCAGTTGTCAAAAAGGCCATAACATAAAAATGAATAAGACACTTTTTTTTACAAATAACAACCGACTTCCAAATAAACACAACAAAGTGAAAAACAACTTTAATTTCGGAAGTCGGTATAGTTGGTTTCGCAATTTCGTTTTTTGACATCGACTTCCCAAATTAAAGTTATTTTCGCTTTGTTGTATTTTTTTGGAATAGTCTCAAAACTTTCCTGGAGATCATTTCATTGTGATAAGAACCGGTATCGGGCGGTTGGTTATCAGTCAAAAATCAGAACAGAAGGTCAATTCCAATAAATGTAGGGAAATTAGAGGCATTTTCACAGGGGGGGCAATTCTCGTAATTTTAAGAACATTCACAGTCTGATATCAGTCTCAATCTGTCAAAAACACTTTTAATTTCCCTACATTTTGACAAGTTTTTGACATTTGTTTGTCCATAATAATAATATTATAATATTTATGTTAAGACCAATATTGTACCAACACTTAAAGCAAATAAATTGATTTGATTTGATTTGTCGCCGCGATGAGACTGCGACTAGATTTTGAACGTCTTAAATTACGAGACAATTCTCGTAATTTCTTAAACGTTCTCAAAGTTACGAAAATTGCCCCTCAGGTATTATCAGAGCCTGCACCCTAATTGCGAAACACATTATCGATCTCAATCTGAATCATTTTGAAGCATATTGCTAATCCATTGCTTCATATGTTCGAAAAATATGTCTGCTCAACAACGTAAAAACCGCAATGAACGTTGTTGATCTGTCAAAATGAAACCCATTGCTACTAATAGTGTTTTACGCAATTACCCTGCTGTTCGAAAACAGATACGTGTTGATTTTATTATTTTATGTATTTTATCATTATTAATAACACTGTTTACTAAACTATAACGGCTTTACGGTGGAGGGGATATACAGATGTCCAACTGTCTTATTAGATAAATGGTCATATCTGCAACTGGGATGTCTTGGGTTCGGTTCTTGAGGCGAGCAAAAAGGAAGCCATTTTTTTTTTGTCAGAATTTTTCAGTTGAGCCCCGATCGGAATATTGGCCGGTAATAGGAAACGTTGTGTTCGTGTTTGCATTCACTAAACATAAAATAATATACCTACCTGTGTTATGGCAAAGCTTAATAATAAGAAAATCGAAGCAACTCACTTCAAAATCGTTTCATACTTAACATTTTAAAGAAATTTTTCACTGTTTTTTTATTTGATTACTTACTTATTTTTGTTCGGAACCAATGTTTCTTATCAGGTTTACTCATATTTAAGAAATCAAGGCAGGTACTCACCTGCACAAATAACTAGTTAAGCTGTAGTTAATGAGTTGATAAGTAACCGGCAATTCGCTTTACGTTTAATTAGTTTCATAAAGACTTACCGAGAACAAACTCTGACTAATACTGGAAACAATGTATTTAAAGTCTATTTAAACTTATGTTTCAAATGTATGTTATTTCAAGTTGAACAAATCGCACATTGATAAGAAGAGTGACACTAACCGAAAAATCTATATTTTAAATAAAATAGGCTATAAATATGCTATATTTTATTAAAAAAAAATTAATAAGCTATATTTTTACATTGGTATTATGACATGATATCAATTTTGTATTCTTTCTGGTGCAAAACTAGTCATTACTGTTTGGAAAAACTTTAAATGCTTCAACTGAAGATATAGCTTCTTTTTTGTTTAGTGTCACTCTTCCTATCAATGTGCGAAATATCAACTTTATTTTAATGGTAGTTAAGTTGATTTCATAGCCATGCAAGCACAAGCTAGTACAACCAAGCTATACGTAACCAGTATTATGCTGAATTCTGATTGTACGAAAAACCTATACAGTGCCAGGTCAGCTAAAACTGGAAATGTATAACTTGATGTGTAGGTAGCAGTGTGTACTATTGAAAAAGTTATAAAAATAATTGAAGTTGTAACGTAAACTGAACTTTAATTATATAGGAATTAAAGTTATTAACCGACTTCTTTTTCCATATACTCATATTTGTTTAAATTTTTGGCAATTAAATCGCGAATGCAGATTATACATAAATCTTGGGTTGAGTAGTAAGTAAATCAATGCTTTTATTGAAATGGACCACAGAACAGATAAAAGAGCATATCTTGTACCGTAGGTACCTAGGTACCTATCTAAAAATAACTAAGTAAGTACTTACAAATTTTTTGTCTCGACTTTTTGTTGTTTCAAATGAAATATTTAATGAAGAAACATTCTAATGATTATCCAACGATAAAAAAATACTGTGTGATCGTGTATCATACAGAGACTATTAAATACTGTGTGATCGTGTATCATACAAAGGCTATTTCAGTTTTTATGAAAGTTATACAATTATTTCGTTTAGCATTCATTTATCGATATAATGCACTCGACGCAAATCATTAGAGTCGAACTCGATTACGAAAACGATTCCATAATTTTTAAAGGACACAATACGAACCACAATAGTTTACTAATGGTCTACTATTACTTAATACTTTTATTAAAAATTCTTGTAATTGTCAATTATTTTACAACTAATGGTAGTACTAAAATAATTAACAATTACAAGTATTTTGTAGCTCGATATTCTTAGAAACCTTATCCATTATTTTTTTCTCGAAACGTGCATATAATAAGTAAATTGTGCAACAGCAAAAAAACTAAAGTTCTCATGGTGTGTAGGAGAGCCCCGGGCGGAAGGCCGCCATAAAATTCCCGGAATTATGGACGCCGTTACGGGTTTCCTTACTTTACACCAAATACTCTTAACAGCTGATCAAGGGAAAAAAAATTACGTCAGCTGTTCAACACACGCGAGTATCTGAGGTAAACGGATTTGATTACGGTCGCGTACTCCTACTCACTTGATTATTAAATACTTATGCATAATACTGTTTAAGTAGATTACGAATACTTATGTAGAAAGTACTTCCACGTGTTATTTATAATATCAGACTAGTACCGTATGCTACATACGCTTAAGATTCTGTCCACGCCGCGAGAACAAAGCGCAACAGTAACCGAGCATGGTGTAAACCGCGCCTCGTTAAAAAAACAGCGCGCCCCACGTCTGAGTGATGTCACGGTGGCACCACGGCGGCGTCAGTTAGGCGTGATCACGCCGAGCGAGCAGACGGGTCCACGCGCGCGCGCACCTCCCCCCCCCCGCACCGCACCGCCGCCGCCACCACGCGCGCACGCCGCCGCCGTCACCATGCGTGAGAAAATAAGTTCGCACGATCTAACGCAGAACTCCATACTGCGTATCAACGACAGAAAAACCTTGCAACTGATAACGGAGTACAAGAAGGAGCCGTGCCTGTGGAACTCCTCACTGGATGACTACCCAAACAAAACCAAACGAGCCAGGGCCGCGGAAAAAATAGCCAGGATACTCAACATCAAGAACTTTGAAGGAAAACATGTTTTGATTAAATTCAAGAATTTACGTAACTCTTACTCTCAAGAGTTGAAGAAGATCAAGGCTAGTTTGGACAAGGTGGGGCCCAACTCGCCTGAGTTGTACCGACCGAAGGTGCAATGGTTCCCTCTGATGGACTCCTTCATCCGACCACATTTGCAGACGTCACGGCTGCTCGTTAACGAAGTAAGTTTCTAATTACTCACGCATTAACTTAGACATGATTACTAACCATTTAACATAGGATTTTTATTTCCAGCCAAAGCTGAGTGAAGTAGTCACCGATGTGAAGATGGAATGTTACGAGATAGACGACCAAGATGACTGGGAGATTCAGCCTCAAAATGACTCTGAACCAGTAGCGAACTATTCGCAGTCGGAAGGTCAGAGTGAGACCGAAGAGGTATCGAACGATTCTCGAGCGAAGCGACGGAGACGGTCGAACTCGAGCGGTAAGAGTGATAACTTCAGTCAGAATCAGATCTTTTTGACGAATGACGTCACGCCCGTGGTTAGTGCAGCTCCCGTGGTTGCTAGGACTGAGGATACTTACGACAATTTTGGCAAGTATATTGCTTCGTTGTTGAGGAGTCTGCCTGCTCAGAAGGCTTTGAGGCTGCAGCCGAAGATCCTGGACATGATTGTAGCCGTTAGCGTCGGCGAAGAGGAAAATCACATCATGGCTGAAATTAATAAGCTAAGTGACACTCAGACAGAATAACACGCGTGCGCCATTTTGATTTTCAGAGTTCAATACAATGTTGTTAATCGTGTTCGATGTCAATGGATTGTACGCACGGCTACACATCAAGCTATACATAACCAGTATAAGCTGACTTCTGATTGAACGAAAATCCTATACAGTGCGAGGTCAGCTAAAACTGGAAATATATAGCTTGGTGTGTAGCCGTGTGTGCATAATTGTATTGCAGTCTTGTTACATTTTTTGTTTTTAAAATATCGTGTTTTCCGTTAAATTGTTAACGAGTAAGGTATATATATCAAAATTAAGATAACTTTTTGTAATTGGACCAATTTCAGTATAATTAACACGTAAAGAAATTTTATTCTGCTGTTAAAATAACTTAGTGTCGCTAGAAAACTTGTTAGTTTAGAACTGAAGTTAGTTAATTAATGAATAAGATTAAAATGTTGATTGTAAGTAATTTCTTGTACTTGACATTCCTATTAAAAGTATTTTTTGCAATTAGTGTTTTCTTTTATTTTGCTAGGTACTGAATGTTGTTATATCTGAAACTAACATTGGTTAGTTAATGTTGATACAATAATCAATTATTTTTTCATTGTTTCTTGTTCCTTATTATTGTGCATACACACATATTTCAATACTAGCACAATAATAATTTTATATGAATCTACTCATATAAAAGAAAGAAAAATATTAAATAAATAAAAAAATTACATTTTCCCTATATCATTTTTATCGAAAATACTATAGGGAAAATGTAATTTTTTTCACTTGAGGGAGTGGTGTAAAGATGGAGTGATTTTGTGGATTTTGGTTCGACTCCCGCACAAAACTAGAATATTTAATATTTTAAAAGTTCTGCTTGGTTTTTTTGTCTGTTACTTTCGAGCGAAGAGGTTTAGCATAGGTACCACAATAAGCCCCGCCCATAAGACGACCTACTGACCCAGCCTTCATATTGGTTTGGAAGGATTTCGTCAGTTTCGATTTCAATGTCAAATAAGAAGCTAACATATTTAGTACTTCTACAATCCCTGCTGACAGGGAGCCCAAAATATTCAAACACACACAAGGGTCAATAATAGTAACAACAACTAATAATAAGGGAACTTATGGGCTACCCTAAAGGGGAACAAGGTCAGGTAACAACCCTTATTTTTTACCTGCTTTCTCTTTTCCTCCTATTGCCATTGCAATCTTGCATCTCCCTCCGACATATCTGACAATTGTCACGTAGGCGGTTTTGGCAAGTTTTCGATAAATTTATAATTATAAGTACTAGACTTTCACCAGGATAGTTTGTCTAGATTATTTACGAGATATTAAGGGTTTTATCGCGTCAGTTCGCATTGATGTCACTTATTTTAGGTTTAATATTGGTGTTGATGTTTATCGCTGTTTTTATTCACAAGATGTCCTTCACTTCATAGCTCAACAAGTGATCAAACAACACACATAACATCACGCTTGTTGCCCCGAAGGGTTAGGCAGCGATGTTCCTACACTAAGTATCTATGCCTACCCATATTTCTAGTTACCTTAAACTAATTTGCACTGTTAATATATCAGACTAGGTATTATAAGATCATTTCATGAATTTGATAGACTGCAGTGACTGAATTGGCGAATAATCATCGCAATACTTATTTGATTCGTGAGGTTAATTAAATATTTCGCGTCATATCATTCACGTCATGAGTATTGAATCAATGATACAAATCGAAAAGGCTACTTTATTTCTGAAGAAGATATAAAATAACGGCAAGAAGTGTGGTAGTTTAGGGCCCCGTTTGATAATCAGTTTTCGGCTGATTTGTAAACCAATTAAAAATAAATGTAAGTACTTATCTTTTAAGTTTTGACTGATACCAAAAGTCAAAAAGAGGTTAATGTGTTTACATTAATTTATCTAATGATCAATTAATTGAAGTTGGTCTAATATACTTAATTACATCTTATTTGTTTTTATAGCGTGACGTCTTTCCTTGCACGAGAAGTTAAGAAAACAACGGTTGATCTTGTCTGTTTTTTTAAAGTAGTTTTCCTTAAATTCTCTATAAATATCCTAGCTTGTAG
This sequence comes from Globia sparganii, assembly GCA_949316385.1. Taxonomy (NCBI): domain Eukaryota; kingdom Metazoa; phylum Arthropoda; class Insecta; order Lepidoptera; family Noctuidae; genus Globia; species Globia sparganii. The sequence continues at coordinate 21,970,920 of OX438669.1, forward strand.
ATAAATTATGCAGTTTATGGTAAAAATAAACGCCTGGTTGCCATGTTTTTGTTATTATAATATCAAGAATTCGCTGTATTGATTTATGATTGAAATGATTAGGTATAACTACACATTCATGCTGTAGATTGGTACCTACTTATTGGTTTCATTTATTCGTTGTATTGTAGGTACTATACAGAATTATAATTCTACATAATATTACATTTCTTACCAAAAATATCACGTAACGTTATCCTACTAAAATCTGCAGAAATTCAAGGAAGCGTGCAAAATTAGAAAAAATCCGTGCCTCCTGCCTCTGCCGGGTCTATTTTTTACCCAGATTCGTTGTAATGACCGGCTGTCGCCGACATCATCCCGAGCCTCGCTTTTTCAATTATAAGGAGCGCACAAATATTTCAGCTCTGCGACTTTTTTGCCTACATTTAGGGGACATTTCTACAATTATGTATATTTTTGGAACAATTTCGGCAGTATGGCGGGTGGCGGAACTGAATTGACGGGCGGAGTTGTTTAATTTATCACGATGGAAAGTGTTTTTCTTTGAAATGAACATAGACGTTTGTACGTCTATGGAAATGAAGAATGTAACAAAACGTATTAAATTGTGGGTACCTGGTATAATAGCTTTGTGAGTAAGTACCTACTTATTAGAAAGTAGGTGGATCAGTTTTGATAAGTCTGATTTTGTTAAATTTCTTTGGTGTAACTTTATACTGTCAGTTATAAAGTTATTTGGTCAATAAAGCGAAGTAACGAAGTAAATCCACGAGGCAAAAGGATTATGTAGAATAATAGTAGGTGACGTTGTGTAGTTTCTGCCTACCCCCATAAGACCTGAGGTTATTACTTTAAAATTTAATGTCAATGACTAATTAGCAGCGTGTGCGTGTGTGCGTGCCAACATGATGTCTCGCACACCGTGACGGTCTCGGACAAGGCGCTGGAATAACAAATTAGTGATATAATGCTATTATTTCAAATGTAACTTTGATTACTTATATTTATAATAAATAATTGTTATAGTGTTTGATTTATCTGTTGTTGTTCTGACTCCCTTTTGAGATAAGTTAACAAGTATCAATAAGTTATTTACACACCATCTTTTTAAAACCACGTCATAGTAGATACAGGCTACTTATATCCCTTCGTATCCGAAAGTATTTTTTCAAAAGGTTTATATTTTTACCTGTATGATATGTCCACTCCACTCCAAAGAGTGGTCGTGAAGATGTCCCAGCGGGTTTGTGTGCCAACATGTCCGAACCTGTCCGGACTGGTCCTGCGGCTGACGCGACCGGCTGACCGGAGTCGACGGCTTGACATGGAGCTTGGAAGATAACTGTGTTTATTGACAATCAGTAATGAATTTAAAGGATAAAAATGCGGTTTGTATACACACCACAAATATGAAAATTTTAGAATAGCGGGAAATAATGTGCGGGACCTAGAACTCCTAGAAGAACCAAAAGATATAACAAAAGAAGAATATAAAGAACTACAAATAAATAACATACAAACAATAAATAACTGAAAATCAGACCCACACAACAAAAAACAATTTTACACGTCATGTCTTGAGTTCCACACACATGGAACTGAAGAACACACAATAAATCTGTCAAACCCAAACCTGATGATCACGTTATTTTAAACAATGATAAAGTTGCATTGTTTCTTTTGTTTTCGTCAAACCAGTCATCTCCCGAAATACTCGGTACTGGCGATAATAATATTTTCAGTAGAGTAGTGTACCGACCGTGGCGGTCCTCACGTACGCACACTGTTATCTCCGTTACTATAATTATTTTTTGCATGCAATTCCTTGAAGTGGGTCAAAACAGATGCTTGTGGTATAAGGAAAAATTATGAAGGAGTTGGATGATGGAAAGTTACTCAAGTTGTGAGAATTCGTTAGTGGACATAGTGGTAATATTGATAACTAGCTGCGCCCCGCGGTTTCACCCGCGTAAATTTTGATCCTGTGGGAATATCGGGATAAAAAGTATCCTATGTGTTATTCTGATGTATAAGCTATATTACTGTAAAGTTTCATCAAAATCCGTTCAGTAGTTTTCGCGTGAAAGAGTAACAAACATCCATACATCCATACATACAAACTTTCGCATTTATAATATTAGTAGGATGACATAGGATTTATTAACAAAGCATTACAAACTTTATAAAGATGGGTGAAGGACCAATCTTGATCTGTTGTCAGCAACTGTTTTGAGTTCAGATGCAAAAGCCACACCAATCTTATATTATCTTGTTATTTATAGGGAAAGTTCCAGGGTACCTAGCCCACGAAATTCAAATTTTCTTACGTATTTTGCAATTTTCAGATCAGTGTCAAGTTAGTATGATGAACAAAATATGATTCGCGATCATAACAAGTATATATTTACAGAATTATAATCATTAAAATCATCAAGTTCATACAACATGAATGACTATTTTCATGGTTTCACGGTTAGCTTTCTTTATTCGGATAAAGAGCTTTCGTATTATTGAGGTTTTGCAATATTCTTTTAGTAAAGTCTTGGAAAGATAGTGGTAATTAATAATTAATTAATAATTACGTAAACTAAATGGAACATGACATCTCTTCTTAATAATAAATATGATATAAATACCTAGGTATTCAAGACGACTTTTATAACATATCTATAGTTGATCACCTTATCAAAGATTTCTTTTCACGTATCTTATTCTAAGAGAACTGACGTAATTATATGATTTTATAAAATTCTTACTTTTATCGCAAACCGGAAAAATAACAAATTATATTAATAGAGTGAGTAATAAAATACTTTTTTATAGGCTTCTTCGGTCCATATTTTATGTATAAGTACTTAGACTGAATTAATGAACCAATTCTGAAACAGTTTTTGCTGATATGTTTTTATGTCAAGGATGTAATGTCCAAGAGATCGGCAGTATTTTGCAAGAATAATTAATAACTAAATAATTAACAGCAACAAAAAACTTAAAGTAAATGAACTAAATTTAATATTTCGGTTGAATTGTTCTTCTTTAATGAGATTAAACCCAAAGGCCTTGACTTGCGATCTAGGAGGTCGTGGGTTTGAAACCTAGTTCGAACACCTATTGTCATAGATACATTTCTGGTACAAGCCTAAGAGTTCATTGAACTAATAAGCTAGCTATTCATTCCCGCATCACTGATCATCATCATCGTATAAACCTATTGCTAAGATTCTCCTATTCTGATGTTTTGCTCTAAGATCAGAAAGGTACTATATTACAGTGCTAATAGTAGGTATTAGATCTCATCCACAATCCTTCAGTGCGGCCTTTGAGAGAATGCGTTCTTTACACCTGTCATTTTCATACAAACAAATACGTGTTTTGCGAATTTGATCTTTATTAGCTAGCCACTAGAGTTGTCGCACTGATAGTGTCAGGATCGCTTGCTCTCCTCAGTCGCCGGCCGCACTGCAGTCTTCACAAGGCCATACTTTGTATGACATAAGACATATATCACCACGTGTCTCTGAAATACGGAAAACTTACTCGTGTACCTAAATATTCTACATGTGTCAGTCTGCAAATATACAAGCTCATACATTTTCATTTCATCTTGAGAAAATAGGTATATTTTTCCGAAACTTCTTTTAGCAGCGTCCATTGATGTCAGGAAGTTCACCAAAACAATTTGCGTAAACACCCTCAAAAGCATCTTACTTCAAAGTGACATTTTAGTAATTACGTTTTGCCATCAAAACTGTTCCAATGAACCCTTGCAGATTGCCACAACTCATGCCAAACTTTCTTACGATTATCTAGTCTATTTCAAAAGTGATACGGCTGAAAATTCTGTATAAAAAGGTGTCTGGTATAATTTATCGTGGTGGGGTGTACGTACGTGACGCGTGGCTCGACCTCCGCACAGAAATATCAACGGAAAACATGTGTTGTTTACTTCAGTTTCAGATCTTTTTAACCTTTCTCTTGTAATGTATTACACGAATGTTACGATCTGACATCTGACTATACACTCGTAACATCAACGTCCGCAGAACTTTCCGGAACGGGTTAGAAGTTTTGCTGTAGGTACTTAGCAGTTTACTTTTCGTTTACAGAGATAACAACGTACCTAAGATGACAATGTTATCTATTTATTTACTCAAGTCATATCAACAGAATATTTCCTTTTATAGGTACTTACGTACCGAGGACCCGAGCGAGTCTCAAACAATCTGTAGCCATGTAAAATTGTTTGTCGCATGTTTCTAGTGAACAAAATATATTAGATATATTCTAGCATGTTCCACAATAACAAGATGTACAAAAATACCACAAAACCACGTGGATTTGTGGTATTTTTATACGTATTGCTACAAAAATAAAACAATTAAACACAAAATTAAATGAACTCTGCGGCCAGAAGGACCAAATACATTTTCTTTTCGATCATTCAACATCAACATGCATTTTCGAAAAAATCAAAAAAATCATATTTTTTTTTTAAAACAGATTCCGAAATTAAAGTTATTTTTCACTTTGTAGTGTTTTTTTTTCGGAGTCGGTGGTTTTTTTTTTGTTTTTGTAATTTTGTTTTTTCTTATGTTTTGGTCTTTATAGCCATTATGTCTACAATCTATATATAAATGTACTTGAACAGGCAGACAGTGCTTGATTAGTGACGTTTGCGGCAATCCTGCTCCACATAAGTGCCCTCAAGTATCAAGACTATCAGGTATTCACAACGCAGACATACTTCAATGGAAATATCAAGTTTGCTATAATTATCTATTGTTAATTGCACACTTTAGCACTTAATGCAGTATGGCAGATATGAAGCTACTTCTTTAAGTGGTCTGCTTACCTTGTTCAAACATGTTTATTAATGGAAACGTCAAGCCTTTCTATGAAGTTCCATGATAATCATTGCGTCAGCCACAGTCATCCATTTATCTGCATAGCTTCGACTACCTACTGATGATGAAGTACTGCTGCTTATCATCCAGACAAAACGCAAGTAGTAGTAGGTAGTAGCAGCTACTAATAAAACTCTATACTTCCTTAATATAATTTAGCGTTACTACCATAGTCTGTTACGCAAATTATAGTTTTTATATCCGCAACGTTGCTACGGCTTCGAATACTGCCGACGCTGCTGGAATTAAATCCGCTTGCAATATGCTTGCCTACCTCGGAAAAGGATTCCGGTCTCATGATCATGCGATTTAATAGCAAAATAATGTGTAAATAGTTTATTTAGGCGTTTAGATTTGGGTAGTGCACGCTTCTAGATTAGAGTTATATGACAAAAGGAAAAACTAATTCTGCTGAGAGATGTCCTAGCGTAATACGGCAATGCATTACAATAGTACGTAGGTAGTTACTGAGCTACGAAACAGCTCTTATCAATCTACCCATTGAAAATTAATTGAGAGGTGTGTTGTGAAAGAGAGAGGACTAAGAGTAATGTCCTGAACGACCCACAATCACAAGACGTGCCATTGTATCATACAGTCATAAGTCCTATCATCAGCTGTTTGTAATACTTCAGCCATCTTATCAAAGATTAGCCATTACCTAAGACTATCATTATCCTGATATAAACGAATAACAAAAACAAAGGCGTTGACGTCTGGCGTTGATAACTCGAGGTCGTACTTTATCTGATGCCACGGGTCCATGGGAAAACTGCCACTATTCGTGAAGTAACAAGGTTGATTTTTGCAACAGAAGATGGAAGATACTTCTATGTATTGATATATTGTGTAGCACTGAAACGTACGTAAGATATATATTTAGATACAGGCGACAATATGTCTGGTGGTACTGAAGTCATGTGGGATGGTATGAATCTCGTATGAGCCAAAGTCAGATGTGTAGCTATGCATATTGCATATAATTGGCTTTACGAAATAACTAGTGGTTAGTTGTAGGACGAAGTAATTACCAGCAGTACCTACCTACGGTAAATTGAGGAAACTTTGCTTAATATTGAACGGAAAATTTTTATTTGATGTCAGACCGTTTTTTACAGGGTGCGTTAAATTATAGGCAATTATTATAATATCGCTTCATTGACTTAATGATCGCATACAGTTGCTTACTTGCTAACCTGTAGGTTTGTACCTACGACCATAAATCGCAGTTCTCTAATTGGAGAAATAAAATGGGTGACACATTATAGAAATCCTAAATCGCAATTTTATAAAATTGAGCTCAAAGACCATCATTTTAAATCTCTCAAAAGAAAATTAAATTTATTGAAGAAAGAAATAGGACAAATTAATTTATCGTTGACTAAGCGTGTATACCTTACGCGTACCATTTGAGCATTTTAAAATAATGAAAATACCTAATACTATAATAGCTAGCGAACACTCGAGACGGTTATTGTGAAGGTTATCTGAAATTACGGGTCATTTCATTTTGTGATTAACGTTTTCATTATCTTGAGGAGAAAATATTATCTACAACAGTATTTGCCCACTGAGTTTTCACATCATCATTAAATTATTGTTAGTAAATTTCCCTCAATTTTCCGTTGTTGTTTTTGCCGGTAAAAAATCTCACGAGACGACATAGCCACACCTTATAACGTCCCTGAAATATCCATGAGTGAATCTTATTACCTGGCTACCTCTACAACCGTCGACCACATCATTTAATAACCATGTGCCGTGGACTGCGGCTGTGCATGGTACACACGGCTACACATCAAGCTATACATTTCCAGTATAAGCTGATCTCACATTGTATAGGATTTCCCTACGATGCGAGACCAGCGTAAACTGGTTTTGTATAGCTTGATGTGTAGCCGTGTGTACACCTGTCTGTCATTCGTGCCAATTATCGAGTTCCAGAGGAAACGCGTTGTGCATTTTTGGTTGGCACTATTTTCTCCCTAAATTGTATAAAATTGGAACAATAATTTCTTGTTAAGATTTACTGACATAGTTACATTATTGTGAAAAAAAAAAACGATTTTCCAAGTTACCCAAAATTACAGGAAAGAAAACCAGCAACAATAGACTTTTTTAACTTCCTCATTCCATTGTTTTAATGGGGTTTTTCATCCATATGAACGGGGTCGATTGATTAGACCAATTTACTGATGCAATCCCATCGCGTTTTGAGTCCGACAGCTGATGCAATGTAGACACGGTGTGGAGGAAGTGACAGTTATGAATCAGTATCACACTATGTGGACGTGTGGTCACACGTGTACTTGTGTTGCTGGGGGATATTGATTCATTGAAAACTACTGGGGTTTAACACAGTAGGTAGGTACTCTGTTCGGCAAAGCATAGATCTGTCCCGCTCTTTGGAAAGCGCCTCTTTGGATTGTAGGTACAGAAATTATTTTATAAGCTTGTGTACGCAAAGATACATACCATTTCAAGAATATTTCTCAGATTACCAATTTTGGTCTTTGTGTCCGCATTTCCGCAACGAGATTTTTGACATATTTAAACATCTTTGTTCTGTAGAGACAGGGACGAATACCAAAATGTCCTCTCCTTGAATAAAGTGTTTTGGTAAAATATAGGACTGCAACTACAATGTAACATAACTGCCTATTTTCTCAGCGGTAAGTCCGCCAGTACGCATGCGCGGTGTGATAAGCTACTGCCACACCCACTTGCCAGCGAAACATATTATATTTATTGCCTCCATGCAACCATTCTTACTTTCGGGTAATTTATACTTCAATAATGAAATACGTGAACTCGTCCACATTGTGTTTTTCATAAATATACGCATGAATCATCCAACAGAATTAAAAAGGGGTCAAACAGAACAGCTCAGGTCAGAACGTATTGTTAATCAGTAATGTATACGTAAAAGGCGGTATTTCCAGTATTCGTTCAACACTGATATATTGACGATACGAAAATATGTTTGATGTATGATAATAATATGTGACACGACACGAGAGTGTTATAGCTCCAAACAATTTACTTTTGAAAATGTAGCGAACAACAAAGTCTCATACATATTCAAGTCGCTCGCTAATAGGTACATAACACATTTGTCATTCACGAACAATTGTGGACGCTAGCAACATCCAATTATACCATTCAACATAAATAAACTTCAATAATAAGACATGTTGAGGCAATTGAATTGAAAAATGATTCAACTAGTTTGCTATGAGCAAAAATTTCTTGTAACTGAAGCCAATTAAATGCAAATGCATCGCTAGATTGCACGCGAAAAAACAAACATAAATACACACACCGGCGACGTAGGTGGCGTGATGCTCCTCACCAGGAATCCTACTCTTGTTATAACAAAATCGATCAACACAATATACAATACACTGCGTCCTTAGACAGGTAAAAGGCACATGCAATCCAAACGAAGCGATGAATGCAATGCAGCAAGAAATTTCATCAAAGAAACTATAGACTTGAAACAGACAGCGCTTACCAATTTTCTAATTTATAACAGCACATAAAGATATCTGTGGGTTACATTGAACATTTACTTCCAGAGTGTATCAACAACAGAGCATAAAAACAGCAATAGAAATAAAATCGCAGCAATAATTACAATTATGATGGATGTAGGATCGTAATGTGAGACCGTAGTCGGTCGTGTGAGCAGGCACGTAGACAGCCTACTCTAAATAATTGATTGATGGATGTAAAAAATAATGGAAAAACGTAAGGCGAGCACAATGCAGTTGTTTTAATGCGGTGGACGATACATGTGTTAATGTAGCCTTTTTTATTGATTCCATATTTTTTCCAGAGAATTATAGTTCGGCGAACTGCACAGCGGTTTTCCTGCTAATTGGAAATGTTTCAGTTAATTTAGATAGTGTCTGTTATAAGAGTCATGCAGGAAACTGTGATAAAATGACTAATGGAAATATATCAGAGGAATGAACGATGTTATTTAACTTCTATATTGTTTACTTTGAATGAAAAATTAATTATAAAATCAACGTTTTGTTAAAATATGTTAGCTCGCTTACATCCAGTCACTTTGCTATGACCCCGAAGTTAATAATGCAAACATTTAAATATGAAGTTATAGACCAAAAGAACAACATTACCTTCACTGGACTATGAGATATCCGTGCATTTTGCATCGGGGTCACCCACCACACAACACGCAACGTCAAACGATGCAGGAAAATACTAAACATTTTTAGATATTTTATCTCGTAACTCATCATAAATTATGATTTTGTGAAATTAAATTAAATTTATTTGCAAGAATTGTAGTATATTACAGATAGTAGGGTTTTTTTAAACAGTTTCTAAAACAATTCTCTAAAACTACCATGCAAAATGATTGATTACATGAATTAAATAACTGAAGCTGATAAAATTGGTACGTAAAGCAGAGTTTAGTAGATTATACAACAAGTGAAAAAAAAGGGAATTTAATTCGAGGGACTACGTTGGATCCCGAGAGCAGCGAAGGATTCTAGAATAGAATCCCGAGCGTAGCGAGGTACTTATTCTAGATTTGAATCCTGAGCGGAGCGAGGGATACAAGGACCGAGATGAATTATTTTTTTCACGAGTTGTGTACTCTACTTTTTACCATTGACTGCGAGAAAATAAATAGTAGTATAGTATTTATCACATTTTACTATAATTGCTGCTTTATTTCGAAATGATTCCGGAGTTAGTGTCTCATTTTCGTCACTGGAAGAACTCATTTTATTATAATTTATGTTATTAGATTTTCCAATGACTTAAAACAACGTTATCAGATAGATAAGAACCTAAAATGGCGGTTTTTTTTTTTTTATTATGGAATAGCTCCGTATAGCCAGCCAGTACGTACTTTCAGCACGTTTTATTTATTTTTGTATATAATTCGTATATTCGTGCTTGTTCCAAATTCAAAATGTTTTTATTCACTCAGTGACTAAAAGAGAGTTTTATTCACTGTTTTCGATGAATAAAATGCCCTTTTTCGAGTGGCAATGGTAAAAATTAAATTTAAATGTCAAGTATTTGTCAAATTATAATAATCACATGTCAGTGTGAATCTTTAAAGTCTAGAATGATTTTTCTATAAGCCATGCCGTGTTTAAAATAAACAAACTCGATAAGAGTTAGTTAATTATTTATTAAACCTAAAATCAGAAGAAAAGCACTTTCTCACTAAACGCATCACCTAAGTGAAAATGCACAACGGAGATAGTTTTGAATAATTTGACAATAATTGTCCGCATTTAAGCACTCGGTTTATTTTAAAATTAACAATTTAATAATTAAAATCAGTCTCACTGAAAAATTACTCATTAAAACAAAGACTACCATTAGGGAATTACTTATCGTCGCCATCACCTATCACCAGAGGGTTCTCATCCACCCCGGACAGCACCACCGTGTACTGGTTGCTACTGTATTTCTTCATTTCTTGCTCAAACAGTATGTTATTGATGGCCTGTTTGATCATACTCCGTGTTCTCTCATCGTGTTTCCTTAATGAAACGGCTATGTAGTCTCCAAAGCTGTCACATTCGTCTTTCTTCCTCGACAAATCTGACTTCCTCAACAACTTCAATGTTTCTAGTAGTTTGCTATCAAGAGAGTCATTTTCTTTTACTACCAATTTTCGTTTTAACGGTGGTCTGGTCAGTTTATATCTCTTTACTGGTGTGCGCTGCTTGGGTCGCTCCGGCCTTCTATTTGGTTCGGGGCTGTTCTCTCGCCCTACTATGCAGTATGTTCCTATAACAGGCTCCTGTTTGATCATGATCTCCCTTTCTTCTCTGTGCTCATTGTCGTTGTCGTCATCTTCATTTTCTGATGATTCGTCTGATCTACCGCTTGTTGTTTGAGGTTGTGTGTACGGTTCGTCGTTTGTTGTTCCCTGCGGAAATAAAAACGAGGTTAATTTTTTTATAATAATTATATTTTCTTTGCACGGGTACTTATTAGTTTGGCAACCGTTTTTGTATTTTTAGAACTTTGAATGCCATGATATATTCCGACCGACACGATTGCTACAATTCCAACCCTTGCAGTCGTTAGCGACAGGACGTAATGCCATTAGTTAATATCGGTGGCTTGAGTCCAAATCGTAAACAATGAAGTCACTCCCTAATTTGAATACAGGAAGAGCCCCCAACCTTGACAGGAACCAGGAAACATGCTTGTTACGAACAAATATCGATGCATTATTAATTAATTTACTCAAACTCGTGTTTGATTGACCTATATTTTGCGATGAGGTCACTATCGGCTAATCGAATTGTTTCAATAATTGTTTAGCCGCTTATCGGTACTACTACTGAATAATAATAAGTGTGTATAGGTATTCCTTGTTGTTTCAATATTGATAAAGTAAGCTAAAAATTAGGATTGGCATTTTCTGAATAATTAAGTTTCATTGCCAATAATATTTAACTACTTATAATATTTGATTGATAGTTTAGTAAATAATGATGTAATAGTATGTAACTGAGGTGTGTTGAATTACAACTGTTTAGACTTGGCTAGCCCAAAGCAGCAACGTCGCACCTAGAGAGTTGATTACAACGATCAAGCAAAAAGTAAAAGAAATATCTCTTCCAGACTAACAACTATTTCCATATCTATGCAATGAACTTTCCATAACTCTGAGCTTCCAGCAATCAGTATATTGATATTTTTACTTAAATCTGAATAAGTATTTAAGATTTGTAACGGCAAATTCCATTTTTGCGGCAGTTATATCAGGATTATGATATTTAGATAGCGTTTACTTCCTTTTTGATAAAACGTGATGGTTCATACGTTCGTTGTCTGAAATATTGTTATTTATTTAAACAAATGTTAGGCTTATGTATGAGCTTACGAGTATTATATTAGTGTAATCTGAAGATTAGGTTTGTGTTTTTGGTGTAATATTCCTATATGTGTTATTATGACATGATATTTATCAAGACTGTCTATTTTAACTGCGAAAGGAATTTACTTTAAAAGTGACTTTACGGTACCTTTTTTCGGACCATTGGCGATTTACATTTCCAGAAAGTTTGTGCTACATAAAATTATATAGAAATATTGATTTCTGGTTTGCCATTTTTAATTCCTATTCAATTAAGAAAACTAAATAGCTTTCATATCCAATTACTTATTTATTTAAAAGTATAATAAAAGTTAAAGCTTAGTGTTATAATGTTTAGTTGAAATTCATTGATATCGCCAATTGTGATGCCCTTGTGTTTTGCAATAAACAAGTAAATTATTTCCGTAATCTAATTTAGTTACGTGATAAGCAGTGGCCTTGGTGATCAATTGTCACTGTGTTTAATTTAATCAATTATTTAATTTAATTTTAATTAAATTAAATAATTATTATTATTTATTTAAGATTTTTTTTTTATTATTCAATTTTAATCAATCATCACTAGGCTTGGCAGCTGGCTGTGTTTGGATTTCTTCATCACGAGAACTGAAATTTATTTCTCAGATTTATCTTCAGAATGAGAAATCTTTAGTTTTGGTGTTGGTAAATTAGGTTGTCGTCACCTGGCTTGTACCTACCTACTATTGCAATAACAACTAGAATATGTTAACCTTTGTGATGCCAACGATATCGCTGCCTGTGGTCGAAGCTTATAGGTATAAGTAATTGCTATAAATGGAATCATCGATACCCGGCCCGTGGCTAAATAATAACAGCCGCACAGGTCGATCGATCAAGTTAAGCTACGCTTGCCGCGGTTGGTCTGTGGATGAGTGACCATCTTTACATACCGAGACCCCTCCGTGCTTCGGAAAGCACGTTAAGCCGTTGGTCCCAGCTGTCATTCGTGGATCTTTGACAGTCGTTACGGGTAGTCAGAAGCCCGAAAGTCTGACAACCAGTCTTACCAAGGGGTATCGTATTACCCAGTAACTGGGTTGTGGAGGTCAGATAGGCAGTCGCTCCATGTAAAATACTGGTATTCAGCTGCATCCGGTTAGACTGGAAGCCGACCCCAACATAGTTGGGAAAAGGCTAGGCAGATGATGGAATCATCGATACGACTAAAAATTATAAATTATTCCAATTCTTCATCATCAACTTATAGCAGTCAAAAGCTACTCCTCTCCAGTTGCACTCGGCAACTGTCTGCTGCTCTGCAACTGCTGCCAATATTACGTATTTTAAGTTTTTTTTTTTTTAGTTTGAACCTAAAGACCTCTATAAGAATGTGTAGTGTGTTTTTACTTTGAAGTGCAAAGTGCACTTCAAAATGTAGACACGTGTAGAAAGATTTAAAAAAAAATACAGTGTTATCATATCATTATTGAGTGATGCAATTTTTTTAAATAAAACAATATTTATATCTTATCTCTAAGAGGAAGGATCACTAGCTACTTAGTAATTTGTTTGTATTTAAAGATGATCTATGTTTAGACAAGACAGTGATATAATCATGTGTCTTGTATTAATCTTGAATGATGAAATTTGGCACAGTGTTGCAGCAGGGTCAGTAGGGCTCACAGTGGCAACAACAAGTCATTACACTTTTTTGACTACTGACATTATTTCCGGGGTGTCTAAACTAATGTTTTACAGAGAAAAAGATTTGATTTTTTGTATATTTGTTTGTTACGCTTTCACGCTAAATTATCTGAACGGATTTGGATGAAATTTGGCACAGGGGTAGAGCATGACCTAGGTTAGTTACAAAGGATACTTGTCTTTTATCCCGATATTCCCTCGAGATCGAGACTTATGCGAGTGAAAAAGTCATAGCTAGTGTGATAAATACCTGTTTTAATTTAGGTATTCTCTACTCCTTTCTGTTATGTAGGTTAAAAGTTAAAAAATCCTTGAGCTTCTTGTCTTTTGTAACTTTAAGTTGTTTCGAAACTTCATTATTAATTATTTGCTTAACACTCATCTTAAAATCATTATAAATCCTATTAAATCCTGGCCTTCTCTTGTTCTTTGAAGTTATTGGATGCCATAAGCTTTATGTATCTACTGTGTGGTCTTAACATTCACTTAAAATGTCCTCTTGTTATTGTAAGTAGGTGTACAAAACATCAATCAGATTCCATTCTACATTCATTTATTTCGACTCTTAGTGTCTAAACACACTATGCCGAAGTTACGCGACCAAAGTTCAGCAAAATTACGCCTGCAATGCTATTTGAATTACTGACGTCACACTATGCCGAAATTACGTCACGTCATAGCGTACAGCCTAACTTCGGTCGGGCGTAAGTTCAGCATCAACTTATTCTGTGAGCACACATTATACGCGACCGAAGTTCGGTTCGATTGCCGACGAAGATCCGGGGGCGGGGAGCAGCGGGGAGTTGTGGAACTGAATTTCTGCCGCGTAAGTTCGGCACTTATGGTGTGTCATATTAGCCGAATACGTCGGAACGTAAAATCAGCCGCCGAACTTCGGTCGCGTAACTTCGGCATAGTGTGTTTAGACACTAAAATTCTTACAAAAAGCAATTTATTACAATATCAAAAACAATCTATAAAGTAAATAGATATACATAAATAAGCCAGTAAATAGTTGGCAACTGTGAGACTCAATGAAGGTTACACACTGACCGAGACCGATTGTTTGAGACATATGGCCGAAAGCCTGTCCTGATCACTTCTTTAAAATGATTTACCTGATGGCCTATATTGAGATGGAGTATCTGGCCTTGAAGACAAGAGCAATTTAAATTGCAATGTTCGTATCTACTGTTACAAAAAAACTGTGTTTCCTATACTTTTTGGTTGAGAATGGCATGGCTGACTTCTACCACATTCAACGTGTCAACTCAATACCTAACTTAAGTGTAATTTGACCGAAATATGCTTAGTTTTCATGGGTAGCGTAGAACCCTGTATTCGTGCTGATAACCCCTCCGACTTTGCTTAATATAATTGTGCTAGGGGTTCACATAAATAGTGCAAGGGTGGGGGATCGAATCATAGTCTCTCGCTCGGTAATCCGTGCTTTAACTGTTGAGCTATTGGTACTAAAACCGCTGTAAATTCATGACTACCTAGAGATCAAACAACGAAGTCTATAAACTTGTTTCCCGACGTTACATAATTACTTACATTAAACAAGATAAAGTCAATTGCACGTCCATGATAGCAATTTGTCATTTATTTCGTAGCTGTAAGAGCGGTTTTCGTAGATCAAGTTTAACTACTGACGACGGCGACGTGCCGTTGAATGATGAACGTCCTAACCTTATTTAGAAATAAGTTCCTAGGTTCATTATATCTAGGAACCCATTTCTAAACAAAGTTCGGGTTTTGCTTTAAATACATGAATTAACAATAACCTCAACACTGCCGTCCCCCCCGTTCGAGTCCAAGTGATTCGGCAAGAATCGCAAATATGGATACAGGAACCAAGTCGAGCGGCCACCGTTTCGAATCTTGCCCTTCTCGCGCCGATGCGAAGCGAATATCGAGTTCAACTTTTTACGTAAGTCTGTGATATCGCATTCGAATATCCTCGCCATGTCCGACCACGCTTCATACTTGGCTGTCTGCACCCTGTATAGTCCGTTCGTGCTGTCCCACAGCTCAGGCCTCTGTCTATATTCCTCTACCAAGCGTATCGACAAGTCTCCCGACCAATCCACGTCGGCCATCTTGCTTCTCGTTCGCGCACAATGTCAAGGTCGATAACGCACGACGCCGAGCGATCACACCGAACAAGCGCGGTGCGGCAACTTATTCAAACGATTGTAATCTATTTTTAAATTTGAACGAGCGGCGAACGCGAATTCGGCACACGTTTGCTCGCGCGCGTTGCGAGCGGGACTGCGGGTGCACGGAGAGTTCGGCGCGGCTCGGTGTCGCTCGGGAACGCTCGGGAGCGCTCGGGTGTGTTCGTCCGCTCGCTTCGCTGCGTGCCGTGCAGAATCGAGCGGCTCGCTCCGTG
Organism: Globia sparganii; assembly: GCA_949316385.1. Taxonomy (NCBI): domain Eukaryota; kingdom Metazoa; phylum Arthropoda; class Insecta; order Lepidoptera; family Noctuidae; genus Globia; species Globia sparganii. The sequence continues at coordinate 21,986,773 of OX438669.1, forward strand.
CGGAGGGCGACCGACGATACATAACTATGTAAATACCGCTCGCTGTACGTAACTATGTACGCCCACCTAGCACCGTGCACCGTGACCGTTTTAACCTTTTCTATTTATTTAGAAGTAAGGAGTGTTATTTGTTACGTTAGCCATATTAGTGTAGTTGCTTTGCTAATATAGAGGTCCTACGTTTGATGGGCAGGCTCACGAACAAAGACTCGCCCTAAAAGATGATTACTTAGTTGCTTCAACAAGAGGGTGGTAGATAGCCAGCACGGTAGCCAGGCAAAAACGATGCGTAGCTACTGAGTGATATTGAAGCAGTTTCCCCTTTTTGTTGTGAAATAGTAAAATAATAAAAAATCTTAATATGCCAACCCCAGCCTTCTCATTATTTTTTAATGAAACCAGGATGCTTTAATAAGTAATTTCAGAAGTATGTTTTAGATTTATTTTGGAACTTGAGTACCTACCTATTCTATTCATTGAGCTATAAATTATAATGTACTACGTAGTACATTATAACTCAATGATTCTATTATGGTTATCAATTTATCAACAGTCAGTCAATCAGAAGGTACCTATCACCATTTACCTACAGAATTTTGATTTGATAATAATGAAAAGGGTTTATGGAACTCCCTCCTATATAACAATAGCGTTTTTCTTTTTCTAGTTTTATTATTATTTTCTTTTAATTCGCGATTTGATTGATAAGTTTTCTTTAATTTTAAATTTGATTTACAGACTTTATTTAGTTTTTTTTTTCTTATTCTAATTTGAAGAAAACATATTTTACATTTATTACCGAGCATGTTTTTAAAATAAATGTTTAAATGGTAAACCCTCCATATTGGTTGGCCCAAGGTACAGGCTTGCTTAGTTGGGGGCCAATGTAAAATCTCTGTAATCTTTTGAGCAATAAAGTTTTTATTATTATAATTATAACTAACTGCATACACACATGTCCTACACATACTAACTGTAAGTGCGTGAATTGAACCCGTGATCCATAGCGCAGAAGCCGTACACTCAGTCACTGCGCCAGTGGGGTTACACCATGCCCTACGACTATGTGCCTGGTGAAGCAAACCCTACCTCTCTAATTCTACCCTCTGCTTAGGTTAACGAGCGTCGTCCGCAGCGGTCGGCCGGCCGCAGGGAGGCCGGTTCTATCGGCGACCCTCGTAAAATTTACTACAATAGTTGATCTGCTTTTATACAATTTAAAACAAAATTCCCAAATAAAACCCTCAGTACTTTTGTAACAAAGAAACGGCCATAAAACTTGGTCCATTTAGGGAGAGCTATTACTGTGCGATCAATCCGTAAGTTGGGAGCTCTGATTACGTAGGTTGTTGGCGCTGCTGTAAGTTGAGCCCTGCTGGAGCTCGGCAGTAGTGGAGTGCTCAGGAGGGCTGCTTGTTGGGAGGGCCAAGAGGACTGGTCGTGTAGTTCCATTGAGCGGAGAGGTGACTGAGTGGGAGGGAGAGAGTCCTCCACTCGCAGCGTTCGTTCTGTTTTCGGAGGGCAGGTCGTGATTAAATTAATGAAATTCTATTTTCTCGGAGGACACTGTTAATTTTATCGTTATTTATGTTTGCGCATAAATCCCGTTTAGTTTGTGTGTAATTAAATGCAACTTGTGCTTGATCATCGTTTTATCTGGTTACTGGTTTAATGGACGATCCTCTGGGGTTGGAATTCGATTAGATACTGGTTACTAATTCAATTATTAAGTCGTTCATTACTGATGTTTATGAACCATTTTATATCGTGGGAAGCGGTGCGTGAATATAATATTTATCTAGGTATCGATCTAGCTTGAGTAATAGTTGTGTTTATTTCAGAATAAAACTAAACAATACCTAATCTATAGTAGTAGCCTTATACCAAATGAAAAAACAAAATATTTATTAGACTCTCTTTGATTCATCCTGTAATTCAGAACAAACCACTCTCCGCGGAAAATCTTGAAACATTAAAAAAGCACAAACCATAAAAACCAAATAAAAAAACAGAAATCACAAGTCACGCGCAAAAATATTTATAACACAACCTTAATCTAAACTATACAGGTTGTTGAAAAATCAATTTCTTTTCATTTTACGTTGTTGCACCGACAAGCGTCGCGCGACGCTTAGGGGCCGAGCACCGCCGACTGAAACAAACAGCGCCGCTGCGGATTTCCGAACCATTGTCCAAAACTGTCGGAACTTCTAAACAATATGGGAAAGAAACGAAAGATTATGCGAAATATGTAGTGCTGTGCTACAATGTCGATATTTTCTGATGGAGTATCGATAGGTCTTTGTTTATTTACTTCTGTAACATGAACGAATTCGTTTTGTAAGAGAACCATTCAGTACTATCTGTTGGTCGTTGACTAGACCAACTGTTATCAAACTTGGACAGACTGCGAGTTAATATTATGTTGCCTCTATACAGGCACACATTTAATTAGTCCCTTGTCGCTCTGCTGACCACAAGGGAACAAAGGGTAAGCCTATCTACAATACCACATGAAAATATATGTCGTGGCAATCTGTCACTGGAGTGGACATTGTCCACAGGTGTGACACTGGCGCAGGTGCACCGAAATGAGGGGGATCAAATATTTGCATAATTTGTTATACAACAACCAACTAATTTAGTTAATAGGCACGCAACATGAAACGTGGCATTGTTCCTCAAAAAAAAGGTTATAAAATTCTTTTGTGTTGGACATTCCTGTGGATGTGGTGTTATATTTGTTGCCGACATATAGCGGCTTTCTCTCCAAAATCTAGCGCGGTAACATCACAGGCCAGTTCCAACAAACCTATATATTCTTTGTAGGTATTACATTACATGTAGGTACGCCTATATTGATTTTGGTCTTATCTCGTACAGATTATGTCCTAAGCTTTTTACAAGGGATTTCTCAAGAGGTACGTAAGCCGAGGCATTAGACGCTGACATGGTTCCACGTTTAACGCCTCCTACACAAACAAAGTTTTAGTGCGTGGATTAGATGTTGACTTCTGTTTCGTTACATTCACGTACAAACGCATTTATAAAGGTAGATATAGTAGGGTCTACGTTCAAAGTTAAAACGGTTTTCTGAGGTAGTCTTGAATGATATTCACACCACTAGGGCATGCTGATTCCATCCCTATGCAGTTTTGTTTGTAAAAGGTAGGTTTGTAAAAATAGTCATGCCAAATTGAGTATTTAAAGAACAGATTCTTAACGTGTCATTTTTTCTCATCACTTTTTCCATTTTTTCAACAATATCGATATCACCCGCTCCGCGTATCGACAGCCGAACGATCAAGGATGCACGACTTATCGTGAAGCCAGAGATTATTCGATGGGGCTGGATCCCTGCCTATCTCCGCTCCCAGCCAACAATGAGACGCATTTGTGACGTAAAATTTACGAGCCTCTTTTACGAGTGCAAAATAGGTGGGACCATTTTACGACCCACCCTGTATAATAAGGGAGCGCTGTAGTATACGCAAAGTTTCGAGATAACCGATCGACCTTTGTTGTTGTTTTAAAGTTATGATGGAAGTATGGAAGAGGGATTATCATCAAATGCAATAGAAATAATGATAATAACATTGTGTTTGTGTTTTATAGCAACATCGCTTTCCATCAGGCGTGATCGTTGTCAAGAGCAGGCTCATTTAGAAATAAAAAAATTGTATAAAAAAAAAATCATTTTAGAATAGACACCCACGGATGTTACAATGTAGTGAGCGTTGCTTGAATACAAAGTAACGAATTCACTTCTTTGTCCTCGATGTATGTCGTTTGTGATCGCTTTGTTTGGAATAACTGTCGACTCATTAATAACCAAAGGCTAGAATTGATGCTGTTATGATATTGGAAGCTCACAAAAACCAATTTCGAAGGAAAAAACACTTTATTTATTTCATTTAAAACGAACAACAAAAATTTCTGTTCCATTTCCTTTCGCTTCTGTTCTGACCATATACTGTAAAAAAAACTAAATTATAGTAGGCGTAGTATAGAAGGCATTCGATAAGACCAAGTATTACATTGCCAGCGTCGATGGGGGCTCGGCAGTAAGGTTATTACGTCAATCGTTGGCTGACGGGGGCTGCTCATTTGGGAACATTCGTTTATTACAGAAAGCAATGGCGTGATGAATTTGTATGGTTACAAGATGAATCTTTGAGGATATTGGTGCTGAGGGAAATTATATGAGCACGGTGAATGTAACTTTCACCGTGCTCATATAATTTCCCTCAGCATCAAAGTATATTAAAGTTTCATTGGATACTAAAATTCAGTGGCGACGTTAGTTCATTCAATGATGCAATTACTTTGTTATGTTATCAATTTCAAGTTACAACAGTAACTTGAACAACAACAACTACAACAACAACATAACAACTTGAACAACTTGTCTCAATATTTTATTGTAAACTTGTTAGCTTACAATAAAATATTGAGATTTGAGAAATTTAAGACTTGTCATTTAACCATTGTCTTCGTTTTGATTTATCTACGACAATTGAACCAACTTAATATGCTATAAGAGCTTACCAACAACTTTAGTTGCCTACAGTCCTCTGAGTCGATCATAAACTATGAAACAATGAGCAGCTGATCCTTCCATCCCCATGATATGCCATCAACGTCACTTATCAATCACAAATCCAGTTATTTACGACAACCATAAAAGTGTACAAAAAGCACCTAATGTACATTAGCATTGAAGTAACAATGCCTAGCCCGGGATCGAATACAATACCTCCCGGTAATAATATTTAATTATATGGTGTGGCAACACAAAGAGTTGGCGACTGGCAACCCTGTTGTGTTCCGCTTCGAATACTTTGTGTGTACATGGCTTTAGAGTTCTGTGGCCAGGAGATACTTATGAGTTTTACAAATACGGACCTACTTACATACAGTATATATACCTATGATATTTTGCGTTGTGGAGCTGACATTATTAATAAATTAACCAATTTCATTGTAATTGACAGTTTAGTATTAAATCAGATTTATGTTGCATTCAACACTTTTTCTTCTTTCTATTTGAAATATTTTTCATAGAAAATAAAATTTATAATTTAGTTTGTCTTATAATGTATGAGGCACACATTACAAACACGATAATGTTATATGAGTTTGATGCAAACGTGATACCCAATATGAATGACCGTTATTCAATAGATATGCAATAAATTGGACTGATTAGATTGTTGATCTACTGCGATACGTAATATCTTTATTTTAGATTAATGATAATGATTGCATACGGAACCATATTTCGACACAGCTCACACACTTATAATAACTGTTCTTACACACTTATATTAACTTGTATGCTCATGTATTTTGGTTGGTATTTGCATGCAGTTCCGCCGACGTACCCGCTATGTATTATGCTGTGTATGTTCCGTACATATACATACCGTAAGTACATGTGTTATTGTTGTTTTTCCTCACATAACTCACGGTTAAGTGGTGTGGAGAGATAAGAGTTCAAATTACGGCGTTTTATGAAGTGTTAATTAGATTTTTGTAAGAATTTATATTGGTAGGGATATCAACATGAATATTAAACTCTCTCCTATCATAAATGAAAGAGTTACTTTTGTTAATAAAACATGTATTGGTCGTAGTATATTGGTTCTTTCGGGAAAGAAAAGGAATAGAAATAATTTTGATCTTGATAAAGAAACTGTTTAGTGGTTCCTCGCCAAATTACATCTGGGTACAATTTTATGTGTCATCTCTCTTCCACTAAGATGTAATCTATGCTGTGAATCTGTGATCCACCACGCGGCGTGGGCGCAGTGCGGGTTGGTCGATGTCACATGTTTTCCAATTTTTGATTCTAGAACATGCCGGTTTCCTTAAGATGTTTCCCTTTAGGTACCGTTTTGAGAGCAGTTGTGATGAAATTATTTACACAAAGCGCCTGCCTGGATCCGAACCCACGACCTACAACTCGTATGTCGCGATTGATACCACTGGGCACCACTGCTGCTGTTCCTTATTGTTAGAAATCTTTCTACAATCTGTAATTTTGTCTTTCGTTTTAACCGTTTATTATTTATTTATTTCATACTTGAAGCACATACATGTACAGAGACGGACTTGATGCCATAGGCATTTTCTACCAGTCAACCTTTGGGTGATGCAGAGACAAACAGTAGTAGGTGCAATCATTACAGGAATAAATATTTTAAATAGAAAGATTCGCAGAAACCTATTTAAACTATAAATATAATATATACCTAATCACTACATAGTATAAAACAAAGTCGCTTTCTCCGTCCCTATGAACGCTTAGATCTTTAAAACTACGCAACGGATTTTGATGCGGTTTTTTTTAATAGATAGAGTGATTCAAGAGGAAGGTTTATATATATAATACTACATGCATGCATGTGATGCCGTAAATAAACACATTTTTTTGCGCTTACTTTCCAAACGCTGGCTGAACCCTACGAGATAGGTCAAAATATTGTACTACAGTATTGTACACCTTAAAAAGGTCTACAAAAAAGTCCGCGATGGTATATGTCTATCTCTTAGGGATAACCCACAATAATCATTTTTTATCCTTTATTTTTTACGAGAAATAATGGCTTATCTACGAAGCGATTTTAAGTAATACAGCATTAATCCTTATCCAATTAAGTACCTTAAATACATTTTGCATTTAATAAAGATAAATAAGGCCCTTTACAGCATGTAATTTAAATGAATATTTTCGAAGATATTACAGATTTAAAATGCAGGGACATAGCAGTTGCTGCGGCAACGGTCGCGGCGCGGCGGCGCGTGCTGGCATTCTTGAAATACCTGTACTTAGTATCAGTATTGCACCCGTGCGAAGCCGGGGCGGGTCGCTAGTTACATATAAATATACATAAATAAATGAATAATTATATTAAAAAGAAATAAGACAAACAATGAACCGTTTCTACGATGCTCAATGTTAAACCTATCGCCCGCATCACTTAAAACTATACAGGATGGCGGGACATGAATTCAGCACATAGTACTAGACATTTTGAATTATGCACAGAAGCCATGGTACCCGGTTGCGGGTCATGTTCCTGCCACCCTGAACCTCCTATAGCATAGATATTTCGAAAAGCGACACTAAGAAAGGTAGGTACTGTTGTAATTCTCATTTTCTACTAAACACAAGACAGGGAAGTACTACAGTAAGTTTCAACGTAAAACACACGGTGGGCTAAGCAGCGGTGGTCAGCAGACGACGCTTACAGACGTAATCCAGTTAGCGGCCGCGTGTAAGGCACGCGGATCAGACTGCACCCCGCGGCTTCCCTGCCTCATGCGTTTTGCGCATTTTAATGCGCCTTCATTGTGCAAGTGTTGGGTTATGTAAGCTCGTTTAGGAAGTTGGTTTAATAAGTCTTCGTTGAAATTAAGTTGTTGGAAATGGAAATCTTGATTTTGTAAGGTTTGGTTTAAGTAGTCAGAGCGAATTACAGGCAGCAGGAAGGTTGTTGGGGCAATGATAGGAAGTGCCCATAGTGTGCGTACACTCAAGCGACGCGCCGACCATAGATGCCACTTACAGAGCACCGATATTAAAAGAATCAAGGGAACAAGATCAATAGACACAAAATATACTTTTGAATCGATGAAGAGCCCGCTGTTTTAAAAGGCCTAAGCGTTGGTCAAAATGACTGTTCAAAAGTCTAAGCTAACCTTGAAAAGTGTAACAAAAACTAACAGAAAGAGAGGTCATCTTTTTTACAGCCTCACTCTTCACTCCCCAGGCTGTACGAGTTGGTAACAACAGTTTTTTCTTCAAACTAGATTGAATAACAACTTTTTGTCGGCCATTACTGTCGCTAAGTGAAGATGGCGGCGCGGTGGGGTCCCGGGGGGGGGGGGGGGGGGCGGGCGCGGGCAGTGCGCGCGCGCATCTCTGCAAAATATTGACTCAATCCTTTAACGCATTGTTACGATTGTAGAGAATATAATTTATAGGCCGATTCCTTCGAAGCACAATGCCTATCTAAGTATATTGCATCTTTAGGGCTGCTGAAAATAGTCGATATCGAATATATCAGTCCTGAAAACATAAAAATTATTCTGAACCGATCGGTCCCGGTCCGGAACAGAGAATATGTGGCTTGGCCGTTTCGCTACCATCACACGGGCGTAAGGTGAAAAATTTATTCACTATTCATTACTTTTCTGTTATACAATAGTTCTTGTAGTAACGAAACGGCCAAGCTTCATATTTTGACTAAGGTGTAGAGTCTGTGAAGTTAGAACTTATAGAGTTAGAGCGTGTAGAGTTAGAAGCTTGGCTCTACATGAGATCTGATAACTTTTTGACAGTGCGAGCCTATAATATAGTCTCGTCTTGGCAACATTTTACATGAAAATCTTTTGGTGAGATATATTTCTTTACTGTTTTAAAACTTTGGCTACTTCCTTTAGTAAGTAGATGTGTGTGTATCTTACATTCATCTTTTCTTATTTTTCCTTAAGAGTAATAAAACATAAGTTAATAATAATAACTCAAGAAAATATGACTGAACATAAGTAGTTCGACATCCTTTGTCATCGAGAACCGCAGTGGTCATGAGATCATTTCAAGTGATCCTATTCTTATTAGCCTTACATGTATTTTTCCTTAAGTTCTTAATGACAGATGAAAAACGTCACATTTTTAAACATCTGTCTACCTTTAATTAGGTATTAAATCCTACAGGAAGAAAACGTTATATGCAGAAATCAATCCGGGTTGTTACAGAGAGTTTTCCAACAGAAAAGCATAATGCCGTTCTTCAACTTTTCAACCAAACAATGAGAGTTCTTTTCACCAATTTGTAGGATAACCTTGAGCCTGGAGCCACACAAACCTATTGTATTATTATAAACTTTTTGCACCACAACCGGACCAACCGATACAAGTTATATTTCTTCTTTCAAACGTGACCTTAAACTGGGCCTAAAAACATGGCGTGTTAAATTATCTCATAGATAAGTGAGGTGTAGAGTGTAGGTAGTCGGTCAAGCGTGATCTGTGGGCTACAAAAAAATGGTGTATTGCCATGGTGTGGAAGTATTTTCGCAGAAATGGTGCGTGGGTGTGGATGAGGCCTCAAGGGCCTGTCGCTAGGTAGGTATGTCCTTGCTAATTAATGATAAAAAAAAACACAATTCCTCTTCAACAATCGGTTCTTATGCTAAGTGTGGTGAACTAATATAGCGATACAATTTTCAATTTTCCCTATAGGTATTATAATTTATGTTATAACTAAGTATTAAAACAATAAGGTCGGCTGGTAAGTATATCATCAAAAAAATTCGTTTTCATTAACACGACACTACATTTAAATGTAACGCCGAAATAAAAGCGCACTGGGCAATTTTCAATGCTCGGCTCTGCTCTGAGAGTAGAAAATCCAACAGTGCAAATGCAAACATATTTAGACATAACGAAAAAGTAAAGAGTAAAGAAAGAAAAAGAGAAAAGAAAAGAAAGAAAAAGAGAGAAAAGAGTATTCTGTTCTACATTTTTCCCAGCATTGTGCATGCATACTTCAATATGACTTCAATACATAAAGTCACACAAATGTCTTTCTGTAAATGGGAATCGGTCACAAAACAAGCAATCTTTCATGCTACTGAATCATTAGAGTGCTTTCGCTAATTGCCTGTAAACCACATATTACAGTTTTATTTCAGTAACTGCAATTCTTGGAAACATTCGAGTTTCCTTCTAAGTTAGCATCCCCTTGATAATACAAGGTGTAACATTACTCCCAATTAGAGTATTGAGTTAAAAGCACAATACAATGACCAAAACTTACTTTTTTTAAAGCTTGCTATTTTTATTAAGAAAATAGTGTTGACACTAGCATTACTTTATGCATTTAAAATTGAGTCTTATTATATTATGTGAAATAAGATTTAATTTTATTTGGCTCAATCGGCGGTTAGTATGAAAAATCCATAATTTTTGATAACATACCTATATTATAAGTTACTGAAATCGATTCAGTAGTCAATTATGAACAAACTACTTTCAGGACTTGCGTTTTTTCTGTTACACCTTATTCAGGGTGTGGCGTAAATAATGGATAACCCTGAAACTGTCGACTGGCCAGATTATCATCTATCATTCAACTGTCAATCTTTTTTCAGTCCTATGAAATGTCTATACCACGATATACCTATGTATAATTTAGCACTGTGCGAATCTGCTAACCGTTACATTTTTTTTACGATCCAACAGAACTACTGCAATCCATATAAAATTACAAGTATTTGTCATTAAGTTAGCGGTAAGAACACCTCTGTCTAACCTTTCGGAGATTACAGGCGTGATCTCACGTTGTTTTTATTAGTTGTGCGGAAATCGAATCCGCGAACCCGCGCCGTGAACTGCAGAACCAACGCCCAACCCGAGCTGTCTCTTTTTTATTTAGCATAGAAACAATATAACAATTCTCCGAATCGGACGATGTTGCTACTATATTAGCGTTACCTCTATAATTATTATGTTTATATCACTCACATTATGACTAACCTTTTCAAGGGTATTGTAAAACAGCTGTCGATGGCTTTTATTACGTATTTATTACATTTATTAGTGCGGCAGCTTTCAGACTTATTTGAGGAAATAACAAGTAAACAGATTGGTTGATTCATACTTTTATGGCCACCTATTGGCTTTTGGCTTATCAATAATTTGACTTGAATTAATGAATGCAGGTCGTATGATGCTGAAGTTATGTCGAAGTTGCGCCAAAATGCCAGCTCTCCGAAAAAAGAAGACAAACGCCATTTTCCGTTCTTGAAAAGACACTGGTTAAAATTATACTATTAGCCTCGTAGTGTCCCAGAGCAACTCAACTTTAACTCAAGGCTTCCCAAACAGAGAAAGTCACCACATGGTGGCGATTTTAGAGTTCAGACGATGAAATCCAGATTTCCTCAGGATTTTTTTCTTGGTATACAAGATTTGAAAACTTAAAATATACCTAGGTAGGTAGAATGACATTGGAAAAGTCACATTGTACGTACCTTCGCAGGCTTTGTACATGCAACCTGGTACTTAGGAAACGGCTCCAGGTAAAAAATCTGATACCGTAATTTATTTCTTTGTTCCTCACGTAAGTGTCGGCTTTGTTCTAACAGCAAATTATGGTACGTTTCCATGTTAGCCGACTTCAAATAACTGAGTCATGTTACGTGCAATTAATTAGGTATATATCTGTTGCATGCAATAATGTCCGTTATTCTAGGAATGCAACTATGATGTGCAACGCTACCCTTGAAAAAATACTGAAGGCCGTTTTTAATTTGACAGGAAAAATTGCAGTTTTTGCATTTAGGTTTTTAATACTTTTTAGTAACCGCATTAATGATTTCATTAGCTTTAAGCTTTCAATTTTATGAATCAAAATGGACGGGTTTTTCTAAAACCCCTCCCTGAGTTCTCTGGCTACTTTACGTTGTTTTTGTGTTCTCGACGTCTCTAATAGTAGGTAAATATTGTATTTGTTTATTTATTAATCAGAAAATTGAGAATATTTACTAAAGGAGAGGTGTAGGTACTAGAGGTACCTCTGCCCAACCCTTTGGGGACACAAGCCGTGATAATACGTACAAGATGTTGTAATAATTATTAGTACATATTGAGGTAATATTTATTTATCATAATATTTCTTTAATTTTTGTGTTTTCCTACTTAAATTATTTGCCGTGTCGTATTCACTAATAAAAATCGTTACTAATTGATTTGTATTGTAAGCTATTAATTGATTAGTATTTTCGATTTTGAAAGAAGATGAATCAGAGTCGTTGGGTTTTTACCTCGGCACAATATTTATGGTATTACCTCTGCAGGATTTCCAGAATGTCCATTTTTGACCAGTCTACTATCCCGTCACTTCCGGCGTGTCTGTTTTTGCTAAAAGCGATAAAAGGGACGAGTCGTGTGTAAGACATCTGCTGATACACCTTGCAGCCACCGTTATAGTACTTTACGTTTTACATCTTTATAGTTGTGAAAGGTTTTTTCTATATTCTACGAAGAACAGAGAGTTCTTCAACATATTTATATAATACCTATGTCTGCCTGTCAAACGTAATCTTGGCATCAAACAAAGTTTCTCGACTTTACCGAGTATTGTCTAATATATTATATGAACCATTTCTTGGAAAACATCTAATTTTAATTTTCTTATGTTGCAGGAAAAGTGGACTTTACAGATTCACACCACATTGGATTGATAATAACAGAGAATTATGTAAAATGGACAGTGCTTATTGACATCTGCAGTATCAAAGGCATCGCAGATTCATTGACATCCCAGAGACAAATCTGAAATGCTTCATGTGCCTGTACTTACACCGGCACTCCTACCTCCAAGCTCCACAGCCACCCTTCTCCGGATGAGCACCTTCACACACAATTCTGACAATCAATCCGTCTCTAACAATAAACGTTTCCTCATGACCCTTCTACGTTAACCTCTTCACAATAACCACATCTGCCTATTCTTCGCTTACACTTGTCTAAACATTACCCGTTATTTTGCAACATTGTAGTGAAGTACCAGTGTAACTACGTCGTAGACTGACTTGGAAATAGCCCTGTTTCACCCAGTTACTCATAACCACTAGGTACTCAGCGCAGATGGTCGATGTAACATGTTTTCTTATAACGTGTTGTTTTCGTTGCTCGATATCTACCTACGTCATCATAAACGTAAATGTGTCTTTTAGGTGTAGTAGCCTATTCTGGTAGGATTTCTTTAATTAACACTATAATGTGCGTCATCTTAAAGCTGTTAACGTATTTGGCAGTTGAACACGTTATATAAAAGTATTCAAAACATAACAAATTAAGATCCGGAGCTTCTATGAGCGACGGTAGCTATACGTCAGCCGCACCCTGGTTAGTTAGTCACTGACCATTCAAACTTGGAGAGGTACGGGGAGGCCAAAAAAATCATGAAAGAATTGATTCAAAGATGATATGGCTGGAAATGGGGGACTACACTTATTTGACGAATAAAAGAGATTTATGGAAGAAGAAATGATGCGCCGTTCCTAAATGTCGGCAGAAGAGATGGTTATGATAAGTTATTTTTGGAAAGCTCGTGCCAAGACTAAGGGTATTGCTACCTTTAGTCATTAATTATAATATTATGTTCGGAAGTATTTTGACCTGGAAACTTCGGGGAGATTATAAAGTTTCTGCCTGTGTAATTGAGTTTGGATCAGATAGGGATGATATGACGAAATGGTTAAAGTTATTAAAAGAAACTCAAATTAAATCCGAATTAGAAGATCTTAACTTATTTGTAACACAAATTGGATGGCCTTCAGAAACAGCTTTATTCCTGTTAATAGTAGAAATAGTCGACACGTGTATCAATACGAATAAATTATATACAATCATTAATATATTATGTAAATAGCTTAATGCTATAGTAAGTAATAATAAGTGATAATGAATGATCCGTGACCTCTGGTAGCTCGCGCCAGACAGATAAGCAGGCACGCTTCAGAAAGTATGCTGCAATAATTCCTGGAACGGTATCAATCATCATATTTATTATAGATAAGAAAGTAAAGTCTACTGTAGAATATAGATTTAGATTTAAAGAAACTTTATTTTCAATTATTATAAGGGTCATTCTACAGAGACAGTAAAATTGTGTTCGCTTCAAATATGTCCTAGCTCCTCAGTTTTTATTTCGTTCTATTAATTATTTTATAAACTTTGTGACATAATCTAACAGTTTACATAGGAATCCTATTGATTATTTCATTTTTTTTACTTTTTTTTTGTGGTACAGTACGTGATTGCTCACGTCCTGTCGAATGTTCGCAACCCAGGTTACAGCATTAAGGTGTCTCTAAAAAATATTTTAAAATATTTCATGCACATGTCACATGAAGAAACAAGTAAAGGATGTAATAAAAAACCAGTCACTTAAATGCTAATAATTACTAAATGATATTTTTAACTTTATTCAACATTCTACGATGTTCGTAAAAAATAATCACTCGTGTAGAAATAAATTGCAAAAATGATAAAATATTTCTTTTTTAAAGTTTCAACATTATTTTCTATCTCTGGTAATCCTTTACCGTGTTCTGTCAGAATCAGTGTTAGCCATAGTTCGACCAGTGACTACGGTGACGTAAAAAATTAAGTTAAAGCGGCTTTCTACATCATTGTCAAAGTTGACACATCACCACTGTACTCAAAATAAATAAAGCAAGTAAGTGATTTATGAATGTGATTTCTTTATAGCCTTATTAATTAGTTGGTCAATTACCGAAATCAAATTAATCAAAGTCTCATAACTTTAAATTTTGTACAGGATATGTATTTTTATGATAAAACTCACTTCTGTAGAACTCACTACTGTCGATATAGTTTTCTACAGAAGTGATGTTTTTTCTATAGAAGTGATGGTTTGCGCTTATGCTTATTAGATGTGATTTTTTATGAGAAGTATACACTGACAATATAACCCAACAAACATAAAATGCTGTTTTATATTGTGGTTTGATAATTTCATGCACTGTGTCACTTTAATATGGTCTTTATTGACAGGAGTGACTGGTTGTCTACAAAAGTGAATGCATGGCTATTTCAGTTTTTATTTACAGGTGTGGCGGGTAAAAAGCGGTCTGAGAAAGAAAAAAAGAACGATTGAGGGAGCAAAAGTGGGCATTAATATGAAAGAAGAGAGAAAAAATTACTGAGGTTGAACTAATTGAACCTCAGTAATTTCAAAAACGACGACAAAAAGACGTCAAAAAGATAGAGATAGATACAAAAAAAAAGAAAGAAGCTGGAAAAATAAAATTAAAGAATATACACCCAGAATGCAAAAAGCGATACGAAAAAGTTGGCGTGACCGAGCAAAAACTCATCGGGATAAATTGAAACGGCTGAAACCTACTGATAATGAGCAAAGAATTATGAATGATGAAACTCCTCCTCCAAGTTCGACTTTACAAAGTTCTATTGTGTTCCACAGAGCCAAAAGAGTCTTCAATTAGTACGTTCTGCCAGCAATGACTTACGTAGCTGGTCCATAAATTCAAGGTCGCTCAGTGAGCTATGGAATGGGCTATACTTGGAGTTTCTCTGAGAGATCGAATCCGCAACGACATGATCTGGCCGAGAACCAAAGTTGTCGCATAGATCACAGAACAAGCAAGCTGAAGTGGCAATGAGCCGGCCATATTAGCCGTAGAACCGATGATCGTTGGGGTAGACATGTTCTTGAGAGGATACTGCGAATCGGTAAACGTCGCCCTCAGGCTACGTGGAGCGACGATTTTCGCAGGATGACTGGTAGTAGCTGGATGAGAGTTGCCGAAAATCGAGTTGAATGGCGTGCAATAGGAGAGGCCTATGTCCAGCAGTGGACTGCTATAGGCTGATGATGATGATGTTCAGATAGTAATCTACAAAGCCTGTCCAATAATATGTCTTCGGACGAAGAATATATTTTCTAAAGGAACATTAGAAAATAAGTATTGGATACATGTTCTACAGGAATGTAATGATAACGTCACTTCTGTAGAAAGGTATTGTTTATTTTTCAGAGTGTATGTTTACTTAATTTGATTATTTGTTCTAGCCTTATTAAGAAATTATCACGAAAAGCAGTTATGACTGATGGTTAATTTTATTTGACTATTATAGTTTATTAGTTTTATGAAAGATTTTGTCACTTGTGTTGAAATTAGAATCACTCCTGTCGAAGTGATAACACTAAAATGTGCAATTATTTCTCATAATGTTAATGATTGAACACTGGTTTTATTTTTTAGAAGATAATTACATAATAATTATTTATAATAACAGAATAAAAAGCTGATTTTGTGAAATTAAAAAAGTATTTTATTTTTTTATCACTCGGTAGAATTACCCATAAAACACTAGCACTTCGCCCGCGACTTCGTGTGCGTGTATTTGTGCCAAATTTCAAGTTACATGTTTTTTTACAAAATTAACTCAAGCAATAAGATTTTTCATACAAACAAAATCCCCCCTTTTCACCCCCTTAAAGGTTGAATTTCCAAAAACCCCTTCTTAGTGCTCCCCTACATAATAAAAGGAAGCCGTATGCAAAATTTCACGTTCCTAGTCCTAGTAGTTTCGGCTGTGCGTTGATATGTCAGTCAGTCAGTCAGTCAGTTTCTCCTTTTATATATAGATAACATGTCACTTACTTGAGAACAATACTAATCATAAATTAAATTTACAAAAAGTTCGACATCACCAGTTAATTAATCAACATAATCCGAAGCCCGACCCACCAGACTAACATACTTACTGGCTGAGCTGAGTTCTAAATGCATTGAATGAGTGCAAATTTCTTATTCATGAGGCTATTTTATTATAAAGTTGAAGAAGAATATTATACAAACTATTAGAACCATAAATTTAACGTTTGTAATAAAAATATCATGAGCACTTGGAAAATGTTTTAGTGATCACAATATCATTTTTATATTTGAGCGAGGTGTCTTTACATAGCCATTAGTCACATTTAGACACCATTCCCTTACCCTATAATAATATTGAAGCCTAGATAAAAAAAAAATCATGACATAACATCCTGGAATCAATTAAACCTGGGACCAATTCAATTATCGAAGAATATAATATAAAATAATCTACATACTTAAGAAAAAAAAAAACTTGTAGCCTCCCTTATGTTTTGACATTAAAAATTAGGTATTCTTCTCGAAAACACGTGTAAATAAACTGTCAACAGAATAAAACGGATGGCCATATATTGAACGTTATGAGATGTGATAGAATGGGTCGTTCCGGACTAAGTGGCGCAGGCGCACACCCTCTGCGCCTCACCGACCGGTCTGATTGCATCAGCTGCGTCACAAATCCGCATCAGAGAGATGATCCACACGTGCTAATTATGTAATCGTAAGATTATTTAATAACCTCTTGGAGATTAGCAGAAGGCATCTGATCAAGCTGGTTCTGTGACGTCATAGCTGTCAAATTGGCGTAACGAGTTAACAACAGCCTTTAGCAGCCATCAGCCATTACCGAGCAAGAAACGTGTAAGACGGTTTTCCCAAAAAAGCGCTACCTCCGGAGTCCGGACTAGTCCGTTTGAGTCTTATGTTCTAAAACATAATGCTTGTTTCCTGGACATGCGAAGTAGCTACAGTGTGAAATGGAAACTATATTTTCAGTAAAGCATGAAGATGTTTGTACCTATAGCCCATTTTTTTCACCCATGAGGAGGGTCTTGACTAGATAAGAATTGTGATTCATTTGGTCATCACGGCTTAGCTTAGCAGATTATTAAGAATCTCGATCACCCTGCAACCGGTTTTATTGCGTCAGCTACGAACACACCTACTCGCATGGTGAATAATGATCGAATATACACGTGTCTTGTGTCGTCGCGATATTTTTAACGTGGGTCCAAAGGACATTTTTGGATAAAATAATAACCGGACCTTGTACCTACTGATAATTAGATGTAGATAAGTCAGTCTCGGCTGTTTTTTGTAGATCCTTGACAGTCATTACGTGTAGTCTGAACCCAGTCTTATCAATAGTGGTACCCAGTACCTAACTGGTTTGTTGAAGTAAGTGAAGCAGTCAATCCTAAAATACTGGTATTCAGATGCATCCGGATAGACGGAAACTGACCCCACCTACTTAGTTGGCGAAAGGCAGATGATGATCAATTAACAGCTAGGTCTATCTCCGGGTTTCCACCTAAATCAGGGTCATTTTAACAGTATTCAGTGTTCCAATAGGTCGTCTTGAATGACCGGTTAGTTGCATCAGAGACTACGTAACATCCAGCCAAATGAATGTATGATGGAGGATAATCGGTCATCCACGTGCAGGATGCACATTCACGCTATTTTTAGCTCAGAGGGGGGGCAGAAACGTGATGTAGCAGATTAAAAGTAACTATGCACTTCCACTGTAACTAGATTTCTCTCTATATCATCCCGAAGACGTTAATGAAATTATCATAATCTGGTGATTAAACTTGAAAATGAGATCTGCCAAACGACCATGATATTTTAGTGATTGCAGTTGGCTATAATTTCACGCAAATATGGAGCCATTGGACATGGAAACCTATTAGGGAGTGACCTATACCTTTACCAGGGATCATACCGACCCAAGTCCGGGGATCCGGGGCCCAAGTCTGCTATATTCCAACACGATCCCATTGTCATTTTGCTAAAAGTTCGTAATCTGCTACATTTATAATGGTCGATCATTGGTCGGACTATGGTCTGAGAAAAACTACTACTAAATTTCATGCTAGATTTCATTTAATACATATATATTTTTACATATTAGGTACGTATTAGTGTTTGCAATCTGAAGTAAAAAGAAGTTCGTAAATAGCAATAAACATTACATTTATTCATTTGTCATTATGTACGAGATTACCATTTTATGCCATTTTTTTCAATGGAGTGCCAGTGGTTGACCATTGGAAAGTCATAATGATGCCATTATAATAGTAGATTACCAAACTTGTCAAAATCAACAATTATGAAATCAATGATAGACCATTCTGACACTATTGTAATAGCAGACTTGAGGCCCAGGGTTTTGCTGGTCCTTAGTGAAATAAGTACTTACTCGATCTCTTATTATCTGAAGTTCAAATTGTAAGCGATGAAGTATAACTGATTATTTGAAACCGATGGTTGATGATTTCAGAAGATTTTTGCGTAAGTCCTATGTAAACATAATTAAGATTGTGTATTTACTCTGTGTGGAAACTTAGCAGCTATTTTTATGTTTCGGAGGGGTAATGGACTTATACTGAACATAAGTCTAAAAACACCAACTCGTCTTGAGCAAGCGTGGGCATAAATATTTGTAAGTACCTTCTCTGTGTGAGATGAGACATGTGCCCTGCAGTAGGGATGTAATAGTCTAGTATATTATCTGCCGCATGTTATATATATCACATGCACATCGCTAACACCGCACATCCGCTATTTATTTGCTGTTGTCGATATTGTTTGGGAGCCGATGAGCGCGGTTTACAAAACAAACGTTCTCGCGTCCGCTCGGGAACATTCTCACGGAATACGTGCTTCGTGACGTCACTAACAATATGCCGCGCGTTGTTACCATGCTGAATTGAATGGAAAAATGACAATCGGAAAATTTGTGATTTCCACTGAGTGGTGATTCCGGTGTGGCAAGTCAAGACTGATTAAAGTAAATATACCAAAAAGTAAGAGGGTGTACTTAAATGTAAGAATCAGAATCAGAATTTATTTAAGTATTATTAAGAATGTAGTTTTACTTATAAGTCTCATACATTCGCTGACAACGCACAGCTGAAAACCCAAGCCGGTGGGTGAGAAGCATGTCATCAGAAGGCACTAAGAAAGGATTTTTGAAAATTAATCCCCTAAAGGCGTTAATTAACCTATGAAAGAATGATGAAATTACGTAAATTAGATGAAATTACGTAAATTTTGTTTTGTAAGAGACTATTAAAAATACCTGAAAACATTAGCCAACTGAGATTATAACGTGTTATTGAACTCGCTTGATCTTGATTCAGGCAATGACGTAATTTTTACACACCTTACTAATACACAGCACTCTTATTGCAAAGACGTAAGGTTGACAATCGTTCAAGTCAATTAGGCAGATATCTTTAATGTTACAAAGGGATTTTCGACTTTGTTGTGCACAAGATAACGTTGAAATTATCAAAACATAATATAGACACTGATTGACACTTTTTGGTGTTTTTAAAAAACAACATGGTTTCAGCAGAAAATGACCAAAATTACTGTTTTATGATAATGAGCTTATGATGAAAAATATTGATATACTTACTGGATCGTAATCTTAGATAAAAAAATATTTAAAACTAGTATCTATGTATGTAGTACCTACATGTAAGTACTACTATGTAGGTAAGTTACTTTTTTCCCGAAAATAGTGGGTAGTGGTCAGGTACTTATTATTAAGTAAGTACCTGTTTACTTACTGTTGCAATATAATACTTACTGTTGCATTGTGCATAATTAAATAATAAAAAAAAAGCTGTTTGTTGTTAAATCAGTGGTACCTATGAACTTCTTTTGGCTAATATTATGTATTTGGTTATGATAATATCTCTGAATTTAATGAAGATGAAAGCTTTCAGAAAACGATATGAGGTACTTTTTACTCCAGAAAATCGAGAAAATCCGCTATGTCGTTAGGTATTGAAAAATCAAATACTTACAAGATTTTTTTCCTTGGAATCAATCCCTTTCGTTTGGTCGTTATGACTAAGTATACATGGACATAAAGGCACATAAAAATAACATATCTTTAGATTTTATCTAAATTGTCAGCTCATAAACAATATCAGCAAGATATTGTTTTTTCATTTGCAATTCAGATTGGCATGTTGTTAATGTAATATTTAAATGTTTTATTATAAATAATACTCATCCGGACTTCTATGATACCTACTTACCTACCGCCGACACCTATGGCACGGCCTATGGAAAACAAATGGCTGTTGTTGATAATAAATAATATTATAATAATCGTCTTCCGCCGAGGACTTCCTAGGGCCTATACTACCTCAAATGGCTTAGCATGATCCTCCGTTATGTCGAAAATACTGTAGCATTAATTTTGAAATAAATATATGGTAAAGTTGAGGATTAATTTCAGATCTTATGTTTGACGAAAACACGATTCCATAAAATTTTCTCTATAGAAAAAAATTCCAAAGTTACCTCCAAACCGAACAATAAACCGCTGGTGTTCAAAAAATACTTCAAATTAGATCATGAAACTTTGTATACTAACCGAACTAACTTTAAAGCAGGTCTTATGTTTTTTTTTTATTAGGTACCAGTATTTTCACCGTAAAAAGTAGATACCTAAACAATCGGCGCTGCCTGCCACCTAGCACCGCACTCTGTCTCGTTCTCACTCAGTCCGCAAGCAGTATCGTGCGAGCGAGATAAAGAGTAAATTTTAGCTGAGGTAATATAGGCTCAGTATATCCGAATGTGAAATTATTTCTGTGTCGTTGCGTTGGATATTGATAAAAATATTATAACAATATCAGCCTACCCTAGAAGGACATATAGTGACCTTAGTGGTGATGTACAGAGGCCAGCACATCAAGCTACCCCGACCTGTCAAATTTATTTGATAGATTTTCAACTTTACAGCAAAGGAATAAGGTTCATATTCAATTGGGAAAATTTGACAGATTGGGGTAGCTTGATGTGCTGGCCTCTGTACTTCAGAAGGGTCCATTGCGTAGTACTCGCAACCGTTGTTCGTGTATGACAGATGTATGAACTTAAACGAAGTAAAATGAGTAAGTATGGTATCGCAGCATTTGGCGTTCTGTAGTGTCTGCCTGCCCCCGTGGGGAGAAGGCGTGTGTTGTTTGTGTGTGGTGTGTGTATGTTATCAGCCTGTAACCTGTATCTGTACTCTACCGGGTAGAACCTCAAACTGAGAAGAAGCGATATTTCAATACTTTAGGCAGTCGTTCGAGTGCCTAAAAGCAAGAATTTCCCTGAAGAAAGTTTCTTTTCGCCCCTTTACCTGAAAAATATGACCTTAGCCCATAAAACTATGCAGCGGGATTGTCCGAAAGGGTTACCGCTACCCCGGAACACAAAGGGCTAAGGAAGGAACACGGGTGGGTTTTAGTCAGTAAGAGTCTGACACTCCCTTCTGCTCCACCCAGAGCGGGAGGGGTCATCAAAAAAGCCCATAAAAACTATAGTAAAGAACATAAGGCTATAAGGCGTGGTCTGTTGTAGTCATAAGTAAGTAAGTAGGTACATGATGCAACAACCAGACATCAGTCAACATCCACCAGCTGACGCAACACAGTTGGGCTGCCAATCATTCGGCACTTGTGGAAAATTTGTAATGTGAGGAAAATAATGCGGATGTTGTGTTTAATGTTGGTGTTTTTTTATTTTTTATTTCTATGAACTACACATTAGAAATTTGTATTTTTATCTTGTTTTGTTCCGTTGTTTAAAATATTAGGAACACATTGTTCACGTGTTGTTATTTTTATGTTGTTTGTGAACAAGCTGAACGGCCCACCTAATGGTCGGTCACTGCACCTATGAAACCTCAAATTAGCAATACCAGAGGCGTCACAGTTGGGTTGCCATCCCAGAGACTAAAGTTGAAATATCTATTGTATCAGGAAAGACAGAACAGATACTTAGTAGGTGTAGGTACCCAGGACATACATACGTCAGCTCATAAAGAAGTTCCGAGATATTCTACAATAACTACTAATGATCATCTGTAAAACTAACTTGACATGATTATAATGAAGCAGTAGGTAGTTAGTGACTACAAAGTAGATTCTGCAGGTATAATAATTAAGAGTGATCAGCAGACCATTACGGTCTGCTAACTGCGGCTGAATTGACGCCATTTAGATTAACGTGTCGTTAACAGAACGTTTTAATGTAATAATGTGTATATTACCTCTTTTATTACCTGGTGGAGCATATTCCCACAGCTGGGCTCTATGAGAGGGAGTGGGCCGTAATCCACCACGCGGGCTCAGTACGGGTTGGAATATGTCACATGTCTTCGAAATTTTGGTTTTATGACATGCCGGTTTCCTCAAAAAGTTTTAAGTACTTCAGTTTTGTGAGCAGTGGTGAAAAAAGTTTTCCACAAATTAATGCCTGCCTGGGTTTGAACCTACGGCCTGCAACTCATAAGTTCGGGGCGGGCGTTACCACTGGCCCGCCACTGCTACTGATGGAGGCATTTGAAATATGTATCTCCAGACTTCTTAGGTACAGCAAGTTATGCTGGTTTACTTTACAAGTAAATATAGCTTATAAGACAGTTGTATCATTGTAAACAATTATTGAAATAAACCTATTATATTATTACTATACAAATACTTACTCTTTTGCTGGAACTGAAAGAATATCCCTTGAAGTGCGTGTACGTACCTACTGCTGGATCTACAGAGGTCGTTTGTCAAGCGGAGTACTACGATCATCAATTTATTTATTTATTTATTTATTTATTTGGGACAAACAAACAGTAACACATTATATCTGCGCAAATAATATAAAAAAACGATATTATATAAATGTGAAACTCACACCGTTATCCACAGCATATACAATTTAAATAACTTTACTAATGAACAATTTATGCGAGTAAGACTACAAGACTGTTCAAATAACTATACATCAGAATCCTTAAGTTTCTTTAACAAAGCAGAACGAAATCTATTTGACACTGAGAATAAATCTAATTCTGAAGTTTCTGAACAAAAATCATTATAGTTTTTGCACAAGCGACGTAGATGCGCCCGCAAACCAGCATTGGTGCGGCAATGGGACACAGCAAAAAGAGGACGTGCGCGCACCTCTCGTCTAATAACAGTTCTTGGGACACAGTAGCATATTTTATTAGTAATCTCAGAGCAGTTATACCTGTTACAGCATACGTCGAAAAGAAACATAATTTCTAGATATAAACGTCTAGACTTCAGACTCATTGGATTGCAAAATAGGTGAATATCATCTGTTCTAATGTCACACCATATCTGAGGGACGACCTAAAGCAGGTGGCCGGGGTAGACTGGATGTGGAAGACGGAGGACAGGGTGTTGTGGCGCAGTCTGGGAGACGCCTGTGTCTAGCACTGGACTACGATAGGCTGAATTTATTGATTGTTTAAAACATGAGGGCTGCTGTAACGCTACAACTAATAAGATATTTGTTAAACATTTTGTTTCCCTTAAAACTCGTATCTGATTTCCAGCAGCCCGCTCCATTTGCCCAACTAACTAATATCCATTTCACACAACAAAATACACAATTTCTCCAATGAAAACCTATAATTTCACGTACTTAATATTACTAGTCATTAGCTAGGCGTGTCGCTCTATCGGCACGCGAGCGACCGGTCCGAGCCGCTCCGAACCGGCCTGAACCGGTTCCATCCAGTTCGTCTCACAATCGGTCGTGATAAGTGGAGTGAGTTCGTTTCACTGCCGCCCGTCCACTGATAACTTTGCTTACATTATGAAGACGGGAGTAGGTTTGGTTCTTGTATATGAATCTGCTGATAATAGTGTTGTTGTGTTCGCAGGATACTGACCTATCCTTAAAATAGACCTAGATTGCGTTCATAATAAAGCATTTTAGACCAGAATACCAAGTGAAACTGTTTGTAGACAGAGCCTGATGCACTCTATTATAATCAGCGTTTTTCAGGGCTCAGGTGTCGTCAACATTTAAGAGAAGGCTCATTGAGGTGGCCTTAGTTTTCTCATTCTGTCCAAATTATCGTAGAGTTCCAAACATCAGCAGAAACTAGGCTCAGAGCTCACGAATAGCGTAAAATGTTATGGAGATTTTTAATTAAACATCACTTCCTTAATAAGTAGCTATTGATGTTCATTCATGACAAATACTTAAGTTGTCTTATTTTATCATACCTTGGACCAAGTTAACCTAAGTTTTTTTTTTATAATTTCCCACTTGAGTAGCATTAAAAGTTTCAATTCAACTCTGTTTAAGTTTCAATTCAACTCTGTTTAAGTAGGTACCTAACTTGTAGGTTATCGAGAACTAGGACAAGCAGGTACTGATTTAAAGCTAAATAATAAGTGGCAAGACTAGTCTAGTCTAGACTAGTGTAGACTACAGAGAAAATGCATGTTTGTTAGTTCATGTTTTTGTTAATATTATTGATGAAAATATCACCCAACAAGAGCTAGATACATGTACGTACCTAATACCTATTCTTTGGTGCATTCAAGCAAAAACTTGCGATTTCATAACAATTCATTAATTGATAGAAAGAAAAGTTTTTAAAGAACTAGACTGATAGTGAAAAAATTTAAGCTACTCACTAGTTTCTCAGCAGCATCGAGTAAGGGACATTGAAGGACACTAATAGGCTTTTACTCACAATTACCGGCTATAATCTATACTTATAATAAATCTGTAGAGAGGTCAATTCTGTACATGAAATATATTTCCAAAATAACTATCAGCGGGTGATTAGTGATCGATACTGACGCCAAAAATGCAATCAGTAAAATTTGTGTCTGTCTGTCTGTCTGTCTGTATGTTCGTTATAGAAACAAAAACCACTCGACGGATTTCAACGAAACTTGGTACAATTGTTCTTCATACTCCTGGGCAGGTTATAGTATACTTTTCATCACGCTACGATCAATAGGAGCAGAGCAGTGAAGGGAAATGTTGGAAAAACAGGATTTCTTTTTAGGTGAAGTAGTAATAGGTTAGTAGTAGTTAGTTAGTAGTAGGTAAGTTTTGGTTATTTTATGTTCAGTTTTTTTTAATATTAAGTAGGTAAAAGCGTAGGTACTTTTATTAATTATAGGTATAGGTATTATTAATTATAGTAGTTATCGGTATTTAGTTTTAAGTGAAGTAGGTTTTATTATATATTATTTTATATATTAGACGTAGTTATATATTTTTAGTTATTCAAGCCCCAAGTGGACGCCGGCGTCCGCCCGCTATTGTCTTGAAAAACGCGTTGAATGAGAAATACGCGTTCTCAAGAATCGGCAGAAAAGAGCACATCGGTTAAACTCTATGAGAGTTAGTGCCTCAATTTCCGGAAGTCATTATTCCACGCGGACGAAGTCGCTGGCAAAAGCTAGTAATACATAATTTCATGACTGCCAATCCCTTTGTCTTCGCGACAGGCTGCATGAAAAACTAAAAGTTATCTAATTATGACTTTAGCTAATAACACAATGGCTCGTTAATATATCAGAAGGTAAGATACAAAGTTACAAACTACCACTTAGTTTATTTATTCTTATGCACACACGGCGACACTCATCAAGCTATACATTTCCAGTTTTAGCTGACCTCCTAGTTATAGGTTTTGCCGTAAGTACAATCACAATTCAGTTTATACTGGTTATGTATGGCTTGATATGTAGCCGTGCGTACCTAGGTACTTATGAAAAAGTTAGCCATTTAATTGTCAAATCAATTAACAGGAAGAATTAATTTTGGACTTCCCTACTAACCTAAGTATTATATAAAGAGGTATTATAAGGTAAGTCGGAAAGTCCAAAGTTACAAATTCACAACACAATACAAAACTTTGTCAATACTAATACAAAAGTAGTATTTTCCCCGACGCAGCAAGAGGACCCTTCGTCAAAAAACTTGGGGTATCCCGTAGCAACACATTTGACGCAAAAAATCCATACCTGCTTGTGTTAAAAGCTATGGTTTTAGCCGGATAGCCTAGCAACAGCGTTGGGGCTAAACAAAGAGCCATTGAATGAATAGAATTGGCCGATGCTGTGAGAATGTGTGGCCGTTGACCTGACCGTACTGAACCGACGCGGCTTTCAATTGATGTAGTTACAGAACATAATTATATAGACTTTATTTATATTGTATCGGCGGTAATTATCTTGGGTTCATCATGATTCCAATTACAGTAATCGTAGTTTCAATGTTTCGATCAATGCAAAGCAAATTTAGGTTTTGCAAACAAGTAAATAAAGCCTAGGAGCACTTATTTCCATAGAAGACGAAGAAGTTAAATATAAAACATATAAAGTACAAGAAATATTGGTAGAGGAAACAATAAAACTTACTTTAGTACCAGCACATAAATGTGCCGGTATTGACTTCCTAATCACCAGGCCATGCGAGATGGTAGGAAGTGCAACTCACTCGCGGACGGAAGAGTTGCATGCACACACACAAATAACCACACCTAGCATGCAAGCACACAAACAGACGCAACACAAGCACACACACAAACACCCCCCAACATAGACACACACAGAGATACTGCCTACTGACAGTTAAGAGGAAGCTAGTCATGCAAATTAATTTTTAGCTGAGGCACAGGCTGAGGGTCACGCTTTCTCATAATTATTAAAGCTATTGGTTGTGGAGGTCCAGCGCCATAACTAATAACCAGCCATATTGGGCTCCAGCTCAATATTCTTTCAGCTCAAAGTCTCCTATTAGATAAAGACATAATTATCAGCTACTAATTCATGCCAGAAAACAGTGTCCTCTCTATAATGCATCCCCTTTATTTCAGTTTTTCAGATTGCCAGAGTATTTGATTATGCACCGATCAATATGCCAGAAGAACGAAGTTGCTAATGCATGATACCAAGTAACAAGTGCCAGTTCAAAAATAAATGGTCGACCATAAAATAAATCCTCAAACGTGATAGAACGCGTGTCTAGTAAAAAGTATATAAATAAATAAAATTGAGCACTTGTCCTTATCGCGTGCGTAAGCGCACCGCAGCCACAATGTCTGTGTCGGCCGATAGCATAAAAGATAACATACAGAAGGATTGTTTGAATTTGCCTTTAGAAATTGTACCGAGTTTGCAAAATAGCAAGGTACTCATATCTCTTTAAGGAATGGGGTCTAAATATGGCTCCTTAGGTGAGATATGAGTTTCGTGGTTTCTTAGAGATTTTACTAAATTATGGTCTATTTATTAACCTACCATTGACGATCGCATAAGTGTTATGGCAATATAACAAACCGTGACTACAGGATGATTAGAGAGAGGATGAAAAATCGAATTCAATCTTTTCAATTTCACGGAATAGAGATGGTTTATTCACATGAAAGATAAGAAGCACCGACTATAGTTAGTTGTTTGTGAGAAGAATTGCGTTTGTGTGACTACCTAGATGACGATTAATAGAGAATTTGTATGAAATAAAAAGTAATTTTGCGCCGACCACAAATAAATTGGGATATATATAAATAAAAGGAATTGAACTCTCATCATCACCTCCCTTGGTGATGATGAGAGTTCAATTCCTTTGAAAGTTCTCTTGTATTAAGTTTTATTTGTACCGACGGTGGTGAAAATGGATCCTCTGTATTATCACTTTGTGGTGTTAGCCAATGATCTAGCGAGCCTCGCCATTGTCCTTGCGCGTGCGCTGCGGTTAACCGACAATATAGAATATTATGAGGTATTGTGTTATAACTACCTTGCTGACCTGACGATAATACTGTAATCTGCTGATGAATCAGAGATGTGAAAAATAGTTTTGTAAAAGTATTTAAATACAAAATGCAAATGCATAGTTGTTAGCACTATTTCAAATAGAAATACAAAATAGTTTTAAATAAAAGTATTTAAATACAAAATGTAAAATACGTATTTTCAAAATAGGTTTTGAAAATAAAATACATTGTTAAGGACATTATTTTTATTTAACTTATACACTTATATTTATTTAACATATTAGGTCGGGGCAAAAGTATTTTCGTATTTTTCATACAAAAAAAAAAAAATTGTTTTAGGTTTAATTTTTTATTTATTTATAATATGTATGTGCCGTTTTGATCGATGACTTGTTGCCATCTTGTGGGCAATGCCATGATCCCATTGCTGTAGAAGTTTTGAGATTTTTATCAAAAAAAACTGACAGGTAATTTTCACAGTGTTCTTTTGAGGTTAACTTTATGCTTCCTAAAGAGTTCTGAAGTGACCGAAACAGGTGAAAATCTGATGGAGCAAGATCAGGGCTATACGGAGGATGCATCAACACATCCCAGCCAAGCTCTCTCAATTTTTGCTGAGTGGCTATAGATGAGTGCGGTCTGGCGTTGTCGTGATGAAACACCACGCCCTTCCTATTCACCAGCTCCGGCCGGTTTTTCTCAATAGCTTCTTTTAACCTCATCAGTTGTTGACAGTAGAGGTCAGAAGCGATAGTTTTACCCGGCGGCAAAAGCTCATAGTGGACGATTCCTTTCCAATCCCACCAAACACACACCAAAAAGTTGGATGTAGAATTCAAACTTCCTTTTAGTGTTTTCAAACACTTTTTGCAAGTTCCTGATATATTTACGTCACTTCCAGGATCATTTGTAACGTCTTTGAAGAAGTGTTTTAATATGAATGGAATGTTTTTGTCCCTGAAAAAATAAGAGGTTTTATATATCACTTAATGATGTACTGTACATACAATATACATATGTATAACAATGAATCACATTCATTTTTTTTATGACAGAACAACGTCTGTCGTAAGAAGCTAGTGTATAAGAAATAGCTTATCATGCAGATTAAGGGTTAGTAAATAAATGTGTTATCTACATAAAAACGTGAAATCCATGAATTAAACAATAACATCGAATAGGCGCGAATTATGCGATATTGTGATCAACTAACGTCGGTCTATACCTATCGGTCAAATTATATTTTACGTTAGGCTAGTAAAAATAACAATAACTAGGTAGGTACTTAACTATTTATAACAGTAATGTTTTACTTACATTTTATTTATTTATATCCAGCAAGCGAAGAAAACTGAGCAAAATCGCAATAGAAACTAAAAATCAACACACGAACCCGCCTTCGACCTCAAGTTTGTTTGACGATGGTTTGACAGTCGTTTTTTTTTTTCTGATTTGCATGGGCAGCAATGTTGGCATTGTTCTAGTTGACAATGACAACACTACAATCACGATCAGGTGCGTTCATAAATAAGGTGGTCTTGGATTTAAGAATGAAAATTTGGAAAAATGAATTAGAAATGTAACAAAACTATTTTGTATTTTATAAATACTAAATATTTTTAAAAAAGCATTTTAAATAAAATACAAAATACATTTAGAAAAAAAGTATTTCAAATACAAAATAGAAATAGGTATTTTGCATTTTGTATTTGCATTTCAAACATATGTATTTCAAATAATTCACATCTCTGCTGATGATGATGAATCGCTTGTGTGTGTCGCTAATTATTGGGGCTCTGTGGTCACCGAGCTGATTGTAAAAGATAATTTATGGCCACGAGCGGTTGTAACGCCATTTACATTTGCAACAATTGAACAACAAGGAAAATTGGATGAAAATGGAAGTCGGTCGTTGAACTCTCTTAACAGATAGTAATTTAATTTTATACATATATGAAGATTAAGAAATAGGGAACCAATTTAAAGTTATCGCCTTACTATCTAGAATCTAGACACATTAATGTAACATTCCAGCTATCGTCATAATCGAATAAACAGTAAAATGAAAGAAATCTAGGACAAAGACGTGGGATACTTGCAAACCAGAGATAAACTCGATCTCAAGGCTGAGTTGATTTATGATGAAGACGGTCTAAATGACTGAGAAGTTATGACCCCACAGCTAATGGTATCGAATAATTGCATATTAAAGCCAAAACTTTGTACCTACACAATCACTTAATATCCCTGACCGATTTATCAAAATTGCAAGTCAATAGTGCCAAAATACTAAAGCGCATGAACATACATTATTCTAATATAGATCACTGATTGATTGTATTCTTGAGAGATCGATCTTAGTATTTATTTATTTAATACTTCAAGCACATACATGTACAGAGGCGGACTTAATGCCATAGGCATTATCTACCAGCCAACCTTTGGGTGATGCAGAGATAAACAGTGGTAGGTGCAATCATGAAAATTGAGGAATAAATATTTTAAATATAAAGATACGCATAAACCTATTAAAACTATGAATATAATATATACCTAATTACATATATACATAAACATAGTATCATATGACCACATAGGATACCTAGATATTTTTTACAGTCTCTTGAAAATCTGCTTCCGTCTAGTATTAATACAAATATATAAAATCAGGTTTAAGATGGCCACATTGTCAAGAACAGCCCAAATTGTTGTTGAAAGCAGTAATGCTCCAAATTGTTTAAGGGTTGCTCTCTGGCGAATTCTTCTACATGAAGTTCCCTAGTCATGTATCGGCAATCGGTATCTAAGTAGCATTTTAATTCAGAACTCCACTTAAACTCCCCATAATATATTCGGAGCCCTTCTTATCAGGACACACAATTTTGCAACATTTTAATGACAAAAATTCAAAGTATTCAAGCTGTTTCTAACAATAAGTAGTTCGGTGGGTACAGCGTGTCTGCGCCAAACTTCTGAACTTTCAAGTCCATCACGACAAACAACGTAACGGAGGCTTCCACTAACATTTTATTTACTCAAAGCAGGCCGAAGCTGTTTGTTTACGACATTTTCCCGTTTCTTTTAGTATCGGCTCAGCAGAGACGGCTTACGCACAATCCTTGTTGCCAAATGAACAGGCACCCCGCACCACTTTATGTAGATTAGATATTTGTTTACCAGACTTGTTTATTTACTTTTTATTATATTAATGAACGGGATAAACAAAGCACCTAGTGTCAGGTTTCATTGCGTTATTTTTACGACGTTTCTGATAAAAATATCGGCATTAAAATGTTTGAAATCCGGAAATTTCGTGTCACATTGGCGACGGAATAATCGCTGGCACCGCTGGGATCCGTCGTTATGGCTGGCTTTAAAAGCGATTCCCAAGACAGGACCAAAGTGTCCCTTTGATAAAGATTAGGAAGTTTCACAAGTTACAATGTTTGCAGATAATGACTTTCGATCCGAATTAAACGGCAGGTCAAATTGAGCGCATATCTGGGGTCCATTATTTTACGTCTTTTGTACTCAGCGAGTATCTTTGAGCGGCAACCTCGACGTGTACCTAAGTACTGTATCATTTAACTGATATTTTGCGGACCCATGTATGATTATAGCATGAACATTATCAATCATAATTATAAAATTCATAAACGGTGTAAACATGACCGGTTCGTATTTATTTCAGTGGATCCGAGCAATGTGTTCAAAAAGCCACGTACTGCTGTCGTGTTATTTCACCAAAAAATATCATTCACTAATGTTCGTCCTATCTAGATCTACATACAATATCTTATCTTCGATTTAACAATTCAATAACAAACAACACTTACATTCATTCAATCGCAAAATTTTGATAAAAAGCATTTCGACGTTCCAGAAACGACAACCATCTTTCATTCAATTGTATTACCACCGTCCATGACAACAAATGATTTAGATTTTTCCTCAACATCAAAAATACAATCAAAGGAAACAGGGCAAGAACCCGAAGTGTTGATTGGTCTTATTCAAGGATATACTGTCGCCAATAAAATGGAAAAGTATGAAGCCTAAAGCAATCAATCGGAAGCCATGAAGGTTCTATCACACGATCCAATCGCTGAAGGAAAGAGTCGTGGAGAAGAGTAAGATTACATCGAAGAGATGAATAAAGTGTGTCTTGATTTAGGTGAACAGGCTCGTAAACATGTTTACATTGTGCGTTGTGTCTGCAGCGACACATATACTGCGGATGGCAGATCAATTTGACGTCGCGCCCATAAAGGAAGCTGCTCACTAAACTTTGTTTTGTTCTGTACGCACATTTTAGGGGAATTGTCTGACTTGGATGGTTTTAGTGATACGGTTTACTGTCTACTGTTTCGCTATGGCAATTTATAGTTTAGTTTCACAGTAAAATCTTATTACTTCATTGAATAGTTCAATGTCTGTTATGCTTTTCAGTTTATGATAAAACTGTGTTATTGTTACGACAAACAAATGAACCCATTTCTAAAAAATCCATTGTACAATTAATATTTACGACTCTATATCAGTATTGTGTTTAAAGGTCAGTAAAATGAATGTTTATTAGGGTCTAAATAATGATGTATTGTTTCGCTATTGAAAGTGGTTGCTACGCTATAAAGAGTGTTCCAATATAAGGGTAACAATGTAAACGAACCTTATCAATTTGTACGTTATAAGGAGTTTTTCGTTAATTATTACACTGTAATTACAAACAATTCTGATCGATTATCTGCCTTGAAAATTAAACATAGAATTGAAGGTATTCTTACTTCCTCTACCCTTCCTCTACCTACATCGCTTGCTTCGGTTCCCACATTATCACAAAACTTTCCATTTGATTCAATACATGGTAACCTACCACTTTAGCAGTAAATTCCCCCTCATTACCTATTCCATAGGCACTTCACAACCTAAAATTTAAATTTTTATTTGCAGAAAACGCTCCACAATACAATAATAAGCTATTTGAAGCTCTTTTTATTTTAATATCAACACAAAGGAACTACTTGGATACTGTGAAAATACTAAAGCCAACTTATATCTTACTTCAGAAAAAACTACCTGCGATTCAAAAAACGCTCTTCCGACTAAGTCATAAGGCTGAATATGATTGATATAATTGTTTTCCAAGAGTAGAGTGGCCATGGTTTCAGATGAATAAGTAGTAATTTAGTTTTGACGGATAATTTAATAATCCAGTTCATGAACTGTATACAAAAAAAAAATGGAAAAGGCAACACTTGTCAGTCAAAGTATCTAATTTAATGAAGATTAATAACAAAAAAGTTTTTAAGTCATACTTTTTAATGTCTACGAAAAAATATGAGCTGATGATGTCACACACTTGAAGTTTTGACGGAATCAAAGTGGCAGTTCGTTTTATGATTTTTTATATTATAAGTCAGTGTTACCATGTTGTTTTTGTCTTTTTATAAGCTTTATTTGACGTCGACATAAAGTATACAGAACAAGTTAGTACATCGATCAAAGTATCGATATCGGGATCCAATGTGTTTGCAAGCAAGAAGTTGACTTCAGAAAAGAAAATATTTTTTATTGAAATGATACTTACATAAAATGTAAGCATGTATATGTATGTAATTATGACAAAAGAAAACTTAAAATAGGTGTCGTGTTATATTTCCCTTTTTAAAATAAAAGAGAATACCCGTCATGTAGATATTAGTCATGCATATTGTAATCGTGTGAGCAGAAATAAAGTATAAAACCACAGGTATCGTAAAGTCAACAAATAAATTGGAAACAATAAATCAGGAACCTTAAGAATTAAATAATAAAAATACCTAAATCCTTATAACTATGAAGTAGGTAAACATTGCTTTTTAATGTTCAGTATTATTAATTAGCTTTTATTAACATATTTACATATCCTACTAATATTATAAATGCGAAAGTTTGTATGTATGGATGTATGGATGTTTGTTACTCTTTCACGCGAAAACTACTGAACGGATTTTGATGAAACTTTACAGTAATATAGCTTATACATCAGAATAACACATAGGATACTTTTTATCCCGATATTCCCACGGGATCAAAACTTACGCGGGTGAAACCGCGGGGCGCAGCTAGTATGTATATATATTGCGGTTGTCCGATCCACAACCACGTGCTAATAATTATCAAGGTAAAGTTAAAGTAAGTTAGTTAAGTTTTGTTAAGTTAGTTAAGTCAACAAATGTAAAGTTAATATTATTTTATTTTAATTTTTAATTGATTGATTTTTAATTGATTAATTACGCTCATAATACATAGTCAGCTCATGAACTAAGGTCTCAGCCAAAATTAAACGTAACTTAGATAACTTACAATTTATGAAATAAAGTTAAAAGTTTGTAACAAGACTTTTTTTGAGCCTGTGTCGTCCCACTGCTGCTGGTCTAACGAGACTATGGTGACCAAGCAATAACTTTGACGTGTTACACCATTAAGATAAGTAAAAACAAACAAGGATAATAAATGACCTATCAGAGGCATGTTTTATTAAAGAAGTTTAGTAGAAAACACAAAGCCTTATAGCTTCTAACTCCCGTAAAAGGTACCCCGAGCCCCCTAAATCAGGCCACAATATATAACTAGTGACTCTGGCCATATATTAGCGCCGTGGCCTGATGGAACAATACTGAACGAAGGCCATTCATTCCTTTGTGGCCAACTTCTTCAAAGGTTCAAAGTATTCAATGTTTTTTTGTTAGGGAAACTTACGTCACACAACTTTCTGTGGTGTGGTATAAGGGAAAGTTTATTTTTCATGGAAAATGTTTTTTTTTATATGAACGTTGTTAGGCTGATAGAAAAGTTTATTATGAAAGTCGAAAGTATGTTCACATCTAGATTAAATGAATCTTGTGCGTGTGGAAAACTAAAATACCAATTATTATTTTTATCTTTCAAAATGATGTCAGACGAATTACTTCATCTTCAAAATAAGCATAATTATTCTTATAATATTCTTAACTTTAGCTTGATTTAAATAAAGATGATGATTATTGTGTAACCACAAAAAACGTTACATGGTATTCTTAAAATTTTTTACACCATGAGAGGGGAAAAAACTGAACAATACATTTTGATGGCCTGTCCACTAAAAAAAACTCGTATGTTGTAAGAATAAAATAGTATATGTGCTGAATATTATGCCATACCCGTGTGTATATACACTATCATAATTATCCACTAACCCTCACTGCGCCCGCGCCGGTCACAGAGAGGAGTGGGAACGTTATAGGCTGATTATGCTACATGCCATGTGTTCAATTTACCTAACTTTGCGAAACCTGATACAACAACTTGCTGTCGAAAATCCTGAAAGTGTAGTCTTTTTTTTGCAAAATGCACTGAAGCGGCCCTACTGCAGGCTTCTGGGCGATTTCTAGAACAAGAGAAACCTATTTTGGGGCGTCATTTGCGTCAATGTCTTGTGTCTTACACCGCGGGCGCGCACGGTGCGTAGCTCGCGATAACTCGTGTATTTTATTGCCCAATCCAGAGCCTGTGCGTGCCATATTATTACTAATATCACGGTGGACACACGACGCGCGGCCACAGGAAGGACTCGTGTCAATATAACGGTGGAATACTAATACTGGCATATGGCTTTGTTTAACTTTGGGGGAAACTTGTGAGTTTGTGGCATACTGCGATAATTCTCTTTTATTATTTATTACTTGCTCCTGAGTTGGATTATAATTCTGAGATACTGGACTAAGGTCTACGTTTCTAATTTTGCCCCAGGAACAGTAGTACACAACAATAGTGATAGTTGCTGATGCTAATAATTATTATCTGTCTCAAAGTTAATACAGTTTAATTATTTATTTCATCTTTTCATATTGTTTTTCTTATTTTTAGCTTTGCTGCATAAATGCTTCAAATGTTACCAAATAAAGTACAATATACAAATAAAGTACCCTCATAATACATGTGTCTGAACCGTATAAACACGCTCAAAAATAACCTTAAAGAGACTTATCCCAATCCTTCCCTAACTCACGGTGATCCTAATCCGGTATGATCACGTGGCATACGATTACGACGTAGTTTTCACATTTCGATATACAAAGTTTTGTGTCATTAAATGTGGCCTAATGCCAGGAAGAACGGCGTTATTGCCACGTAGAATGGATTTAATAATGCCAGAATAATAGAGCAACTTGAACGAGAGTTCGGTGCTGTGGTGTCATGGGGGTAAACTATGTAACGCGAATGTAGGAAGTGATGCATTGATCCGTAGTTCTTTTATCAATGTTGATGTTCCTACTACTTATTTATGAGAATTATTTTCAGCAACGTAACGTGAGGTGAAGCTTTTGGCTACTTTGTGTGTGTATTGTGTCTTTTTTTTGTAATGTGCGTTTAGTTTGTGTAGAATAAACAATTTTTCTTTATTTTCCTTTTTGACAAAGTGATATTATAAATGATGTTGGTCAGTTGGGAGTTTAGGACTAAAAGGCAGTCATTATAAGTAAGTATCATTGTTTTAGCACAATAAGTTTCTTTCATACATTACTATCTTCCTATATTTACAGCTCCTGATAAATAATTAATAGTAAATTGTACAAACTGCAGTAATGCAGATAATTTGCGTAAGATTAGAGTAAGTTTCTTGAAACTTGAGAAAAATATTATCGGTATGTCGAGTAGGGCAGTATGAATGTAGGCAAACAGCTCATAACTTATACATTGTATTGGCTAGGAAGAGAATACTCTCAGGACTCACGAGCGTGTTGCCAGCCGGAAGCTTTTAGTTCCCACCGCTTCACTGTAACGGGGATGCTGTGGGAAGAGGGCACGATACAACTCTCGATTTAATGTAATTTAGAGATAGTATATTTTGTTTTTAACATTTCGAAAGTAATGGTAGCTAATTTTGGTCATATTGTGTCAGTACAAAGACATTAAATAATTTAGTAAGTAATTGTATCTTAAATCTCTTTCTATCAGTTAATTTTATTGCTTGTGTATCTTTTAGTAATTTATGTGCATCGAATGAAAGATTGGCCAACGTTGATCACTATGCATAGTTATACTAGCAGGTACATAAAACAATTCCAGTACGAAATAATATTAGGAACTCAGTGTTTCTTATGCTGAGTTTATTGGTTTGCTTAGCCCGATCAGTATGGATAGTTATTTATAAATATTTGCCTATGTTTAAACCAAGATATCTATTTCTTGTCTAAATTGCCCTGAACGAATAGGTACCACATCAACATTACTCAACAAAGTCGACCTGCCACATTCAAACTAAGCCACATAGCCTGCACAAAACCCATAAAACACAAAAAACAATAGCTTTATTACCTATTCTATAATTAAACAAAAAGTAATTATAAATAAATTTCCCATATCTGCGTGACCCATCGGAAGGCGTCAATTATTAACTAGATCCGCGCTAGCCCGCCACAGCCGACCGCAGCCCATCCATGGGTATTGTAAAATAAAACGACATGTCAGCTGCCGCCCGCTACTCCGGGCCCAATTACTACAATTTATGGACATTAAAATATGACCATGGGGTATAGTGAAGGGCATACGACAGCTGAGTTTCCGCGGATATCCGCAGATTTGCTTCATACTTACGGATTTTACGTCAATTTTAAAACGTCTATCTAGGAGACGGTTTTACGAAGGAAATGACACTTCTCTCACAGAAATGTAGTCACATATTTCTATCTGTGGTCATAATCCCAATATTCTTCCCAAAAACGCCAAACACATGAATTTTTATCACGTCATTCTTGATCCTCCAATCGCTCTCTCATTACGAAGGAGCGTGACTGTGCTTCTGGCGTTCGTTTATGAGTAGGCATTATGTGTAGCCATATATTTTTATAGATACCTAGTTATCACCCTAGCCCTTAAGATCCTTTCGAATATATTAAACTACGCCCTATGCATGTCCCCGAAAATGTGCTGATCTTGAATATAAAAACATAGCGTGACAGCTGCTTATAATCTCACACAGGTCGTAACCATAAATTGCAGGGGCCGACTGTTGTGAAGTAGTGATACTTTTTTTTTCTTACTTTTTTCTTTTCTTTCCTTGATACACACTTACAGTTTTGCAAACGGCAACTGTAGCAATATCACTATTTTAATCTTCATTGAAATCTTGAAAGTTTTGTTCTTATTCAGCAGCGTAACTCGTTAGGGAATAAATTAATTTACCTACTGATAAAAATAATTTTATTCAGTTTAGTTTCTTGAATAAAAAAATCAAGCATTAGTTAGATACTTTTTACTGCCATAGTACGGTACAATCACTGTCCGCCTAACGCTAACCTAATCATTTTTAACGCGGACTTTCGGATACTTAATATCAACAACAAGTCACATCACTAGTGGAAAGATAAAACCCGTGCCCTGTCCAGTGTAATGGTAGCGTTGCCATGGGATATGGCAAAATTAAAAAGTATAGGTAGGTACGTAGTTATGGGGCAATTAATTTCTCCGGGGCCAATGTTATGATTTGGGGCCAATGTTATGATTTGGGAACGTGATTGGCAACATGGGCCGTCCCGGACATGTTTAATTCCAATTTATTATCAATTTAAGCAACTTGAGTTAGAGAGACAAAGTGAGTCACATCAATATGACACAATAGGTAACAATGAACTCGTTCGCTCGTTTTTATTGCGAAATAAACTGCTGTTAAATGAAATGTACTATGTTAATATCTTTTAAACAGGAACCGTGAAAAATTGGTGATTACATAAGGACAAGGTGTTACAAACGGCAGTTTCGGCGTTAACTACTGTTTGCACAATGTTTTTTTGGTTGTTATTATTATTACTTACACATTTTTATAGATATTTCTCGGGACCATAGGGTCCCGGACCTTTGGAAGACGTACGAGGCCAACTCGCAGAGGTCTGTTAGACGTTTTTAATGAAATGCAGCACCGACCGACGATTATCCCGGTTCGCACTATGCAAGTACACCCAAGGACAACCCCCGGTTGGTGTAGGGCTATTGCAGAATATGGAAACAAAGATATTGGATATATGGATTTGAGTGGCTAAAAGTGAACTATTTAGGACTATGGAAAGTCTATAGCCCCTACCTGACCAATGTTTTTAAATTACACAGGTAAAATTTATTTTATTTTATTTATTTATTTATTTCAGGCATCAAGGCCCATACAAACACATACAATACAATATTATTATAACTTAAAAATACTATAAATACATAAACCATTATTATTACACTAAAAACTAACTAACACACACGAAGTGTCTGCGTCGTGTTTCGCTGACTGGTGTCATGTAGCCGGCCACGAAACCGGCGGTACACAACACCCTGCGGCCAGAACTCTTCCTTGAGGAACTTCTTAAAATGGAGGCGGTGACTTGCACACCCAATAATGAGCCACCGAAAATGGTCGCTAGCACTTAGTGACGTAGTGACAAGGGGACAACATGTTCTGAGGTGCTTATGAGGAGTGGAGAGGTATTCCACGGCTATCAGGACTATTCAGGACAATCCAGAAAGTACGGTCAAGATCCCTACCAGCATCTTACTGGAATACTTCCTTCCTCCGAGCACGTTTGCTTTTGCGAATCTCCACTCAAGCCGGCCAATAAAGCAAGAATAAGGTGGGAGCTCTGTTCCTCGTCATTGTTCACTCCAGCCGGCCAGTAAAGGCAAGCCAGAGGTGAGGAACGAGACTTCTCCCAAGAGATAGGGTCCGTGGGGTCGCTACTGCCCAACAGCTCGCCACATGCTGCCCTGCGGGTTTCTGTATCTCTCTTGGCCTGGCCTCCCTCTGGACCTGTTCCGGCAAAGTAAACTCTTCCGGCACAGACCTAGAGTTCGGAGCGCGCAAGCCCCGCCACGACGTCAACGTAGAGATACGGCGGTAGGGTTATTATTTTATTATTATTTATTTATTTAAATGGAACACCAACAACTACACAAACTTCAATGGACTAGTAATTATGTTGATTGTTACAGTTGTAGGTTGTTCATAAGTTTTCTAGTATTTTCTGGACAACAACAAAATTAATTTACGGTTTTTGAAATAAAAAGGAATCCGTAATTTTACCCGGTGAAAAATTACACACAACAGCTACCAGTATCTTATAGTTTTTACAACATTTGCACAATAATACAAATCGTCGTGCAGTCGCGCCGAGCTAACCTGTAACATTTACTTATTTAAGGACTTTTTACCATTTAAGAGCAGCTCATTGTGCCGCTGTCAAAGCATCCATTGTCCACTAATTCACCGTATCTAAGGTTAGTGCGAAACAATAGCGGCGATGTATAGGACATTAGGGGATATTGTCGTAAGTGAAGCGACAGAGTGTCGCCTGATCACTTAGGGCTGCCAATGGGTAGGCAGATGCAGAAGAACCTATTATCAAATTAGCACCGCCCTCTGGCGCCATCATGTTAGTCTGTAGGTCACATCACGTCCAATTTTATAGCCATCATCACCATTATACTACAATTGTTTTTAGCGCATAGGAGTCAACTATGTATTGTAGCACTTACCAACGTGAAGAAAATGGCTGACTGCTTTCAGAATAGACATGACGTGTACAAAATTATTCATGAAGACAGTCACAATTGATCTGTAGCAAATGCAGTAAGTTGAAAGCTGGTTTTATCTGCTAAACGAAACTTGTAGTTCCTTTAATGCAATATTTTAAGCTATTTTGTAAAAAGTAATATTCAGTACCAGTATTTCCTAAACTAGCTGCGCCCCGCGGTTTCACCCGCGTAAGTTTTGATCCCGTGGGAATATCGGGATAAAAAGTATCCTATGTGTTATTCTGATGTATAAGCTATATTACTGTAAAGTTTCATCAAAATCCGTTCAGTAGTTTTCGCGTGAAAGAGTAACAAACATCCATACATCCATACATACAAACTTTCGCATTTATAATATTAGTAGGATAAAATGAAGCCAAATTAATTCAACCAACTACGCAGGTGGCTATAGGAGCACACCCATACACAAGCAGGAAGTTGGTGTACGTCGTCACCAGGCTGCAGGCAGTCCAAGGAAGCTATGCCATCATTAGATGGCAGGCTAACCAGGCGCTTATTGCGACTAGACAGGAAAGGCTTGCGCCTGGTGACGGGGACCATCACGGGACACTGCTCGCTAAATAAACACTTCCACACCATAGGAATAACGGACAGTCCCCTGTGCAGAGCATGCATGGAGGCTGATGAAACTGTTGCGCATGTGCTCTTTGAGTGCACAGGCGTCACCCAGATTAGATCAGAAACCCTCGGGACACCCAGATCGTACACAGATGTTCTCAACAAACCAGGAGACCTAATCAGCTTCTGGAGGGAGGTGGGCTGGTTGGAATAACCACCGACGGCCGCCATGGCCCACGCACAATGGTCCAACTGAAGGACTAAGTGCGGAAACCAAACCCATAACATAGAACATAGAACATAATTAAAATACTAAAGTCAAACCATTCTATTTCATCTCGAAATTGAACAAAAACTGAGTTTCTAAACTTGTAACAAATTCGTCCTGTGTGGAGTGGTGTTACTGAAGATTCTTGTACAGTGGTACTAGTGGGTGCTGGTGGTACAGCTAGTGAGTTAGTGGCAGCTGATGTTTTCGTTATGTTTTCGCTTGTTTACTCCGCGGCGTGTTATCGCGCCGATAAACATGTTGTTTGTGTTTCATACTATGATAGCCACGGAAAATAAAATTGTTTTGTTTCCTGAAGTCATTTATGCTTCTCTGTGCCTACCTAATAGCTACTTATAGAAATGTGTTTTTGAAATATTGTTTGGTGCGAAGAGGTTCCTTGTTTGCGTTTCCATTTCTGTGTAGTGACATAGACTTATATGTACCTAGGTAGGTATGGTCAAGCTCATGGGTTGCTGTGGGCGTTTAGTTATTTATTGTGATGATGAGGATGAATAGACAAACAGAATGCTGCACAAACACATCGGTCAAAAGCCCGACGGTACTTGCTAAAAAGTGTTCATTTAAGAAAAGAAAGACAAAACAAGACTGTTCGCGTTCATTCGTTTTCAGAGAGTCATTTGTTTTTTGGAAGATCGTACGATCAAAATGAGGTATTCCACTCAGGGCACTGATTTCGAGACGAACCGCACCATGATAAACAAATCTATAAAGAGGTTGTGTTACCCACGTATTTGCAAATTTCTCTAAATTTAATAAAAAAAACCCCTCATGTCTCGAATTACATGCTACTACAATTTCGTGCCCGGTCAAAGTATATGTTTTAAAGCTAACGTATAGGCAAGTGCCGCTAAATGAAGATTTATTCTCCGGCTCCTCACAGCAGGCCGCGGGGGGTCGAAGAACGAGCTCACCAGAATAGCTTCAAGCGGTACAGCAATAGATAAGTATAGACATAATATTATGTGGCCGTGTTCCTTTCCAATTGAGTAAACTCAAAAGCCAATCTATACTAATATTTTAATATGTAAGTCATTATCTGCCTAAC
This sequence comes from Globia sparganii, assembly GCA_949316385.1. Lineage (NCBI taxonomy): Eukaryota > Metazoa > Arthropoda > Insecta > Lepidoptera > Noctuidae > Globia > Globia sparganii. The sequence continues at coordinate 22,029,280 of OX438669.1, forward strand.
CTTTTCCCAATTATGTTGGGGTCGGCTTCCAGTCTAACCGGATACAGCTGAATACCAGTATTTTACATGGAGCTACTGCCTATCTGACCTCCACAACCCAGTTACTGGGTAATACGATACTCCTTGGTAAGACTGGTTGTCAGACTTTCGGGCTTCTGACTACCTGTAACGACTGTCAAAGCTCCACGAATGACAGCCGGGACCAACAGCTTAACGTGCTTTCCGAGGCACGGAGGGGTCACGGAATGTAAAGATGGTCACCCATCCACAGACCAACCGCGGCAAGCGTAGCTTAGCCTGATCGATCGGCCTGTGCGGCTGTTATTATTTAGCCACGAGCCCTTTTAATATGTAAGTATGTACTTAAAATTTGTGAGTTTGTATGTAGGGAGTAATCTTCGAAACACGGATAATCTATGTTCGAAACTAATGATCCGCTGGGTAATTGCGTAACACACTATCAGTAGCAATGAATTTCATTTTGCCAGCTCAACAACATACATTGCGTTATTTAATTACTGAGCAGACGAATTTTTCGAACTTACGAAGCAGTGGGTTATCAATATCCTTCAAAATGATTCAGATGGTAATTGAAACTCAGAATACAGAAGTTTGAAAGTGTCATATATGCAATTAGTGTGCTGATTCTGAAAATTATTTTACTAATGGGGAAGCTACAGTACCTACTGCCGAGTGTCATAAGATAATTTTATAAGTAACTAGCGACCCGCCCCGGCTTCGCAGGGGTGCAATACTGATACTAAGTACAGGTATTTCAAGAATGCCAGCACGCGCCGCCGCGGCCGGTACCGCAGCAACCGCTATGTCCCTGCATTTTAAATCTGTAATATCTTCGAAAATATTTAATTGGATAAGGATTAATGCTGTATTGCTTAAAATCGCTTCGTAAATAAGCCATTATTTCTCGTAAAAAGTAAAGGATAAAAAATTATTATTGTGGGTTATCCCTAAGAGATAGATATATACCATCACGGACTTTTTTGTAGACCTTTTTAAGGTGTACAATACTGTAGTACATTATTTTGACCTATCTCGTAGGGTTCAGCCAGCGTTTGAAAAGTAAACGCAAAAAAATGTGTTTATTTACGACATCACATGCATGCATGTATTATATATATAAACCTTCCTCTTGAATCACTCTATCTATTAAAAAAACCGCATCAAAATCCGTTGCGTAGTTTTAAAGATCTAAGCGTTCAAAGGGACAGAGAAAGCGACTTTGTTTTATACTATGTATGTAGTGATTTCACGCGGATGAAGGCGCGGACAGAAGCTAGATTAATAAAAAAAACTGAATCAGTTTAAACTAACAAGCTGTTTGTAGCCTAAGTACTTACATAAATAACAATACTTTGGTGGTAACACAAAAAAATATGAAAAAAAACATTGGGCAGCTATCACACGATAAAACCCTGAATTTTCAAACAAGATATCGCAATAATTGTCATAAATTAATTAAATGATATGCGTGGCTGGTTTGCCTTCTGTGCCCAGTGCCCAGTGCGCAGCGGACTACGACATGGTCTAATGTTTTATCATATGATCATTACCTACGTGTGGATGGGACATCGCTGCCCTTTTGTTATTAAAGCACAATAATGGCGCCGCTCTGACTTCAATGTATCCACTCCTTTCGAGTAGCCACACAACTGCCACAGTGCAGGTCACAGAGTAGTGTAAATCCGTGAGTCGTTTAAAATTGTCGTGTCGAAACTTTTGTTGCATGAAACGTGTTTGCTATGAAAAAAGGTTTAAAAATCATCAATGATTTTTAACTATTTTATTTACCTTTTGTCGACTAGTAGGTAAATCCGTTTACAGATATCATGTAAAAAATATTAAGTTAAGTTCCTACCTACCTACAAGTGAATCTTCATCATGTTAAACATTATAAATAAGGGAAAGTAAATGAAGATTAATTAATCAATTATAAATAAGTTAAAAAAGAAAAACAATGTTTTAAATCAGAAACCAGAAGACACGTCAAGGATTAAATAAATTGTTATTAATAACACAGAGGAGAGCATTCTACCATAAATATACTTAGTGCATTATAACAATAGAAAATTCCAGTAATATAGATAAGTAGGTACCAAATAATAATACTAAAACTTGCCGAATCCAATCATCCAAGTACCTACATAATTTCACGTACTTACAATATTGGTTACTGATACAGAATGTCCAGTAATTCATGTTGACGCGGTTCGTCCCCGTTCCGCCGCCTGTCCCCACTTCCCCCACCGGCCCCGAATTAGTGCACTTTGCGCCCAAATTGTTGGGGGACACTCTTTTGAAAATTTAAATTGCCCGTCGGTCCGTGGAGAGGTAATGATTGTCGACAATCGCGGAGGATCACATGCCAACAAAGGCAATTTAATTTATTTTGATATAAACTTTAGATAGGTATAATAAAAATATACGGTCGAGTACGCAATTTGATAATGGAATATCAGCTGACTTGTCAGTTAGGGGTCCTGGGTGAAACAAGCATTTGTGTCAAGTAATAAATTTTATCTTTAGTGCAAAAACTAAAGCACAGTTTTCCCTGATCCCATTCATCGGGTTCCTATTCTAGTGTGAAACTGCTTTGTTCGATTTTCGTTATCCGAAACAGACATTATATGACCGAAATACAAGGATAATATACATACTGAGAATGAACGAATTGTGGAAGATGAATGATCAGATCACTGAAAAGATCGACTATACCGCGAATAAGAGAAATTATGGCATTTCAGACCACTGATCTATCATTTATAAGGAAAAACCTTCAGAAGTTTTTCGGAGCGGTATGTAACTAATAGTAAGTAAGTAATGGTTTACTCAGAACTTGGTCATGCGTGCAATAGAAAGATTATATCGGAAACTTACGATTCTGAGAAAATCAATAATTTATGTTCTCATTCCGTTCATTCATTTAACCCATTGACCGCTTGCGGACTCAGTCGAATGATTGTTGATTGTATCGGGTAAGTTAATTCAGCAAAACGACTGTTTTGAATAGTGAACTCATGAAAGAATTTAGGGAAAAATAAAAATAAACGGTTTTATTACTTGAAAAGAAAACTATTCATGAACTAGGTAGGTAAGTATAACGGTTTTAGTTTGTTTAGTGGCTTACATTATTGTGTTGGTTTACCGACGTTATGCAAACGTTGCCCATATCAATGTTTTTTTTTTTACTATTTTGGGACGTCGTCGGCGTCGTTACAATAAAATTGTACACTTTCTTTTGCAACAACAAACTCTAAATAAAACACAACAAATAACACGCCCGGAAATCAAAACGCGGATATAATCAATAGGATCCCACGTCCAAATATATCCCAAAACACAGCATCTAACCGTACAAAGCGGCTATCTCCAACATTAACGTCGGGGGCAGGTACGGGTACTATTGACCGACGGAATTTATCGCCCCCGGCATTGGCCCCCGGTAACAAAAGCCGCCGCTGACCTCTCCGGTCGAAGGGACCGCTAAATTTTACGTAACAGAAAAGGCGTCGCGATATTTTAGGGTTAATTATGTTTGTGATGGGGTTATGAAGATATATGCCTTTTTTTCAGTTTTTTTTTTAATAATTTTAGAAATGGGGTTGCCTTTTGAAAGTCTTTTATTTTGTAATATAATCTTTAGCGGGTTTTCGGGTGTTAGAGATGATGAGGTTTTTTTCAGTTGGTTATTGTAACCCATTTAAAAATACACATCTACTCAGAGCATACACCGTTTTCAGTAACCGCGGTCTAATGAATGACTAGAACCCTCAAACAGTTTCTGTCAATATCCACTAAGCTGATAAACATTTGCATTCCTATTCTAGCAAAATGGATTGGTGATCAATCGATCACAGTCAGTAATTAAATTCGGATATCATTAACGAAAATGATACTAGACTAAAGACAACTACCCTTTCGCTGACTGACACTTTTCTTTATTTTCCTAAAATAGGTACCATCCACAATAAGAGCGGGTGGCCCATTTTTCACCAAAGCACGAAGGACCAGTATTGTGTAACAATATATTTGTGAAGAGTACCTCTCGGTAAATGCACCCTGTCGCCTGTCGCTGACACAAACAGGCCGAAAGGTTGCCGATTCATCACTGGCGCTAAAACGTAGTGCTACATTGACATTTTACGAAGGCCGAAAGCCGAAAGTCAATATTAAACCTCTCTATTCTTTGTAGGTACCCGCTTAGAAATCTGTAGAAGTTTTTTACTTAGTTACTGGCGTAGGTGTGTACGTAGGTACTACCTTTTAAAGTGGACACTTTGCTTCGGTACATATAGTTAGGTATACATTATAAGTGGCTCGTCTGCTTATACATAATATGTGTCGAGTTGAGGATCGTAATCTTCTTCTTCCCCGTGTCGCTGGCACGACAGTTATTTAAATTTAGCGAGTCCACCTTCGCCACTTCCACGGCGTTATCGGTGGAAGCGCAGAGGTCACATTGGCCACTATATGTACTGTGATTTGGCTGCGATTTTTGCTTTGAGGATCATAACAATTATTATGAAATTACAAACAAAAGAAGTCTGTCCCATACATAACGCATTGAGTTAGCAGTGTTTACCTATCACTATCATTGCTGTTTTTAAACTAAGATCTAATATTTGCACGACTAGACGCAATTGGTTAAACATGATAAAGAAAATTGGAGCATCGCCTTTTCAGCATTTTTCCAGACTCCATAAATTAGGCCCCAAACTGCTGCTGGCTATGTCTACTTACATTTTTTCTTACTGAAAAAGGTTTTCTGCGACCCATCTACGAATCTTGAGCATTGCTAGCCTAGACATACTTAGGTACTATAAACTTTTAGAGGGAGTACACGAGTACTTATCTAATACATAATGACCTACATAAACATACACAAATATATTTATTACATAAGTCGTCTGTTTCTATTTTAGTTACCGCTATCAGATATCGTCATGTTATCAAAAAGATAATGTTCAGTGTACATTAATTGGGTGAAACTTTCCATACATACACAAATCTACTTTATCAATCTGCTTTTAGATCTTTTTATCTTAGGTGTTTATTTATTAATATCTTTACAAGGATACCTTAACGCTAGTTTGGAGTAAGCAGAGTAGATCAGATCGTATTTACCATGCATGTGTTTTGTCCCACTACGAAGCTAAGGTATCATCTCAGACAATTTGCATAATTTCTTTTGTGCTTTAATAAGTACTAATTCAGGCTTTTCAAAGGACGTATTCGGTAGATATACCAAAATGCTACAGTTAATTATCCAAACAACCCATATCCGTGCTTCAGATACAATACGAGACCTAATTTCACATAAGTGGGTACCACAAGCCATTTTATAATAGCTTATTATAATAAATATAAAATCTATCTGCAATGTTAAGTAAAAGTTACAAACACTGCAGAGTCCTTGGTTTCAAAGTGACTAGCAGACTTCAAACTAGCAGCTATGAGCTACGCTGTACCAGGCTACATCAGTAGCTACCTACACCCAGCCCTGGTATCGATCCGCGTCCCACTTCGCCGCAGAGGAGAAACGAAGGTAACACGAGACCAAAATATATCCACTAGAAATATAAGGCTGGCTTTTTGCACGTAACCAATTTGTGACAAAGAAAAATTCACTTGTTAGTGGAAAATATATTCCCTTGTATCTTTACAAAGATTGTTATGTTGACATCATGAGCACTTTCCTCCAAACAACTGACACAGTGCAACCAGCAATGGTTTGATCAAGTGAAGTGATTGAGATTCCTAAAATAGCCAGTCGCGGTAGATTAATATCGACACCTCCATGCAATAACATCGTAACTCACTTTTTGTGATTTTACAGGAGAGCGATTTTAAAGTTTGAAAAATTATAGCAAACTCAAAACACCCTGTACAATTTTTGAAGCTGGCTCTATTTAAATACAGTTTAGGCGGACTATAAATAGGTATGGTTAAGTTGTAAAAGAAAAATTGTTTTCATGTGTTTTCATGACTTACGTGAAAAACAAAACAGTGAAATGACATATAAGTTACGAGGACAAACATTGTATGTCTGAGTTACAATTTAGTTTTTTTGTAGTTTAATTTATTTTTGTGGTCAGATAATTGTAACTCGAAGGTGTTAAGTTACATATTTTAGAAACGAAAGGGAATAGAATTACAATGATAGTACAGAAAAAATGCATTTTTTTTTTTACATAACAATGCCGTTGTAACTCAATTTTTGGAAAAAAGTGAGTTACGATGTTATTGCATGGAGGTGTCGATATAATGGCTTACCTCATAACAAATTCTGGCCAAAATTCTCAGAGAAAAGGCACGCCCTTTGGGATTCAGGACAGTTTACAAAGGGATATAATTCTCGGTGATGTCTTTAGGAACTAAAATAACGGTACGCCTACTCTATTGGAGGGTAAGCCTGAACTCATTATAAATAATCCCCCTATGTCCCCTCGTCACTTGGCGACACATTAGCGGATCAGGGAGGTCATTTCGTAATCACTGTACCTACTTCGTAAAGAACAATGTTTCTGTCTGTGGGGGCGGGGTTAGGAACTGCCGAGCATACCTATTTAAAGTTTATGTTAAAAGTGTAAGCTAAGTACTCACTTTAGAGTAGCTCTCTACTCACTTTAGAATGTAGGTATTTCATTTTTTCTTTTCACCTTAAGCTTTACTCAAAAATCTCAGTTGCGTTACAAAATGTACTTTCTATATTGTCTCGTCTAAAAACATTTCAAGACAGATTGCAGTCACCCGATACTTTCCACTTCCCTGTCACACAAACCCGAGGAGCTCCCTAGTCGTGAAGATACAAATCCGGCTCGAAGGACCAAGCGTCCATTATTGATGTTGAGCAGTTTTAATCTGTTTTTATGCAAATGTTATTGGTGCAAAGTTTTCGCTAAGTTGTCGCTAACGACATAAACAAGTACAGTTAGGAGGCATCTTATCGAGAGGATCAGAGCGATGGAAATAGGGAGGAAAGGAAATGGGGGCGAGGTCAGGAGAGTTATGTTTTCTTAGAAGCTCAGCGGCGTAAAAGGGAATGATGAAAGCAATGTGTTGACAGATAAAACCTTTTAAATGAAGCAAACATTAAAAACGAAAAAACATTTCGATAACGAAAAGAAAATACTTTAGTACTTCATTCATTTCAAAACTGCTAATAAAGATTAATTTAAGGCTTTTCATTTAATGTGTTATTAAAAACAATGCATTGATTTACACACACATCAGCACAAAGACTACCAAATGGAAGAAACTAAAGAACATAGGTAAACAGCAGTGTTTGGTATGTATATATAGATAAGTACCTGTTTACCTACTGGCCTATTTGCCTATCTACAGACAATGACATTGATCGACAAGGTCTCACTAATACCTACTCTTAACCAAACAGATACAAAATACAGATAAGTACCCAATAAATGAATTGTTTTTCGACATTGCTATCAGATGGTGAATGTTTTGAACATTACTATTTTGTTTTATGTTGAAATCTTTGTAAAACAACTTAGGTACACAAACAGGACTCGAACCCGTGATAACTGGTGTACTTACACTATTGCACGTCTACATACCGCAATTTATTGTTTTGTCAATGATGGAGCGGCAATAATCCAACGGTTGAGACGTGGAAATGAGGACCGAAAGATTATGAGTTCGAATATCACCCGTTACCGTAGCTCGGATAGCAATATTATGAATACTTTTTAGATACTTTTAACTTACCTAAACTTTAACTAATTTCTGTAATATCTTCTGTTTGATAACAATAAGAATCATCTACTTAGCTTAATAAGTAGTTGCCGTATAATGTCCAGCTCTCAACAAGCGGCCATATTAGATGACGTCACGAGCTCATTATGTAACACAAGCACCGACAATGTGTGTTTGTTGTCAGTTTATAATCAGCAGCGCGCCCGCGGCTGTCATCCCATTTGCCCCCGTCGCTCGTCGCTCACAGCTTCAGCAGCAGTGTACTCCGCTTGCCGCTCGGAAACATAAGTGGCCATCTTGTTTATGATGTCTGCATTGTGCACCACTGCTGGGCAAAGAGCTCGCCTTTATTCAACCAAACTGTAGGTATTCTTGATCGATGTTCAGGGCCAAATAAAAAACTCAAATCTGTGGAGATTTCTGGCCAGTTTGTCCAGCAAACTCTATCCGACTTACTTGAAGCATATTGAGGTGACCTTTTACCTACAGCTAAAAAGTTCTCCTTCCTCTTTTGAACTTCCGCTTAGTTAAAAACTGTGAGGTCATATGAGCTCACAGTTTTATTTATATTCCAAGATGCACCTAAACTTTTTTAGTCAAAAAAAACTAAATTAAAATCAAGTTTAATAGTATCAGAGGTTTATTTATAACTTTAATTCAGTTTGATTGCCTGTTGGTTTAGCTGCAAGCGCTACAGTTGCGCTTGAGGTCCTGGGTGTAATTTCCAGGTCGGGAAACATGTTATTATGTTTTTCCATCAGGAATTTCTCAATAAGAGCCCGGAGTCTGTATTTGTGCCGGTTGATGGCGATAAGCTCGTCCCCTGTTACATGGGATTTGAAGGAACATAACTGGCGAATTATGTGTGTTTAGGCACCCCTCTTCTTAACCCCTCGGGTATTACAGGTGCGGTGTCGTGTAATGTTGATTAACATTTCTACTCATCGTTGTGAATGTAAAGCAAATTATAATACAACAACAATCAACCCACGGTCGCTTTCTTTGCAATAGACACTATTTTAAATTGAAAATAAAAGAAGGTCGTGTCGCAATGTCAGTCGCAAGTGGAACAAACCAAGCGTTTGCATAGCAACCCGAGCCCCTGCCTCGCCCTTGTGAGCTAGCCCTACTTTAGAAGACTGCAAACTGTTGGAAAAGCTACCTTATTTAGTAACATGTAGGACGTATATTTCTTTGATGTTTGAGGGAGTTATTGGTGCAGAAGAATTTGGACTTTATGACTAGTGAGTAAGGTTGAGTTTTGATTGTTATTACTTTTCAATGCATCGAATTCAATGTCAATTTCATGAAGACCATTTCCAGTCTAAATTACATTTTAAGCCTTACAAGGTAAGGTTTTATATACCTTAACAATATTTTCAAATGCATGAGAGCACTGATGTGCAAAAAAGTGAACATTTATGTTTAACCAACTTGGTAAAAAAATGGGTTAAGTGTTTACTCGTTTCTATTTCTGGGCAGATAACACGTGTAGACGATTTGGCTCTTTTTGTGGCTACTGGCGGGGTTCCGTACCACGTCGAGTGGGTAGGCAGGTTGTGTAGGTGCCTGAGCGCCGCCGTCCTCAGGCAGTAGGTATTGAATTTTTTGACAGATTTATGAGTTGCATCAGGAAAAAAATACGCAATTTACTTAAGAATAGGGCTGACATTGATTGAAATAGCAGAAGGTAAGTGCAGACCTTATGAATTATATATGTACTTCATTCCATAATCATACCTAATAGGTACCTACTTGTTGTATAATTATTTTGTAGACTATATTATGTAACGTTAATAGTGTTTTGTAATTCTCTTTACACCTTGTTATACATCCTACTTAGGTATCTAATAGAGGATTTGTAATCGTCTTAAGACAAGAAATCTTGAATATAATGTAAACGTGATGTTGTACACACGACGCCACATCAAGCTATACATTTCCAGCATAAGTTGTGTTATCATTTTACGGAATACGAGGTCAGCTAAAATTGGAAATGTATACCTTGGTGCGACATCGTGTGTACAATAAAGTATCCAGTATTAATCATCCTTATACAATTTAATAGCAACGCACTGCATTAACAATAAATTTGCCGCGCGTGGCGCTTATTGTAAGCTGATGATCGTACATTACAGAACATTATTATTATCATCATCTGCCTGCCTTTTCTAACTATGTTGGGGTCGCGTTCCAGTCTAACCGGATGCAGCTAAGTACCAGTATTTTACATGGAGCGACTGCCTATCTGACCTTCACACCCAGTTACTGGGTACACAATACTCCTTGGTAAAACTGGTTGTCAGATTTCAACAACGACTGTCAAAGATCCATGAATGACAACCAGGACCAACAGCTTAACGTGCTTTCCGAGGCACGGAGGGGGTCTTGGTATGTAAAGAAGGTTTATTCCTCAATTTTAATGATTGCACCTACCACTGTTTGTCTCTGCATCACCCAAAGGTTGACTGGTAGAAAATGCCTATGGCATTAAGTCCGCCTCTGTAAAATGTGCTTGAAGTATTAAATATATAAATAAATTAAGAAGGTCAGCTGATAGAGCGTCCCGTGCATTCACATGGTAATTATTAACTACTTCTTAATGTTTTCTTTTTAGTATTAATAATAAATTTATTTGCGCCACAATAGGTTTTCCAACGATAATATATTCTGTCTATCATTACCTTGTTGATCCTGTTAGGGAATCGAACCGGACCCCTCACTTGTAATGCCGCAGTCAATCGCTACCACTGCGCCGCAGATCACACACACATGATCATATGTTCTAGAATGGAATGAAATAGAATGGATTGGTATGTAATAGAATAGTTTCGTAGAAGTTCGGTGGCCGCCACATAGCGTCTGCAATTTACCGACAAGTAACGTCACTAAATATATGACATTTATGAAAGTAAGTTCATTTATTAGGACTAATATTTTTTTTTAAATTATTGAATTAAACGTGCGCGTGCCTTCCCGCGTATCCTCGAGGACGCGCGAGCATTTTTTGTCAGGTTCAAGCATATATGCACTTTATTTCAATAATTTTAAAGTTGATTTTCGTGTGCCTTAATAAAATAGTCTCCTCTGCGCTCCTCTCTGTTTGCGCTGACCCTTATCTACCCGCGGGGTGTTGCGTAACACACTATCAGAAAAAAAATTCATTTTGACAGTTCAACAACATTCATTGCGTTATTTACGTTGTTGAGTAGACACATTTTTCGAACATATCAAGCAATGGATTAGCAAAATTTTCAAAATGATTCAGTTTGATATTGATAGTTTGTTACGCAAGTAGGGTGCTACTCTGAGTGAACAGTGCAGCAACTAGCCATTACAGGTACAGTCGAGTTCATTAATATATTGGCAGTGACAGTGTTTTGGAACGTTGTGGGCGTTATAATGGTCATATAATTCTATACAAACTTAGACCTTATGAATAGTTTATATGATAACATATTATTGATGTAAGTTTGTATAGAATTGTATGATTGTTTTAACGCTTACAATGTTTTGAAACATTGCCACTGCCAATATATTAATGAACTCGACTGTACCTATAGGTGATGGGTAGGTGCTGCCCTGCTAAAAGTTTTAGCAAAATGACAATGGGATCGTGTTGGAATGACGAATTTATAAAAACAGCAGACTTGGCCCCCAGGTTTCCTTCATCGATGCCAGTGACGTCATTTTTCTTCTTTTGATTTCTTTCCTCTACTTACCTAATTCTTGACAATTTCCGTGCTGCAGTAGGGTATATCTAGTAATGTTTTGCCACGCAATGATCGTATTAGTAATATTTCTGTTCTGTGTAATAAGCGTAAGCCCGTACCGTGTTAACTTACCTATTAGTATTATTGATAATTATAATTATGACTGAGCATTATACGTAGGTTTAAGTATTTCATATCTGTAGCGGTCCAATTGTCCACCATAATCACCACACTGTATGGTTACGGTTACGCATAGTAGCAAAATGAAATGATCTATAGATTTATTTGTAAGTAGTAAGTATGTAAACTTGCCTCGGCAACGCTGCCGTTGCACTCATTCACATAGACACGTAATACTTGGTCCGACTATAGCGCGAATTACACTTTTCAGTTTGTAGGAAATCTAATTAGGAAATCGAAAGATCTAATTGAAGTTGAAGCGATTGGAAGGTCTTGACCGCACTAATTCCTAAATTGTTTACGATTTAGGTGAGTGTAATTGTATCGTTACGATTTAGAGCGACTAGTTTATTCTTTAGTTGGCGACAAAGACTACAGTGTAGTAGAGGGTTGGCGACCGCGCTTTGTTCAAGACGGACGGGTCGTGTAGCGCGCGGAGAATTACCAATTCGGTGACGGCGGCATCGGCAGTGCCCGCTGGGAAAGAAATTCTATTGCAATTACTTAATAGAAATGTACAGGGAAATGCCCTATCCGTATAATTCAATTTAGTCTAGTGTGATCACTAGCTTCTAACTTCATAATTAGTGTTGCTAATTAGATTTCCTAAAATTGAATAGTGTAATAAGCGCTTAAACTGAAATTGCTCGCCCTCTCGAGTTTATACAAAACGTAACTAAACCATCGTTCCGTTTCTGTAAATCGTTTGAAGATGACAGGGACAGAATCATTTTTCAAAATACAATCGTTTATTAAGTAGGTAAGTACATAGATATGCATGTGTGTGCAGGAAGAGAGCCGCCGCCGCCGCCGCGCCGCCCGCCTGACGCGCCGCGCCGTGTACCCCACACCTCAGTCTGCCGCGGTCGCCACAACGCGCTGACGTGTCGCCGCCCCGCTCCGCGCGCTCACCTCACGCGCCTCTCGCGCCTCGCGTCCAACAACACGAACGTCGGTGCGCTCGCGATATCACCGCACTATTGTATCGAAGCTGTGTGCGTTACTTGCAGAATGGAAACTATGGATAGTACGGAGGTCAAAACAGAAAACACAGACTTGTTTGAAATTGAACCAGAGGACTTCAACGTGGATAGTGATACGATTAAACTTGAATTTTCTGAGGGTGGCGATCCGGTACCGTTCAAAATTATTAAAGTGGAGCATGAAGATGGTGAATGGGCTGCTGATGCGGAGCACCAGGAAGACTCTTCGAATGTGAAGCAGCCCGCCAGGGATCCTCATAGCTCTTCAAGCCCTCCACCAAAACGCATGAAAACAGAGACAAAATTGTCTACCACGCGTCCTGATAAAAGACCAAAACGTCGTCTGCGATTGGAAAATAATGAGAGCATGGAAATTATGAGTAGCGATGACGACGCGTTCTCAGCAGATAGTGACATGGATTACGGTGAAGACAGCGAGAGTGACTCCGAATGTGAATACATCAGTGACGATGACCCGCTGTGCACTGAACCTAAAGATGATCGGAAACTCGATGGTAATAACATTGGTAATGATAATTCGTGGCGAAATGAAAATCGACCAGTATGGTCTGAAAAATCATCAATAAAAAAACTTACATTTACTAAGAAAAGGGAATTACTAATACCACCGCCTAAAGTACCTTACGATACCTTCCGGTGGCTCCTGAATGACCAAATATTAGATACGATAGCAAATGAAACAAATAAATACGGTACAAATATCTTAAACAAAAAAAAATTAGCTCCTACATCTCGGTTTAGGGCTTGGAAAGATGTGACGCGAGAGGAACTGATCACATTCCTGGCGCTACTCATCCACACGGGCACCATTCGGACCAACAGGCTCGGCGACTACTGGAAAGTAGACTATCTATTTAATTTTAATTGTTTCTCTAGATTTATGACAAGAAATCGCTTCATGTTGATATTAAATTGTCTAAATTTCGGATCATTAGATCCCAATACTCACGAGTATTCTGAAAAAGATAATATTGCCAAAATAAGACCTATAATCAAAAATTTTAATGAAAAAATGAACGAAATCTATTATCCAGGAAAGGAGCTCCTTATCGCCAAGTCTATGGTGTTTTGGTACGGTCGCCTGGTGCGCCAGGAGTACACCGACCACCGGCGACACAGGAATGGTGTCAACTTGTTCAAGCTTGCGGAACCCAACGGCATAGTGGTGAAATTTCAGGTGTATGCGGGACAGAGTACCGATAACATCTACAGAGTCACGACAGGAGAAATTGTTGAGGATCTCTTAGAGGACAAACTGGGCAGTGGGCACTCCGTGTACATGGATAGATACTACAGCTCGTACAAACTGGCTCTCACGCTATTGGAGCACCAGACGTACTGCACTGGAACTTTGAACAAAAAGACCAGACACAATCCGTTTAGGGATATACAAGTACAGAACAACAAATCGTTCTTCTCAAACGGTGTGCATATTGGGAAATGGCGAGACCATAAATCTATTCTTTACATAACAACGGAATTTAAAGACCAGCTTCAACAAGTTATAGAAAGGAATGGCACACTACAGCACAGACCTAAGGCTCTCGCACACTTCTCAAAGTTCATGACTGCCGCCGAGTTGCAGGACCAGCTGATGTCCTACTTGCCGTGCAGCAGGAACCGGATGCGCTGGTACAAGAAGGTGTTCATATACGCTCTGCAGATATACATGAGCAATGCCTTTCATTTGTTTAACAACTATTCTGGTATTAAGAAAAAGATGGGTTTTTACGAGTACAGGTTGGCAGTGTTGAAAGCTATGCTGCCGCCGCCGGAGCCGACGCCGCCCATGTACGAGCCGCCGGTGCCACTGGCACTGACCCACGCGCTGACGAAGATCACGAGGACCAGGCTGCGGGAGAAGAAAGAGAAGGACGGCACTGTGAGGATCGTGAACGAAGTGCTGAGGAAGGAATGCAAGCCATGCCGGCGCAAGAAGCGGCGCACGGCCACGCTGTACGAGTGCGCCGCGTGCGAGGGCTCGCCCGCCTACTGCACCACGTGCTTCTGTGAGGTGCACGTCAACACCAACACTCCCTATACTATGGATTTTGATATAACACAAACATAATCCTGTCTTTGCAGTGGCGAAGTCGGGTAATAACGAATGAGAACATTCCTCTAGACATTATATAACACAAAAACAGAAAATTGTTATCGTCCAAAATTTTAAATATTGTTGAATAAACTTAGGTTACGTTCTATTGATAATGTGAAACTTTTTTGATACTTGTGATTTACTTTAAGATTAACGAATAATAAATATGTGTTGATTACCATAATGCTGTTGTTTTACTTAAGACAATTTTATTGAACGTTGTTTATAAACTTGGGTTCGATTCCCGAGAGCCTAGTAATTTTAGTCGTGAATTAAGATTTTTTTAAATATAAGTATAGTAGTTTTATTGTTTGTTTGTTTTTAGTTGACGGGGACCATCACGGGACACTGCTCACTAAATAAACACTTCCACACTATAGGCATAACGGACAGTCCCCTGTGCAGAGCTTGCATGGAGGCTGATGAAACCGTTACGCATGTGCTCTTTGAGTGCACAGGCGTCACCCAGATTAGATCAGAAACCCTCGGGACACCCAGATCGTACACAGATGTTCTCAATAGACCAGGAGACCTAATCAGCTTCTGGAGGGAGGTGGGCTGGTTGGAATAACCACCGACGGCCGCCATGGCTCACGCACAATGGTCCAATTGAAGGACTAAGTGCAGAAACCAAACCCTTAACATAGAACATAGTAGTTTTATTTTGTATAAATTTACTTTCACACTGTTGAAACATTGAAAGGTAAAATGGTTAATTATTATGCTTGTTATCTTTTGAAATATTTGATGATTGTTGATGTATCATTTGAATTAGGAAACTTCAAAACGTCTGGCCACATGTAGAAAACATTCAATGTCCAAACATTCAAAGGCCAGACCTTTAATAAGAGACAATAAAAAAAAATTTAGTAAATTTTGAGTATTTTTTTTTTGTTTACTTAGTTTTAAGGTTACCGGTTGGGATTTTTCCAGAAAAACGTTGAAATAAAAATATTTTGAAAATGGTTCACTTCCGCATATGGGTGTCCATACAAAAAATGTTGCAAATAGCCTGTAGGTACTATCACCCCCTACAAGATTATGCTCTAATAAAAAGTCACCCTGTATATATAGTTAAGCCCTTTCATTTGATACTCAACACGGCATGATTAAAAAAAAAATTTTTGGTCATAAGTTTATGTCCGCTAGAGGGCGCCATATTCAATTTAATGTAACGTCACATAGCCTATAGCCAGCAGATGATCAAGACGCTTCCAACGATACCTCATTTGTCAAATTATGATAAGGAGTTTAGAAGTTATGAGGGAACAGATACACATACATACATACATACCGGTCAAAATCATAATCCTCCTTTTTGTTTCGCCGTAGTCGGGTAAAAATATAAAAACCTCAAATGCTTCGAATAAATGATAACTTGAGCAGCACTCGAACTTCGATTCAATATGACATAATTATAATTATGCTCTATCAATGTCAAATGTTGCACACAGACGTGACTGTCGACTGTACGCACGGCTACACATCAAGCTATACATAACCAGTATAAGCTGACTTCTGATTGTGCCAAAAACCTATACAATACGAAGTCAGCTAAAACTGGTAATGTATAGCTTGATTTGTAGCCGTGTGTACTTTATAATACCGACCATTATAATGACTAGCAGAGGTCCTTTAAAGCTTATTAGTTAAAGTTTATTCGCATGACCGGTTTCTTCACAGTAACGCTTTGAGGACGGCTTAGCGCTTTGATTTTGCAAATCACCACCTCCGGTACACCCGGGGTCCCCTGGACCCGCTAGACCCCGTAGAATCGCGGTCTTCCGAGCCGAAACACAACGCTATTAATGTTACCACAGAAACAATTACTGATCGACCCGTAGATAAGCTGGAATTGTTTGAAAACCACTTTGATTCGCTCGGGTATCGAACTTGTGACCTCAGCTATTGTTCTTGTTTATGTCTGGAAGAGCGCTTCTTTGATGTAGTTGTATCATTAATTTAATTTAGAAACATTATAACGCTAGTTTAACATATCAAAGTTCTGAAGCTATTTGAACAATGGACTGTAGACTTTTTTCCTGATTTGAAAGGAAAATGATAATAACACATACAGTAGGTACATTTCGTACTCAAGTGAGCACAGCAACTACGATACCACGTTGTCCCCCACAGCGGGCCACTTCCCCGAGTACCACCTCACACACATTCTATTACAAACCGCCCCACACACACAACAGCTGCGAACACCCATCTTTATCTCCATCTTCCATCTTCAATGATTCTCTATAAATATCTCGGACAAATTCAATAAAAACTAGGCGTGTCGATATCTGTCCCATAAGTTACACATCAAAAAGCAAGGGCTTGTACAAGAAAAGGACAAGGAATATTGATTACATTATGTTCTTTGTTCACGGGACACTTTACGACAAACCCATGTAATATCACCATAATCTAAGACCAGCTTACTTTTAGGGTGTTTTTGATAACAATAAAGTACTCTCCATGATGAAAGTTCTGCATTACAACAAAGGAATATCAAAAATCATACGTGTGTGACGCAACTTAATCCATTCCTCAAAAAACCTGACTTCGAACCCGTCACGAACAAAGAACGTCAGTACTTTTCCATGTTTAGAGCGAGACACCTATATCTACGAATACATCCCTCTCTCTTCCCTAAAAAGGGGCAAAATTATGACGTAATCATAGCCCCAGAACCCCTGCAAGGCAGGAGATGCAATTACTTGTGTGAACTTTATGACGAAAGGCTTAAAGGTCATAATTGACTGTCGCTGCATCTCGGAGACGGATGACGAAATCATAGGGTGATTGTAGCTTGGGAGTCAGGCAACTGCCCAGTAATAATACGTTTCCATCAAATGGTGCGATTAGTTACATATTTATTCGATTCAGTGCAAAAAGGATTAAATAAGTTATGAAAATAAGTTTAATAAGCAAGTACATTTAAAACACTTTTGCAGCGTATCCAAAGTTCAGACAAAACATTTATTTTCAATGCAAAAAATACCACTGTTGCGGTTGTCTTAATTTTAGTCGATTGTGTCCAAAATTCGACATATTGTGTTGCCAAAATGAAAAGCGTCGCTCATTTGCAGCAACAAATGTAGGTATTTCTGTTGAGCTCTTCAAAAGGCAGGAAGCTTATAATTTAACACTGAGGTTTACTTTTTGTGTCAAAAGATGGTAAGTGGCCACGGGAAGTGGTTTCATATTAACATACTGCGAAAAGCAGAGGAGTCCTTGGCCACAGGTATAATGTTTTTTTTTTTATATGAGCCTTGTATTACCCGAAGGGGGCGAGTAGGTGAAGATAATTTATAATTTCCCGATGTCAATAGGAGACAAACCTTCCTTGACCTCACCACATTGGTCTAAACTGCAATAATTAGAATTATTTTTAAACTCGTTATTCTGTCCTCGTTATTGTTTTTACAACAGACCTATCATACAGTAAAGAAGCTGATCAACCATAGATCTACATTGGAAAAGGCATTAATAAAAAACATAATACTTACCAATAACGTAAATTAATAATAATTATCGTCGTTTCCTTTCATCCATATTAATAAAATACAGATAGTTTTATTACTACAGTTAATATATCAAAGTAAAACGGATGTCGTAATTTCAAATGCGGCAAATGGAACACTTACTCACTTACTTATGTTTCTTACTGCGCTGTCATTGAAAATGTGTATTACATATATTATTCTTCGTTATTAGTATCGCTTATGTCAAAATTTTCGTTATTTACTTAAAACGCGAACAACAGCTTTTTCTTTGTGCGTTAGCAATCCAATAACACCTACTACCTATTACTATGATTACGAACGTTTAAACAAAACAGTTTCCCTGAAACTGAATCCAATCGCACATAATTCTAATGAAATCTAAACTTGATTGCCAACATGTCGTACCACAATAATAATACTGTCTCCGAGACAACAACTCAAAGACAATAGTGAAACCCTTTAAGTACCGCATAGAATGTGAGATTTATTTTATTTACCATCGCTCTCTGGCCGGCCCCGTCGGAACGTGGGTTGAATATACACCATAAACTTTTATGGGGACCAGTCAGATAACAGGGCCGGGCTTACATACTTTTTGTGGTTCCAAAGAGTTATACGGTAACGTAGTGGAGCCTGTATTTTATCTATACTCACGTGCATTAAATTATTTGGTTGACTTGTTTTTTGTTGCACGTTGGATTTTTTTTTGTGTTTCGTGTCACGCCAGTGCTATACATTAATGTGTAGGAGCTGACATTATATTCGTTTGAGGACTTTTGCTTGTTGCTGTTTTGTTCGTGCCCTATGTAGACGATTTCAATTGAGTACAGCTAATAGTTTGACTTGAAATTGAAGATTAAATAAAAACCTATTGGTTATGACAATTCAGGGATACCTTTAGCTTGTTTTCTTTCAATCATGCGCTCATAGAGCAACATTCTCATGTATTACAGGGTTACTGGTAACTCGACCACTTCCTTGCAGGAGGTGATAGGGGAGCTAAACTGTGATAAATTTAACCCCCCATATGTGTGGCCGAAAACTAATACTTTTACAGTTATTTGAAATTTTAAATTACTCCACACACTAAACTTTTAATTAAAAAAAAAAAACAAATCATGTTGATTGGGTTAATTATTATTTTTATTTATAGCTAATATTCTACACAAAGCTAACACATTAGTAAAATGTCTAAAAATATCAAATAATTTCAAGAAGTTTTTGTAATGATTTGTACGAGTAGTTGCATTTGTTTTTTCAAATATCTTTAAAATTATTAGTTTTCGGCCATACAATTGGGGGTTAAATTTGTCACATTTTAGCTCCCCTATCACCTCCGGCAAGGAAGTGGTCGAGTTACCAGTAACCCTGTATAAAGGTGCGGGCACCAACTTGAGAAAAACTGTGTGGGCGTAAGAGGTTGTAGAGCCTATAGTGTTGTTTCTCATCTCGTGTTTATCAACGGTATGGTCCGTACGGGCTGTCGGTTCCATGTTTTATGGTGTTTTCTGTTCGGTTTCGCTACCTATTGTGTTAATGGCGAGTGAAACTCGTTCCAGTTAATTTTTAGAACAATGCACTGTGATTTAGGACTTTTATTTGTAAACCTTTATCTAACGCAGGAATCGTTGCTGAAAAATTGTTCAATTTGGCTTCCTCTCTTTGTTTAAACGTTCTAGTATATAAGTTTACATACACCGACAGTCGTGCTATTGAAATTGAAACCTCTATAATCGAATAGCGTCACCAAAATGTTTGGAAGGCCTGTTGATTGTCTAAGAAACACTTTTCAAAAACACAATTTATATTTCTGCAACAATGGTGCCGATTCTGTTGTTCACAAACTAAACTAAATTTAAGTTCAGTGCATCTTTTTCTTTCTATTTCATTACGAAAAGGATAGAAGATAAAATATTAGTTTAGTCCTGTCAAATTAGATAATCCATAGACAAGTTAGACGAGATTAAAAAATTGGCTACTAAAAATACGTTAATTTACGTCAGGCGCTCACAAATCTGGTAGGACTAAACTAATATTTGTCTTCTGTCCTTTCCTTAGAAAGAAAAAGATGCACTGAACTTAAATTTAGTTTAGTTTGTGAACAACAGAATCGGGGCCAATGTCATTTTACCAAGACCAGACACATATGAACAGTAGCAACGAGTTCCTCGATGCTGTAAATAAAGATTCGTCTCGTAATATTATTTCCTTTGTGTCTGTGGTCTCCTCCGCGTTCCGCACAGCGAGGTGCGCGGCAGGCTGCAGCTCCCGGGCATACGTGCAGCGTATAGACGCAACCGGTTTCAGACTGGTACTCCTATAGATTAGATCGTTCGTAAAAGACTTTAAGAGACGACCAAGTATACCTACTGACTTGTACCGTTCGAGATTCAATCTTTAGAAAATATGAGCTTTTGAACGAAATATTGTAGGATTTAGAATACTAAAGAAGGTACTTATCAGTGGCGAAGGTACCATACAACTCGATTCCCGCCGGCTTCCCTTCGAAAATTCAGAACACAAACACTCTACAGTCAATTCATCATTGAAATACATATAATGAAACGGCGCATATTGACATCGTTTTCTTGCTCCGGCTTACCTCTGTCATAATTTCACCCTTCTCCACTGGTACTTATCACCAATACCTTGTTCATAAAACGAAGATGGTCATAAGAAGCAGCATCTTTGAAAAAAAGATGGAAGCTTGTGTATGTGACCGATTGTTGATTTAGCAGATTTTCATATTCGATGAATATATGTAAACGTTTTAAAGCCTGGAAGAACTTAGAATACTCTTTTTAAAGTTTAAAGAAACATAGTCCCTTTTGTACACAAACCTATCACAACAGAAGAGCTATACATGCTTACTAATAGCATACCTACAATCCAATCGCGTGGTCCGGTCGTCCCGCAGGCTACCGGCGCGGGCGCAAGTGCAAGCACCATGGCCTGAACAGGTTCCAAGGGAAGCTGCCCCACTACTGTTTATTACAGGCTTTCGGCGCAAGTATATGGCTATTAAGTTTACTTGCCTAGTTCGCTGCTATTATTATTATTTATGAGGGAATACTATGATTCATAGTTTTACGATGTTATTTACACTTCCGTTTATAGTAACTTGAGTTTATGACTCTCTGTTGAACCTTTTAGCGAATATACACAGAGATGATAGTCGTGATACCTAAATACCAAACTTCGAAAATCTAAGTTTCATTGTACTCACTTAATAACTTTGACAAATAAAACCCTAAAGGCCATTTATTCGCAATCAGTGATATTATAATCTATACTAATATTATAAAGCTATAGAGTTTGTTTGTTTGTTAGTTTGTTTGAACGCGCTAATCTCAGGAACTACTGGTCCGATTTGAAAAACTCTTTCAGTGTTAGATAGCCCATTCATCGAGGAAGGCTATAGGCTATATATCATCAAACGCTAAAACCAATAGGAGCGGAGCACCAATGAAGAATGTTTCAAAATCGGGGGATTTTTTTCCTATTGAGAGATTGAGAGCTTCCGCTGCGTGCGCTGCGTAAACGGTTAAAGTTTCGCAAAAATCATATATGACAGAATTGTTCCCCTTTAAGAGCTTTAAAAAAAAGTCCGCGACAGCATATGTCTGTCTTTTAAGGTTAGCTCACTATAACCTCTTTTATGCTAACCAAATTTGTTCTAAAATAATGCATTATTTGCGAAGGTGTTTTTATAAACATGGTATTAATCCTTATCCAAATAAATACGTTATTCATCACATGTATTTAATTTTGAACAAAATTGCCTCTGACATCATTTGATTTCAATGTATATCTTAGGAGATATCATAGTTTTAAAATAATACTAATAATAAAGCTGAAGAGTCTGTTTGTTTGAAACACGGTTTGAAAGCTCTAAATCTCTGGAAGTATTGGTCACATATATAAAAATATTTTTGCGTTTGACAGCCCAGTTCTTGAGGAAGGCTATATTCTATTAAACTTGACGCTAGGACCCTTAGGAGTTGAGCAAAAAGAAAAAAAGTCTGAAGTTTTCGCCAAGCGAAAACGAAGTAATAACGCAGGCCGGCGACACGTTGCGACGGAGTGGATCGGGGAAACAAAAAAAATTTACGCGGACGAAGTCGCGGGCAGAAGCTAGTTATACAATAAAGAGGTAGATAGGGCAGTAGCGCGCGCAAATTGTTGCAGTCAAATTCAGACAATTGTCGTAATTTCGTTTAGTCGACATACTTCAAGCGCAACACACTACAGATAGCTATCTCTTTCTATGTCATACGTTCCGTATTATCTGTCGCAGTCGTAGTTGAAAACCACTATCCCAATAACACAAAACGTCGCTCAGTATGAACGTAGCATAATTATGTTTCCTTTATAATATCATTGCATTAAATCAATACATCGATAAAAGATTGCTTCTAATTAATTTTCTAATTCTCTTTGGCATCACAAACTAACATGAATTAAGTAAGTCACAAAGTCACTCTGCATCAAAAACTTCCAAAACGTGACATCAGACGCTCTCTAACAAAGAGTGAATCTCTACTGTAAATCTGTCCCTCCATCGACTTTGCATACAAATGCACCCTCTCCCATCCCTTCGTTACCTTGGAGGCCCGTCTGATCGTCAGGAGGACTCAATTATTCTCTAGATCGTATAAAAACGATAGTACCTACCTGTTTCATTCAATTGACATACTGTTACAGATTTGAAGCCGGTCTCCTAAACTATAATTTTGAATGGAGTAATTCATGAGAAGTTTTTTTACGAAGGAAAGGTTCCAATTCTGTACTAGGTAGATACCAATTAGATATTTTTAATGGGGTTAGAATGTTCTGGAGGCTTTGTATATAGTTGCACCTCAGTTCACCTCTTTAAGAGTTGTTTGAGGTTCAGTGTATGACAAGCTTACTGTTATGAATCATGATAATGGGTAAGTAGGTGTCTACCTACCTAGCCTGACTACTCTGCTATTATGAAAATAACTAGGTAGTACCTACAGTACCTACAGCGTATCTACCCACCTACCTATATCCCTTATCGTTCATTTATAACTTGCAAGTTACAATAAAACCTGTCTCATTCATTATTCATAAAGGTATTACTTGTATACAGCCAAACTGAAACGATAGAAACCTCATACAATATGAACTCTTTTCTATTTTTGATTTCCAACAAAGAAAGTGACTACCCACACACACATCTCCTTTGTGTAACTCTATAGAAACTGTTCTATGATGTCAGTGCTGGAGTTATGAAACTGTGTGTAGATAATATAAAATGCATGTAAAGTAAATAAATCGTCGAATTTAGTTCTTTACTAGCTTCAGAAGTAAACAGTAGGTACTTTCACAGGGTATCGGCCAATCAATCGTACCCGCTCGGCTATCTCCGCCAGTGCTCGGCAAACTCCGCCACAGCTGACGCGAACTGTTGCTATGTGCATTTCCACGGGAGCAATGCGGACATGTTTGATAGAAAGCAGTTCATGTATGATGTTTGTTTTGATAAGACAACAGGGCTTGGTTAGGTTAATAAAAGCGAATAGAGATATTATTTAGTTATTTCATGATTTTAAGGGACAATATTTTTTTTCTACATTTCACGCAATGAAGAACACCACACACTTCCAAAAACTCTAGCTAAAGCCTTCGTGTATAACACTCTTCAAAACCACAAGAAAATCAAGGAAAACCAACGAAAACCGATTTCCCAAACAAAGAAAAGTAGTTTACACGCGCAATGTCCTAAAAACTCCTTAGTGGCAGCACGTTAAACGGGCCTACGTGACCGAAGCAATGTACCGACGCACACTCGCGCAACTCCCGGCTCATCGACACGGACACACACTCACACAGGCGCGCATGCGGTTAAGTCCTCGCGCGGCACCGAAACAGCGCAACCGACATCGACCTTCACAAAGAAATAGACACATCCGTCGTCCTTACGACCTACGGAACAAGGTCTAATTTAAAAAGTAATGTTTAAAGGTTGTTACATCGATCCAGTTTTCGTGTAGGTAATAGCCCCGTTGCGCTAGCGAGTGCATTTATGGCAGCGTTCGCGAGTTGCCAACCTTTTTCCTTTATTTCTTCTATTATTTATGTTAGAATAACTGTTACTATGAGTTTAATAATACTCTGTTGATTGAAATTATACAAATGCGATTTTTATGTAGTCCAGCTGATATCTCTGTTCCGATTTCTTTTTTTGTTTGATAAATAAATTAGCATATATTTTATCAGTCTGGTTTGTATTTTATCAAAGCTTTATTCACGAACATGAAAAAAGTAAATTTCAAGGCAGTAAGATAAAGTACATTAGTAGATATAAAGTATACTTACTAGCTCAAAGAAATAATAAACCAATTTATTTTATGAAAGGCCGACTACCGAATACGAAGAAAGCTATCTCGTAACTTTTGATAATTTACCAACCTCAAACATCTGTTTTTGAAAAAAACTCTAAATTCGCCGGGAGCAGTGATAAAAGGTGAAAGTCCTAGACCAGGTTGGCCTAAAAAAAGGTTGACGATCCCCCGCTGCTCGTCCCGCAACGCGCTTGGCAACAAGCGAATGAAAGCACTGGACTTCATACAAGGAACTTTCAACCTTATTTATTGCAAAGTAAAGTTAAATTTCCCTCAGTGTAAACAAGTTATTGATCGCAGCTTACGCGAAAAACTTTAGTACTTATCGCCATACAAACGATACAATATGTGCTATTTCATTAATTGGCCTAAGTGACACAACTAATCGATAGCCGTCCTTACTGCCTTTGCATAAGGTTGATATTTGTATACAATTTACTACTTTTTGTGAAGATTATTAATCATACAGGATTTATAGATGGACAAAGAGTTAGTTAAGACAGTTATTACGTGTGAACGGCCATTACAGCTTAGTAAGGAGCATGTGTTTTAGTATTTTTTGTTTCATCTCAAACGGAGCAAGAAAACATGAGAAAGATGGTATGAAATGAAATAACTGACTTATTTTTGGTCGAGAACGATCTTTGTGAGTGTTTTTGATGTTCTACATTATGTAACTAAAGTACCCATGTACCTAGTGTATGTAGGTACCTACTGACGTGTTGATGTATAGCTTGGGTCTAAAAACGCAGGCTATATCGCTAGGTAGATAGACTGATAAAAAACTTGATATTAGTACCTGTGTATCTAGCTAAGTTTATATCAGCTATTCTCTCTACTTACCTACCATAAAATATACTAGCGACCCGTCCTGCGTCGCACGGGTGAAATATAAGAAGCGACACGTCAAAACATCGAGATTTCCGTTTTATCTAAGTTAAATATTAATGTTTCATACATATGCTCTAAAACTAAATGATGGTGGAAACTACATCAAAATCCATTGAGTAGTTGAGAAGAACAACGAGGTCACACAGGCAGACACGAAAAGCGACTTTCCATATATACCTACTAATAATAATATATTATACATATAATATTATAAAGAGGAAAGATTTTTATGTATGTTTGTAACGAATTGGCTCAAAAAGTACTGGACCGATTTTAAAAATTCTTTCACCATTTGAATGCTACATTATCACTGATTAATATAGGCTATTTTAATTGCAAGAAAAAAATAAAATGTTTAAAAAATAAATATCCACCCGTGCGAAGCCGAGACAGGCCGCTAGTTATGTTGATGTATCTGGTACAACTTGCTAGACGGATTGGTTATTACTCCTGTAACCTGAAATGGAAATAACCAGTGTGATGTTATTATACCAATCATCATCTGCCTACAGCAGTCCACTGCTGGACATATGTCTCGCCTATAGCACGCCATTCAACTCGATTTTCGGCAACTCTCATCCAGCCGCTACCAGCCATCTTGTATACATATTGTATCAATAACGTAAAATAATATCAAAGTACTTAATTTCAGTTGCATCTCATAAATTCAGTTCAGTTAAAAAATTTTAAATTTGATTCTTTTATTAAATGACCAATGTTTGCTTGAGACAGACCATGACTTATAATTGGACGTAGATAAGCAAAAAGGATCCAACCCACAACATGACCGAAAATGAGCTAAGTATACCAAACTGCTCGTCAAGGTCTATATTTTCGGTTATCAAAAACAATCCAAGTAAAATACGGTTTAAAATAAGTTTGGTATACTTAACTCATTTTCGGTCATGTTGTGGGTTGGATCCTTTATGCTTATCTATGTCCAATTATTATAAGTAAGTAATTTTCCTGAAAAATATTGTAATCTAATAAGTCGACCGCCACAGACTGACGCTCACTGCTCAGTAGCTATCACGAGCAGCACTTTAGGCTGTGTCCCCAGTAGGCAAACTGTTAGCAGCCGACTGAATGAGTGAACTCAGCGTAAAGTGACCGCAAAACTAGCAAACTGTGGACACTCCATTTCAAATATATGGAAGGGCGTACTAAACCGATACGCCGCAAACTCGGTCGGCCGCTAACAGTTTGCCGACTGGGAACACAGCCTTAGGTACTATCACGAGCAGCACTTTATTGACCTCTTCCCCTCTCCATAAGACTATTGATTAGTTTCCAATCTCCATGAAGATTGTTTAGTTAATTAACTATCGATACCACCGATACCTACCCAATCAAATCAACTTTCAAAAACTCCATTATATCAGAAAATCAATCATCTAAGTGTTCTAAAGCCAAAAAAACATTCCTCCTTTGTTCACGTGCGTAATAATACTCCCCCAACAGGTTACAGAGAAAAAAAACTGATGAAGGGCCCGGGGGTTCGATTCCCGGGCGTGGCTTCATTGTTTGAGTGTGTAGTTGGTGATGCTTGGCAGTTTGACAACCTTGTCAAAAGTATATTGGCATGGGTTTGGTAAAGAGTGGTTGTCATGATTTTTTTTGGTCTCGAAGCGCCAGCAATAGACCAAAATTTACAGAAAATATTAGGTATAAAACAGTCTGATCTCCCGCATAATTGTAAAGATATTGAATCATTATTGATCTTAAATTGGAAAATGTCTTTTAAAATGGGCGAGTTGACGATTTCAGTGCTAATAAGTCCTGAAAATGACTTTCGGTTTTATCATAACTTTAGTTCCAAGATGTTGGTCTACTATGGTGTTCCTCTAGGCACTGTGGGTCTGTGGCGCTCCTCTTCTGTGGTGCTTCTCTCATTATTCTGAATGGTTCCTGTTTAAACTCGTCAACAGACATTTACGATTTTCAACTTACCTACTTACTTATAGCACTTTAAACGGTTGTGTTATAAATAAAAATAAATAAATAATAATTGTGAATATGAGTATCCATGACTACTCAAGCTACCCAAGTTCATAAAAAAAAATTATCACACTATCACACTAATATTAGAAAGGCAAGTTTGTGAGTGTGTTTTTAAGTATGTTTGTTACTTCTTCACGCACAAACGGCTGAACCAATTTTGATAAAATCTGGTATGGAGGTAGCTGACACCCTGGATTAACACATAAGATGCTTTTTATCCCAATATTCCCACTGGATCGAAACGTATGCGGGTAAAACCGTGGGGCGCAGCTAGTCATACAATAATTTCCAAAGCCACACAGATAACTTGGTTGCAAAGCATCGATCGCTAATGTTACCAACCGAAGCTTCGATGACGTCATAGCCACAGAGCTTTAGCTTACAATTGTATCACTTACTAATGATACCTAGCTGGTACCCACTGACACGTGACGTCAGCAATGGCAGCCATGTTGATTGGGTATGTTCACGCTCTGCAAGGGGCGAGCAGGACTCGCGGTTGCCAATCTATTGCCAGATGTCGAGTGTTCAGTGCAAGATGGATGAACAAAATAGGTACTAGTAGAGCTAATGATTGTAAAAGCTTTTACCTCGTATCTTTTTGTAGCTTTTGGCTTTCCTATTTTGTGATCTAGCTACCCTCCGCTATGTTTATAAGTAGGTAAAGTCAGGGAAATCAATAGTTATGTAAATTGACTATACAATTAAATGTCCGTAA
The DNA here is from genome assembly GCA_949316385.1 of Globia sparganii. NCBI lineage: Eukaryota > Metazoa > Arthropoda > Insecta > Lepidoptera > Noctuidae > Globia > Globia sparganii. The sequence continues at coordinate 22,057,487 of OX438669.1, forward strand.
GTATATTCAAATCACAACTACCTACATTAGTACTACTTAGGTAAGTATTAGTTATTCTATGTCACAACTATCATAACTTGATAATTGGGAATGGCTTTAGCACGGCAAATTGACGTGGGGTAACTATGGTACATTACGTTGTGCAGATGTGTGCATGCCACGATACATCTGATGGGCAATTCTCGTAATTTTTAAGAACGTTCACAGTCTGATCTGTCTCAATCTGTCAAAAATACTTCAAATTTCCCTACATTTTGACAAATTATTGACATTTGTTTGTCGCCGAGATGAGACTGCGACTAGATTTTGAACGTTTTAAATTACGAGAATTGGCCCTCAGTTTATTTGCGATGTCTTAAACTTTGCTCAGTACATTTAAGTCTGTAAATACTCAGTAGATTTCTTTCTCCACAATATTTGAATCCGTAATGTAATTGAATCGTGAAGCATGTCTAATATTCCGAAACACTTACTTAGCTCCAACATTACCTGCAGAGTGTCGGTGTTGTCGAGTGTCGGTAGTACCACGCTGTCATTCGCTGACCTTGACTGACTTCACGGTCAGTGTCAGTCAGTGAGTTACCTCATCGCTATAAGTAAGTATGTAAGTACTTACATAAGCGACATTATCGAATTACAATCGGTAGTTAAGTACTTAAGTACATACAGTGTTTTTCTTCTTAGACCTTTTGTAAATAAAACTGCCTGGATATTGTTTACAATGATAAGATATTTTTGAGGATAGTGTAAATGTCATTTTCCGTTCAGTTTTCGAACAATAATGTTATTGCTTAGCTTACTAAACATGAGCTATTATATACTGCTGCTGTTTGAATTTTTTTTTTAAGAGGAAATGCGGGTGGTCGTGTTTCCATAGAAACGCTCTCGCCTGATTTCTTTCTGGTAATAACCATAAAGCAATGATTTTTACAGAGAAATAAATATTAACTACCTACTTGTGTGTCCCTATGTTTTCCTCTTTGTTGGTACATCACTACATAGTATAAAACAAAGTCGCTTTCTCTGTCCCTTTGAATGCTTAAATCTTTAAAACTACGCAACGGATTTTGATGCGGTTTTTTTTAAATAGATAAGTAGAGTAATTCAAGAGGAAGGTTTATATATATAATACATGCATGCATGTATAGTAGAGAAACATTGATCATTTTAGAGGTTTCTAATGTGATGTCGTACATAAACACATTTTTTTGCGCTTACTTTTCAAACGCTGGCTGAACCCTACGAGATAAGTCAAAATAATGTATTGTACACCTTAAAAAGGTCTACAAAAAAGTCTGCGATGGTATATGTCTATCTCTTAGGGATAACCCACAATAATCATTTTTTATCCTTTACTTTTTACGAGAAATAATGGCTTATTTACGAAGCGATTTTAAGCAATACAGCATTAATCCTTATCCAATTAAGTACCTTAAATACATTGTGCATTTAATATAGATAAACATGGCCCTTTACAGCATGTAATTTAAATGAATATTTTCGAAGATATTACAGATTTAAAATGCAGGGACATAGCGGTTGCTGCGGTACCGGCCGCGGCGGCGCGTGCTGACATTCTTGAAATACCTATACTTAGTATCAGCATTGCACCCGTGCGAAGCCGGGGCGGGTCGCTAGTGATTTATCTAAGCATTAGAACCCTAAAAAAATGCCGATTTAAACCGCTGTCAACAGGGGCCTAGTGTACAATTAATTTGACACCTATTAATGAAAAAAGAAAAACATAGGGACACAGTACATATCCTTCTTATTCAGTTCATGAAATATCTTTGAAATTGGTCCAATTTTGGAGGAGGAAATTGGTGAGAGCCAAACCTCGTGTTATGATTTTTAACTTAGGCTTATTCAAAAGTCCGACTGCATTTTCTCTTAGGCAACATTAGTTTACTTGTTAACGTAACAATGGGGTAAGCATCGCTTCGTGGACGTCGATGACGTAACTCACTGAAAGTTATCAACAATATTATCTTGTCGAAGGGAAGACAAACAGCAAGCCCCACACGACCCATAGGGTTGTGTTATCAGCTGGCCACCTTCCCAAGGGCGCGGAGGGTCCGCTGAGGGGGTATCTAATGGTGTTGTACAAGACAAGTTGGTACGCAGTCCATGCAAACGGAAGTACTTATAAACAGCTAGGTATATAAGTATCCACCGAAAAGGGAATACAACACAATAATCATGGTAAAGATAGATAGAATACCTACTTTTGTTTGAACGCGCTAATCTCTGCACCTACCAGTCGCATTTGAAAGATTATTTTTGTATTCGATAGCACATAACCTTCTTCAAGAATTCTTGGGGAAGTTTACAGGCAAACATCACGCTACAACCCTTAGAGCCGAGCGAAGCAGGTGAAACCGCGGAGCACAGCTATATTATAAGGATTATTCTTTGGAATTTAGATCCTGTAACCAGTTAGATTACCAAAGGTGATACTTTGAGGAGGCTATGTTATTATCATTCCTGCACTTATCCAAATGTATTTGTGGTCGGAGCAATATATTTTATCTTTTTCTTCCATTCAGTGTCTTTAAAAGTCGTCATCTCGCTAGTCAGCCTCTTTCTAACCATATCATGTATCATCGTTCACACAGTCCATCTGTCCGTCGTTTTTCCTTGAGGAGGCTATAATAATATAACAAAAAATGAAATGGTAAAATGTTACTAACTCTTGATAAATATTAAAAGATCGATTGAATGCTGATTGTGATTTATGGTATTATGGTTTAACAATCATTATTTTTTTCTGGAACTACAAAACTGAATACTTATTATTTTTATGGAGAAAAACAAACACAAACTTATTCGAATATAAGTTCAATTATCATTACGATTAACATTTCGTGTCTATAAGATCAGACGCCATTTTGAAAATAGTGCAAAAAGTGCTGAAAATACCTATTTCTCATTATTAGTCATTGTTTAATGAAATCCCCCCATACTTACTACATCACAACACAACTGGGTCCACTCTTGCCCACAACTAAGTCGAACTTCATTCGTTTTCCGCTCCTTAAATCCGGAAACCAAGTTTCCCCTGAATCTATGTTCTCTTTGTGTTAGTTGCTTTGTCCCTCGTTATTTATTGGAACAAGTAATCTCGTTAATGAATGTGCCCACCATCACATTGCCTGCTTTTGTTAGCAGAGCGAAGCCGACGTGTTTTGTTAGCAGAGCGAAGCCGACGTATTTTCGGACATTTGTTCCTGAAGTCAACGAGATATTGTGCGTTGATTACAGTCATTAATTACAGCCATAGTTTTATTGGATTATCATGGAACACTGCCGTCGATAATGATGCGATTTATGCACCTACATAAGAGACATTTTAAGCAAATCTTCTCTTGAATGAAGAATGAAAAACTTATTTAGGTGTAAAAAAAGCATTTGACAATACAACGTATCAGTCTCACGTATAAACGTCTGACAGGTAGGAATTTCTTTTTCTTTCCTGTGTCATGAACCTACCTATGTATGAATGTAAAAATAAATCACTATGTAACGCTGTATCCTCCTATTTTTTGCAGATCGCCCTCGCCATCATTTCTTCAATAATTTCTAAGTACGTTAGGAACGGTTCAAGGTAAGGTACCACACACAAGAGTAATACCTACTTAGAATTTACATACACTCACATAATCTGATTACCTCATACAAAAACTGAGCTATCATAATGCCCGCGCCCATACATTATTTCATACTTACATTTTTTCATTCAGTTTTTTCTCGTAGAACTTTATGCTAGCTAAAATTTTTTGCTGGTTTTTTTCCGCTTGCAACTTTTTTGTTGGGTTTTTTTGCTGGCAACTTTTTTACATTACGTCATGCTTTTTTATCACTAATTGTCGCTGGAAGCTTCATTTAGAGAAGGTTTTATGTCCTCCCACAGCTTCCCGAGTGAATTGAATAGACGCAATGCGTTGGATGGCCACGGGAGAGCTTTGGGGTTCCGGTTTGAAAACCGGATTTAGTTGTTTATGTTAGCTGACTGTATAGTGTATGTTTAGAGTTTACAGGCATGTTAGAAGTGGTCACAAGGATCGACTAGTCTACAAAAATTATGGGTTTTAAAAATGTCGTAGGCTGTTAATGTTGGAGTATAGCAAAAACAAATCTATCCTACTTCAACACTATAGTCTTTCTCGTTCTAACTCATAAATATTATTTAAGTATCCGCCCTTAGCACTTGACTGAAATCCTTAGTTTCGCATAGTGACTGTACTACTCTATTAGCCTTGTGTGGGATCACACGTCTCACGTAATATTAGAAAACACACCTTCCAATATATAAATAAAAGGATAATAAACGTATTATTAAAATCCTTAGAACGGTCTTTCCTTTGGTGTTCCTCCATTAACCCTAACAGTTAATACTTTACATAATTTGCTCGTAATTTGCTCCTAAATAAAACTTTATATTTGCCTCCTCCTTTACGTAATTTGCTCCTAAATAAAACTTTATATTTGACTTTGGGATTTAGCTACACTACTCGTATACTATTGTTATTAGCATTCTAATATGAATTTTTCCGTTTATTGTGCTTATTGTGGTACTTAGGTACTAGGCAAAATACGATATTAGTAAAAAGGCCATGAACTCAAGAGGCTTTTTTATCTCCTCAAGTAGGTAACACTAAACCAGAATCATAGTTACTACAAAAAAGATCAACTTAACTAGCAAGTGTCCCTTCAATCTTGACAGAAACAAAAAATAAACTCAAATACGGGACCCTAAACTAAATTCAAGTTTGGACTTAAGCTTTTTTATTTGATTGGTTCGCGTGGGGTGTGGGGTTCGATTCCCGGCTCGTTTATACGGATTACGACTGGCTCGCCATTGAATTATGTATTATCGTTTTTATCTAAACAATTTGCACCCTAACTGATTGGCCATGAACTTTGATGGGAGATTTCATTTTAGATTTTTTGTTTGTGTTTGATTTAGTGTTTTATTTTACGAGTGGGTATGGTGAGTTCCATGGTCGTACACAGGCCAGAACGATTTCCGAATCGAATTAAAACTATCTGGTTTTCCAAACCGTGACCATCATAGCAGTGGTCTCGAACGTCAAAAGGCCAAATCGGTAGTTTCTCACAAATATCGGTAGATTCGTACCCAAAATCAGTAGGTAGGAACAAAACTCTATTGAAGATTACATTTATATTTTTATAAAACATAATAATTTTGTTAATAAGAACGTCCATATCGGTAGAAATACCGAAAAATCGGTAGGTTCGAGACCACTGCATCATAGTATATTGTAATTGAATAGTCATACCTGGACATATATATGAAGGAGTTTACCTGAGTGACTGAAATAGCTTATGGCTATATTTGGTAAATTATTATATACGAGTTTAGATGATGTTTGGAAAATGGAGACATACTGCACCGACCTCAAACAAATTGGGATAAGGACAAGAGGAAGAGATGATGAAATAATCACTGTTAGTACTAGACCACGCTCTCTCTGCGTACCCTGAAAGCTATCTGACGTCAGCAGGTAATTAGATCAACTAATCGGCCTTCGTATTTAGTGAGCAGGTCACGGCTGCGGCCTCACTTGCTGTATCGGTTATATAAATATCAGCCAGAGCGATGTACTTGACAGATAATGTTTTTCCTTAAAATATACTCTAATCAATAAAGGATGATGTTAGAACATCCATAATAGACTGGATACAGAAGTTCTCGGAGATGGCACCGTTCTATTTTGCTTAGAAAACAATTCGATCGTTAATAAGTAAGTATCAGTATCATCAGAAAAACTAAATCTAGATATGGTAGTGGAGTGGAAAGAGTATATACAGTCAAGATGTGAAAGAACATATTTATAGTAAGCATCCAGATGGAGACCATTATGATGGCGTATTGTATAACTCATGGTGAGGACATAAAGAGGCGGGTATTCCGGTACGGACTTGTTGGTGCGGGTCGGTACGGATCGGTGCAAGATGCCCTACATATAGAAACAGGTAAATTTGTCTTTATTGACCATCATGACTTCGAGTTCGTCGGACGAGAATTTCCTTCTGGAAAGTGTTTATTAAAATGTAGAAAAAGAAGGACGGTTAGTGTATCCAATATTAATAGTAGAAGAAATAAATATAGTTCATATCACCATTTATTTCTAAAAGACTTAAAATTTATAAAGTCGAGTTTTATGATTATACCAGGGTGACACTAGAAACATTCGACTACGTGTTAGTTAAAATAGAACATCTCTTAATTAAGAACTGGTGTAACTGGCATCGTCAACCCATTTCACCCGATGAAAGACTAATTGTCACCATTAGGTAAGAAAAATCAAATTATTTACATTTTTATATTAAGTACAGGCTGTTTAACAGAAAGGTGCAATGTACTTTTTATCGTATCATCACCTATTATGATTATGATCCATGAAGATTACAATAAGAAGTACTTACAGGGTTATACAAAAACTGGTGTTTAAGCTGAATGGAGGTCAAAGAAAGTCATCAACACTTCTACCATGGGACCAATTTTTCGATATTGCGAAAAAAAAAATCTGTTGTTTCATACATTTTGGTGGAAAAGATACATCATACCTACTTAGATCATTCAATTTGTATGGCGCAACAGCTGACTTTTTATGTCTTTCACGAATTTGGAAGTGCACTCATAGTGAAAGTTGTTCATGCTGATGAGTTTTTTTAACTTCTTTCAGCTTAAACAACATTTTAAATAACCCTGTACCTAATTGTTTATCGTAATGTCTTGCGTAGGGAATAATATAGGTAGGTACCTACTGATTTGAGATGCGTTTGTGAAGGGCTTAATTTATGATAAATCAAACACGAATGAAATGTTTTTAACAAGATTTAAAATTATTTATTACTGACAATCAGAAAATAATCAAATAATGAATATTGACAATTACAATTATTATATTTCTTGATTATGTACTGTAGAATTCTGCCAAATATTGGTTATCTTGGCTTTGGGTCGGCGGCGACGCGACGGCGGGTTGGTTTCTGAACTGTAGAATTCTGGTGGCGGCGCGGTGTTGGGCGGTGTAAAGCTATTACGGGAATCATCAGTAGATAGATATGAGTAATTAGACACGGAGCTATGATACCACACATTGATTGCAGTAGAGTGGTATCACTCTACTCTAATTTGAATTTGAGTTTGCGTACACATCTAATCCGCTATATTACATAGCGGATTAGATGTGTACGCAAACTCTTCAACGACACTTTGAATCCTGTTTCTAAAAGAAAGAACCATATGCTGGGGAATTTTATCAATATGTGGTATCAAACTTTTAAAAAATAAAAAGTGTTCATTATCTTCATTTGATTGTTTTTTTTGGATTCGGGATTTTTGTTTTTCTTGTAACAGTTTTAGTTTTTGTTGTTCTATGTGCAAAATTTGGTCATTAATTGATCTTTTAAGCCTTTTTATTTGTTGTGGGGTGGGCTGAGACATTGACATCGCAGACGTTGACGGTTGGCCATCATCTTCCTGGTGCGTTGGTGAAGGTGAGGGAGAAGAAACACTTTCATGTGTAAAACTTCTAGTTTTAGTGTCTGCTGTTTCAGCACCTTGATCTGTAACTGGTGACGGTAGTGATTTTCGACGAGTTAAACTTCCCATAGCTGATCGTGGCTTTACAACATCTTTGAGAAAAAGGAGAGACTTGAAATAGGGCCATTTAGGACAAACTGAAATTGCCTCGTCTCCTGAGCGAGAAGGTAGTATCTTTCCAAACTCTACAGCAAATTGATCCCTCAGATACCTCCATCTTTTTCTCAATTTATTTTCTGAAACATAAAGATTAATGTGCATTTATGTCAAACGAACACGAATTAGTTTGATGACCCTGCGGCACAGTGCTCAAAAACCTAACTACGATGATTACGATATATTTTATACGCGGCTTCGCTTTTTATTGTTTCTTAAATATTCTGACCATGATACGAAACAGCTTTCATTAAGAAATAGAGGACGCAAATTGAAAAAAGTAAGACCTCCTTTACAATTTGCGGTGACATCATTGTATTCCACGTCGTCTTGAGGGAAAATTGTTTAGTACCATGAGCAGAATAATTGTACAAAGTAAATACAGTGTGCCACACAATTTGCTGTAAGTACTCCCATTAAAATTGACAATATCAGTTTCTGCATTTCACTTGAATATCAACTAAAATGCATATTATAGTGAAATGCAAAAACATGCTGCACAACACAGCAACTTATAACGTAATCTATCAGAATATATAATAGTACAGGTAATGTAGATATTGAAATTTTAATTGTGGTATACTTAATTGTGTGGCCTACTATAGGTACCCACACATACAGTCATTTATTAACAATTGTTACTATGTGTTGTGTTATGTATGTAATTATTTGTTATTGTACTTTTTTCAGGCAGGTATCTTGCCACCGGAGAATCTTTTAAATCACTTTCAACTAACTTCAGAATGGGAAAGAAAACAGTTAAGAAAATTATAGAAGAGACAGTTGTTGCAATATGGGAGGAAATGCATTCCCTGCATATGCCTATACCTACAAAATACATGTTTATTTATTATTTATTTATATATATATACTTTATTGTACACCAGAAAATAAGTACTTAACAAAAAAAACAATGTTTTACTCAATATCTAATGATTTTAATAATATTTGGAACTTTCCTGACGTCATAGATTGTATAGATGGCAAACACGTGCGCATAACCTACCCAAGGAAATCTGGATCTATCTATACTAATATTAAGTATAAAGAGGAAAGGATTCACCATTTGAATGCTACATTACCTATCACTGATTAATATAGACTATTTTAATTGCAAGAAAAAAATAAAATGTTTAAAAAATAAATGTCCACCCGTGCGAAGCCAGGACAGGCCGCTAGTCTATCTATACATATAATAAAACAGTAAAAAAACTGTGTCTGTACATTGAATATATTAAAAAAAAAATACTTGAGGGGGGTTTAGAAACAGTAATAGAGCACGAATCCAAAAAAAAAAAATTGTCTGTTTGTCTGTTTGTCTGTTTGTCTGTTTGTCTGTTTGTTTGTACACGCTAATCTTCGGAACTACTAGACGGATTTGAATGATTCTTTTTTTGTTGTATAGGTATTAAGTCTAGGCAACATATAGGCTATAACTTATTTTGGAAAATGGAACACCTGATGCAGAACCGCAACAGACCAGCTAAAGTATAAGAGATACAATAATGGTACCATAGCAAAAATTGTTCCACGTGATGAGCATTATCTGCTGAGATAATAAATTTGAAGATCTGGAACACCTGATGTGGAACTCCAAGAGCCCAGCTACACCATAACATATATAGGAATGAAGATTTAGCAAAAGTTGTTCAATCTGATGAGCACTCTCTGTTGACTTATAAAAATCGAAGATCTGGAACACCTGTTGTGGAACTCCAAGAGCCCAGCTGCACCATAACACATATAGGAATGACTTTTTGCAAAAGTTGTTCAATCTGATGAGAACTCTCTGTTGACTTATAAAAATCGAAGATCTGGAACACCTGTTGTGGAACTCCAAGAGCCCAGCTACACCATAACACATTTATAGGAATGACGTTTTAGCAAAAGTTGTTCAATCTGATGAGAACTCTCTGTTGGCTTATAAAAATCGAAGATCTGGAACACCTGTTGTGGAACTCCAAGAGCCCAGCTACACCATAACACATATAGGAATGACGTTTTAGCAAAAGTTGTTCAATCTGATGAGAACTCTCTGTTGACTTATAAAAATCGAAGATCTGGAACACCTGTTGTGGAACTCCGAGAGCCCAGCTACACCAAAACACATATAGGAATGACGTTTTAGCAAAAGTTGTTCAATCTGATGAGAACTCTCTGTTGACTTATAAAAATCGAAGATCTGGAACACCTGTTGTGGAACTCCAAGAGCCCAGCTACACCATAACACATATAGGAATGACGTTTTAGCAAAAGTTGTTCAATCTGATGAGAACTCTCTGTTGACTTATAAAAATCGAAGATCTGGAACACCTGTTGTGGAACTCCGAGAGCCCAGCTACACCAAAACACATATAGGAATGACGTCTTAGCAAAAGTTGTTCGATCTGATGGGCATTTCCTGTTGACTTATAAAAATCGAAGATCAGAAACATCTGATGTGGAAATCAAAGCTATCACTAATTTCACTGTATAATTATAAAATAACATAAGCTGGGAGTACCTCCACGCGGTGAAGGCGGTAACAGTTTAGGACTGATTTTCGTTGACGATGGTATATCATTGAAAAGTTGACTCTACTGGTCAAAACTCCCATTATTTTTTTTACTTTATAAATAAATATGCCTTCGGGCTTATGTTATTTGAGTGTTTAATTTCCTTTGCCATTTATCTTCGTGACACGGTAGCCTACCCGGTAACGCAGGGGAGCAGTCACTTAGATTTTAATTGATCAGGTATATTCACAATAAAACTATAACCATGCCTAGAAAGAGGTCAAATCTTTCCCAATGTTCCAAAGGAGCTGAAAGATTGAGGATCATAAGATCCCAAGAATCTACCGAAGAGCGTCAGGAGAGACTTGATGCTGTTCGAAAACATCAGGCTGCAACTCGCTCCGTGGAAACCTCTTCGGATCGCGAAGCACGCCTGCGTTCTCAGCGTATTCGCACATCTACTAACAGGTCTTTTGAAACGAGTGATGAACGTGATGCGCGAGTAACTGGTGATCGAGATTATCATACATTGTCCCGAACACGCACACAACAAAATATTCATAATCAGTTAGAAAGTGAGAGAGAAAGAATTGCTGGAGTACGGCATGAAGAGACAGAAGAAGAGCGCAACGAACGTTTGAATTCTGATCGACTTCGACATTCTCTGAACAGAATGTCGATATCATCTGAAGAATCGGATATGTCTCAAAACAGAGACACATCCGATCCGACAGAGATATAGCCGTAAGACGTGGCAACCTTCCTTGGGTTGATAAGGAACGGAGTGCATTTACGTATACTCTTATGAATGACTTGATTGACTACGCCACGTATTCCGCCATCGGAGGTATGGTTCAAAATTGTACTTTTTGTGAAGCTGTTAAATGGCAAAAAGAAACAAACGGTATGTGTTGCTCAGGTGGAAAAGTATACATATTGAAATATTACAAAATCCTCCAGATATATTAAGATCACTGCTAATTGGTGACAGTCAAAACATTTCTTGGACAACATCTGTATACAATGCCTTTCAAATGACATCTTTTGGTGCGAAACAGATTTCAAGAGGCCCATTTATCCAACATTCAAAGTGCAAGGCCAAGTTTACCACCTTATTGGTTCATTATTGTCTGCAAATGACCCCAAGTTTCTCCAAATATATTTCGTATCCAATTATCAAGATCAGGCAAATATTAGAAACCAAAACTTTCCGCACTTGAACAAATAGTCTGATTTCAATGCTTCAAAATATGTTGCATGAAGTAAATCCCTACGTACACAGTTTTAAATCTGCCTTAGAATCTATAAATATATATATAAAAATGGTGCCATAGCAAAAATTATTCCACGTGAAGAGCATTTTCTGCTGTGAGAATAAATCTGAAGATCTGGAACACCTGTTGTGGAACTCCAAAGCCCAGCGACACTACAACATATATAGGAATGACGTCTTAGCAAAAGTTGTTAAGTCTGATGGGAATTTTCTGTTGACTTACAAAAATGAAAGATCTGGAACGTCTCGAATCGTCTCGCGCATCCCGTTGTTTTCCCGTCCCCGGGCTCATAGGGCGAGGCCACAACACTGCGTTGCGGCGTCGTATCGCAAAAATAACGTCACACTGCAATACAGATTCGTAGATACAGCGTCGTAGATTTTTACGATGCGACGCCGCAACGCAGTGTTGTGGCCTCGCCCTTAGAATTCGACATCAGACGTTTCAGATCTTCGATTTTGACGACCCCGTTGTCGCTGGCATAATCAACAGGATCCGCGTACGAAGTCGCGGGCAGAAGCTAGTATTATAATAAAGAGGCAAGATTTTAATTTTTGTTTGTTACGATTTTAAATTTACATATTTAAATACGCAAAACCTCTTAGGTGGTGATTGTGCTCATGTATATGAACAACTTTTAATATGGGACCAACTTTGTAACTCGAAAAAAAAAACTTTTTCATACATTTTGGTCGAGTAGGTAGTATTGACAATTTGTATGGAACAGCTGATTTTTTACTTCGAGTTACAATGTTGGCCCCATAGAAAAAGTTGTTCATATTCATGAGCACAATCACCACCCAAGAGGTTTTGCGTTATTTAATTAACATGTTGTTTAAGATATTTTTTTATTATAAATACATAAACATCCATGATTCGTGGTCATCACATAAATGTGTGGCCCGAGCGGGACTCGAACCTCAAAACTCAATAGGCAGGGACACTATACGTTGAGCCAAACCTAATAAGTATAAAAATTCTCTTTAGTAGGTAAGTAAAATGTCGCGGACGAAGACGCGGGCGAAGTGCTTGTGTAATTCTGTAGGTATATATATACAGGGTTATTTGTAAAACACCAGCAACTTCTTAAGAGGTAACTACTAACTTTTAACAACTTTTATTATGGGACCAAACCTGATATCGCGAAAAAAAAATCAGCTGTTCCCTACATTTTGACGAGATAGACGAAGATAAATGTAGGGAACAGCTGATTTTTATTTCGCGATCTCAGGTTTGGTCCCATAGTAAAAGTTGTTCATAATGATGAGTACAATGACCTCTTAAGAGGTTGCTGGTGTTTTACAAATGACCCTGTATAATGTTACTATAAATCATAGGAAATTGTTTTGAGCAATAACAACAAATAATGACATAAATTTAACACACTTACCATCTTGTTTCATTTCTGAACTGATTTCCTTCCAAAACTTATCAGTTACATTTCTGTTAATATACAACTTATTTTTTTTGTCCCACAAAGATTCTCTTTCAAATACTAAGGCAATGAGAACTTCGTTATCTATATCCATTTTAAAGACACCCTACTCCGACAAACGTTGAAGCCCGTATGACCCTGTCCAGGTAGTCGGTACCGACAAGTCCCAAGTTCCCAACCTGTTTCTTTAAGCCCGGCTTCCACCGCGAGCGGAACGGACCCATTAATGACTTCGGGTGCTTACATACAGAAGCGGGTTTTCGGTCCCGACTCCCGGTACAGTCACAACACACACCTCACATCACTCTATACGTCACGCTTAAATTAGATACCACCTGCACTGGAAACCTGTTTCTTTATGTAAGCACCCTTCGTTAAACTCGCAAACACAAACTGTACATACTTGTATTTCCACCAACGGTGAACAGTTTGCGTTTGCGAGTTTAACGAAGTCATTAATGGGTCCGTTCCGCTCGCGGTGGAAACCGGGCTTTATGCGTGAGCGCATATGATAACATTGGAATATTTTACCTGTACGGATCGGTACCTACCCGTACCGGTTTGTCTGCACCGGGAACCCGCCTCTTTATGTCCTCACCCTAAATCATGAAGTACGCATGCGCTGTTTGAGCTCACCCGAGTCTGAGGGTAAAGTCAATATAACATTACCGATTTCATAATGGAAAATAAAATTTGTTAATATTTTGGGCATTTTACATTTGTGATTTGAATGTGGTAATTTAATATTCAATTTTTTATTTGGAAATCTTATTTTTGACATTGAATTTTTGACTTTAGTTATTTTTTTGTGAATTAAATTATTTGTACATTTGCATGCCTAATGGTAAAATATGGCTGAACCCACATTGTACCCTTACACCACAATTATTATTTATTTATTTATTTATTTATTTATTTATTTATTTATTTATTTATTTATTTATTTATTTATTTATTTATGTATTTATTTATTTATGTATTTATTTATTTATTTATTTATTTATTTATTTATTTATTTATTTATTTATTTATTTTTCTTTATTTATTTATTTATTTATTTATTTATTTATTTATTTATTTATTTATTTATTTCTTTATTTATTTATTTATTTATTTATTTATTTATTGGATCGCCAACAGAGGCTACACAGTTACATGCATGTCAACATAAACAGGGACAAATACAAGTGTGCGCTTCCAATTATAGGCGACCCCATAATTCACTTATCATATAGGTAGGTAACAACAAGTTTGACAAGGACGAACACATTAAAATAAACCACAATGTTATACACGAACATCATAAAGGAAAACAAAATTAAAAAGCAAAACAATATGGGTACAAAAATAAAAAAATAATAAAACAGCTACTAAAACTACTTTCAAACAAATTCAAGTAAAATAAACTAATAATTATAGAATAACCCTAAAAGTCAACAGAAAAGAATAAAACATTTTTACTTGGATGCTAGGACTATGTGTGGGTATATGTACTACCCATATTTGCAAAATAAAATATCTTATCTTAAGTATTGTTTCAACCAACATCTTGAGTAGGTAATAATAAATGTAAGAGCTTATTATAAAATTTAATGACAGCCTTTTATATATTAAAAACTAGTCATCAATTATTATCAGAGAAAGAACCTGTTCCAACAGTGACAACTTAACGATTAATTTCCAAATGAGCTCAGAAATGCATTAAAATATAATTGGAGATCATAAACTAATTGGAATCCGGTGGAGGTCAACTGAAGTTAAGTTAAATTTATGTGCTCGTATCAGAGGCTTGCACTTCATGCTATTTTACAACTAATTCCTTTAAATTAACCGGTTCACGGGTCACAGTCTCACAGCCCTTTCATCTTAGGAAGTAGCTTTAAAATAATTACAGAATTTAATACTATTACTTGTGACTTTTGATCTTGTAATACTACAGTAATAGGTAAATCTATCCTCCTGATCGGGTGACTTTCCGTTTACCTGACGATGGCAGCCAGGTCAGTAGTTCACAATTTTTTTCTCACTTCTCGTCTCAGGAATAAACCTTGAAAATCACAAACAAACATCCTTAGTATTGCAAGAATCAAGACGCGTGTAAAAAGCTCTTCCTAAGTTCTGAGGAATTATTCCGTCATCGTCGATCGACTTTTGTGTTTTCTCAGTATCATAATCTATACCTATATCATGTAGATCCAAGAGAAATCAACGTATCGAACGAATCGTCGTCTTCTCCAAAACCTTACAACCTTATAGTGTGTACACAATATGTTACTGCAACAACAAACAGCGCACAACATGCGCCTGCAACAACAAACAGAGCACAATATGTTACTGCAACAACAAAAAGCGCACAATATGCAACTGCAACAACAAACAGCGCACAATATGCAACTGCAACAACAAACAGCGCAAAATATGCGCCTGCAACGACAAACAGCGCACAATATGTTACTGCAACAACAAGCAGCGCACAATATGCGACTGCAACGACAAACAGCGCACAATATGTTATTGCAACAACAAACAGCGCACAATTAACAATCGGTGGCTTCCACTAGCAGTACATACTAACGGAAACGTAAAATTTTTAGTTTCAATCAGTGGAAGTCGTAAGTCGTGGGTGTTCCTCTCGTAAACTGACTGCGCACAACTAGCTACATACATGTGTCGGTAGGGAGTGGAAACACGGAACATCTACTACACACAATTCTCGAAATCACGATTATTGATATACAGGTGAAATTAAATTAGCTAGGGAAACTAAATTAGTTACTTTACAGTTGTGATGTGTATCGATATCAAAACTCTAAACTAAAAAAAATATTTATTAGCGTCAACGACGACCGCTGGTGGTGCAATTGCTTGAAATATATATTTTTTTTTTGTGTAAATTTCACAGATCTGATGTGTATGATTTTGATTTCTGAATCTTTCAAATTCATATTTCAAGTAACTCGTACTCGTTAACCACCAAAAAAAAACAGTAATCAATCTTTTTTTTTGTTTTATCACGTTTAGGTATCGATACCCATCACGTCTGTGGAGTTTCGTTAATTTAATTTGACCGTGTATGCCACTATCTCACCCACAGAACAGTTTGTGATCTCACCTAATAGCCAGCACCTAAGGAATGATACTGTCTGCGATCATGCACTTGCCTAGAACTCAAGTAACCTACTCACTACTGAAGACTCCTTATATCAGCCCATGCTGTTTAACCGTCGACGCTTCCACCACTTCCACTTCTCACGGCTGTTGTCTCATGTGGCCCAATGTATGAGGCAGTCTGTTTCATGTCACTATACAGGGTGTCCCTGGAAGTATGGATCAAATCGAATAGATAAAAAACTATCTATATATAGATAAAAAAAAAAATTGAGAGCCCTAATAGTTTTTTTTATTCATATTTTTCTTTGATCACTATGCGAAGTGATTGAAAAAAATAAAAATTGATCATAACTCTTGAACCTTAAAAACATCACCGACATTAAAGTTTGGAAATGACCTTGCCCACGCCCCTATTCGATTTGATCCATACTTCCAGGGACATCCTGTATATGTATTCACAAGGACCTAACGACCTTGCACGCCTTCTTTTTTCTTCATTGGCAACCGTTCCGCATTTCCTTTGTTTATTTATTTGGCACGATCATTTGACATTATCACCTACACCTACTTCGGGAAATAGATTGACGTTTGTAAGTGTTGGACAGTACATATTAGGATGACACGTACAGATGAGAAAGGAATCATCTATGAATATAATGTACAGACGCCAGCAGGTCAACCTACCCCAATCTGTCAAATTTCTTAGATAGATTTTCAACTTTAGCACAAAGGAATAAGGTTCATATTCAATTGGGAAAATCTGACAGATTGGGGTAGCTTGATGTGCTGTCCTCTGTACTTACTTAGCTACAGACCAGAAAGATTATACACGTGAAGTCAGAATGTATAGAGTCTAAACATACGATCAATGAACGTGCAACAAACATATGAGTGCGACTTCTGTGCGGTTCTATTCAGTGGTCGCCAACTGCAAGCATTTGTCGGACGATTGTTTCACTTCAGGGGGAGTTCGCTTCCGAAATCGATAGGGATCATATCAAGCAGAATATGAGATTGCAATATAATGTAAAATACTAGACGAGATGGGGATCTGTAACACTGAACATTGATGGAAGGGTCTTTATTTAGAACATACACTGTTAAACATTAGAAATGACGACGATTCTGTAGTTTCTGCGATCCTCATGGAAAAAGGCGCCTGTTTACGTGTTTGTATGTGTGTTTTGATGATGTTCCCAGCATTTGGGAAGGTAGGGCAGCTAAAACAATTCAAGGTATTTTAAAAAGTCTTTGATATTTTTGAGCAAAAGTTTTCTTTCTAGGCAAAAATGTGTGTTTCATGGGATTCAATGGAGATCCGCGCTTAGCTCTAAGAAAATTCTAAATAAATTACTAAAGGTAAGAAAGTAGGTACCTACCATTTATATCCAAAATGTTTGTGCACACCACACACGGAGAGAGCGAATAGCACAAAAGCCCACACATTTCTACAATAAGTACTCATGTTATCTCATGCCATTACCGTCCGTCGCCGTCCGGCAGCCGGCCGGACCGCCCGGTGGCCGCAGATAAACCGGACCGGCTCGGGCACCGGACACGTATCTTGAGTTATAGCTGTTGGCTAAACTATGAGACCAATGGATTTTAATTGTACGGTACCAAAATATTATACTAATTACGTATATTAGCCTTGAACGATACTCGGAGCAATATTATAATAGTTAGGATGTCATATTAAAACAAAACTATGGGTGCTGATATCTAGACTTTTTTGTTTTTATTATGTTGCCCAAAATGTTTCCCGTAAATCTGAGATTAGTTAATACAAGCTTCGCAGTAGTCCGGGGTGCCACGGGGGTGAAAACTCCAATAGGTACTTATTTGTTTAAGTTACGACCACCTATCTTAAACAGTCCTATGTGTTGAATGTAAATACCGCAATTTTGCACATAGCACAGCGCACCCTCCGCCCTCACTCACTGTCCCCTCCCGTTATCCTCCGCTGACTGCCGGGGATAGCACCCAGCTGATGCACAGTGCTCCTGTCATCCACAAATCGTATTGTAGACATAATTTACTGAAATTGTAGCTCTCACTTCCTCGCCATTCCAAATTACGTCGTAAAATATAAATTACTTTTTTATTTTCCGTCGAAACTTCTTGATTTTATCACGACTTTTGTTCGGAAATTATAGCATTTAGAGTGTTTCCTTCGATAGTAATAATCGGTGTAAAACTATAAACGACGAGTTATCGGGCGCCCGGTGCCCCGGTGCGTCGTGGTGCTCCAGTCCTAATATGGCTCACAACATTTTATTGTATCGTTATTATGAGTATAAATTGTCATAACGGACTATTAACTTTTTACACATTTTTAATATGAATGTATTCATGACAAAAACTGTATTTTTATATAAAATAACGTAAAATTAAGGTTTAAAAGCGATTCCGTTTTCGTTTTCCAGTTTTTGTGGAGAAAACAACGCCGCAACCTTTACAAAACAAAGCTTTATGAAATAGAAAACAAAAGGGATAAAATCAATCATGATCTCATCTATGTGATATTGCAAAAATAGTTTACTGTTGAAACAGATTTATTCCTATTTATTTTCAGATTGTATCTGCCACATATTTCATCAGTCACCGGAACCCGAGCTCGCCTGCTCGAGAACTGCCAATAAATAACATTTGGCACTCGCAGTTCACTGTGACGGTTGACAGCTGCCATTTTTGAACCCCGCGCTTTAACTGGCAACACTTATGCGAGTCTACATAAAAATTGTTCGTTTACGACCTTCTGCGGCGCACGCGGGGGGTAACGAAGGGCGTCGCTTTATCGTCCTCGATATTAAGACTGTGTTAGTGTCATAAAATATAGGATGCGTACGTACCGCGTCTATGTATACATATATATAGGTACTCACTAGTGTTTTGTATGTTAACGCTTCGACGTAAAAACGCTTCCTTTTTATGGTCGCTCTCTTTATTGTTTTATCAGCATACATTTAGAATGCCGGAGACGTTCTGACGTGCAGGGTTCATCGTCTTCGTAGAGGATTGTTTCGGCGCATATTCCGTGCGAGAATGCGTAATTTAACCCTTTTATTATATAAATATTATACGGGATTATTTGAATTGTCCGCCATTTCGTTATATTTTTATTTGGGTTTGGATGCGATTTGGAGAGATTTACGTTCGTATTTTACTTACCACGTCGATATTTATTCCGAAGTCCATAAAAAATGTGTAACTGAATAAAACCCTATCAAATACTTCGTTTAATTCTGAATTTATTTTGCCTTGTAGTTTCCCTCTCGTGGATTCGTTCTCTCTAACAATAAACAATAACATATTAGTGTAAATTGAAATCTTATCGCCGAATTGCTATTGTCGTCGAAAACAAATTATGTGTACGTAATTAATTATTTAAAAATCCACTCACCCCAGGATTTCAAAATTGCGTAGCGAACAGCTGATTCCTTCTTTGTTTCGGCTACACCCTTGAGTTGGGTCCTTACACGAAAATGTACTGTAGGAAACAGCAACATGGTTCAATATTGCTTGAACACGTGCAACGATAGGGTGGCAGGAAGTCAGCTGACTGCATCGCTCAGATGTTATTAGAAACGAAAATTCGTTAAGGTTCGCGGAACGCGCCGGCAGACAAAAGTTTTGAATAGCTCAATAATTTAATGGCCGAAATACGAATACCTTTTAGTAAGTTCGGTCTCGTTCGAACAATAATTTGAATTAATAATTTTGTCTACGAAGCGAGCGGTGGGCACATTGTGTAACGGAACGGTGTACTTGTAATAACTTGTTAATTTGAAGTCGAAACTAATTAACTAATAATTTTTTCTGTAAAAAGTTACATGATGTTTGTGAAAATGTTCTTTTATGTTATAATTTCGTAAGCAAGTATTTTTTTGTTAATTAGGGAATAAATACGTCAAGAATAATTTGTGTTTGAAAATCACTGAGGGCTGAGGGACAGGTCATGGGTGATAGAAAAAACATCATACCTTGTGAGCAACTGAGTTATGATTTTTGAAGCTTCTTGATTATTGAGTACCTACGCGCACAATATTACTCGTACTTGTAGTGTACTATATGGTACTCTCTCTCACAGAGAGGAGTGGAGAGGAGGCCTCAGAGGCCTGTGTCCCACAGTGGGAATATTATAGGCTAATTATGTATGTATGTTAAGTATGTACAGACGCCAGCAGGTCAACCTACCCCAATCTGTCAAATTTCTTTGATAGATTTTCAACTTTAGCACAAAGGAATAAGGTTCATATTCAATTGGGAAAATCTGACAGATTGGGGTAGCTTGATATGCTGGCCTCTGTACATTATGGGAGACTGAACGTAGGAACAATACAATCAGTCAGTAATAATTATTACAATTAAAATATATATATATAAGACTACTGAAAAGGATGCAATGAGAGAGTATCTTCCCGTGGTCGCATGCTACCATGGCTTATAATTATAACTATGTTAGTACCTACAGCGGCATGGGACTTGATGGGACCACGGGAAGACACTTTCTTGTTTTATCCTTTTCAGTAGTCGGTTTTTTTTTTTTTAATACTTTTTGAGTGTAATTTTTCAGTTGAACTTATTTTTTGTTTAGATTTTATTGTTTTACATGTAACTAGGTAATATAGGTACCAAACTTATACATAAATATGTTTGGCTCAAATCTGAGACGTGATTCTATAGAAATTATTCTTAATTATCGGGTGTATGCAAGCAAAGCCTTGAGCAACAGCTGACAATATATACGGTGACTGGTAATTAGTGACCGATACTTAAACACGTGCTTGTACTCATGATAACAGACAACTTTTACTATGGGACCAAACCTGAAATCGCGAAAAAAAATCAGCTGTTCCCTACATTTATCTTTGTCTATTTCGTCAAAATGTAGGGAAAAGCTGATTCTTTTTTCGCGAATTCAGGTTTGGTCCCATAGTAAAAGTTGTTTGTTATCATGAGTACAATCACGTGTTTAGGTATCGGTCACTAATTACCAGTCACCCTATATATATATATGTATATATATTATGTATTTTTGAAATGTTCTAATTAAACCCTTTCATTTGATACCCAACTCAGCATGATTAAAAAAAATATTTTTAGGTCTTGCTTTATCTCCACTAGAGGGCGCCATATTCAATTTAACGTGACGTTACGTCACATATAAAGGCTATGTGCGGACGGTTAAGATGCTTCCAACCTTCGATCAACAATATTGTTGATCGAAGCTTCCAACGATACGTTATTTGTCAAATTATGACAAGTAATTTAGAAGTTATGAGGGAACAGATGAAAATACATACATACTACATACCGGTCAAAATCATAACCCTCCTTTTTGCTTCGCCGTAGTCGGGTAAAAATGGTAGGTACTTAGTTGTGAGTGTATTCCTTATATCATTGGCATCATATTCAGCCGTACTCTTCAGCTGAATACAGACATTTATTTCTTGGTCCCATGCCCTCGGTCCTCGGTCCTGCTAATCGCTGCCATAACTCTCACTCTCCGTAATATCGTCAACCGATCTCCCAGCTGGACGCCGCACGTTCTTTCTCGATCATCGCTCGCCATTCGTTACGTGGTTCATGCTACTTTGTTGCTATGCTCTATGGTTCTTGCAAATACGTCAACATTATCAACATACATACATTTTGTAATCAATGAAAGTCAATCAATCTGGATTTACAACAGATCCGTATTTCCCAATTCCCATGCTTCTTTTAGACATATTAGTTTATTTCCTCAGATTGTTTAAGAGAAGAATATTCGCGACACAATAACAAGATAATTCACAGCCACTCATTAACCCCAGTACTTTAGAACTTCGGTAAAACCACAAATTGCCGGAGCTTACATTAACTGCCTTCGTTAATCCAAAAATAGGTTTGACGTTTTATAAATAGGATATTATACTCCTAAATCTGCGTGTATGAGACCCTTTTGATTTTATGTGGAATATTTACTGGAACATGGGTAGCTTGTGACATTAATTGACATTTGGAGTGGCTCGGAATCCCTCACGGGGTTGAATATGTGCGCGTAGAGACATAAATATTAAGGGCGCAGTTTGTAATGCCGAGGAATCGGGTGGATTCGAGAGAGGTCGTGAGGAATCGGAATGGTAAGCGTTAAGTTTTTAGGGAAAATGGGTTGAGAAGATTGATGATCGGTTGATTTTATCGATGTTTTTACGGGTATTCTAAAAAAGGGACTCCTTCCTATACTTACCTATTTATTTGTTTTGTTCAGAGTACCACACTACGCACCTACCGAGTCTAGCAAGAGGGCTTGTAGCTCGTCTAGCAATGGGTAGCTCAATTTAGTATTGTATCTATTCAGTTTGAGACCTCTGTTCATATAGATAAATCGATTTTTAATTTGTTAAAATAATTTAACTAACTTCTTCTCCGTGTCAATGGCACGACAGCGTTTGGGCAGCGGGATTCTCCGAAATGGTTACCGCTACCCCGGAACATAAAGGGCTAAGGAAGGAATACGTGTGGGTTTTCTCCCTTCCGCTCCACCCAGAGCGGGAGGGGTCATTTGATTATTACCCATCCTCACAAAAAAAAAGTGTATCCATATTGACCCCTCACTTAGCCACTTCCGCGGCAATGACTAAAATCCTTCATTACAAGACCAATGCCTCGATACACCGCCTAGTACCTAACAAGTTATATTCAAAGTTGAATTATTTAATTTCTTCTTCGCTTCATGCCGCTTCACTGTATACCTTCACAACATGACGAAAAAATATTAATACCACCCTCAAAGCACACATAGTTTTATAGCATTCTTTCACGAACAGCCCCTACCCAGCTACCCTGTACGGTAGGGTGGAGCCGAGCTGCTCCGCACACAGGCCTTCACAACCCTTCATGAATAGACGACTATTTTGGACATTTTCATTCATGCCACTACATTAGGTTACCTGCATATATATATAAAAGTACAAAGAAGAGATCAAAGAATGAGGAGCAGCTTCTTTCGGCGGGGTAGTTTGAAGAGCAACGGTTATTATAACGGTGTGATAAAACGCGTATGTAGTCACCTTGTTTATATGATTTGAGGTAACAATCACATATTCAGCAGTGTAAGTTTTGTCATAAATAGTCTTTGCGGATTCTCATTCTTCGTCTCACTGGCAAGAACTGCCAGGGTTATTCATATTAATTAGGATACAAAATATTAGCCAGTCAGCCAGATAGTAGAAGAACTGTCCAGGGTGCGCGGGACATACAAATAAGTACATATCGCTAATTGTGAACTATTGTACTTCTTGAATATCACCAGGCGTCACCAAAACAGAAGCGCGTTGTTGGATTTTCAACATTCGGCTCAGCGTTCAAAGTTGAAAATCCAACAGTGATTACAAAAAATTAGGTGTCGTCTATTGTTAGTGAAAATAGACATAATTAAGGTTACAATATAAGTACTAGACTCTGATATTGTTAAAACACCATGCTCTACCATACTCGTAACCATTCTCGTAAATTTCCCCACAGTTATATCGCCCGCGACGTGTTCCAAACATAATGGATTGTAGCTGAAGAGTGCTCCGCCATCGCATGCAGATGTACTCAGGGGATAACGCGCTGGTGAAGTGTGCACCGTGAGGGGATCAATTGATTTGTACGTCATCGCGGGGATACCCGCAGGATTGGGGGTGATAATGTATTAGGCTTGTCGATTATGTCGTGTGCGATACGAAAAAAAACGCTGCGGTAAGGAAAAACGGTGGTCTACACTTGTAAGTTAAGTCATTTGGCATTGGACATTCGATGATTCGGAACTTACCTATATTTAGATTATTCAATAGATGTCTTTAAACATTATGCAGCAGTTCCACATGTCATTTCAAATGAAAGCTTTTCGACGTTAGCATAAAACCAACTGAATAAGCTACAAAATGTAAAAAGCTGTAGGTAAACAGGAAGCTACCCCCGACAGGCAAAAATACGTACTTTCCACATAAACCTTATCTGACGCAACATTTAAAAACATATTCACAATTACGTCGTGATTTAGTGACACCCTTCCCTTGAAGTGGCGCGCAGCACGACGCCGACGTGGTGCAGGCAGCCACCCCGCGCCCCCCGCGCCCCCGCCGCGCCCCCGCCGCCATCCGCAACATATTCTATGAGCATGACGCGACTTGATGCCTCAGCTGACAGCCCTACAGATACCGACTTACTCTCAGAGGAAAACACTTTCTTATTCAACCACCAACTTTGTTCTGCGAATAACTACCCCCAAAATTTTCCCTATAACCGGTACAACAAGGTACAAAATCGTATAGCGGAAAATTTTTGACTAGTGAAAACATGAAAAGATCCTTGCACAGGCAATCTCACGCTCAATGTCGCTTTATCGTTATAATGGAGATTGAGTGTAAGCGAGACACCGACACTCGTTAGAGGGAGACGCTGAGTCTTGATGAAATTCATGAAGTCAGCCAAGATACAAGAATATTTTGTTCATGTCAGTGAATTTGTCGGCCCCGCCTTATGGAGTCGGAGTTATTTTAGGATTTTATCTTGTACGTTGTTTATCTTGCGCCAAAGTTACTGGGTCAAAAAATTAGCTCAGCCCTTGTTATAAATATACACGGGGATGTTGTCTTATTAACTTTTGTAAACCTTACATTACTGTTCCGCGCAGCCGCGCCCTTATTTCGTTTCCCTTTGTTTTGCATCTACGCCCACAGTTTGTTATAAACTTACATCTACAGCTGGGGCCCAAGTCTGCTATTTTTATAAATTCGTCATTCCAACACGATCCCATTGTCATTTTGCTAAAAGTTCGTAATCTGCTAAATTCATAATGGTCGATCATTGGTCGGTCAATGGTCTGAGAAAAACTACTACTAAATTTCATGCTAGATTTCATTTAATATATTTTCACATATTACGCATTAGTTTTTGCAATCTGATGTGGTAAGAAGTTCGTTATTATGTACGAGATTACCATTTTAAGCCAATTCTTTCAATGGAGTGTCAGCGGTTGACCATTGGAAAGTCATAATGACGCCATTATATTAGTAGATTACCAAACTTGTTAAAATCAACAATTATGAAATCAATGATAGACCATTCTGACACTATTGTAATAGCAGACTTGAGGCCCTGGACATTTGTCGACCAACAGCAATACTACTTAGACCAGTGAAGCGATGAACGTCATTCATAGACGTAAGTCTGGTTGAAGTCTAGGGATTATATCTGACTGTGCAACAGTGGACACTACAGTTGTTGTGGAAATATTACGAACTTATGGCGCTTAGTCTGCGCTAGTAGAAGGTATACCTAGAAAAAAAAACCAACCGACTTTAGAAAAAAAAACACTAAAAAGTGGATTTTATTAAATTTATTAATTTTTCTTTAATTTCGGAAGTCCGTGCCAAAAAACGAAAATGCGAAACTAACGACACCGACTTTCGAAATTAAAATTAAAATGTTTGTTTTGGAAATCGGATGTTTTTTTTTTTTTATTTGTAAATTTTTTTTTTACTTTTTAGCTGTACCTACCTCACACAAGTTCATATAACATTAATTGCTACATAAATATCAGTGACAGAAATCTATAAACGTCATCAATATAAATTAAGTGGAAAAAAATCATATTATTGAAGCTAACTCAAAAACTACCCAAACAAAGTTAATAAAATTTATATGGGACTACCCCTTTTTTTTGAGGTTGTGAAATCGTCTTATGACCCCTCCCGCTCTGGGTGGAGCGGGAGTGTCAGACTTGTACTGACTAAAACCCACCCGTGTTCCTTCCTTAGCCCTTTATGTTCCGGGGTAGCGGTAACTCTATCGGACGATCCCGCTGCCCCGGCAAGCTTCGGCCCTTCCCTATTGCTGACATCTCTTTGAGGCGCGCGTGGAACACGTACGCGCCGTCCAGCACGGGCCTGGTCCTGATCGGACTCATGACTCTCCGTCCGCAGGCCCGCGATGGGACCACCCCTGTGGCATACCATAACCATTAAAAAAATGAGAGGATTTTGCAAATCCGTCTATATATGACGGAGTTACGAACATACATAAAAGAAAGAAAAACTATAATAAAATAGTCGTATACTTAAACCAAATTGAGAACCTCCTTCTTTTTTTTAAGTTAGTTAATCAAAAAAGTTATGCCCCAATTTACTTGCAAGATTAGAGGTACTCCAATAACAACTTTGACAGAAATGAGGGTGTACCGTAGTATACCTATTGAACACATCTGCGTACCTCTTTAGAGGTACCGGCGTGATGTTATGTTGTGTGATAGTTCCGTTGTCTGTCTCCGAAACTCATCATCAGATCTTTACGAAATTTAAATATAATATGACGGAGTTATGCCCGAAAATACATTAAAATATATTTATATATATATAAAGATCCGAAATGAGAGCCTCTTTCTTTTTTAAAGTCGGTTAAAAAGGCAAACAATGATACAATGTAACCTAAAATCACCCCTGAAAATAGACTGAAAAAGTTCTTACAATGTCTAACCAGTTTTGATGACTGCGTTATAGTGCTGTCAGACTTATTACCTTCAGGTTGTAATTTGCTACATTTTAAAACTAGTTTATGAGAAAGCACTTAAAGGTATTTTTAAACGATTCCAATGTTACAGAAACACATTCGGCAGTCGTGAGCGGAACGACAACATAAATAGCATCGTTCCCCCATAGTCAGTGAAGCAAGGCTAACACATCCCCTCGTACACATGCACCATACTTATATATACCATACACTCGCAGGCAAGGTCCGGTGACGTGACGCGCCATGGGAAACAAAACAGTGCTGCGAAACTAGCACTAAAGCCCGGAATACACATGCCTGTAACTTGCACAAATGTCTGCAAGTAGCTTGCATACCGTGTGCCATAACAACTTCTGATTGGTGAATACTATAATGGCATGCAAGCTACTTGCATATTTTTGTGCAAGTTACAAGCATGTGTGTTCCGGGCATTACATAATGTAATGCGCAACGTTACGCCGGTGAGTCTTGGTGGGGTAGACCCGGGCAGATACTGGGTATAAAGTATTAGAAAGAACTGGGAGCCAGCCAATATCAGGCATAATATTATAGTAACAAATAAAATACACCCAGTAACGGCATCCGCTTATTTAATCTCCATTCTTAACTCTGATAGACAGTGGTGCCGATTTCCTTGTTCTCAAACTAAATTTAAGTACAGTGAATTTTGTATTTTCTATTTAATTAAGAAAAGGACAGAAGATAAATTTTAGTTTAGTCTTAGCGAATCAATCAGCGCCTGACACTACTCCATATAAGTTTAGACGTTATTAAAAACTTGCCTACTAAAATTACATTAATTTACTTCAGGTGCTG
The DNA here is from genome assembly GCA_949316385.1 of Globia sparganii. NCBI lineage: Eukaryota > Metazoa > Arthropoda > Insecta > Lepidoptera > Noctuidae > Globia > Globia sparganii. Next base: position 22,084,886 of record OX438669.1, read on the forward strand.
ATTAATTTGACAGGACTAAAATTTATCTTCTCTCCTTTTCTTAATGAAATAAAAAGAAAAAGATTCATTGAACTTAAATTTAGTTTAGTTTATGAACAATAGAATCGGCACCAATGCCTGCCTAATTTAAACTCAAGTCGCAGAAGTCAAGTTGTTTGACGGTTTTTACCGATTTCGCTTCGTACTTTAGTTGCCAGAAGGCTCAGGTCTTGGGATCCCACTGTATCGGTCTAAACAGTTGTTGGTGATCTTCACGCGAAGCCTCATTACTTCCCACAATTTTGTAAAGGGGACTAAACTCTTGCAAATGAGTAAGTTCCAACATTGGCCACGGGGTGTAAAGTGCCTAATGACCCATGATTCCCTGATAACCTTCCGGCAGAACACCGGATTCGAACCGTACGGGCTTTTGCACGCAGGATACGTATTTGTATACAAGAGAAATATTTTGGTATTTATTGTATCTTATGAAGATAGGCAGTCGCTCCATGTAAAATACTGGTATTCAGCTGCATCTGATTAGACTGGAAGCTGACCCCAACATAGTTGAATTGTATCTTATGAAGGTGTTCATTACTTGAATTTCCTAGCGGATTGGTGATCACTAGGTTTCTATTGGCGGAAGGACGCTGATGGCACAGTGATGGCGTTGATGCTGGTGGCTCTCGGTAGACACCAAGAGTTACCAGCATAATCGCCATCAGTTTTACTCTTGGGTAATAAGACTATTATCCAAGAATAAAACTATGGTGGTCTATTCTCTGCTGGAACCAAGCCATCCATGTCAAGAAGGACAGCCTCTGTCCACTAATGATTTGGCCTCAAAACTTCTCACACTCGAAGGTCCTCTTCACCAAATACTTAGATAAGAATGACAATAAAACCTACGCTACCATTTCTGAAAGTGGTTTCACGCATTAAACCCTGTCTCACAATAAACATGGAGATACCATCAGAATACCATCACAATCAATAGTTTTCATTCCATAACCCTTTAAGTGACAAGCGTATACAATCGAAACACACACCACAAGGGGTCATAAAGACCCTTATTTCGAAAATTTGATAGAGCCCGCATATTAAGCAGTGAAGGAAAAAAGAATAAAACATTAAAAAGCATGGATCCTTTTGGCAGTGGGTAGTTAAGATCGGGTTACGTTTGGGTCGAATGGGCCGCGGATTGCAATATGTTACGGTTAGCTTTTATAGGGTTATTTATATCGATTTGCCGATATAAAAATATGGTTGTGCCCCAAAATTGGTAATGAGATGACTTTATTTGATTGTACATTTAACTCAATGGGTTGTACGTTCTCTGCATAATATGGATACTTGTTTTATTGATAAGTAGTCTATGTGTTTTACCTGTTATTTGCCAAATTTTACTTAAGAGCTACTTTTTCAGATTCCAAGCAAATCCCTTAGTAACAATAAGAAGATACGTGAAAACAAAAAATAAAATCGCCGTGTTGTTTACGTTCGCACAGTGTGCTGTAGCCTGTAGTACACACTATGCGTGTACGTATTACGCGTATAAGCGAACTAAAGTGTATTTTTAGTGCGTGTAAATTAATCGTAACTGCCTGCTACGCATAGTGTTCTGGGTGGAATGGGGCCGCTAGGATCATCTCGTTCTTTTTTATTTGGACGAACTAGGATTTGAGAAAACTGGATGCTCTTTAACAAAATTTAAATATAATGTTAAATAAAATACATGTGTAATGTTTTAATACCACAACAGCCTCATCCATCATAAATTATGTTTGATAAGTAATAACTGATAGCATACATTGATCATTTGTTTACCTCAGATAAAACATACAAATGTAGGTAGAAACCGTGATATTCACATGCTTATGACGGCAGTTTGGTGTTGATTACAGCACTGCAGTATTTTAGAATAGATAAGCGGAAATATATCGTTACTTAAGATACGATTGATAACGAAAAAAGGTAATGTACAATGATAATGACCAGTGACATATTATCGCACTTGTTTATGAAAAACTGCAAATTTTCCATACTCAGTGCAATTGCAGAAAAACTAACTAGCTATGACAATGAGTCATTCTAAAGTTCGTCATACCTTCACGTGTTCATTAGTGAGTTACTGACTATACAATAAATCCGTCTATTAAACTACTAGCTGCCGCCTGTGTGGGTGTCGGAACATATCCCACGGGAACGAACCACCGAGATTAAAAGTACCCTATGTGTTAATCCTGATTATAAACTATCTGTGTGCCAAATTTCATCCAAATCTGTTCAGCCGTTCCGCCGCCACACATCGTTACAATATATATTTTTTAACCGACTTCAAAAAAGAGGAGGTTATCAATTCGGTTGTATTTTTTTTTTTATGTTTGTTACCTCAGTACGCCGTCATTTATGAACCGATTTGGATTTTTTTTTTTTATTAGAAAGGATATGCTTCCAGATTGGTCCCATTCTTGTCAAAATCCAGTTCTGATGATGGGATCCATGAGGAATTGAGGGAACTCCTCAAATATTATAAGCATTTATATAGCAATTTTGGTATTTTCATCAACATGTCAAGCATTTGCATTCAAAAAGTATAATTTGGTGAAGTGGAACTGATGAAGGAGACCACAGATAGCCACAGGAACTCTTCAATGATAATAAGTATTTCACGGGTGGCGATAAGATATCTCGATTAAGATAGTTAAGCGACTATGACGAAGCAAATTTAAATAAATGGTTCTGACGAAAATGGTACCATCTAACCGATCTGATGATGAAGCTGGAAGGTAGGTACCGGAACTTCGTAATAAAACCATGTATTCTAGCCTTGTTTGGGCTTATTGGAATTGTCATGAGATGCACGCTGACTATAAAAAGTAAAAAATAAAAACTTTTTAACAAAAAAAAAACAACCGACTTCAAAAAAAAAACACTACAAAGTGTAAAATAACTTTAATTTAATTTTGGAAGTCGGTGGCAAAAACGTAAATACAAAACCAAAGACACCGACTTCCGAAATTAAAATTAAAGTTATTTTACACTTTGTAGTGTTTTTTTTTTGAAGTCGGTTGTTTTTTTTTTTGTTAAAAAGTTTTTATTTAATATGAAATGTTCAGTGTTGGCTTCGTTACTACATATTTTATTATAATGTAGAATAGAATAGAATTAATTTCCAACGTAAGTATTACATTGTATGTAACCACAACTTAAGACTAAGTATTAATCATAATAATTAAGTACTTACAATAAGTTTCCAAAAACAAGCATTCTTAAAAATTAATCATCCTTAATTAGTAATCATTTTGTAAACGATACATGATACGTTTTTCTTTGAATTTCAACCAAACAAAAAAAAAAATAAATAAAAAATCTGATCACAGATAATATAATACTCTAATCTGATGTTTGAACAAATAAACTAAATGGCGGTAATACAGATAAAAATTCTTTACCTTCCGCGCTAGTCATAGACTGTGCTACGGCAAGGTAAGGATTCTCACTCTAGAAATACCAACTGTAAGTTAATTAACATAAGGACAGTTATCCAATATATGGTCATAAAGGAGTATACAAAGGATGTGATAACCGCTAATGAGTTTGGCGTAAACAAGTAGTACATGCAAAACTATCAGACAACATGACTTATAACAAGTCATAAGTGTTATTGTCAGTTCATAAATCAAATAGGTACCATGTTACAAAATAATTTTACAAATATTTTATATCGAAACTATATTATACTTACTCATATTAAACAAAGGTATTATGGAATTTAAAATAATATGCTAATTTGATATAGAATCATCTCAGCTATACTTACTTCATTCGTGAATGTATGTTATGTGTATATATATTATGTTACATAGAAAATATACAACGTGTAACGTTAAATGCGCAAAACCTCATACACCCTTAGAGCACAGAATAATTATATACAGTATTCCATCTTCATACAAACGGACGATGCGCGAGCAATGCCTACGTGCCTCGATCTCGGCATTCGCTCGGCAGGCAGACAGTCGCGACTGTGCCGCAGTGACGAACGGTCGGTGTGTTGTTTTTTTAACAATAACCGCGTGATTTTTTCACTAAAAATAAGTTCAAGTACATATTTAATATGACGAGTAGGATATATTGTGCCGTTTTTGGTTGCTTGAATTCGTCAATAACGCATCCAGGGATAACTTTTTTGAGATTACCTGGAAACTCTGAAAGGTAAGACCATAAAATAATTTTACTTACTAGTAGGTAGGTACATAATGTGTCTTTTTAATGGATAAGTATTTCCTTTTATCTCCCGAAAAAAACGATGTCTGGATTAATAAAGTGAATAGAGTAAAAGAAAGTGATTGACAGGAGTGAAATAGGTAGTTATAGGCGGTTCATGAATCATGATACGGTAGGTACTTACGCTTGTGTTAAAAACCTCGGGGCATGTGTGTTTTGTTTTGTTAGTTTGTATAATTCAAAGTAAAGACGTGGTTTTTTTTATTAATAATAGTTGTTTATTGTACTGTGTGTATGAATAATACTAGAAAAAATTAATTTGACCGTCTGTCTGTCACTAGATAGTTGAAATTTTCTCAGATTAAGTATTTCTGCTGCTGCTATAACAACAATTATACCACTAAAAACCGTTTTTTTTTCTCGGTATTAATAACGACAACAACAGCTAGACTCATGAGATATTCACAGAATATTTAGATATGTGATTTTAAAACATTCGTAGCTAGCTGTTCAGCTTGGCATTGGTGACCAAAGAATTTTTGTTTTGAGTTGTTGCGAGTTGTAGGTACCTAATTTATAGAGACGTTAATAAGCTAAGATAAAAAGTTATTAAAATTACTCGTCAGCTGTTTCTTGCATTTTAGTTGAGTAGGTAGGTGTTGAAGTTTGTAAAGATTGGAGTTCTCCACCTTGTCCATGTTTCCCAAAACAAGTTTTAATTAAGCTTTATATTAGAATGCGGATTTTTTATACTTGAAAATTTAATAATAAAGCGTTTCGTACGTCTCAGTCAACGCGAAAATATTTTTCGGTCGCAAATCTATAAGACCGATTTGTTTTTCAAACATAAACATGGTTTTTAATTAAATCTACCAATCAAAAAACAACATGCATTTTTATTGAACACTTTCTATTCAATTCACAAAGTACTTGTTTTATTTTTTTATGTAAAATAAAGTATATTTACAGTCACAAAACTAAATGGAAACACAAAGTAGGCAAATGTAATTCAAATGCTGGAGGCGGGCAGCCCTATCGCATGTTTACGTACCGCGCGGCTGTAGGCATTTATGTCCTAGATACGGCCGAGTTACAATACTGTATATAATTATTCTGTGCTTAGAGCATTGAGTTAAAAGAACTAAACTATTTTTTAAAGCTATTTTTATTAAGAAAATCGTGTTGATTACTTACATTACATTACTTTATGCATACAAAATTGAGTCTTTTTGCCTTAAAATAAAACTTAATTTTCTTTGGCTCAATCGGCGCGTAGTATGGCAAAATACATCATTTTTGAAAAAAAGACTGAAATCGATTCAGTAGTCAATTATGAACAAACTATTTTCAGGTTTTGCGCATTTAACGTTACACGTTACTTCTCGTGTTATCAAAATCAATTAAAAAAACAGAGTGCTTAACGTGTCGAAAAATAAAAAAAAATGTATAATATTTACAGTGAGTCGCATCCAAGTGTTGTAGTCCACGCTGGGTCGGTCGCTCGCGTACGGTAGGCTAGCATCACAGTGATCTGGTTCTCAAATGACCGGTTCTATATTGTTTTCGTCGATTTCTTTATACCTAACTACCTACATTTTATATTTTAACGGAAATGTAAACTAATCTCGCCTTAAGAGGTATTTTAATTAATAAAATAGTAGGTTAGACTAATAAATTTAAAAAAAAGTAAACACATAATCATTTTAAGAATAATAAATAACATAATAAAAAACGTTTGTAATATTTTGAGAGAATTATGTTCTACTAGCTTTTGCCAGCGACTTCGTCCGCGTGGAATAATGACTTCCGGAAATTGAGGCACTAACTCTCATAGAGTTTAACCGATGTGCTCTTTCCTCTGCCAATTCTTGAGAACGCGTATTTCTCATTCAACGCGTTTTTCAAGACAATAGCGGGCGGACGCCGGCGTCCGCTTGGGTCTTGAATAACTAAAAATATATAACTACGTCTAATATATAAAATAATATATAATAAAACCTACTTCACTTAAAACTAAATACCTATAACTACTATAATTAATAATACCTATACCTATAATTAATAAAAGTACCTACGCTTTTACCTACTGAATATTAAAAAAAACTGAACATAAATTAACCAAAACTTACCTACTACTAACTAACTACCACTAACCTATTACTACTTCACCTAAAAAGAAATCCTGTTTTCCCAACATTTCCCTTCACTGCTCTGCTCCTATTGATCTTAGCGTGATGAAAAGTATACTATAACCTGCCCAGGAGTATGAAGAACAATTGTACCAAGTTTCGTTGAAATCCGTCGAGTGGTTTTTGTTTCTATAACGAACATACAGACAGACAGACAGACAGACAAAAATTTTACTGATTGCATTTTTGGCGTCAGTATCGATCACTAATCACCCGCTAATAGTTATTTTGGAAATATATTTCATGTACAGAATTGACCTCTTTACAGATTTATTATAAGTATAGATAGGTACATTTTTTGCATAAAGAAGTCATTCAAGTAGTAGGTACCTATTAGGTACTCGTATGTATGTAATGAACAGCCCAGCATGCACCATTACATTCTTGATATAAAAGTGTTGTATTGCAACGTATTGTCAACCGGACCGGTGCACGGTGCTGCTCCGCGCGGACAAAGCGCCCCATCGCACTCCGAATTATTTCAATTAACAATAAGCCGACTGGTCCACTCAAGGGTGCAGTTTCGTTGTTTACAATCTCCATAATCAAATATGGGAATGGGAATTTTATTTTTAATAAAACTTTAGGCTTTAAACAATATGACCCAAGGATCCAAGCATAAGATATGACTTTTCAATTCGTTAGCGTCCACAAGTATGACTTTGTATTACACTATATAGTATACCCAGGTAGACTATGTATTCGTAGTTACATTTCTATACATAATATTTTAAAGAGGTATTTAAGAGTTTGTTTGTAGCGGAACTACAGCCTATCGATTCTGTAAAAATCTCACCGTGATAACATAGGTGAAGTGAGCGTGGAGTGAGCTGTCAGTGTCATCCTGATGCTAGGGATTGATACTCTTGATAGCTCACAAGCTCTAAGCTCACTTCACCTAACTTTTCACGGTGAGATTTTTACAGAATCGATCGGCTGCACGGCTCAAGTTTTATTTCACTATATCCCTAAGTGTAAATAGGGTAAATTTAAAACAATAAAAGAAAGTCTGCTTTACACGTGGTCAAAGCTGCGGGCGAAGCGCTAGTAAGTCAATTATAGTCAGTTGAAGTTCATCAAACACCTACATGTGGGACCGAGCACAGATTAAAAACCGACACAAACCCGCGCCTACCTCTGTGCCGGTCCCCTCACACTCAGCTAATTGTTCTACCGTCATAAAAAACTCATTACAACCAGCGTAATGATTTCATTACAGCCAGCGTAATAATTTCAGTTGACAACTCGTCACACCCGTTCTGATTGCTTTGTTACTATGTCGACAATAGTATGTATGTACATATATGTACAGTGTACGCCTTCGATGGAATACCATCTGTCTGTATGTTTTTTTTTTTTGCTTAAGGTGTTTAGTAGTTATTAAGTTCCTACCTACTGCTTATTTATTACTAGTTGCGCCCCGCGGTTTCACCCGCGTAAGTTTTGATCCCGTGGGAATATCGGAATAAAAAGTATCCTATGTGTTATTCTGATGTATAAACTATATTACTGTAAAGTTTCATCAAAATCCGTGCAGTAGTTTTTGCGTGAAAGAGTAACAAACATCCATCCTCACAAACTTTCGCATTTATAATATTAGTAGGATTAGTAGGACAGGATTAGTAGGAAGTAGGAAGTAGGATAGGATTCAGCTTCGCTTCAGCCCGCGACTTCGTCCGCGTGAAATTTCAATTGCAAAAAAGTCAAATCCAACATGTAGTTCCTGAGATTAGCGTTTTCAGACAGACAGATCGGCGGGACTTTGTTAAACTTTAAAAAAGGAGTTCTATGTTCGTCTGTACCTATGTATTTTTTATGTATGTTCATCGCTATTTTTATCAAATATGGAGCGATATATTGTAAACCCTTTTTCATTTGATAGGGGAAGCTCGTGCGGTGGTCCCAAAAACTACCAAAGCAAACTTAATAAATTTTATTAAGTTTGCTTTGGTAGTTTTTGAGCTATCTTCAATAATACGTAGGTATTTTATCCACTTCGTGTATGCCAATGATGCAATAAAACTTCCTGTCACTGTTGCTTACATAGCAAGTAAACTGGTATACGAATTCGTGTGGGGATAGATACGACAGCTAAAAAGTGAAAAAAATAAAAACTGACTAAAAAAACACTACAAAGTGAAAAAAAAACTTCATGTCTGAAGTCGGTGTCTTCGGTTTTGTATTTTTTAATTTGTAGTGTAATTATATTGATAAACAACACAAGGATTTCTGCGATTATAAGTTCGTGTGACACTTAAACAGATAGGATCCATCAAGTTGAAGTCTAACAAATAACTCATGTTTTGAAACTTTTTTAATACTTAGAACATATGTTACCCTAGTCGTTTACATCATCATTGTTTCTAAGATGAATCCCAGGCTTTTTTGAACACACTTTCATTTACTTCGTCCTCATGTGTCAGTGGACTCGCTAGTGACGGTTCAATCGAGTCCTGAATGTCAATGGGGAAGTCTTTCTCATCCACGTCTTGGTCTATTGAATCACTTTCAGTGTCTTCAATCGTTTGGTCTTCCGGACCAGGACCGGGAGAAGACCTCTGACCCTGGACTCTTGCCAAGTATAGTGCATTCTGGAACTCACTCTGCAACTGTAAGGCTATGTGCAGTGGCAGACTTCTCAGTTGAGCAGCGACATTCATACCGAAGAAATGGAACTCATCCTCACATAGATTTGAAGTGTTTATAACATTTGATGTATTAGGAGTTCCAGATTTCTCTGAATCGGTTTCATCGTCCTGACCTGTCATCAGTTTATTGGTGAGCAGTCTTATTTTTTTGCTTGCAGAGGGTTCTCGATCGTTAATAAGTGGTTGTACCTTTAGATTACATTCTAGTTTATCGGCAGATGAAGTTTGTGATGATGCGTTCAAATCCGTATGACTTGACGAAAGTAGCTTCCGTTTAAAACTATCGAATTTTCTTGATGTTTGTGGAATCTGAAACAAATGACTGAATGAAAATTCAGCAAGGATCTAACGGAATGTGGAACTTTCCTGGATGAATTCTATAAAATTCTAATAAAACAGGTACGGTCAGCAGCAAAAGTCGATTAACACTTCAGTGTTTTTAATCTCAGTTATTGGGCAAAACATTTGTTCAAAATTACAGCTGCAGTACAATGAAATTTCGAACAAATATTTTGCTCAATAACTGAGATTAAAAAAACTGAAGTGTTAATCGACTTTTGCTGCTGACTGTACACAGGCTACACATCAAGCTATAAAATCCAGTTTTAGCTGACCTTGCACTGTATAGGTTTTTCGTACAATCAGAAGTCAGCTTATACTGGTTATGTATAGCTTGATGTGTAGCCGTGCGTGCATATGCGAAAACTCTGTTTTACATACAACTAAATGAACTGGTGAAACATCATTAGGTACATCACAGACGTGATGGGTATACCGAAGTCGATATCTAATGAAGATAGAACAATATTTTGACCATATTTAATTCTGCCTTGTATTTTAAGTCAGGTTATTTTTTAACCAAATTGTTTAGTTTTTTTTATTTTTTTTCCAAGTTATGATTCCGAAATTGTTTAGGAACGTTTTATTAAGTACCTTGTTAAATAGTAGGAATATTAGATTAAGTTTGTATATTGACCGTGTTTCCCATTGAAATTGTTTCTGTTTTTCTTAAAAACTACAAAGACAAAATATGTACAGTCAGCAAAGTAGATAAGTATGCAGGGTCGTCGAATATAGTTGAAGTTTATTAAGAAAGCGATTGATGTTTTCGAATAAAATTAAATTTAATTAATAGAAAACAAATAGTTCATTTATTAAATAAAATTTCATTAGAAAACATCAATCGGTTTCTTAATAAACTTCAACTACATTCGACGACCCTGCATAGGTACTTATCTCCTTTGCTGACTGTACATAGCCAATACCGTCACCGCCATATTCTTTCAATAAAAACTTATTATTCATTATATTACATTTGAAGTCCGATTCTTTAATATCCCAGAATAACGACCAATCACGTTAGTTGAATTTAACACCACGGCTCTCATCTCGTCTGTGATTGGTCGTTACTTGCACGTCTCTGCTCCGGTCCGCTCCGCTTCGCTCGACGAAACGCATCCCAATAGCGGGATGCTCTATGCAACGGCGGTAATGTACGCGACGGAGGTATCATAGTAACGTGATGAATACGCTTGGTGGTGTAGCGAAAGAAAGAAAAAACTAAAAAAATTGTTCACTACTAACACGTTTAATTTATGATAAAAGTCCGAAATAAAAAAAAAATAACAAAAATAATATTAAAAGGTAGAAAAACAATAAAAAAGGCTTGGGAGAAAACTTGTCACAGTTTATTGTGCCCTTGAAGGTCTCAACTCGCTGACTTTAATGAGGAACCTTTACCACAAAACAGATAAGATTAATATATTGAAACATGATGAAAGAAAGACTATGTATAATCCAAGGGCAGAAAAATACATACCGCAAATCAAAAAAATCACCAGCAACAATAAAATAATTATTTTAAGTAACACAAGTCAATATAAACATAATAATATAGGCTTAAAAATTCCAAGATGTAAAATATTCTGGCCAACATCTGTGACAATATTTCGACAAGTCACCCATATTTGAAACGAAAAATCTCAACCGACTAACAAACAAAAATAAATTTTCTGGTTAGGCAAAATATCAAAGAAGAGGTAGAATGCATGAATGTGGAAAAATTAACATGCAGTATTTATTAATACTGCAGTGGGTAGGTACAAGCATTATCAGCCTATAACGTTACCACTGCATTTCTCTGTGAAAGGGAGTGGGCCGTAATCCACCACGCGGGCCCAGTGCGGGTTGGTAGGTAGAAACACCTAAATAAATGAAAACGTATACAACTGTGTTGTAGACACTGGTACTCACCGTTTTAATGTACTCTTTTTGTATAGTTTCACCCAAAAATGAATGCAGCGCGTCAAACCAGCGCAAGGTGGGCTTGTACAGCGCAGAACCCGACTTCATAGAATATCTTATCTTATTCAATTCCTGGTGGTAGTTACTCCTAATGTTTTTAATCTTTCTCTTGAGCAGTTGCACTGTAAATTTTTCATCATTGAATTGTTTTAGTAGAGCCGCGTAAGCGTCCGCACGGGCTGTTTGACTTTTGTAATAAAACGATGTCGGGTTCCACAAGCACTCGTGATTCTTATAACATTCGATGAAAAATAACGTCTTCTCGTCGCCCCAGCGAACCATTTTGAAAAACAAACGACAGTCGCTGCCAGCTACTGGCACACACGCACGCTGCCTCCTGCTCCGCGTCTCGAGGCCGACTGGCATGCTTGTTGTGTGACCCGCCTCCCCCGCCGCCCGCGCGCCCGCATCGATCTACTGACCTATGTATAGGTGTTTCAACTGCCTGGACTAGCTAGTATGCTATAATAACGTTTGTTTACCTGGGTGTAATACGCTTGCGTAGCCTTTGTAGGTAACTAGCGACCCGCCCCCGGCTTCGCACGGGTGCAATGTAATTTAATAAATTTAATTAATTAATTAGTTAATAATTTTAATTTAATGTTTTTTTTTAGCTTGCCGCTAGCCCCTGCCACCGATACCGCAGCAACCGCTATGTCCCTGCATTTTAAATCTGTAATATCTTCGAAAATATTAATTTAAATAACATGCTGTAAAGGGCCATATTGATCTATATTAAATGCGCAATGTATTTAAGGTACTTAATTGGATAAGGATTAATGCTGTATTGCTTAAAATCGCTTCGTAAATAAGCCATCATTTCTCGTAAAAAGTAAAGGAAAAAAAATGGTTATTGTGGGTTATCCCTAAGAGATAGACATATACCATCGCGGACTTTTTTGTAGACCTTTTTAAGGTGTACAATACTGTAGTACATTATTTTGATGTTTCTCATAGGGTTCAGCCAGCGTTTGCAATGTAAGCGCAAAAAAAAGGGTTTATTTACGACATCACATTAGAAACCTTTAAAATTATCAGTGTTTCTCTACTATATTATACATGTATTATACATATAAACCTTCCTCTTGAATCAAAACCTTCCTCTTGAATCACTTTATCTATTAAAAAAATCCGCATCAAAATGCGTTGCGTAGTTTTAAAGATTTAAGCATACATAGGGATATAGGGACAGAGAAAGCGACTTTGTTTTATACTATGTGGTGAAGGACAGCTTAGTCCCGTATTACAGAACATCGCTCAATACTCAAGCATTAAGTACTTAAAACTAGATTCAAGCCATTTGATTGGTTGAAACTAGTTTTAAGTAACGCTTGAGTTTTGAATGACGTTCTGTAATACGGGACTTAGGCCCGTATTACAGAACGTCACTCAATGCTCAAGCATTACTTAAAACTAGATTCAAGCCATTTGATTGGTTGAAACTAGTTTTAAGTAATGCTTGAGTATTGAGTGATGTTCTGTAATACGGGACTTAGAGTGTTAGTGCACACCAACATCTGGGCTATTTTCCGATAAACACAAGTCGCCTAAAAATGTTACTTATGTAACTATATCCTTACTAAATGAAGCTTCCTACAAGCCTGACATAATTGCTTCCGCGTGGATTCCTGCCTGCCCTGTTTGGCAGAAGAACGTGACTTGTATGTGAAACAAAAACATCCTTGATTATGTACAATACGATGTTAGGCAACACACAAGTCCTTTACCGTGATATGGTTAATAGTACACGTTAATTATATGACCGATACAATCAACGCCCACCAATCAATTTGCTGTTGCTGACTGTAGAGGAGTTTAAAGTCAGCTGTGCTGATACTGATACTTATAACAGTAAAAACATGTATGTATGGGAGTCGAACCCTGCACCACACTGAAACAAACCTCCGGAACAAACTCTAGCGACCAACAAACCCACTACAACACTACCTACTCCTCCGTTAATACAATAAAAAGTATATTGATATTCAATATAGTGTCATTATGGCACAGTATAAAAGAACACGCCATATCTTCACGACTATAACGGCAACAGCGGAGGCAGAGCTCTAGTTTTCGAATCGAAAACCACGTTTGAATATTCACAGATTGGAAATTGATTTAACACAAATACAGTACCTATGACGTGTTAGATTTTTATTTATATATTTTGCCTAATGAATATAAGCATGTAAGTACATGTTATAAGAATACATAAAGAATCGCATTTCAAATCATATTCAGCACATTTAACAATTTTCCTTTAATTAACATACATACTTAGCTGCCACAATCAAACTAATTTAGGAATTACAATATAGTGACTTATGCACACGTTGATACTTGTTGATAGTTGAGAACTGCGCGCAGACTGGGCTCCATCAACGCCTTTTGCTAACTACTCATTTGCTAAGCGGCCGGACATAAGTCATGAAGCCTTTCCAATTAAATAAAACACGTCGATAACAGTAGGGAACGGAAAATGCAACTTTGATGTGGGCAGAGAGAGACGAATTTTGAAACTGAAAAGAGCAATGAATTCCGTCGTCAGCCAGTTTCATCATTAGACCAGACCCAGCTCAGTATACGGAGCGCGCCACTTGTATGGTTGCTGACTGCCTGAATGAAAAGTGTGATAATAAAATAAGATGATTCACGATGATTAACACATAGGTATAGTGTAAATAAATGAGTTAACTAATGAAAACAAGCGTGTTATCTTAATTAGCGGAGAGACGACGGTAAACAAAAATATTATGTGCTTATGTCATGTACTTACTCGTTTCTAAAAGTTATGAAACCTTCTTCTATGAGTATCAATTAAATTCATAAAGTTCAAAATTTTTGGCAAGTACACTTACACTGAATCAGCATAATACGCTGATCAATCGTATGTAAAGTGAACTTCGAATAAGAAAAGTTTGCGAAAAAGCAAAAATTCTTCCTTCTCAAAATCGCCCTAAAAATAATGACTTCATCACTGACTTAATAATCTCCGTAAGTAATAAAATGGAATGAGAAACATACTCAATTTTCAAGAAGAATTCCCGCTTCCGTCGAGCAGCGAGCTGCCTATCAAATTACTAAATGTTACAGGCTCAAACAGTTACTGCGGCACCTATCATCAATCATACTCAACCTTGGAGACCAGCTGACCAGTTTACCTAGCCACCTGCCAATCAACCGATCCCGCACACTCGGTACAAGTTCCGGCCAGGTCCCGAGGGTGGTGGAGGTCAGGTGGAGCTGGTTCTGTCGACTCAGCGCGGATAGCAATTTCGCGCAAGAACTGCCGTCGGTTTGAACTCAATATTTGAAGTAACTCCTTTGAAGAGCATTGAGATGTTATATCTGTGAAATGTTAGCGCTCACTTCGATGGGTATTTCACATCCTTTGATTAATGCGATGATGAGTGGATTATCTCCTATTAATTGTCTTCAAGCCTTATGTTGTGTTGTGTTACACTCAACTTCTTAACATCCAATGCTGAATATAAACCTACGTATTAAAAACTTATGTGGCGAAGGAAGGCATGGTCAGGAAGCCTTACATGACTGGTCTGTACGTACACACGGTGCCCATCATATCCAATTATGGTGTCATGGTGGTGTTTTTCGTATAGTTAAACTATAGAATAAGTAATATCCCTGTAGGAACCACCACCTTTATTGTCGGAATTGTAGCTTCATGCCATAATTACTAACTTATTCCTTCAATTATTATTTCGCGCCCAACAAAACAAACGCCACAGAAAAGCAAAGTCCATTATTTTATCACGGATAAATAACGAATCTCCATTCGTATATAAACATTCATAATTAGTTAAGTAAGTAATTTTTTTTTTTTTTTTGTGGATGGGAAATCATCCAATGACCCCTCCCGCTCTGGGTGGAGCAGAAGGGAGTGTCAGACTCTTACTGACTAAAACCCACCCGTGTTCCTTCCTTAGCCCTTTGTGTTCCGGGGTAGCGGTAACCCTTTCGGACAATCCCGCTGCTTAAGTAAGTCTGTCGTTTCCTGCAAGGGCAGTGCGGACGTACACTTTCTCCGACGTGTGCCCTGCGCAACCGGCGGTGATAACAGATAAGACACTTAGCAACAGTTCAGTGTTTACATTGGCGGCTAATCACCTCGGCGACAACGATCACATGCAGCGCGGGGACAGAAGGCTCAGACACTTATGATGATGATCAAAGTCAGAATCCCTCATGTTCACAGAACTTGTTGTTCTGCCGACCTTTTCTCAAGTTACTTGCGTAACAGTTTGTCTGTGCGTCTGTACCTATATTATGTATCTGTATCTACATCTACACCCAATTATCGCTGCCCCTAATAATTACATCCCGAAACCACACTGTTCCAATACATTACATCTGCTACGTTCTGCTCAGTGCTACACTTCTTGTCCCGTGATCCCGTCTTTTCTCTTTGGCAGTTTTCAACGAGAACTTGTTTCAATTGAAACTACAATGAATCAACTGTAATGTGACCACACGTGCACGTGAATCATAATTAAATATAATTTTATCTTCAAAAACAAGTTGATCCATCAGCTTTATCTCCAGCCGCTATCTCTACAAGGGGATATCGATTCTGAGGTAATATCATAAAGTTTAAACTCCTTTGGCACAAAAATACATATTGAAAAACCGGTTCATTGCAGTTTTCAGCCATAACGTTTAAATTAATGAATGCCTTACGACAACACTTCGATCAATTTATTGATCGAAGCGACAACATAATAAAAAAAGACAACAATAATAATATTTAAGTAAGCACTTACATAAATTGTGTTATTTTGGTCCGTTTCGATTTCAACGTGTTGTGGTCAGTGACACCATCGCACGGACATTGTAGAATGGTCAACATTACCTCCAAAAGACCGGTTTGATACGAAACAAACCATCTGGCGCCTTATCGGATGAATTCAATTAAACTCGATTTATTGAATGACATATTTTGTACATAATCCAATTTAATGGATCACTACTCGACTTGCTAATACGCTGCGGCTTTACAATATCTAACTCAACTACCTTTTATAAAATTAACAAGTCAAAGGGAAACGGATACACTTCCCTCAAAAGATGGCGTGGGCAATTAATCATCATTTCAAAAGTTAAATTTTTACACTTTATTAATCCACGAGAATTCGCGGTGGAAAGCAAAAATGGGAGGACGACAGAGTAAACGCATTAAGAAAACAGGGGTCAGCCATCCAAGGTGTCGCGCCGTCAGTGTGGAGGTGGCCTGTGACGAGGACGCTCGTCTGCACGTCAACCTCATTAACTAACTCCTAGTGACGCTAATCAGGAAGGGTTGCAAGATTTAATAAAGAGACTTCTCAACGCTCAAGTTTGCCCTCTTAATGTGTTTTTGCTACTTTCCTCTTGAAGTGACGGCGTGATGTTAAATTATATTAGCGCTATGAGAGCTCTTCATTCTTCTGATTAAAAAGTTGGTTAACTCATTACTCTGACAGGAGTGCGGACAGTTCCGAACTTTTGATTGAGATACCTATTAGTTAGAAAGAGACTCTTTTCTCCACCAAGCATGTTCATGTTTTCTTTAGAACTTTCTCATGAGAACTAGATCTAGTCATGAGCTCAACATCAGGTGCGTTTGATAGTGGTACTGTATTATTAAATTAGCTTGGAGCATAGGCTACAACGCTACAACCTGAACTTTTTGTAAGGGTCGGCTTCTAATTTTACCATGTTCGAATGGATTTATTCTTCGTTCGTCCCGAAGTTTTGTCCCACATTCCAAAAAATTCTTAGTTTGTCCCATATCACAACTAAAGTTGTGTTTCGTCCCAAATGACAAGTACTTTATAGGTACACTCAACAAAAAAAGTACTTATTAGTACTTATTTGTGAAACAATATCTGTCTATATCTAAACAGGGTTACTTTTCAATGACCAGCCTAATTTAAGGATGTGGTACAGTCCATCAAACTAAACAACTTTCTCCATGGGACCAACATCGTAATCGCGAATAAAAATTCAGCCGTCCCTTACGTTTAGGTCGAGAAGGTATTGAAGTTTTCTATGGGACAGTTGATAAATTTTTCGCGATTATGATGTTGGTCCCATGGAGAAAGATGTTTAGTTTGTTGGTCTGTACCTTAAATTTGGCTGGTCATTGAAAAGTAACCCTGTATATAAATATAAAAGATAGAACTGACTGACTGACTGACATATCAACGCACAGCCGAAACTACTGGGACTAGGAATGTGAAATTTTGCACACTGCTTCCATTTATAATGTAGGGGAGCACTAAGAAGGGATTTTTGGAAATTCAATCTTTAATGGGGTGAAAAGGAGGATTTTGTGTGTATGAAAAATCTTATTCCTTGAGTTAATAAAATAGGCACGAATCTAAGTAAATTATTAATTTTCGCATTTTTTGTTTTTCTAAACTAGGGTAGTTGGGGTGTGCCACAGGCAAGCGCGGTTAAGCAGACGATGACAACCTCATAGGTTGAACTGCGAGATACCAAATATTAAAAAAAATGCTAGCTCAGTACCGAAATGTAAGAGGGTTCTTAATAATACGTAACCCTTTTGTTGCCGATTGTACAAAAAAGTGAGTTTAACATATACAAAAAAAATATGGGCCGTAGAAGGAATATAAAATAGGACGAAGCAAGAATAAAATATTTAAAATTATATTTTGGGACGAAGGAAGCATATTGTTTGGGACGAACCAGGAATTTTTTATGTAGGACAAAACTCAGTGGGCCGAACGAAGCATAAATCTTCGAATGATCTATATTGAGATGATATGCCTGAAGGCATATCATCTCAATATTAAGAGAAGCGTTTTTCACGGAGATACTTACTTACTTCCATCTGAGCTTCACATAACTGGAATATACCAAAGTACTTATTGAAGAGTTCAGAATCTAACAGTTTGTATATCGTACATTCGTGTATCATGAAATGTTTGGATTTTTTAAAATTTTTACTCAAAGTAGAAAAAAAAAATTAAAAAATTTCAACACCCACCTAAATTCCACTTCTCTCTGAAAATACCTGGAATTTTTAATTTGTTGAACTATTTCGCCGATTTACATGAAAAAGTATCCGAGTTGGTAGAATGCCGAACGTGAACAAGACTGTTTTTTATTATACAACTCGTTGGAGTTTATGGAATGCTTAAGTTACAAAAAATAGGTGAACTTCAGCAGGAGGGAACGCTTAGCTGTGCCTAACGCCTTGTCTAAAAGTATCTGATAGAACTGAAACGAACCTTGTCCAAGTCGAAACGAACACATCCATAGCAACACATGCATCTGTATTTAGAAGGACTCATCTGTAGCCCTCACTACTTTTGTGAAAATTGAGGTTATAAAACTGACTATAATTGTCAAATGAACAACATCTTTATGGTGATTTTAAATTAGAATTTCGGCTTTAATTATTCAAAGCATTCAATTCGTAAGTGGTACTACAAATTGGCACTCACAGGCTACATTCCACAGATACGTTTTCAGATCCATTTGTTTATATTTTCATTAGATACGTTTGGAACAGATCATAGATTCCTACCGTGCTGTTGGTACTCTACTTGTATGAGTGCCTGAATTATACGAGAAGTAGAGAGAAATACAATAAGAGAACGACTTCTTAGAAGTATATAATTATCGTACTTAACTAAATTATCGGTGTTATAAGAAGACGTAACTATGAGATAACTATATATACGAACATACACCATTGAAGTGGAGCACTCATCGGAACATCATACACGTGTGCCCTGCAGACCTCCCTTAACAACTGCCACTCAATCCAATTGCGACCTTAATGTCCAAAGACAAGAATCAAAATTGGACAATCGTAAGTTCTATTTTTAGATCCAAGAGACAAGTGGATGCTCTTATTATCAAAGTGCAGGCATTAATTAAAATGAAATTAGATCTGTCATTGATCAGTGCCAATGGGTTTTAAACCTTAAAAGAGTCTGTTTATGACTGAAATTTAGCTGATTTGTGGCAGTTGAGAAAAATAAAAGATTGAACGGATTCAGTAGGTACATTATGACGGAGTTTGGACGGTATTATGTGACATGCGTTCGTTGCTCAATATTTTATCGGCTGTAACGATTAAGTACTTTATGAGCTCATGATTCACGCTCTAAAGTCTAAAGCATGGAGATTATTCAGACAATAAAGGGAGTTTCGTTATTATCTGCTAACTGACAATGCTACAAAAACGCTGTTCGTAAATATTTAATGCAGTTGTTTTGTGAAATATTTTTTCAATACGAGATGGCGGCATTAGTTCCGATTTTCGCCACACGCCAAAAGATCCTTGTACAGCAACTGCATATGACAGATTTCTTATAATTTGCTGATAGCAAAAACCAGCTCGGCCTAGAAAATAACCTAACCTTATTATCCGACTAGGTAGAGAGTAGGGAGGCATTTGCCCTGCAGTGGGACAGCACAGGCTAATAATAATAATATTACCCGACTGCGTGACGCAAAGGAGGGTAAAAAATTGTTTATTCTGCACAAACTAAAAAAATGTCTATTATGATGTGTGAAATGTGGATCTAAGGGCGTGTCTAATGTGTTTTTTCTTTTGTTTTTAGGTCAATTTTTTTATCAAATCCTGCCTCTAATCAGACCATGCTCCACTTGCTAGGGCACTTGCAAGTGCCCGTTCACCTGCACATTAGATGACTTAAAAGAATACCAATAATGCTGCCATCAGCGTGGCCACCTACTGACACAAACAATATAAAAAAACTTTTTAACAAAAAAAAAACAACCGACTTCAAAAAAAAACACTACAAAGTGTAAAATAACTTTAATTTTAATTTCGGAAGTCGGTGTCTTTGGTTTTGTATTTACGTTTTTGCCACCGACTTCCAAAATTAAAATTAAAGTTATTTTACACTTTGTAGTGTTTTCATTGAAGTCGGTTGTTTTTTTTTGTTAAAAAGTTTTTATTTTTTACTTTTTATAGTCAGCGTGCATCTCATGACAATTCCAATAAGCCCAAACACGGCTAGAATACATGGGTTTATTACGAAGTTCCGGTACCTACCTTTCAGCTTCATCATTAGATCGGTTCGATGGTACCATTTTCGTCAGAACCATTTATTTAAATTTGCTTCGTCATAGTCGCTTAACTATCTTAATCGGGATATCTTATCGACACCCGTGAAATACTTATTATCATTGAAGAGTTCCTGTGGCTATCTGTGGTCTCCTTCATCAGTTCCACTTCACCAAATTATACTTTTTGAATGCAAATGCTTGAGATGTTGATGAAAATACCAAAATTTCTATATGTATGCCTATAATATTTGAGGAGTTCCCTCAATTCCTCATGGATCCCATCATCAGAACTGGATTTTGGAAAAAATGGGACCAATCTGGAAGCATATCCTTTCAACTAAAAAAAAAATTCCAAATCGGTTCATAAATGACGGCGGTAACAAACATAAAAAAAAAAATACAACCGAATTGATAACCTCCTCCTTTTTGAAGTCGGTTAAAAAACAGAAGAACAGTACCATCGACAAGAATAGAAGAATAAGGTCTCAAGTTGAAGGGCAAATTGCACGTTTTGGAGGCAGACTAATCAAAACCTCACATTCAAAATTGGGAGCATATCGAACCTTCAAAAAAAGTCTCCATTATAGGCTACAAACGTATTGAATTCTCTCGTGTTTATGTCAGGCCGTAAGCTGCTTGATCCGACATTAAAAGCTCGCCGCTGACACATGTATGTAGTTGCAAATTGAACGATAAGCCCCCTAACACCTCTGCTGTCAGCCTGGGAGCCTCATAGGCGCTTGAGTCGGAGAGTCGGAGACAACGATCATAGTAATTAGGGAGATAGCCATAATACTCTAGTAGACCTAGTAACATATTTTAATAATGATATCTTTTTTAAGTAATATTACAATATTATTACCTTAATATCAGTCTGTAACTGTTAAGTAGTGATGATCATTTTGATCTTCACGGTGGTCCACAAACTAACTTTGACAACCAGTTATTCAACGACTACCGTCGTCGCCCTCAAAGACAGACAGTCAATGAAATTCCCATAGTTATCTTAATACGTTTGGCAAACAAACAAGGTTCTTCAAAAAAGATTTATATGTCATATGTACGTATGTTGATACGTAGGTACATAAGACACATAAATCTTTTCTCTTTGAAGCATTCATCTTCAAAGAGAAAAGATTTTAACTTTCCTTTCTTTTTGAAGCATTCATAACTTCCAGACGGTAACACTGCAAATTGCCATACTGATTGCTGGCGGAAATAGGTGCCTATTAGTGGTTCTTATTCTGGCCATCCGCGCGATCCCTTCACAAGGTATTCCATCACTGACTAGAGATGAGACAAGGTCAAAATTGGCATAGGATGCTAATTTTGACCTTGTCCCGTCTCTAGTCACGTGTGTGCCAATTTTGGCTACATTCAGTCGTCCTTAGTTGCCAGGATCCGAGGCAGAGTACAAAATAATCACTGCACAATCTAGTGGGATTATAAGTGCCACGATACACATTAACATTATTTGACCACAATTCATGGGCTCTTGAATGATCTCTCGCGGAATAATTCAGTCTTAGTGACTGCGATATACAGTTTTTTTTTAACTGATTGATGAAAAGGTATTCCACTTCTATTTGAAGCCAATATCTTGATAAACCATCCTTGGTAGAGAATGCCTAAGGCATTAAGTCCGCCTTTGTACCTTTTTGTGCGAAAAGTTTAAATAAAAATAAATAAATAATAATAATAATAATAATAATAATAATTCTTTATTTCGGATTACTGGATCCATATGATGTGTTAGTATTACCTTAACCTATTGTTAGTGAAAATGATAATGCTTTACAAGAGTTTGTTAAATTTCTTCTAACATCTGTGGTTAAAGCACTTCAACTGGACGATAATAATTAAAAGAGAACTCCTTCCTCCACAATTCCTCTTCAAAATAAACTTTTTGTCAGTTCCCAGTTTAAGGTAAACGCAGCTATCAACGACCCATCGAAAATCTGTAGTTATTACCGACCTATAAAAGTAATTCGAAATCTTTACGTTTCCAGAACTATTCTAGCTTTAAGTAGGCAAAGTTACACACGCGTTTATTCCTTGAGCATCGTATACTTTTACGTTAGTGTGAGTAGCTGTCCAAAAAAGAGATAAAATACGTTAATTACTACGGGGCAGCGTGGATGCAGGACGTGTCGTACTGTTCCCTTGTTCCTTCAAGTAAGTACAGAGGCCAGCACATCAAGCTACCCCAATCTGTCAGATTTTCCCAATTGAATATGAACCTTATTCGTTTGTGCTAAAGTTGAAAATCTATCAAAGAAATTTGACAGATTAGGGTAGGTTGACCTGCTGGCGTCTGTACATGACTTTTCTATTTAAGACATTTATACAAACAAATGACGTCTATACTCTATCTTAAATTACTAAATGTATTCATCTATGTGTCAACTACTGATTTTTTACGACATTTTATTAATAAAAAGTAATTTGAAACGATAAAACTTTAAATTAAAATGGGATGGTGTTAGCTTCATCAGTTTTAGTCGTGGCAGCTATCAACGACCCATAAGTCGGCAATGGCAGCAACGTAACTTTTCGTTTTATTTTTCTTTTATGTTATTATATCACACTAACACAAATATTTTTATGGACCAGTTTAAATCTAAGCTATCAGTCTTTATAAAAATCTATTAGCGACTAAACTTTTTTGTCTAGTTTTTACCATTTAGCGTTGTCAATTTAACCAAAGTTAGGATATTTTTCGAGGATCGATATTGAATAGTTCCAGTATTAAATCATTGTTTTTGTGTTTAAAACAGTGTGCATTTGTTCATATTTTTGTGACATTAATCAATTATAATCTATTTTATAGTCTGAAGGTAAATTGAATTAAAATAACCATTTTTTTATGAGTCGGTAATACAATTTATGTTTATACTTACATACTTTATTACCGACCCATGAGGGTCGGCAATAGCAACTATAAGAAGCTATTACCGTTCGTATATAGATTATTTAGTTTCTCACCTACTTTTATGACATAATAGGTACCTATTAATAAATGCTACTTCTTGGCTAAAGCAACATAAAACATACCTACAATTATATTTTTTTCCAGAAGTATGGAGCCACAAAAGCGGCGAAAAGTATACAGTAAAACACAACTCGCCGAACCAATGACTGTGATGATTAATATTATAATTTTCAAAAAATGATTATGATCTCAATAGCATAATGAAATGTCCTTGAGTTTGAAATCCTTAAATTAAAATATATATGTGTATTAATAGTATTATGTTGATTAATTTAAAAGTTTATAATTATTTAGTTCATAGGTATTACTAAGAAGTACTAATTTGTTTTATTAAAAATAACGATAATAAAAAAGTACGAATAACTATTTGCATTTTTATTTTGTTTTATTATATTAAGATCGGTAATCATCATCATCACTAGCTTATATACATTCCATTGCTGGAAAAAGGCCTCCTCTCATACACGATCGGGAATAGCTGCATAAAAATCGTTAATAGCTTCACAGCCGTTTTTATGGGTCGGTAATTGCAACAATCGACTAAGTCACATTTTAAATTATTTTTTACAAGATAATCCTTTATTTAAATGTATTTGATTCAGTAAATACATTTTTTATACATAACACTAGCATATAAAATTAAACTATTAATCTTTAGAGGAACCAGTATACTAAAAAAATATGGTTGATTTTAAAATTGCCTTAGGGGGGTCGTTAATACCTGCGTTTACCTTACTTAATATTAAACCATCAATAAACAAGTTTCTAACAAATAGCTCACAAATAGCGAATTGTTTAAGAAACTCTTCAAAATTCTCCTCTTTAAGACAAAGCTTTTGAACGAAAATAACTAACGTAATTAAGAGAGTTGGTGAGATGACGCCATTGCGTAGCTGTTGTAGTAACAGCTCCTAACACGAGGACACTGGACAGGCAGACAGCAGAAGAACGAACATGGATAAATTACAGTGTTTAGTTTATGACCAAGGTGCCAATAAAATTGTTGAAAAAATAGTAAAATTGATTTAGTTTTGTTACTGCCTACTTAGTCTGAACATCACTGCACGCCACTGCTCTTGTGATGTACTCTGATACTGTACGATGTAACTCAGAAGGCATATCATTCTCTAAATGAATACCTAGACTAGACGATAGCAGCCTGATGCGACGCGACTCTGTTAGAACAATTTCTATGAAGACTCCATGGAAATTGTTCTACCAGACACGTGTCGCACTGTCGCGTCGTGCCAGTCTGCGGAAGACTTAAGGTGATTGCGCAGTGGTTACCGCGAAATTCAAATTTTTTTACGTTTTTTGCAATTTGCAGGTCTGTTTCAGGTTGTATCTTGATCAAAATTTGATTCGCGACTATAACAGGTACGTATCTAAACAATTATAACCATTAGAATCATTAACACATCTTCCTAACTTAGATTTGTACCACAAGAAGAAATCTCTCATGGAAAAGTGTTTGTGGTACAAATCGAAGATGTATTAATGATTCTAATGATTATAATTCTTTAGATACGTACCTGTCATAGTCGCGAATCAAATTTTGATCAAGATACAACCTGATACTGACCTGCAAATTGCAAAAAACGTAATAAAATTTGAATTTCGCGGTCTACCACTTCCCATTCACCTTAATGCAAATTACGTGGAGAATTAGTTGGTAAAATGATGTTGATTGCATGCATTCTCTAAATATATTTTTAATTCAACACCTAACTAGGTATATAATAATTATGTAATGTTTTTCTAATAATTCAAAGATGAAGAAAAAGAAAATTCTCTTCGCGGAATTGTTATCTTTGAATAGAATAAGTACCAAACTATCATTTAGTGAGCGGTAATAGATGTAATTCATGAATATTCTAAATCATTTCACTTTACAACAATTATATTCTGTCACTTAAATAATATCTGTACTCTGACAGAAGGCTGACAGTAATCTCTATGTTTTTATACCTATTTTATTTAAAACACCTTTTGATTTCGGCTGTTTTAATTTGTTTTGTTGTAGACGACATTTTTTTAGCCTTCTTAGTAGATAAATTCATCTTAGTTAAATCAACTATTAACTTGCGAGTCGAGCGAGTGATCAAAAGAACTGGCAATAGGATGGAAGTGGTAAGAATAGGTACCTATGTACTCGTAATATTAATTATCCGTTTAGTTAACCGCCTAGCCTTTTAACTAAACGGCGACCGTTCAACTAACGCCCTGGATGATGTTCAATTGTAGTTTATGTCGGAACAGGGCACCCCGACCAAATGGGTTAGGTTAGGTTAGTACTGTGATCAACCGCGTGCGAGCAAAGAGAGCGAAGCGAGGCGAGCACTACTTCCAGAGGCCAGGCGGTGAACTAACGGCTAAGCCTCATATTTTTACTAAGGCGTAGAGTTTGTGAAGTTAGGGCTTGTAGAGTTAGGGAGTGTAGAGTTAGAAGCTTGGCTCTAAATGAGATATGTAGGCCAATTTTCGTAATTTATAAACATACAAAATGTAATCGCAGTCTTAACTCGGCGACAAACAAATGTCAAAAACTTGTCAAAATGTAGGGAAATTACAGGTATTTTTGACAGATTGAGACTGAGATCAGACTGTGAACGTTCGTAAAATTACGAGAATTACATAACTTTTTGACAATGCGAGCCATATGGTCTCGTTTTGGCAACATTTTACATGAAATTGATTTTTGGTGGTACGTATTTCACTTTATGACTTTTCCAATAAAATTATTAAAATCGAAATTGGCGAAACAGATTGGTTCCGACGAAGAGTTCATTCAGTTTCTTGTGAAGGCCTGCGAACAATTCACGTGGGGTCTCTGAACCTTACGTGAATACGCATTACATTTTGTTTTAGTGAAGTTAGCTAAATGTGGCTCCTACTAAAGAGTTTGCTTATCAGGATCGTTATAGCCGCATAAATGATGAAGAATTGGCTATTCTTCTTACTCAGTGGCTCACACACCATGTGTACCGCATATTTATGTACGTACTGTATTACATATGTACCTACGTATACATATAGCCACTATAAGCCTTTCATCGCCCGCTAGTGTACCACGGCGAGCCCAAACTGTACGTAACACACACCAGCGGCTGGTGGCCGGCGACAGGGACCAAATGGAAACTTCCGCGGATGCTAGTGGACTTTATTTGTATTTTTGTCGGACACAAAGCCGAGAATTTAAGGTCCAATATCTTTTGAGAACGTTAACGATAGTAATTTGCGAGCGCTCAATTCATGATGTTCTTAGTGCACGGGAATATCGGATTTATTAATTAGGTACTTTTGTGGTTGGATACTTTTTAGAGAGAAGATTCTGAAATGCTAATTAACTATGACAATTATAGTGTGGCCAGTTGTTTTAATCGAAAATCAATGCTGCGTGGTGGTTCACTAATCCTAATGAAAAGTTGTATTAAATTCAAACCTCGTAAAGACATAGTTGAACTATCGGTTGAACATAGCATTGAACTGTCTTGTGTTGAGCTAGATAAGCATTTTATAGTGTGCGTTTACAGACCCCCAAATTATCAAAATTATTGTATATTTGAGTCAGTAATGGAAGATGTTTTGGCAAAACTTGCAACTGGTAATAAGTCAGTAATTATCTGTGGTGATTTTAATATTAATATTTTAGAAAATAATTTAAATACCAGTAGATTTCTAAATTTGTTTAAATCATTCAATTTGTCAAATGTGTTTATAGAACCAACTCGAATAACTACGACTACTTCAACGTGTATCGATAATGTTTTTTGTTGCTGCGACTATTTAGATAAAGCCATTGTTAATTATCTCCCTTCTGATCACAGCGGTCAAACTGTAACTTTTGAGTCCAACATGCCAATTCAAAAAGTGCAGATCCAATCCAGACCAATAACATCTGCTAATTTAAATAAATTCAATAGCACTTTAGTTTGTAAATTAAGTAAAAAGAACCTTACAATGGACAATGTTAATATTTTGTATAAAGAATTATTTTCGGTAGTCCAAACCGAATTCAATAATTATTTTAAAAAGAAAACTAAAAGTATCAGCCCTAAGTTTTTATTTTGTGACTGGGCAACTAAAGGACTTAGGAAAAGTAGGGAAAGACTTTTCGAGCTGTATGGCCTTAAGCCTTATATCAACACGGAAACTTTTAATAAGTATGTTGCTACTTACTCTAGAACATTTAAGAACGCTTGTAAGGCTGCTAAAGCCTTATACATTAGCAATAAGGTTAAATCAGCAGACAATAAAATAAAGACGGTTTGGAAAATTATCAATAATGAAACAAACAGGAACAAAAAGCATAATTCTGATTACACCTTACAGACTTCACGTGGTCTCATTTGCGATTACAAAGAAGTTGCTCAAGAATTTGTAAATTTCTTTACTAGTATCCCACTCAAAACAACTGAAACCTTAAATTCCTCGCCCTCGCTCGCTTTTAATTTAGTAACGGCGAATGTTTCAGCCTGCCCGATTGAATTTAACTTTAGGCATATTAACCCCGTAACAGTAATAAAAGCTTTTAAGCAAATAAAGATCAAATTGACCGAAGATCTTTGGGGAATGTCCATTAAAGTCTGTACCTCCATAATTGAGACTATTGCGCCTTATTTAGCCTTAGTATTTAATTCGTGTGTGGATCAAGGAGTCTTCCCCGATTTAATGAAATACAGTAAGGTAATACCACTTTACAAATCTGGGGACAGTAAAGACACTAACAATTATAGACCCGTATCCGTGTTACCGGTGTTCAGCAAGGTGTTTGAAAAGATAATGCTTAATCAAATGCTCAATCATTTTAACACTAATAAAATCCTTCACGATCAACAGTATGGTTTCACCAAAGGACGTTGTACGACCGACGCCGGTGTAACCTTATTAAAACACATTTTTAACACATGGGAAGAGTCGCAAGACGCCATAGGAATTTTTTGTGACCTCTCCAAGGCATTTGATTGCGTCGATCACGAAACCTTGCTTTTGAAACTTGAACATTACGGACTTGGAAAACTTGCGCTTAGTTTAGTTAGTTCTTATTTAAATGATAGACAACAGCAAGTTCAAATAAATGGTGTCAATTCACTTGGTTTAACAGTAAAAATGGGTGTGCCACAAGGCTCGATATTGGGTCCTTTCCTCTTTTTAGTATATATTAATGATCTACTCCATTTATTAAAAAATCAACCACAAATGGTGTTATTTGCTGATGACACTTCCTTAATTTTTAAGGTAAATAGACGTGCTACAAATTTTGACGACGTAAATAACGCCCTACTGCAGGTCCAAAATTGGTTCACTGCTAATAATTTAGTATTAAATGGGAAAAAAACTAAGTGCATAAGATTTTCTTTACCAAATGTCAAGGGTAGTGATTGTGAGATAATATTGAATCAGGAGAAACTTGAATTCGTCGAAAAAACAGTTTTCCTGGGGATCACGCTCGACTCAAGGCTACAATGGGGTCCTCATTTAACATCTCTTGCAGGACGGCTCAGTTCGGCAGCTTATGCTGTCAGAAAAATCCGTCAATTTACTGATGTAGGTACCGCGAGACTAGTCTATTTTAGTTACTTTCATAGTATCATGTCTTACGGTATTTTACTTTGGGGACGGGCTGCAGACATCGATTCTATTTTTATTCTGCAGAAAAGAGCCATCAGAGCCATATATAATCTCCGCAAGCGCGATTCTCTAAGGGAACTGTTTAAGGATATTAACATCATGACGGTGCCTTGTCAATATATCTACGAAAACATCATGTATGTAAGGAAAAATTTACATCTTTTTAGCAAAAGAGGTGAAAGACATAATTATAGTACTAGAAATAGGGACCTATTAGTTCAACCAGGTTTCAGACTAGCAAAAGTAGACTCATCTTTTATGGGGTACTGTTTAAAATGTTATAATAAAATACCTCCCCCCATTCTTCAACTGAATGAGACAAAATTCAAGTCATGTATAAAACGCACACTATGTAGGCAGGCATATTATAAGTTAGGAGATTACATCGCTGATAAAAATGCCTGGCTCAATGCTGGTCCTGCTCCACAACCACAACTAATTGATTAACACCTGAAAATACTGTTGGAGCTGCTGAAGATTGTAAGACTATCTTTGCATTGTATAAACTCAATTTCCTTTGTATTGTATAACTGCATAGCACAGATGTGAGTTCTATGTACTATTGAGCTACCATTTACCGGGTAATATGTTTTTCATTGACTAGAATGTGCCCTGGCGGCTGATAGTATGTCATGCTCGCTCAAGTGTCTCGCTGACGGTGGCGTGTGTGTTGGATCATTCGGTTCCCTACAAAATGGTTGAGCTGGATGGTGCTGATCCATGCGTCATGTTCGTGAACGGGCGCCGTCAGTTGGGGCTGGTCATCTTTTAGCTGCCACGGCTTATTTTTAATTATTTTATTTTTGGATTGTTATTTTGTTACTATTTGCTGTACTCTGGACACTTTTAACGCGTACTTGATTTTTATTTATTTTTTACATCGTTCTCACATATTATAAATTCAACATATGATGTAACTAATAATTTTGTAAAAATATTATTTAAAAAGAGTGTCCATGGAGTTTCTTGCCCGTTCTTCTCCATAGGTACCTACTACGCTTTGGAATGGGCAACTAGCTTCATTTTTTCCTGACTGACCGACTTCTTGACAATTCAAAAGTGCCTGTAAATGGTTTAATTGAAATAAATGCTTTGAGTTTGAGTTTGAGTTTGAGTTTAAACTAATTTTATTGTGTTCTCATTTCGATTATCGTTATGTGATGGTAACTAGTCGTTAAAAAATATTAAAGTAAAGGATCCCCTCATCTCTGCACACCCCTTCAGGAATACGGCTGCCTCGTGTTTAGTAATCTGGTGTCATTGTTTTTACATCTAAGTATCATTTAAACCTGTCCCTAATATCATGGGGGTGACTTCTGTGTGAGTTATAATCACGTCTGTATGTGTGTGTGTGTTACCATCAAACCATATCACGGTAATGTTATACTATAACAGTATTGTGACTCGGCCCTGTTCTTGAAATAATTACCTACAGCTGCGCGGTACGTAAACACGCGTTAGGGCTGCCCGCCTACAGCATTTTAATTTCATCAATTAACTTGAGTTTCCGTTATGGAGTTTAAACGGAAGGTCTCTCTCTACCTCAACCTAAAGAAACCACAGATAGGTACACCCATGTCGAAGATTTTAGCAAAATGTCGATGACTATAAAAATATGGGGAGACCAAAGAAATGATGGGTGGCCAATCTGAAAGATGATATGTTTACAAAGAGGGTGACTACCGAGATGACGACTAGTAGAGAAGTATGCTAGAAAAAGACATTTTGCAATTCAAACTCAAACTCAAAACATTTATTTCAATTAAACCATTTAGAAGCACTTTTGAATTGTCAAGAAGCCGGTCAGTCAGAAAAAATGAATCAATGACCAATATATTGGGATAAGGACAAGAGAATGATGATCGATGATCCGAAACAATCACAGACCCTCATAAAAATACTTATGGCTCCTTAAATTGAAACAGTCACAGGCCCTCTATGAAAATACTTATAGCTCTACTATTATAACTATTACAGGCCCTCTATGAAAATACTTATAGCTCCTTAAACTGAAACAGTTACAGGCCCTCTATGAAAATACTTATAGCTCCTTAAATTGAAACAGTTACAGGCCCTCTATGAAAATACTTATAGCTCCTTAAACTGAAACAGTTACAGGCCCTCTATGAAAATACTTATAGCTCCTTAAATCGAAACCGTTACAAGCCCTCATGAAAATAGCTATAGATCCTTAAATTGAAACAGTTACAGGCCCTCATGAAAATACTTATAGCTCTTTAAATTGAAACAGTTACAGGCCCTCTATGAAAATACTTATAGCTCCTTAAATCAAAACAGTTACAGGCCCTCTATGAAAATAGCTATAGATCCTTAAATCGAAACAGTTACGGGCCCTTTATGAAAATGCTTATAGCTCCTTAATTTGAAACAGTTACACGCCTACTATGAAAATGCTGATAGCTTCTTAAATCGAAACAGTTACAGGCCCTCATGAAAATACTTGTAGCTCCTTAAATCAAAAGAGTTACAGGCCCTCTATGAAAACACTTATAGCTCCTTAAATCGAAACAATAACAAATCTATGAAATCTATGAAAAAACTTACGAGTATAGCTCTCTAAATACGGCACGCCATAAATCCAGCCAGTTAGGGCACACCAAGTGTCAGGTTCCTCTCCCGGGAAGGTCATCGTAACGAAGTGGTTTGTTCTCTAGGAACTATTACCATGTGACCGCGTGGTTGGGGGTGGCCAGACTGGTAGCTTGATGACTCCTTCGAGATTCGACTGGTAAGGGAAGTGGTGCACTCAAATGTAGAAGATTATGGTTGAAGGTTATGATGTGTGTTGTGGAAATACTATTGGGTTTTCGGTATTGGGTTGTTGGTAAGTATTTTTATAGGGGTGTTCATGTTATCTGCCAGACATTAAAAGCCTACACCTTGATCCTGCCATAATCGGTTTAACCAGATTTAGACTTAATATTCCTGTTTAGCTATTATTTATAATACACATTATACATACATAAACCCGTAATATATGTCCATCGCTGACACCGTGGGACATATCTCAACAAACCCAACGTTCTGTTGCAAAAAATCAACTGATATAATTTACAACAATTTAAGTCGTAAAACTAACAATCGATTCAATACAATAAAATGGTTCCCGTACTTAACACAAAAAACGCAATAAAACCAACTTCACAAAAGAAAGGTTACGATTTCACAAAGTATAAAGCCTGGCGTCGACTACAGCAGAAACGCGCCGATTCGAAGCGAGTCAAGTCGAGCCGCAATTATTCCTTGTGCGTCCATCTCAGACGAATCGAATCGAATTGTTGTTTTTGCGTCATGGACAGCTCGGATGAAGAAATGTTTTTATTTCAAATACTTTTTGACGAAGAAGAGGAGTGTAAGCGACGCAACTACCATAGGAACTTTTTATAGAATGTTAATTTATTTTCTTTTAGCCGTCAAATTGATGTGCACTTTTTTTTTTGGTCTGTCATCGTCGTTGAAAACCCTATGTATTATATTTTTCTGCTATTTTTGTAATAAAAGTTTATTTGTTCGTTTTACTGTTAAATCCGTCTTTTTTCTTCACTCCGAGTCTAGACCATTACAGTTGGTCCTACGAGCCGGATCAATGTTTCATTCACCACCAACAATGTTCACTCGAAGTGCTTCAAAGAAACTAGCGGAACAACAGGCGAAGTCTTCGGTCCAAGAGGTTCCACCAACACTACCAGCGAGCGAGGAACAAGTAAGTGTGAAAGACTTACAGCGTCAAGGTGACAAAACTCTTCTCGAAAGTGTAGCTGAAAAGGAACCACGATCGCTATCCGCTGTGGATATGTTGTCTACAACGTTTCAAGTCTGCAAAACAAAGTCTAAGAGATCTTCATCTTCCTCTGTACTTGCACGGAAAAAAAGACTAGAGTTAGAGGCTGCAGAGGCGCGGGCGAGGATAGAATTAGATTTAATAAATAAACGACTAGAGGCAAACTTAGCAGAGATCGACGACGAACGTAGTGTAATGTCAGATCACACTAACAAGGGTGTAGAAGAGTGGCTAGAGCACAGCAACCAAGAGCTGTTGGTACAGCCCGTCCACGACAAGGGTCATACATCGGACGTGGCATGCCCGCCGACCGCACAGAATGTCGGCACTGATGGTACAGTTCACCTGCTGGCCAGCGCATTAAAGGATCTTGCAGCCGCTTCTACCAATAATGGACTTAATTCAAACCTTTTAAGTAGAATTTGCACACCAAGGGAATTACCACCCTTTTCTGGCGACCCCATGGAGTGGCTCCACTTTAAACAAGCATATGAAGAATCGTCTAAAGTATGTAATTTCAATGATAATGAAAATTTGTGGCGCCTAAGGAAATGTTTGAAGGGATCAGCTCGCGAAGCTGTCTCGGCCTTGTTGATAAGTGCAACCTCGCCTGCAACAGTAATATCTACACTTGAGCTACAGTTTGGAAATCCTAACATCATTTTGTCACGCATTATGGTTGATATCAAGAAATTACATCCAGTATCACAAGAATATTATAAAGATATTGTGCCCTTCTCAGTCAAAGTGAGAAATTGTGTAGCCGCTGTCAAAGTAATTGGGCAAGATGAATACTTGAATGGTATAGGAATAACTACATGCATTTTATCTAAGTTGCCATCAGTTCTGCTATCAAAGTGGGCAGATTACAGCTACACATTTATTAAACAAGGAAGAAAGCCAACATGGTTCGATATTTCCGAATTTTTAAACGAGGAAGCTTTTAAAGTGTCGTCTATGGTTCTATTGAACAATAAAAACGTCGCAAATTATACGCAAGGTACAGTTTTATACAAAACTAGCGATGATAATGAAAAATGCAAGTTCTGTCGTATCTCAAAACATAAACTTCAGGACTGTAAGAAATTTCGAAAAGCATTACGTAGAGATCGATGGAGTTTCGTGAAGCGAAACCGGATATGCTTCAAATGTATGAATGCAAATCACGATAGAGCAACCTGTCCAGCTTCAGCATGTGACGTCGAGAACTGTGGTCTACCACACCATAAGTTACTGCACTACAAAATACCTCAATCATCGAACAGCGACAGCAATGCTGCATCCGAACCGTCGTCGCCGCCACCGCCGGTGGCACCTGAAACAGTCACTCATATCAAGAATGGCGAGTGTAAAGTATTGCTGAAAGTTGTGCCTGTAACTGTGTATGGACCTAACGGTATTGTCAATACAAGTGCATTGCTAGACGATGGATCTACTGTAACTCTGATCAGTGCAGAGCTGGCGTCACGCGCCGGGCTCCGCGGGCGCCGCGAGACGCTGCGTGTGCAGGGCGCGTGGGGCGACAGCGCGCTGGTGTGCGACGCTGACGTGATGAGTGTTTGTATAGCGAACCATAATGGTGAGAGATTTAAAATTTCTGCTCGTAGTTTCCAGAACTTTAGTGTACCTGTACAAAATATTGATTTAGTTAATTTTAAAAACTATGAACGTTTAAGTAGTTTAAAAGATTTATTTTGTTATTCTTATACTAAACCTGAAATTTTGATAGGTCAGGATAATTATAATTTATTATTACCGTTAGATGTTAGAGTCGGCAAATGTAACGAACCTTGTGCCACTCGTACTCCGCTGGGATGGTGCGTCCACGGACTGGTGCCTGTCTCTCTTTCGACGCGCGGGTGTTTCTCCACTCTACACGTCTCCGAGGTACAATCAGAGTTGGCAATCACTTCTTTCGAAAACCTGCACGAGATGGTAAGAAAGTCATTTACTATCGAATCAATGGGAATATCCGGGAAACCGCGCCAGAATGCTGATGAACTGCGCGCTCTGGAACAACTGGAACGAACGGCTAAGCTGATTGATGGTCGATGGCACGTAGGTCTGCCCTGGAAGGATGCTAGGTGTAAGATGCCTGATTCTGAACGTACGGCACTGTCTAGGCTGCATAATTTAGAGAAGAAAATGTCCTTAAATGGGCAGTACGCACAAAGGTACCGAGATCGTGTTAAGCATTTGTTAGACAACGACTTTGCTAAGGAAATTACAAACTTATCGAAACCTATAAAAACTTGGTACTTACCTCATTTTGGTGTAGACAACCCAAACAAAGGGAAACTTCGTCTTGTTTTTGATGCGGCGGCTAAAACGCGCGGCTTATCACTGAATGACTATTTATTAACGGGTCCCGATTTATTGCTTTCTTTGTTAGGCATTTTGTTGCGTTTTCGCGAACATGAGATCGCCGTAATAGGCGACATCAAGGATATGTTTTTACGAGTTAAAATCAGGGAGAGTGATCAAGATGCTCTTAGATTTTTATGGCGCGAGAGCCCTCACGAGCCCATTAAGACGCTTAAAATGACTTCCTTGATATTTGGTGCGAATTGCGCACCTTTTGTTGCACAGTTTGTTAAGAATAAGAACGCGCGACGTTTCGAATCTTCAAATCCTCAAGCCGTTCAAGCTATTCTCGAACAGCATTATATGGATGATTATATTGATAGTCTACCGAACGACAATGCCTGCATTGACCGAGCGCGCGACATAATACATATATATAAACAAGGGGGCTTCGAGATACGTAATTGGCTTAGTAACAGCAAGATAGTTTTAAACAGTTTACCCGAAGAGTTGCTCGCCACCTCGGCCGTAGCCGTGAAGATTGGAGCAAGGCACGAAGGTGAACGCGCCTTGGGTATATTATGGTACCCTGTCGATGACACCCTGGGCTTTAATACCACATTCAAGCGTATACCGGAAGAAATTCTGAATGGCACCAAATGTCCTACGAAGCGCGAGTTATTAAAAGTTATTATGTCATTGTTTGACGTCCATGGGTTTCTGTCACCATTCATTATTAATGGGAAAATATTACTTCAGGAAACCTGGAAATCTAATGTGAACTGGGACGAAAACATAACGGAAGATATTTATTTTAAATGGTTTAAATGGTTGATGCTATTAAAAACAATAAGTAGTATTCGAATACCACGCTGTTACCAGCGAGTGAACACGCCGTTGTCACCTCACACTGCAGCAGGAGCGAGTAACGCTGCACGAGTGAGCGCACAAATACCGACCAACCAATTGAGTGATGAAACAGTTTATAATTGTTTACAACTACATGTTTTTTGTGACGCGTCTATGCAAGCCATGTGCGCTGTTGCTTATTGGCGTTGGTTGGATGGCAATGGACAAATAAGGGTTTGCTTCGTTGCGAGTAAATGTCGAGTTGCACCTGTAAAACTCGTTACAGTACCGAGGTTAGAATTACAGGCAGCAATCATAGCTGCCAGGTTAGCGCAAACTTTACAGTCCACACATAGAATTAAAGCAACCGAACGATTTTTTTGGTGTGATTCCACGACGGTGCTGCAGTGGGTGCGCAACAACACACGGTCATACAAACCTTATGTTGCTCACCGCTTAGGAGAAATCGACAAGTTAACGCAAATTAAAGAATGGAGATACGTACCTACGTCAATGAACGTTGCAGATAAAGCTACTCGCGAGAACTTTGATAGTGTTCAGCTGGATGGGGAGTGATTTAATGGACCTGCATTTTTATACGACACAGAGACTTCGTGGCCGTCGAGTATATTTGCACCGATCATTGAAGAGTCTGACATAGAATGTATATCAAATATAGTTCACAAAAATGTATCTGAAAACGCAGCAACTGAACCGGACCCGATGCGGTTTTCGTCTTGGATTCGGTTGCTCAGAAGTACAAGTGCAATGCTAAAATTCATAGATAAATGTCAAAAGAAAGAAACTGATGACTACACTGCTATGAAACGCGCTGAGATTCTGCTTTTACGAAATGCTCAAGGAAAATCATTTTCTATGGATATAATTTTAGTAAAAAATGGAAAATGCTTAGGTAAAAGTAGCAAATTACTTAAGTTAACGCCTTTCTTAGATGAGCAGGATGTTCTTCGAGTGGGTGGGCGCATAGATGCCGCTGATGGTGTTTCTTTTGATGCTAAGCATCCTATAATTTTAGATGGAAGAAGTCAAGTAGCAAAGTTAATCGTTAGACATTACCATGTACAAGCGTGTCACGGCAATCAGGAGATGGTGGTAAATAACCTGAGACAAAAATTTTGGTTAATTCGAATGAGACCTACTGTTAAAGAAATAACAACTAAATGTATGCTTTGTAGGATACGAAAGGTAAAACCAAAGATGCCAAAAATGGGTAACTTACCAGATGCTAGAGTATCCCATCATCAGCGACCGTTCACTCATTGCGGCATCGATCTCTTTGGACCCATGGACGTTACAGTTGGCAGACGTATAGAGGAAAGGTACGGGGTCCTCTTTACCTGCCTCACTGTTAGGGCAATTCATTTGGAGACAGTGTCGTCGCTCAGTACCGATTCGCTGATTATGGCTCTTCGGAGGATGGCTTCAAGGCGCGGATGGCCTGCCCATTTATATTCCGATAACGGGACTAATTTGACAGGTGCAGACGCAGAACTCAAGAAGTCAGCTATGGAACTTGATGAGCAGCTTCTGCAGACCGCTGCCGGCATTCACGGCACTCGATGGACCTTCATACCGCCGGCTAGCCCCCACTGGGGTGGATCATGGGAGCGCTTAATTCGTAGTGTAAAGGTTGCTCTGAAGGTCGTCCTTAAAGAAAGAGCGCCTAAAGAGGAGGTGCTGAACACTCTGCTGGCTGAGGTAGAAGCTATGGTGAATGGCCGTCCACTTGGCAACGTCTCGGTGGACGTAAACAGTAAAGAGTCTTTGACGCCTAACCATTTTTTGCTCGGCTCCTCTTCTACTTCACCGCAGCTAGGCAGCTATCAAGATTCGGACCTGTACCGGCGTCGACAATGGCGGGTAGCACAACGGTTGTCCGATATGTTTTGGAAAAGATGGGTCACCGAAGTACTGCCTACGATGATACCACGGCAAAAGTGGACCGATGACGGAAACAAGCCTCTTCAAGTTGGAGACTTAGTGTTTATTGCCGACCCTGATGCGCCACGTAACGTGTGGCCACGAGGCATCATAGAGGAGGTTTTTCCTGGAAGGAACGGCAGAGTGCGAGTGGTACAGGTACGAACGCAATTAGGTAGCATTAAAAGATCTGTGGCACGCGTCGCTAAGTTCTCCTTAGATTAGCTAGTGCTGCGCCAGCAGCACTAAGGTGGGGCTATGTAAGCGACGCAACTACCATAGGAACTTTTTATAGAATGTTAATTTATTTTCTTTTAGCCGTCAAATTGATGTGCACTTTTTTTTTTGGTCTGTCTTCGTCGTTGAAATCCCTATGTATTATATTTATCTGCTATTTTTGTAATTAAAGTTTATTTGTTCGTTTTACTGTTAAATCCGTCTTTTTTCTTCACTCCGAGTCTAGACCATTACAAGGAGAATATAAGAAAATCTTCATGATTATACTATTCTGTGTATTGTTGGACCAGTGATATCAATGTTTCTCCATTAATTTTTAAACAAAGATTTTTAGGAGTTTTTAAACTATACCTACATAAAAATAATAAAAATATGTTGGCGCGCAACCGCTTCCCAGCGTCGACTGAGGCGCGCCGCATCGCATCGGCGAAGAAATTCGCTTGTCGAGCTATGCGCGCGGTCTATTTGATTCGGCGCGCCGCGGTTCGTCGCAAATGGACGCAGTTTATAGCATAGTAAATATAGGAGGCGACTTTCTGCGATTCGATTCAACTCGGCTCGGCGAGCCTAGTGGACGCAAGCCTTAAAATTGCCTTACTTTTACAACGACATCTAAAAACGACCTGCAACCTTGTCGCCTATAAAACAAGTTTGAAAATCGCTTAACGAAAACACATAACTGCAAAGACATTTAAGTATTACCAAAAACCTTTTAGAACCATAAAACCATTTAAGATTACATATATTTTACAGCTGTTTAATAAAATTCACCATTGTGAGGCACGTTATGTTTACAGCTCGGTATGAATCATAAAACGCGTAATTACCTAACATCTGTTACTACACCAAGCTTATTAGGATTAACACATAATATATATACTATAGAAGATCCACTAGTATGCTTAAAGCTCTCATACATACATGGATAATGGCCCCGATTCTGTTGTTCGCAAACTAAACTAAATTTAAGTTCAGTGCATCTTTTTCTTTCTATTTCATTATGAAAAGGACAGATGATAAATATTAGTTTAGTCCTGTCAAATTAGTGTCAGCGCCTGGCATGAATTGACGTATATTTACAAGCCATATTCTTAATCACGTCTAAACTTGTCTATGGATTATCTAATTTGATAGGACTAAACTAATATTTATCTTCTGTCCTTTTCACAATGAAAAAGAAAGAAAAAGATGCACTGAACTTAAATTCAGTTTAGTTTGTGAACAACAGAATCGGCGCCAATAGCTTGTATACAATAATCATTCTCAAATAAAGCGTATTTTTTTATAATATTAAAAGATAAACGTGCGACATGACGGACCATCGACAGTACATCCATCACTTGTCTTTGCTGGAAATTGGGAACTCATCTAATTCTCTTCTTGTTACAAGTGAAGCTTCTCTATCTTCTGTGGACGTGGCGTAGGGCTGCGCCACATCACAAACAACTTTGTTTACTTTACAGGCGGCAATAAAATCACGAATCAAAGAGTTCGCGTTAACCGTGCTGTGTTCTGTCTGAACTGTAAACTGAATATTTTCCTTGCTTAGTATGTAAACAAAAGACCTAATAAATTACATCCTATATCGAGGTGAACAATGAGCCAGTTTGGCCTTGAAGGACAAGGCTGAGAGAAGTTGAATGAGGGGTGGTATGAAAAAGTCTTGTTATATTAAAATCAGCTTAATTAATATTAACGCCCATTTTTCGAGAAAAAAAGAAACTTCAAACGATCTAAATAATCACTGAATTATCATTTTGCAAAATTCTACCCAAATGTTCACCATGAAAATGTGTCTAACGAGCCGAAATTGCGCGCCATTATCATTAATTAAAGTCAGTCTAAATAAGAATATACCGCAATTAACGACGTCCCAAATTAATAGCGCGAAAATATATAAAATTAATCTACGTTTCGTGTATTGTAGCTCCGGACTGCGACCTCCACCCTCTGTACGACTTAATTATAGTATAAAAATGCAAATGCCTTCAGAGTCTGTCCCCCCGGGGCCTGGCGATGCAATTTAAAAAACTCAGTGTCAAAAAAAAAAGAATATTCTTCTCCCCCTTGATTTTAATAAAATCGCGATTCCCAATTTTGTAGCGGAATACAGATTTCCGATTTGGAGATCATTCGCGTGGAAAATTGAAAATGTTCAGTTTGTTGTGATTGTACCTACATAATGTGCTGTGCGATCGTGTGCATGACGTCACACGGGAACACGACACCATCTAACCGACCATTAACGTAAATTAACCAGCATTATGTTGGCAGTTTGGCACATGTGAACAAAATGTGCCTGCCTAAGTAAATGGTAAGAAGTGAAAAACTTGACAGAGAATCACAACAGACGGCTCTATCTGTCACCAATTAATTACGTTAATCTCCACATTTTAATGTCGAATACGATACCTACTACATTTAAGATAGATTCAGATCTGATGATAAAGGGTGATGTCATCACCGATCACTCGTCTCCCTCGTGAAGTCGTAACAGCTGTTATCATCATCACGCTGATAATCTTGAGAATAATATTGACTGTGGCGGAGGCGTCAGCGAGTCTCCCAAATGTTTCAACAAACATGTTTTGCACAAAACTTTGTTTTTTAAAGAGGTGAGATATTAATATGGTTATACCAAACTTAATGTTAGGTATTGTCTCTATCTAAGAAGGTGCCAACTATTAAGTTAGACTAAGCTATTTTAGGCATGTCATTACATCTTTTAAAAGGCATGAGCCTATAGTCAGTGACCAGTTGCATTGGAGTACATGTACTTCTTACTGGTAATTTTAGAAGTACAGAACAAAAATAAGAGCCAGTTTTCGCCGAAGGGTTTTTATACTCCTGCTAGTACACAGAAACTATTTAATTTATACACCACTAGCACTTCGCCCGCGACTTCGTCTGCGTGTATTCGTACCAAATTTCAAGTTTATTAACTCAAGCAATAAGATTTTTCATACAAACAAAATCCCCCATTTTCACCCCCTTAAAGGTCGAATTTCCAAAAATTCCATCTTAGTGCTCCCCTACATAATAAAAGGAAGCCGTATGCAAAATTTCACGTTCCCAGTCCTGTAGTTTCGACTCTGCGTTGATATGTCAGTCAGTCAGTCAGTCAGTTTCTCCTTTTATTTAAATACACACATCAAAAGTGTCTAGGGATCAAGCATTTTTATGCGGATTTCTTGAGATTGAAATGTGGCTTTGTAATAAATTTATGATTTTATAAATTTATATGGATCCTTTTTGGTGCATTTCATAATTTGAATCAGGAACTGTGAATCAAATTCGAGTAAAAGATGAAAATCAGCTGTCAATATTTTCCCTATAAAAACATACAACGCATTGAAGACATTATTAGTGCTACTGTTTCCCTACTACTGATTAAAACCAACGTTATTATGGAGCGGCGACGTCATTTAAGCAGGGAAGAAATGCTCAGAGCCGTGGGAATGATAGAAGCTGGTTCCCGGCAACGTACTGTGGCTTTAGCTCTGAATACAAGTCAGAGTGTTATCAGTCGACTTTGGACACGTTACCGAAGCACTGGTACCGTGGCTGAGCGCCATGGAGGACGGTATCGCTGCACCACACGGAGACAAGACCGATACATTCAAATCTTAAGTCGAAGAGATCCAACAATAACCGCCATGATGTTAGCCGTGAGGCTTCATCACTCTTCAGGGAACTTAATTAGCGACCAAACAGTCAGAAACCGCTTGCATGAAGTGAACCTTCATTCCCGAAGACCGCTACGGGTACCACCTATAGCAATGCACAATCGTAGGATTCGATATCAATGGGCTCTTGAACACAGAAATTGGGCAGAAGAACAATGGCGTTTCGTGTGCTTTTCTGATGAGTCTCGTTTTGGTATGAGACCGGATACAAGACGTATACGACACTGGAGAACCCCTGGACGCCAACAGCGATTAAAATCCTGCCAGGAAGTCCATCCTTATAGTGGTGGAACCATCATGGTATGGGCGGGTATTTGGATCGGCGGAAGAACTGAGTTGATTTGGATCAGAGGCAACCTCAACGCTCAAATTTATGCTGAGACGATTGTATCAGACGTCATCGTTCCTCTACAAGTGCAAATCGGTCCCTTATTTCAGTTAATGCATGATAATGCACGACCGCACACCGCAAGAGTTGTAAGACAGACTCTCGCCGCAGCTAACATCAATGTCCTGCCCTGGCCTGCTCAGTCGCCAGACTTGAACCCGATTGAGCATGCATGGGATATGCTACAGAGAAGAGCTCTGCCGAATATGGAGGGTATCCAGTCGCAAGAAGACCTTTTTTTGTTGTTGCAACGAACATGGGCGGCCATTCCACAGCGTGATTTGGATGAACTCATTTTGAGTATGCCAAACCGATGTTCTTGTGTTGTTAGTGTTCGCGGTAGAAACACGGATTATTAATTGTTTAAGTTACCCAATAAAATTTTAGAGAAAACTGTTATTTCAGTCTTTTTTTCGAACTTTTGTGTTAGTGGTTCAAATGTCAAAAATCCCTTTATTAGGAAAATGGCAAATTTCTTTATTAATGCAAAGGTGACTTGGTTTATCGTTACTGTGACAAACGAAAACACTTTATTTGATGAATCCTTAAAGAAAATTTTAATTAATATCAATCAGGAGAAAAGTTATTGCAAAAATATATGTTGATCCCTAGACACTTTTGATGTGTGTAGATTGTATAGATAATTTAATGGAGATTGATTCTAATACTTTTCAAAAATTGATTTTTGAGTGTATACCTACATTTCGCCAGTTATACAATTGGGGGCTAGCCTAATCGCCGACAGCCGGGCACAAATCCAGATCCCGGTGGCTACTGAGAAGTTCCTGGTGGCAAACCCAATAATACTGCCTTACCTGGGAATTGAACCCAGGATCTCATGCCCATAAAAATGTCTTGAAGTCTCCATTTACGTCACGGAAGGAACCATTAAAGACGGAACTGACAGCGGAACCCTGAGCTCGGTCTATATCTGTGTCTCGGCAGCCCCCAGCCAGCACCGCGCGGCACCACAAGGCCGCCTCGTGTCCTACCAGTTTACATTTCACGAGTGTTTGTGTTGTGATGCTGCTCTGTTTACTATAGTGACGATGCGCACGCGCAGCGGCCGGCGCGCCACGCTGTCTCTGCGTGGAGACGCCATTGGCTTCGCCCCCGTGCTTCACTCGCGGGGTTATAAATACGCTCAAATAAAACGTGGAGATTTTTTTCGTTTTTGTTTTCTTCTTCTCTCTAGGTGCTTGGATTTTGGGGAAACCTTTCACGAGGAGTTGGTTTGGGTAAACAGTAAAAATAAGTAGTTAAAAAAAAACGCTTTATTCACGCACTAAAAATGATAAAATAAATAAATTTACTTGTATTAGTAACGATATACCGTACCTATGAAGTTTTTTTACTTCTGTTTAAATCCAGTGATTAATTTAAAAAGTGTGAAGCACTTTGTTTATAAAAATTATGAAATTGTGCACACAACCAAAAAGCGCTCCACGCTTTTTTACCATGCCACTGTGAAGAGTTCACTATCCACCTCCTGGTTCCATCCTCAGATCAACTCCAAGATACCAAATTATAGTATTGTTATCTGCACTCATACAAAGAAGTAGATTAAAATTGACTTCCTAGATTTTATTACTTCTTTTTAACACGCTTTTATAAATGGTACTTCTCAGAAATATTTTGTGAAGATGGCAATTGCTACGTACAACAACATACGTTCAAGTATACCACATAATCATTCTTTCACCCTAGTCTTGATAGACGTAGACTGGTGATCCGTTAGGACCTCTTATTTTTCCTTAGATAGGAAGATACTGCTTTTCAATAGCCTATTTCGACACCCACAACAGTGTCCTAGCAGTAACCAGCACACTAGGGGACATCAATGATATCAATCGGATGTAGCTGTCATCAGCCACCGGCACCCACCACTGGCGCCAGCCAGGGGATACCAACTGACCTGACGAACAGCTATCGGATGTAAATACAGGGGGCAGAGTCATCTACACGCAAACTGTAACCATGAAATCAGCACTTGATTGCAGACACAAAATAGTAGATTATTCACTAAGGGGATAAAATGGTGTCTTATTGTCGCGGGCGCTATTTTAAATCCTGAACGTAACGAGGGATTCTTGGGCTCCCGAGCGTAATTCTGAGTGCAGTGAGGGATTCAAGCTCGCCCAAGACGAAGACACCTTTATCCCCGGGGAGAATACTCAACTTTTCGCAACTACTGCGATATAGTAAAAACCAATCGATTATGGAATTAATAGTTTATGAAATTGTTAAATAACCACGGA
The DNA here is from genome assembly GCA_949316385.1 of Globia sparganii. Lineage (NCBI taxonomy): Eukaryota > Metazoa > Arthropoda > Insecta > Lepidoptera > Noctuidae > Globia > Globia sparganii. Next base: position 22,129,393 of record OX438669.1, read on the forward strand.
ATACCTAGTTATGTGCAGTGCCATACACTATTTACCCGACTACGTGATAGGAGAGGGTTACGTTTTTTTGCGTACTTAAGGGCCTATACTACCTCAAATGGCTTAGCATGATCCTCCGTTATGTCGAAAATACTGCAGCATTAATTTTGAAATAAATATATGGTAAAGTTGAGGATTAATGTTAGGTCTTATGTTAGACGAAAACACGATTTCATAAAATTTTCTCGATAGAAAAAAATTCCAAAGTTACCTCCAAACCGAACAATAAACCGTTGTAATTAAAAAAATACTTCAAATTAGATCATGAAACTTTGTATACTAACCGAACTAACTATAAAGCTGGTCTTATGTTATTTACTTTTTTTAAATTACCATTATTTTCACCGTAAAAAGCAAATACCTAAACTATTGGCGCTGCCTGCCGCCTAGCACCGCACTCTGTCTCGCTCTCACTCAGTCCGCGAGCAGTATCGTGTGAGCGAGATAAAGAGTGAATTTTAGCTGAGGTAGTGTAGGCTCTTAACTATGTATCTTTGTATGTGGAATTCCTTATATCCTCGAAGCATCATAATGGCCGGATGGATTTTAATACATGAGCAGCCTATCCGCTCGTTTGGATCGCGCGTAGATTATTATAGGCTAAGTTTTATTTTATACAACGTGTAACGTTAAATGCGCAAAACTTCATACACCCCAATTAGAGCATTGAGTCAAAAGCATAATACAATGAACAAAACTATTTTTTATTTAAGCTAACTATTTTTGTTAAGAAAATCGTGTTGATCCAAGCATTGCTTTATGCATTAAAAATTGATGTACACACGGCTACACATCAAGCTTATACATTTCCAGTATAAGCTGATCTCACATTGTATAGGATTTCCGTACGATGCGAGACCAGCGTAAACTGGTTTTGTATAGCTTGATGTGTAGCGAGCCTTATTGCCTGAAAATAAGACTTTATTTTCTTTGGCTCAATCGGCGGATAGTATGCCAAAATATATCATTTTTGAAAAAAAAAACCTATATTAAAAGTTACTGAAATCGATTCAGTAGTCAATTATGAACAAACTATTTTCAGGTTTTGCGCATTTAACGTTTACACGTCGTATAATCAAAATGACGGATTTTAGACGATGACAAAGGAAAGTCTTGAAAAAAAAATAGAAAGTACCTTTACAAACGTTTTCCTCGGTTGACGTTCCAAATTCAAATCGTACGGATCATAATGAAATTCAGTATAATATTAATAATGCCCGGCAAGAGCCTAGGACTTAAACGACTTGCTTTAGGTTAGGTTTGAATGATAAATAATTTGAGGTTACGAGCAGGTGGTGTAGAAAAAATTTGCTGTTCCATACATTTTCACGGCGTAGCGATTGCGCTTTTCTATGAAACAGCAGTTTTTTGATAACCGACGAAAGATTTCAGCGCAGGAGGGTCCAAAATTGTGTAACTACTGAATTCTTGATGACAGGATGCGCGTCGATGTGCGCCAGCCTGTGGACACGGATACATTATCATTAGGTAGATACTTGTTCAGAACTATTTGTATAATAAATAAATAAGTAAGTACTTGAAAGACCCGGAAGAAGTATCTGTTGGAAATCTAGAAAATATGTAGTACCTACCTACAAGAAATGAACCTGTTACGTAGTCGGTTGTAGTCAATCGGTGAACCACTGCGCTAATCTATTGATATGGTGGCATCTTTACACAAAAATAAAAGATGATTAAATCCTAAAACAAATTGCTCTCAAATTTTCAGGAAACATTTAATTTGAGTCGCGAAACAAAGAAGCATCTCTAAAAATACGTCAGTTGTTCAGTAATGAGCGAATAATGGCGATGAACTGACATCAGTCGCGAGCACCGTGCAGTCGGGCACCGAGCAGAGCGCGGCGGCGTGACATCATCGTTAAACACAACCGCCATTTAATTTTTTGTTCCAGTGTAATGGAAAAGTTTGCATTCGTTCAATACGGGTGGCAAAAGAGATTGGTCCATTATAATTGACGCTTTTTCGTTCGTAGATTTCAATGAGTGACGTCATTGTGGCATGCATGACTTGTAATAATCCTGGAAGTACTTACATAATCATCACTCTGGCTATCACTTGTTTTTCCTGTAATACGACGTCCATTTCGATGTAACATGGTGTCCAAATGACTCAAACGCCTATCGTTATTATAGTATTCTGAAGATTCCCACAGCTGTTCCTGGTAAAACGAAAGTGCTCAGCCATCAAGGTGCTCATCATCTGCCTGCCTGTTCCTCACCGTGCTTGGCTTGGCTTCCAGTCTAACTGGATGTAGCCTATCTTATTCCTGACGACAACGTTGGGCTCGGCTACCACACCAAACCAATCAATAGCATTGGTTGGTCTTGAGTATATTAGAACTAGCAACTGGTTGTGGTGGTTATACAGGGTGTCCCTGGAAGTATGGATCAAATCGAATTGGGGCGTGGGCAAGGCCATTACAAAACTTTTTGATCCTGAGAATGTTGGTGAATTTTTTTACGGTTCTAAAGTTATGACCAACTTTTGTTATTTTCAATCACTTTGCATAGTGCTCAAAGAACAAAATCATTTAAAAAAAAAACTACCAGGAACTGTCAATTTGAGTTTTTAGACAACCCTGATAGTTTTTTTTAATGATTTGTTTCTTTGAGCACTATGCGAAACGATTGAAAAAAATTGGTCACAACTTTTGAACCGTAAAATAATTCTCAATAAACAATCATTCTCGAGGCCGTGAGGCCTCGTCATAGGTACACAGCGAGTGTTGTTGACGTCACGAAGTCTGGCTCATGGTAATGTTATCAGTGACAGAGATAACGTAACGCAGCTCTTGAAGCCATGGTTTTAATTGTTGAGTGACTTAGTTTAATTGTCTTCAGTCGCTAACAGTACACACAAGGATGATTCAGGACTTCAGGTTTCAAACATGTGTGTGTAGACAGAAGGTTGTGTACAGAATCTCTGTATGTGGACCTTAACAAATTACAACTTCTGTACTCTTGATTGTAAGTTGATTGTTCATACTTCCGAAAGAGGCAAAACAATCAAACATGAAGTAAAAAAACCTTTAAAAAATTGCTACCAATCATCTCCTCTGAGTGGAGGAGATCATCATCATCGTTCTTTCATTCTCTTTTCTTATTATTCTACTAATAAGCTAAACCATAATTACGAACTGGCATAAATTACAGACAAACATAAATAATGCATACGTGATCCCGACTGGTGTTGCCAGTCTAAAAAACGGGAGGGTTACATAGTGGACCATTAAACAGGTACCAGAGGAGCCACACCCACGCATCCAGCGCGCAGGTATGGGGCCCGAATTATGTGCCTCGTTTGAGTGCTAGTGCAGCTCACTAGCGCATGCGCATTTTGGTAAGAAAAACAAGTGTTGTTTTCTGTTCCAAATCAGTTGTGCGACCAAGACTAACACTCATGTTGTCCAGGATACGATACTAAGAAAAAATAATGTAAGTTTTCAGCTTTGTAAATATACTACCTACTGGATATCCGCTCAATAAAATAGGGACATTGCATTTGTACCAAGAAACTTACTTAAACACAAACGAACGAAAACACCCAACTGTTAAAACTTAACGCCCGTGAAACTTACACAACATTTCCTTTTACACTAACTAATCCATCAAAGAAGCGCTGGAAAGTCGTAAAAGAGGCAAGTCGCTGGCGCGAGTCACTCGCTCGTTCCACCGCCCCTTTCCTCGGCCACTTAGAGAGTTGAGAGGCAAGTAATAAATTTACATCGAATGAACATCGGATGTCAGTGTCTTTTAGTTTATGGTTATAGCCGCTTGAGGCGAGTCGCCGTCAACCGAACGCTCCTCGACTTGCAGTGACGAGATCTCCTATCTTATCGGAATATATTGTTTGTTTGAGCCACGGATATCGAGGGATATGCCTTGGGGGCGTGGCACGTGCCGCCTCGATATTATAAAATTGGTCTTATGTTCGAACGGCGGCTGTACGCTTCATTCAGTCGCTTTGTGATTGCGTGCAGTGTACTATTGATGCGTAAAAAACCAAAATGCCGAGTTTTGCAGTATTTATATGAAAAAATAGGTCAAATACCATCAACCTGAAGACAAATGGCGTGTCCTACCACCGATAAGTAAACATTTAAGTCACTGTTTTATATTTTAAATCAATTTTTAAATGATTTACTAACTTAAGTCCGGAGCGACACGAACTAGCCCGAATCTTCCCGAACGCAACGAACGTTTTGGATTTAGAGAGGTGCAATTGAGTGCGTGCGGCTCATTCTATCGATATGAGTATTATTGCAGTTGAATATTTTTTTACGAAACTCAATGGATATTCTCGTATAATTGTATTACATTGCATAGTAAGAGAGTTAAATAAGTTATTAATTTAATGTTGTTTGCACCAAATTAAGACAGGTATTTCATTGTTTTTTACTCGAGAAGTGTAAAAACCTAAATTAATATTATGCCTAAAGATTTTGACAAATAAACAGTTTTTAATTTATAGTGCAATATGATAAGTAATATGATAAATAAATATTATATTTCATCCAATTATTTATTTTTGGTCAAAACGTTACAATACATAATTTGTGTTTGATATGCAAAAGTAATCAATTATTATTTTAACTAACTATATTTTCGAAAAGGTATAAAAAAAAGAAATTATTAAACGAAGTTATTATAATACAAGAATGTGCTAAAATTAAATATCGATAAAAGTTATCGACCATCGCTTTCGACTCCCTAATTGCATGCGTGTGCATTGAATGTTCGCAAAGAGCAAGTGTTTACAAGTGATTGCCCCGCCCATTTTATGTATGTGTGCTATTAGAAATTGATTTAGTGTAGCTCCTTTCTTTTTAGTGTGCGTGTTCAAATTTTAAGTGTGTGTCGTAAGTACACTATTTGTTAATGTTGTAATTATTTGGGTGGGAGATAAGCGGTCGCACTAGGACTCCTTACTATTCCGCAATGAAGGCATATCTCTGGATATCTATGGTTTGAGCAGTATATTGTTATGATTTCATTTCCTATAAACCTGATAAGAACATGGAACTGACCTTAAAACCTTACAGTTTCAGTGGTTTTACAGAATCACGTTCGACGCTTGCACATCGGAAATGCAATACAAAATACATATAAGGTGTAGGCATACATGTTACTTGAACTGTTGTGGTCCAGCAACTGAGATATGTACCGTTTATAGTCCGGTATGATGGGTCACAGACTCACAGTGCAGGGAACATGAATATAGCAAGTCTTGTAAGATGACAAAGTTATGCATAGGTTAATACATTCATACCTACATACTATTTAATAATGCTAATATTACGCGAGATGCCAGATGCAAGCATAGAAACATTTCCTAGATCTATGGACGCAAGCCTTTATTTTTATTATAAAAGGTGTCACATCACATAATAATGAAACATATTATACAAATTGATTTGATTGCACTAGTTACTTTGTTGTACAAAAGTATACAATATAAAATAGCTCTGGTTCCAGTTCAGCATGAGCATTGGCACCAAAACTACAATAATTATTGTGTGTTGACTTTAAATTCCTAGTGATCTTGATTTGTAAATAAATAATCTTACTGTGAAAACATACTTGAAGTGAGCTGTCAATCGATGCTAGGGATTGACACTATTGACAGCTCACTTCAAGTTCACTTCACGAATGTGTTCATATTGAGATTTTTACGGAATATATCGGCAGAACTATGTTATGTGCGTGGGACGTATCCTGGGTCCCTGGGCCCCTGTGCATTCAGCCCCGGTAGAAGCCAACACTGTGACAATGGCAGCACGGCATGACTTGTTCTTGTACGGTCAGCAACAAAAGTCTATTAACACTTCTGTTTTTTTAATCTCTAACTGAGATTTAAAAAAGTGAAGTGTTAATCGACTTTTGTTGCTGACTGCACCTATCAGTAGTTCCCGATACGGGAGAAGAATAATTTATAACGTATTATAAAAAAAATAAAACTTTACAAAAATCAATAAATTTTGAATAATTTTTTTATTTTTTATTAAGTAGGTACTACATATTTGAAGTACCTAATGGAAATAAAATTTATTATAATGTAAACAGGAATTTTATTTTAAATGCATTCGACGCTCTTTGACCTAAGCCGGTACTATGCAGTTCTTTTTTCCATACTGCATCGGTGCTCCTTGTTCTTATTTGGAAGAGCAATGTACAGGAAGTACGTAACTTAGGTACAGGTTCCTCTTTAAAAAACCTTCCATAACAATACACTGCATAATCCATTGTATGATCTCGCCATTACTCGACAATAATTTACCGTTCTTGTATAACTGGTACCTACTGTTTTAGTTCAAGCGATTCAGGCATTGTAACTACCACAAAAATGCTGATCTGAAGTGGATTATGAAGTTCAGGGGATTTATTAATTCCTACACTTCATAGGTATAATAATACTGATCTGTATGGAATTAATTTTATTTTCACACTAAAATAAAGCTAAAACCGAAGAACTTTTCTATTTAAACCCAAATAACCAATTGTTGTGGTCCCATAGACATAAAGTTCAGTTTTTTTTATTTAAAAACCTTTAAAGTGAACATATTGCTTTTGTATCACTTAACCACATCATAGGTAACAACGACGAACAATAATACCTACATACCGAAGGAAACAAACAGTTAACACAATGTAAGTATTTTTTTAGTATCTTATATTTATTATTTTTATTTTTTATTTTATTTTTACAATTTTAAGAAAGCTTACAGACTAATACACAAAATGGTAACGAAATAATTAACAACTGACAATTGCTAATTACAAGCTTCCACATTTAAATTACAATGTTATAAAATGAAGATTAAAGAAAAAAGGCATGGAAAATAGGTAGGTATGCCGCGATAAACCACAAACGAATTTCACCCATTGAAATATTCCTTACTCAAGATTTTCCTGATTCTTAACGCACTTGTACAAAATAAGTCAATTTCTAAATGCGATGGTAGGTTGTTGAATAATATTGCACTGCGTATAGAAAAAGCGTTACGCCTATAATTTGTCATTGTAAACGGTACTTGTAATAATGGTCGTAATCTTAGGTTATTTTGATTGGTGCGAAGATAAATTTTACTGAGTAAATCGGGACAGTCGATTGATCCATTAGCAATGTTGACAAGAAAACAAATATCATTAATATTACGCCTTAATTCTAATGGTAAGAAGTGCGGTAACGGTTACACCGGTGTGCATAGCCGTCTGAAAGCTGCTGCGCCTTGAAATCTAGGTATCTCATAAATTTCCTCTGAATTAACTCAATACGAGATTTATACGTTTCATACTGGGGGTTCCATACTTGGGAAGCATACTCAAGGGTACTGCGCACGTAAGAACAGTAAGTACCTTTACTGGTTTTAGAGAAAGAAAGTCAGAACAAGTTCGTATTATGAATCCCATAGCTTTGGAGGCTTTCTTTATGATGGATTCTATATGTTCGTCAAAAATTAGTTTACTGTCATGTATCACACCAAGATCTCTAACACTATGCAGTTTATTTATGAAGTGACCATCTAATTTATACGCAGAATCAATTAAACGTCTTTGCCGCGTAAACGGTACATTATAGAATAATCATTCAAAGGAAATCTATATGAGACCTGTATATTATATACGTATAAGTTAATGTATAGCTACTAACTAACAACTTTTCAAGTTTCAATTGTGAAAACTGGCTCTGACAGCTGTCATGAGCAAGACAACAATACATGACCCTTGTGCGCTAGACAGAGAAATCAATACTTCACTGGTATCCGTTGCAAATAGTTTCACATAGAAACGTTTTTGAAGCAAAATATAGGTTAACATAAGACAGTAAGGTTTAGTTTCAATTGTCTAGAATATGGATATACGTCGATTAAAATTCCTATTTAGCACCAAGGAACTTGAAAAACCGGTCGTGTTTGGAGGCTTGCCTCTCGTCCAGGGTCATCAAAACACTAATATAAATTATTATTTTAAAAAATAGCGTTAAGTAGTTCTATAAATAGCCAGTAGGTAGCTGAGCCTAGCACTTCCTCTACAAACTACAAGGTAGGCTTATTCAAAAACATTCTTAGTTAGATTACATCTAAAAGGATGTGAAAAGACGAGGGTTTTTGATACCTGATAATGGTGACCATCAAAATGTTTTAAACTTCAGCGGGGTAATTGCGTAACACACTATCAGTAGCAATGGGTTTCATTTTGACAGATCAGCAACATTCATTGCGTTATTTACGTTGTTGGTCAAACGCATTTTTCGAACATATGGAGCAATGGATTAGCAATTATATGCTTCAAAATGATTCAAATTGAGTAATAGTGTGTTACGCAATTAAGGTGCAGATAATGGATGTATTAGTGATTATCACGTGGACACATTCATGCTAAATGCTTTTTTTTAATAGACTTACATACCTACATCGAAACATTGTTATTAAATTAATGAAAGGTGCATTGAGTGTAGTACTGAATAACTTACAAAAAAAACTAAGTATCTAATAATATGTAGTACCTAGTCGATAATGCTCTCAGATTGTACCATAGAGTAATAATTGTTTGCCTTTAACTAAGGTCAATCATTAACCACCAAACCACATCATAGTTTTTTTCTTAAACACCAAAACTAAGCTTTACAGCCATATGACAGCCATGGAATAAATATGTACTTTATTAAAGCTTCTTGTTTACAATATAACAAACGCATTTGTGTAAAATAATTTATTTTTCCATTTTACATCTGACATTGGGAGAACTATTGTCAACATCAGTACCTACTGTTTGCCATAACAAAAAATAGAATAGAATTTTTGTTTTTATTTCTAAGTTAGCAACTCCGGTCTTCCCTTCAAAAACTTTATTCTGTGCAAAAAAACCAAACGTCTGATAAAAAGTAAATAAAAACTGTTAGTTGTATTGACCGAGAAAACGATGAAGATCATTATTAAAAATTAAATTAAGTAGTGTTCAGTGGCAATATTGGCAACCCTGCAGAGTTGTTTTGCTACCGACTTACGCTTCTTTTTACGGCAGCCTCTATTGAATATGTATTATTAACTGACATGAGTGTGTATGTGTTTGTTCACTACATCAGTAACGAAGTTTAGTTTAGTCAATGACGTCATCATGTTGAGACAATGGCTCCGATTCTGTTGTTCACAAACTAAACTAAATTTAAGTTCAGTGCATCTTTTCCTTTCTATTTCATTATGAAAAGGACAGAAGATAAATATTAGTTTAGTCCTGTCAAATTAGATAAGTAATCCATAGACAAGTTAGACGAGATTAAAAAATTGGCTACTAAAAATACATCAATTTACGTCAGGCGCTGACTAATAATAATATTTATTTATTATAATATTATTATTTTTTATTAATATTATTATATTATTAATATTATTATTTTATTTAATATTATTTTTTTTATTATAATTTTTTTTTTTTTTTTTTTTCGATTGATACCGAACTTAATAAACTTGCCCAACAGATGAGTCTTTAATTGCGCAACACGCTATCCTTCACAATCTGAATCATTTTGAAGGATACTGCTAATCCATTGCTTCATAACCTTCGGAAAATTTGTCCTCTCACCACGCAATGAATGTTGTTGAACTGTGATAATGACAGCTATTGCTACGGCTAGTGTGTCACGCATTTACCAGCTGGATCCGGCCTTAGAAAAGACTGGTACAAGTGGTACCTACTTGAAGCAGTCATGCTATCGAAGGAGGTGGCGGGACGGCTGAGGGAGAGAGCCTCACGTCCCAGCCGCCGCGGGAGACGCTCCGGGCGTCGGGAGCCGCGTGACGACTCCCGGCCGGGACTAGTGATGGGTTAGGGTGACTCTGGAATCCTTATTTTTGGGATCAGGCTGAGATGCATGCGATGCGTAAAATTTGACATAGAAGTTTTCGACTTCCGAAATGATCTCCGGCTTCGAAACGACGATATCCCCACTTAAATAGCATGTCCTGCATGTCCTGTCAGCTGCACGTCACAGGAACTGCCAAACACGTAGCCGCATTCTGGTCCGGGTCCATTTAGATTGCCATCGACACTCTAAGAAAAAAAAAATGCCTATGGCATTAAGTCCGCCTCTGTATATTTATGTGCTTGAAGTATTAAATAAATAAATAAATAGGAAGAAGATAATATTAATTAAAGTATATAAAGCTGTATCTAAACCGCACTCAGCAGTTTAAAACCCACCATTATGGCAGCTCATCTCGAAGCATTGAACCCGTGACCTAAAAAAACACTCCTGCGCATCCACCATTTTACTCTCTTCTCTTTGTCTCTAGCGTAACACATAAATGTGCTCTCTGTATCTAGTCAAGACAGAGTCATGGAACCAAAACTAAACATGGGTCTTCTCTTAGAAGAAGTTACAAATTAAATGAGTAATTACTAATATCTATGTGTTCAAAAGCGTTAATAAGTGTTTACCTGTTAATTCCTGTCTCGTTTTTCAGGTTTTGATATAATAATAATAAGTGGCTATTATTATTTGATAATAGCCACTTTTTATTATTATATTATTGTTTAAACTATTATTGTGTACACCCGCCGTAATAAAACTCGTACTTATTATATCAAAAAGAAGAAAAGATATAATCGCAGATATTCCTCGAACTAAATTGAAATTCACTAGCAGACAACTACACAAACGTTCAGCTCAATTATTTATAATAAAATAAACAAATACGTGTATGTTCATAATAAAAATAGGTACAATTGTAAAACAAGCTTAGTAAATTGGATTAAAACACTTTCCTATGATAAAACGGAGGCTCTGTTACAACAGATCGAGTAATCATACATATCGACACCTCCATGCAATAACATCGTAACTCACTTTTTCCCAAAAATTGAGTTACAACGGCATTGTTATGTAAAAAAAATGCATTTTTTCTGTACTATCATTGTAATTCTATTCCCTTTCGTTTGTATAATGACAAATACAAAAATAGGTATAATAATAATACATTATCGCATTATGAGATGTGTATTTACAGATTTGTTTTGGATTGCATGAATTAACTTAATTTTTACTATATAAAAACATTTTATCTAACTTAACACCTTGGAGTTACAATTATCTGACCACAAAAATAAATTAAACTACAAAAAAACTAAATTGTAACTCAGACATACAATGTTTGTCCTCGTAACTTATATGTCATTTCACTGTTTTGTTTTTCACGTAAGTCATGAAAACCCATGAAAACAATTTTTCTTTTACAACTTAACCATACCTATTTATAGTCCGCCTAAACTATATTAAATAGAGCCAGCTTCAAAAATTATACGGGGTGCTTTGAGTTTGCTATAATTTTTCAAACTTTAAAATCGCTCTCCTGTAAAATCACAAAAAGTGAGTTACAATGTTATTGCATGGAGGTGTCGATATCACACATTATTCATCACCTCATTCTATATATTATCATAATCACATCAAATCACAAACATCACAATCACACCACAACATACATTACATTCTTATCACAATACTGTAACTTCACACACACCACTTCACGTCATAACACACACCTCACATCACTCTACACTAGAGTTGCCGCGAATACTCGCTATTATTCGGTATTCGGCATTACTCGTCATTTTTTTGATATTCGTCGAATACCGAATAATAGCTAGTATTATTCGGCATTCGGCGAATAGTCGTCGAAAATAAACTTTTAACGAACAAAAGAACTAATGAGTTAAAAATAATCATTTTTTTAATTATTTTCCTTAATAAAACAAGACACAATATCAATTATTATCTGTAATATGTGCCTGTGCCTATCATATTCATGAAATTAAATTACGTAGTAAGGCTTTTTAATTAATATTTTAAATGGAAAATTAAATTTACTACACATATGTATAACATGAAACAGATTTCTTTAACTTTATTGTTTTCTTTTCTCACAACCTTAGAAGAAATTAGAAATATTTTTAATGTGTTTAATGTTTTTTTTTATGTCGAATAGTAATGTCGAGTTATTCGACTATTCGCCAAAGTGAATGGCGATTAATCGGTATTCGATTATTCGCTATAAACACTATTCGCGGCAACTGTACTCTACACTACTGGAAAACCGACCACAAATGGTGTTATTTGCTGATGACACATCACTGATTTTTAAAGTAAGCAGACGTGCACAGGAGCTTGACGACGTAAATAACGCTATGCTTGTGGTCCATAATTGGTTTACTGTAAATAATTTGGTATTAAATGAGAAAAAAACTAAATGCATTAGATTCACTTTACCGAATGTTAGAAGTAGTGAATGTCACGTTATATTGAATAAGGAGATACTTGAATTCGTCGAAAATACGGTTTTCCTGGGGATCACGCTTGACTCAAAGCTGCAGTGGGGTTCTCACTTAACATCACTTGCAGGGCGGCTAAGTTCAGCCGCTTACGCTGTTTGGAAAATCCGTCAATTAACAGACGTGGATACCGCGAGACTGGTCTATTTTAGTTACTTTCATAGCATCATGTCTTACGGTATTTTGTTGTGGGGACGGGCTGCAGATATTGAATCTATCTTCATTCTGCAAAAGAGGGCTATCAGAGCTATCTACAACCTCAGCAGACGTGAATCTCTAAGGGAACTGTTTAAAAAAATTAACATCATGACGGTTCCTTGTCAATATATATATGAAAACATTATGTACGTTCGAAAAAATCTACATCTTTTTAGTAAGATATGTGACAGGCATAATTTTAACACTAGAAATAGGAACAAATTAGATCAACCTCGTTTCAGATTGTCTAAAGTAAAAACTTCTTTTATGGGTTATTGTGTAGAGTGTTATAATAAAATACCACTCGATATTCTTCAACTAAATGAGAAGAAATTTAAAACATGCATTAAACGCACACTATGTAGACAAGCATACTATAAGTTGGATGATTATATCGTAGATAAAAATGCTTGGCTAAATGCTGGTCCTGCTCCACAGACACTTGGGCTCACTAGTTAAAATTTCAATATTAATTTGGAAGACATGCTTCCCTTTTTTTCTTTTCTTTTTTTTTTTTAAAGTGTTTCTGACATTCGAATTTAATGTGTATTTTTAATTCAATCAAGTTTTAATTGTTACTTTAATATCTTATACCTCTTTCTAGTAAAATTTTATTCATCTCGTAAATAAATTGGTAACGATAGTTTTGTATAATAAATTTAGAAGCATTTTTTTTTTTTTTTTAATTTTGTAAATGTAAGAACCATGGATCCGTTCATTATAATTTTTTTTATATTGACTTGAAAGAGCATGGCAGTTGAGAATGTGTCATGCTCACTTAAATGTCTCACTGATGGTGGCGCGTGTGTTGGATCATTCGGTTCCCTTCAAAATGGTTGAGCTGGATGGTGCTGATCCATGCGTCATGTTCGTGAACGGGCGCTGTCAGTTGAGACTGGTCATCTCTTAGCTGCCAGGGCTTCTTTTTAATCTTATAACTATCTTGAATTGTTTCTTCATAACATTGTTCTCACATATAGAAGCAACAAGAATACTGTACTCAGGATTTTGTAATATCTTAATTTAAAAGAGTGTCCTTGGAGTTTCTTGCCCGTTCTTCTCCAAGAGATCTACGTTTTGGAATGGGCAACTAGCTTCAACTTTCTGACTAACTGACCGACTAGTTAATTTTGACAATTCAAAAGTGCCTGGAAATGGTTTAATTGAAATAAATGCTTTGAGTTTGAGTTTGAGTTTTGAGTTTGAGACACGTCACGCTTAAATTAGATACCTATTCCATTGTTATGGAAGAGCGGAGCCTTTTAACACAGGCATTATGTGCCTAAAGGGAGACTTTGAATACAAATTTGTAACTATTTGCTGATTTGTGACAATAAACAATATTTATTTATTTATTCTTTTTATTTATATCCTAAAAAAAAATCGTGACAATAGCCGCAGTGCCACAGTCACGGACGTGATACGTGATTATGTCGACGACGACCGACACTTTGACAGCGTGTCAGCGGTAAAAATACGTTTTTCTAAAGTAGACGTAACAAAGCAGCCCACGTTACAGCGTCGAAAACTTGTACACTCTTTCACTTCCATAACGATCTAAATTCTATTGAACTAGTTCATGACCATCCTATTTTAGTCAAATTAAACTTAAGTTCCACAGGATAAAGTTGAATTTAATTTTTGGAGTTATGAATAAGTTTATGCCCAAAAGAGTTCTTACCTGCAAAGTACCTATCATCGTAAATAGTTTTAGCGTAATCCGGCAAGTGTGCATCCTGCTTTAGAAATGCTTTGAACTATCTATATGTATATACAATATACATATACAGGTAAAAACACCAGCAACCTCTTAAGAGGTCATTGTACTCATCATTATGAACAACTTTTACTATGGGACCAAACCTGAAATCGCGAAAAAAAAATCAGCTGTTCCCTACATTTTGACGAGTTACACGAACATAAATGTAGGGAACAGCTGATTTTTATTTCGCGATTTCAGGTTATTATTATATATATGTAATGTATATAATGTATGTTATAATTATGTAAGTATAGTACCTATACTAAATAAAAACAGGGGATTACTCAAAGGTTACTTGCAACGACCAAAACTATAATTTAATACTTACATTATAATTTATGAAGATAAAATTAGGGTTAAGATTATTTATTTTGGTCTACAATATTCCGTAGGTACGCAAAATACGTGCATTGACGTGCAGTTGCCGACACCAGCCCGTTTTACATATTACCTACCTATCTCTACAATATAAATTGTAAAATATAAATAATATTATAATTTATAACTTATCATGCCTGTATTACCCCAGCGGGTAAGATAGAGGTGTAAGTACTTACCTATGAGTATGGTACACCTACATTTCGCCGTAAATTATAATATACTAGCTGCGCCCCGCGGTTTCACCCGCGTAAGTTTTGATCCCAGGGGAATATCGGGATAAAAAGTATCCTATGTGTTATTCTGATGTATAAGCTATATTGTGGTAAAGTTTCATTCAAATCCATTCAGTAGTTTTTACGTGAAAGAGTAACAAACATCCATACATCCATACTTACAAACTTTCGCCTTTATAATAGTAGTAGGACTAGCGACCTGTCCCGGCTTCGCGCGGGTGGACATTTATTTTTTAAACATTTTATTTCTCTTGCAATTAATATAGCCTATATTAATCAGTGATAATGTAGCATTCAAATGGTGAAAGATTTTTTAAAATCGGTCCAGTACTTTTTGAGCCAATACGTTACAAACATACATACAAATCTTTCCTCTTTATAATATTAGTATAGGTAGATGGGCTACCTACACATGGGTACCTACTGCACTGTACTATGACTGTGATACTCATGCCTGTGGAGTGTAGAGCACTCGTAGCTTGTCCTAAAGGGTCCCTATATCAAAATTTTTGGGGCCCTTTCCACGGTTCCAATTTCCATGAATCGGGGTTTCAAGTTCCTTCCAGTACCATGAATCGGGGGCCCGGGAGATTCGCCAATTTAGATTTTTTTAATATTTTTCTGATACCTAACTGTTATGACTTGGCTTATTAACTGATTCCGGCTTAACGTCAACGTCTTTATAATTAAAGATTCACTTATTTATTACAAGCCTCTTAATGATCAATAAGATTTTTAGGTTCTCGATAGTATTTTACAAATTCTTGCATACCTACACATGTCGGCGTCGTCAGGGCCCCTGTAGCTCGGGGGCCCCGTATAATTGATACAGCTGATACAGCGTAGCTACGCCCCTGGTATAGAGCTACGTGTCTTATAGTTATATCATAATGTTCTGCTCAGTTTTCGATGGTTGAGAGCACACTGGCGTCTAATCTACGGTACAACACCTCCTTTAAATCATAAATTGATACCTACTAAGTAACAAAACACTTTTCAAAATTGCAAAATAATTTCACCTATCATTAAATAGCTGCCGACGTTATTTCAAGGACACAACACAAGCATCACTGTGTCCCTCTCTTTCATTCACGTGCTTAAAAAAGAGACGGCACGCTTGGTTGCCATGCGTATGCCGTCTTTGTCTTTCTTGATAGTAATGTATATTTGTCTCTGTCACCGGCGTTGCTAGACTGACTGTCGCCACTGTAAGGGCGAGTACTGACTAAGTTGGCAAGTTGTTAAGTTCTTGGAATTTTACAATTTTTTTGCCTGTCATCCATTGATATATAAAAACCCGTATTATTGATGAGTTCTGCGGTTTGTTTTTTTGGAGTCAAGTGTAACATGAAACGCCGCGCTTCTACCTATGTAATAATATCTAAGAAACGTTGTTCGGTGTGGAGCTCGAGTTCAGGTTCAATATTATATTTTTTTTAAAATTGTATGACCTGAGTAGGTACCTAATTACCTTTATAAATAGACAGGTGCAATTATTTTAATTTCTTTACAATCACAATAAATCCCACTTCCTACTACTTAATATTATAAACGCAAAAGTTTGTGAGGATGGATGGATGGATGTCTTTCACGCAAAAACTATTGAACGCATTTGTTTGGCACCTAGATAGTTTATAACGAGGATTAACACATAGGATACTTTTTACCCCGATATTCCCACGGGATCGAAACTTATGCGGGTGAAACCGAGGGCCCTGCTAGTGAATGGATCATTTTAATATGATTCGGAAAAGTAACTCTTAGCATGCACAGGTTAGTGCTTAAAATTCGCATTGCAAGTCAATTATTTTGTCATTGAATCGGGTATGTGGAATGGCGCCTGCAAATAATGTTTTTTAGGGCAGGCCGGGGCGCCCGTCGATCGCGAGGCCCTGGGCACTTATCCAGAGTGCCCAGTGAGGAAGAAGGGCCTGCATATGAGCCTACTTCCCACAAGTGTCGCCACTACATCTCCATCGTCAACCGGCCTTGTGCTTATCGGAAGCAGCGGATCTCCGCAACCTACGCCGGGGTCAGTGGTCCAAGTGGGTGATAAAGTGCACAACGTACTTCTTTAATTACTGTCAACCACTAGGTGCCTATCCGCTGCATGCATCTAACAGAACTAGATGAAGAGAGATCGTGATCGGGAGGTACATCTCATTGGTGCAGTGGTCGCAAGCGTTACTGCTGAGCATGAGGTACTAGCTGGGTTCGATTCCTATATGAAGGTACACTCCTGCCTAACCCGTTGGGGATTAAAGGCGTAATGATATGGTTATATATTCAATCTGGCCTATCCTAAGCCTTTCGAACCTTGCGCACGAGCGGGGTGCCCAATATCCCGTTTGCATCGCTCGCTCTCGCAACCTAGATTCTATATTTTATAAGTCTTTTTAAAGTAAAAACTTTTTTAGGCGCGTTAAAAAACTCAACGTCTAATTTCATAGTTTTAAGTTTTTACTTCTGTCGGCAGTCCCCATGTCTAGCTTTAC
Source organism: Globia sparganii (assembly GCA_949316385.1). Taxonomy (NCBI): domain Eukaryota; kingdom Metazoa; phylum Arthropoda; class Insecta; order Lepidoptera; family Noctuidae; genus Globia; species Globia sparganii. Next base: position 22,146,849 of record OX438669.1, read on the forward strand.
CTATGTTCTTAATGTTTTTGTATATGCTCATCGGGGTTTTCGTGGCTCAGTGCAGTTTCAAGTTAGGTAAGTAAATTATTCAGACTCTCGACAACTTGAATGATTTTGGGGGGCGGTCAAGACCCCACGACCTTCCCCCCCCGGACCCGCCGTTAAAAGCGAAGAATAAGACTAGGAGACTATATCATATAATCGAGAAATTACAAGTTTGAAGCCTCGGTCTCAAAGTCAGCGATTGCGGGGCGACGCCAACGCGACGCAACCTGCCTGCGGGGCTGCGGGCAGATCGCGCGGCGCTAAAGCGGCGTAGTGTTGTGTTATGACAAACTAGTGTGTTTGTTCGCGAACGAAATGTCTAAGCAGCGACGACATCTTTTTGATATTTACAACATTTTGAAACGTCGCGTCGGTCGTTAAAAAGCAAAAAATAAAATACACAACACTGCCACTGATGCGCATCGCTCGTACACCGCTCCTCTCACCGCTGCCTTCGAAACCAGGGGGGCGATTCTACTAATTTGCAACGTTATGGTGCTCCCACACTGCTGTTATAAAATGTTTACAAACATTTTCTAACATTGTGATTTAATACATTTAATCAAAAAAGTTTTCAGAAATCAGAGAAGGGTTCATGTTAGGTAATGTTAGTAAACATTTTATAACAGCAGTGTGGGAGCACCATAACACGTTCAATTGTGTTTTAATAACAGTTCGATTTCGATCGCCGTTCGATAGTTACTTATAAAGTCATTCTACTATTTCCTATGCAAACTGGAAACTAAACTGAATCGCAACTGAATGGTAGCGGGAACGTAACAGCGGGTAAACTGTGTTACCAACATGCCAAATAGTATGTTTTAATAATACCACAGAAAAAAAGTTGAACCTAAAAATGTTACATACATGTCACCCAAAGTATTTTCGAATACAAAATTTTAATTAAACCATTCGATTCTAACAAGTGTCATAACAGTAGAAAGTGACTAAACGTCACGCTCATGTTCGATTTTATTAGCAGAATACCTTTTGAAATTATTTCGATCGACCGTTGGCTTAAACTAAAACGTAACCACAGTTGAATCGTTGTTCATTAGTAGAATATGAAAACGCTTAACAGCCGTGATTCAGCTGTGGTTCCATTGCGATTTTTGAACAATTTTGTTAGTAGAATCGGCCCCCAATTCCATAAAAATCTATGCATTGAAAAGTGTCGCTCGCCGCGCCCGCTGACTTCGTGTCCGTAGCCTAAAGAAAGACCAACTCAGTTTTTTAATGAATTGATGTGACGACTGACGACAAGAATTAGCCATGAACTTCATGCAACTTACTTACCTACGCTAGTGGTTTCTCACGTGGCACGTGATACATGCATACATAACTTGGCATTGCTTTTATGCATGTTGACAGTGACCTCGACCTTGCCGCTATCGCGCCGCATTCGTCCCGCGCGACCAACCGGTGCGCTCGTGCCGCGCCGCGCGACTGCCTATCTCAACGTGTTCACGATATTTTTTATATGTACACACATCAAAAGTGTCTAGGGATCAAGCATTTTTATGCGGATTTCTTGAGATTGAGATGTGGCTTTGTAATAAATTTATGATTTTATAAATTTATATGGATCTTTTTTGGTGCATTTCATAATTTGAATCAGGAACTGTGAATCAAATTCGAGTAAAAGATGAAAATCAGCTGTCAATATTTTCCCTATAAAAACATACAACGCATTGAAGACATTATTAGTGCTACTGTTTCCCTACTACTGATTAAAACCAACGTTATTATGGAGCGGCGACGTCATTTAAGCAGGGAAGAAATGCTCAGAGCCGTGGGAATGATAGAAGCTGGTTCCCGGCAACGTACTGTGGCTTTAGCTCTGAATACAAGTCAGAGTGTTATCAGTCGACTTTGGACACGTTACCGAAGCACTGGTACCGTGGCTGAGCGCCATGGAGGACGGTATCGCTGCACCACACGGAGACAAGACCGATACATTCAAATCTTAACTCGAAGAGCTCCAACAATAACCGCCATGATGTTAGCCGTGAGGCTTCATCACTCTTCAGGGAACTTAATTAGCGACCAAACAGTCAGAAACCGCTTGCATGAAGTGAACCTTCATTCCCGAAGACCGCTACGGGTACCACCTATAGCAATGCACAATCGTAGGATTCGATATCAATGGGCTCTTGAACACAGAAATTGGGCAGAAGATCAATGGCGTTTCGTGTGCTTTTCTGATGAGTCTCGTTTTGGTATGAGACCGGATACAAGACGTATACGACACTGGAGAACCCCTGGACGCCAACAGCGATTAAAATCCTGCCAGGAAGTCCATCCTTATAGTGGTGGAACCATCATGGTATGGGCGGGTATTTGGATCGGCGGAAGAACTGAGTTGATTTGGATCAGAGGCAACCTCAACGCTCAAATTTATGCTGAGACGATTGTATCAGACGTCATCGTTCCTCTACAAGTGCAAATCGGTCCCTTATTTCAGTTAATGCATGATAATGCACGACCGCACACCGCAAGAGTTGTAAGACAGACTCTCGCCGCAGCTAACATCAATGTCCTGCCCTGGCCTGCTCAGTCGCCAGACTTGAACCCGATTGAGCATGCATGGGATATGCTACAGAGAAGAGCTCTGCCGAATATGGAGGGTATCCAGTCGCAAGAAGACCTTTTTTTGTTGTTGCAACGAACATGGGCGGCCATTCCACAGCGTGATTTGGATGAACTCATTTTGAGTATGCCAAACCGATGTTCTTGTGTTGTTAGTGTTCGCGGTAGAAACACGGATTATTAATTGTTTAAGTATCCCAATAAAATTTTAGAGAAAACTGTTATTTCAGTCTTTTTTTCGAACTTTTGTGTTAGTGGTTCAAATGTCAAAAATCCCTTTATTAGGAAAATGGCAAATTTCTTTATTAATGCAAAGGTGACTTGGTTTATCGTTACTGTGACAAACGAAAACACTTTATTTGATGAATCCTTAAAGAAAATTTTAATTAATATCAATCAGGAGAAAAGTTATTGCAAAAATATATGTTGATCCCTAGACACTTTTGATGTGTGTAGTTAGACTGCTGACCAATTCACAATATCTTTGCTGAACCGTCTTTGTTGAATTGATGCTGGATTGCATAAGTCGCGATCAGTCTCCTAGAGTACTTAGCAAGATAATGACCAGAACACGTCGTAACTTTTCATATTTACCCCAACACGTTCTAGTTCATCACGAAAGCCACGATACGAATTACAAGTGACTGGACTAATACATAAATACCTAAGTAGTGCTTGGTTGTTAAACTGATGAAGCACCTCCGTTATTTCGTCATAAGAAAAACAAGATTTATCATTATCTTAAATGATCAATATTGATGACAATAACCTCTTAAGGGGTCATTATTATGATCCACTATATTTAAATGTATGCAGCTGATTGTTTTTCACGATTTTAGGGTGGTTCCTAATGATAAGTGCAAAATTATTATTATTATGTTATTGCTAATTATTGAATGTGTACTGCATGCTATAAGTATAACTAAGATGAAAAATCTAAATATTTGCACGGCTGAAATGCCGAATACCTATAGTGAAATCCATACACATCATAAGAACTTATGTTAGCTACCTATATTCTTGCAAAGAAATATATCATTCATTCATTCATTCATTCAAAAAACCTTACGAGGTTTTCAATTATTTTAATCGTCTTTTGAGCCTTTTTAAGTTGGCAACCCTGCAGGTGAGCACTGGCTGCGCCCTCCGCCGCAGCTTCTAGAACAGAATACTTAATAGAGTTACGCTTCTAATCTAGGTATCGGTAAGCTCCTCTAGGCTTGCCTCTAGCCTCGTGAGACGTGAAGTTGACGAGTGACGACACATCTTCACTCGTGTCTTTTTGGTAGGCGAATTGAGTTCCAAGAATATTACCGCAGAAAGGTGAAATAGAACGCTCTCGATGTCAAGTCGGGTACAATAAGGACATCGTTTTCTATTGAGATTCCAATAGTAATAAGGAAGCTGATCGAACGATGAAACACATGCGGCCGAGTGGTGCTGGCATTGTGATTCAAATTAGGTAACTAAACAAATAATGTGATCTAGAATATATGGAAGCTCGAAGCTGGTAGTCCTCAAGTCAACAAGGATTTTCATTTTATTTTGTGTGAACGAAATGACAGGCTTTAAATAAAATTAAAGGAAAGTAACTGAAATGAGAATGTTAGAAAGAGGTAACGTGTATACCGATGTGTGGTGTGACGAACGTAGTGCCTGTGACAGAAAAGCTAAGGAGTTGTGGATACTCCTCACACTTCCTTCACAAAACACTTTTAAATTTTGGATGACTATAAAAAACAGACCAGTAAAAAGACAGATTGTATTGATTGTTTGAATGAAAGATGATAAAAATGGCTAAGATAGATAGGAAGTGAATTTTAAGACGACGGCTAATAGAGATGTGTCGATGAAAAAGTCGCGCTGCGTCGACCCAGAATAAATTAATAAAATCAATTTAATAATAGTTTTAGCTTAAATTAAATAAGTCTTGTAACTAAGACGACAAAAGTCCATCTGAGATCCGATAGCCAACCAGATACGGCCGACCGGCCGATGTTGATACTTCTGATAGCCAGCTAGACACGGCCGACCTTCCGATGTTGATACTTCTGCTCATTCTGCGGACAGGCTCACTGATTCCTTCGCTCCTGGTTGGTGAAATTTATTTATTTTTACTATTATTGTTTATATCTTCCTGTCGTCCAAATAAATTAATAACAGCTTCCTCGATGTATTTGTTCAGTTCGAGACTGACACTAGATGATCACACAGTGTGTAGCTCTAGCTGGATAATAGGTGTAACAAAATTATTATTGTTTCGATTTATTATAGAACGTTACTGCAAGTTATTTATAGTTTTGCGATTACTAAATTTTGTAGTTTGTAGGTGCCTACCTATTAAGTCACGTAAGTTAAAAGTAGAATATTACGGAATGGAGGACTCATGTTCATGGCCACAGATAGGCAAATGGGAAACCCATCCATGCTACATAACTAGTTCCAGTAATATTATTCAAAGCATATTAGGGTATTTCTCTTTTATCCAATTGTAACACCTCTGTACTCTAGTAAACGTAGCCATTCGTCAGTAGCAAGCCCACGAGCACAGCTAACCCGGGAGCCTCACCTGCCTGCCACCGTTAGCTGTAGGACCATCACTTTCACCCAGTTCTGCGTGAACTGACCGATTGATACCTGAACCGGGGCTAATAAACCAGCAGCATCCATCGCACTGTGCGATGGATGCTGTGCACAGTGCTGCACTGGTCCATCACACTATCCATGGTTGTCAATCAGTCTGTAGAATGCATCGGAACTTGGAAGTCGGAGGACGTGCACTTCTGCTCAAATAACTAAACTAAATAAAAAGAGCAGCATAACTATTCACAACCATTCGACAGGCTCCCGAGTCAAAAATTGCACATTTTCGGTAACCTGCATAGCTATTCACAGCTACTCAATACGCTTCCCTACCGTATCGAACATCAATCAATGCTATCGTAGGAGTCCTATGAACGCTGTTCACAAGTCCAAAACCCTGAAATTTTGTCAGTTTAAATCAAATAACGACCACTATTCTTTCGACAGCTGTTTGCTGTCGGGGGCAAGACAAATCAGGTTATTGAAATGTGTCATTTTCGATACGATAGCTTGTCGTATGGTTGTGAATTATGGTGCTGATTTGCCTAGTCCCCGACCGCAAACAGCCGTCAGAAGTAGTGCTCGTCTATTTGGTTTCACTGTCAACATTTTGAACAGCATGATAACATTGATAGATGTTTGATTTGGTTCGGAAGCGTATCGAAGAAAATAAAAATGCCATAAAAATAATAATCAACACACTTTTAATAACAGAATGAAGGTAACAAAAACAAAGTCTTGCAAATGTTTATTTTAAAGTAGGAACATGTCGTTTACAGGTTTACAACTTTACAGATCATTGACCACAAAATACTTTCTGCACTCTTCCGTAGTTTTTTCATATTCGTCATTGTTGTACTTTAATATCAAATTAAATCTATATCTCACGTACAAACATTTCACGTAATCTAAAGGGAAACACTCGCAGGGCATCGAAAACGTAACATTTTCTGAAAACAAATGTTCCATAAGTCCCGCTAGTACGTTTCGCTGATATTCAGTTTCAAAATATAATTTCAGCGTTATTTCCATAGATTCAATGAATTCTACAAATTCCGTGGGAACCATGACCACCAACGTATTCTCGCTCTGGTTCTTACGAGTATGTTTAATAGTTAGTATGACAGGGGTGCTGTTGGCGTTCTCGAACGCGTAGCTCTTGGTGGCCTCGCAGTCACTGTGGCGCTGGTAGCCCTCGTACAGCAGGTACGCCGCCAGGTGCTGCAGCGGGTAGTCTTTGAACAGTTCCACAGCATTTAAATCCACATCCGCAGTAGACTCCAAGCAAGCAGTTATGCCTTTTGGCTGCACTCGTTCGAATACCATTACAATTGCACTAAATTCTATTGCGTCCCTCAAAAAGAATTCTAGACAATCTGTTTCTTTGCTTAGATTGCTTTTAAAAGTATTGAATATCGGTGTCTTGCTACTTATTGCTAATTGTATTTGCCTGCAGGTGGGTAGCTGGCCATGCACTTTATGAACTGTGTCAAAGAACGAGTCTAGACAGTCTCGGCTCAACAATGCCGGAAACTTGTTAGGGTATATTATATCTAAATCCCTGTGTAATGACACTATGACTTTAAGGGTTGCTCTTATTCTACTTACGATTTTGGCGTTGTTCGTGGTGTTGGAACCTCTGTGTACGTCAACCAAACGCAAGTCTCCTAATATTGTTGATATTTCTTCTATGAACTTAAGCTGCGCGTCCTGGCCGCTGAACGGAGCGGTCGCCTCATCGTTACGAATGTAGGACGTGAAGTTTAGCATGTTAAACAATTTGTTCATGAGGAGGATCCACTCGACGGTGCCGTCGACTGGCTCGTCGATGACTTTCAGCTCTGCGTACGTGGACACGGCAGCGGCGGTCTGCTTACTGAACACTTCCGCAGCTAATTGAACTTTATCTTTTTCGGATTGCAGATGCGTATGCATGATGTGGTAAATAGTCAGTTGAGGTGCAAGCCTTAAAGGTTTCTGACATTCATGGTCGTAGCATGCAGTTATGTGTTCCCACTTAGCGATCTTTCCGTTAAAGTAAAAATTATTAGTAGTTAAGAATTCACGCACGTTCTTCATTAAATGTGCTGGATCATACATGTAATAAATTTTATAAATGCTTATTTGGAAGAAGGGAGCCTTTGAATTGATTTTTTTTGCTTTCGATAAACCAATGAAATCCGTCTCGACATCAGATATCAGCACGCGAACCGTAAGTCCTATTATAAACATTTTGGTTATGATCTTTATAATATACTCTCTTACATCTTCATAGCCTTGATGTTGCGCCAAAAACGAATAAGAAATCGCTTGCTTCCAGTTGTGATATATACCGCGCACCATTACTACAAGAGCTTTTTTCGCTGGTTCCAGCCTCTGAGTGCCATCGACATCATGGAAACCGATCAATTGGTCTTTTTTAGCATCGTAATGAAGATATTCCTTTGTGTCCAGAGTTCCGATGCACACGGCACATTCCTTCTGTTGGGCAGTCATGGTGTCAACTTTGATCTTTAAAGCTATCATTAAATTCTCACAAACATTGGTCGATGATGGAATGTAGTATCGATACAGCGTAGAAATCGTGGGTAAACATAAAAGTGATTGCATAGCTCTGTAAGTGTTCGGACTTGAACAATACAGCTTTAAGGCAAAAAACTTGAACTCATCTGTAAATTTTCCGCCGTCCCTTCTCGTGCTAAATCGTTTATATAGTGCTATAATTTCTGCGATATGACGTATGTTAGAATTTCTAGTTTGTTGTTGTTTTCTATTTACAAAGGCTTCGATGCGTTCTATAGCCTTCTTCGTTGAAACACGCGCACGCTTCGTTTGTTTTGGTTTAGCTTTGTCTGCCGGCGTGCTCACGTCGCGGCCGCATGCGTGCGCGTCGCTGCCTCCTGCGCCGTCGTCGCGTCGGCCTTCGCCTGCGTTGTCGGCGACGTCGGGCGTGCACGTGAGCGCCTCGGCAACGGGCAGGAACAGCGTGGGCACCGCGTGCATCGTCAAGCGCGTGCGCTCCGCGTTGTTCCTGTTCACATAGCGGGCCTCGAAGTGTCTCTCACAAACTAGTAGCTTCTTTGATTTGTTCTTGTATTTATGTCTTATTTTCTTTAACCACGTTGCAGCCCTTGAACAAAGGACGTAATTACATTAATATTCATGTCAGTTGGTACATGTCTAAAGCCACTTTTGGAAAAAAATCTCGCATCCTGAAAACGAAAGTGGCTCAATTCCAAATTCATGTTTTTAAAACTAAATGGAAATGAAACGTGTGTGAGGTGGGGTTCGTAGTTAAGTAATAATGGCCCAAGTAACAGCCGCAAGGGTCGTTCGAAGGTTTAGCTACGCTTGGCGAGGTCAGTCCGTGGATGGGTGACCATTTATAGATATCGAGATCCCTCCCGGAGTGATATTCTTTATGATTTATTGTCTTGGAATAATTGTAACTTGTGATTATATTTCGTCCTGCATAGCTTGTGGCGCTTTACTGATTCAATTGATTGATAAAACAAAAAAAAGGACACTACAAAAAAAAGTGTCACAAAAAAAATGTTACAGTTTTAAAAGTATAATAATGATTCAAACGTAGTCGTACTAAATCGTATTCAAAGGTGTGTTCAGTTTAAGATCACGTCATGTGTTTTTCAATAACTGAATAGTGGTCCCGCCATTTTGATATCAAAATAGCGGGACCACTTTCTTTGCAGAATATTTTAATATTATATGAGTGTAGAATTTACTATGAAAGTATGAAATAGTAGAAATATTGTATTAAATCCTATTTACATGATATTCGAATTACCTGGCGGGGTCTCGTCATCTTGATGTTCATATTTTTTTTTTTTTATTAAAAAGATTTAAATGATTATTTCATAAAGAATTCTCTACATTTTAACTAAAGTTCTCAAAAAATATAATTAAGTATACGTAGCAGGTAAACTTATACCTACTCATACACAGAAGGCTCCATTGATCACCGAGCTTGCTCAAGACGGGTTAGCGATTTCAGACTTGATATTAACTATAATAGGTATAAGTCCAGCCGTTTTATTCTGTCAAAATCAGCCGATCAATACTGCGGGTGGAAAGGCATTCCACCCGCAGAACTTGTAGGTACCTACTCATCTGCTCACTTCAAGCTCACTTTACTTATAGCAGTTTATTTAAATTTATCTAAAAAAAAATAGGCCACAACATCCTTATTTGCTAAAATGAGGCAAAAACGAACATTTTAAAAACTGTTCAATTTTCAATAAGCTTGGTAGGCTGTACTGACTACTGTACCTTGGCACATAACTACATAATATTTTTTAAAACAACGATACCAATCATCATCAATGAATGACCCACTTGGCCCGGTTGTGACACGGCGCGCAGCGGCTATCAAGGTACCTACCTACGTACCTGTCCACCAATGTAACGTTGGAATTGAGCACCTCCTTTTTGATATTGGTAATGTAACAAAAACGCTCTCAGTTTTAATTTAGTTTACAGTGAAAAAAAGTATTAACAAAAACTTTACATATCTAAATAAACAAAAAAATTATTCGAATCGATAAATCAAAATAGTACTCATACAATGCGGTAACACCTAGTTAGTGTCGGCTGTAAAACATAGATGGCGTTGTCAGTCTCAAATCATATTTACCTCTCACTATTGCTTGGAATCCTAAAATATCCCAAATCAGGATTATGTACAGAATTGTTGTGGCAGTTTATCACACTGCAGTAACTAGCTTTCTTCAGTTTGTCGGTGGAAACCCGTATGGCCATGTCGCTGGAAGTGGCTCGAGCGCACGCGCCGCGTGCTTCAACGATAACAAGATGCGGCTGAGCAGTTGTAGATAATCTTCAAAAAGTTAGTAGTTTTCAAACCACTTATTTGCAAACAAATTGTAAATTAATTAACGTTTGTAGTGTAATAAGAAGTGTGACGTAATGTACGCCCGCGACCCGACAGCGGCGCGGCAGTGGCCTAACTGCGGAGGTCTGTAGCCGGCTTATAGCCGCTGTGTGTGTGCGCGCCCGACATTGTACTCGCGCCGGGCTCTGCGTGTGTGGGTGCGGCCGTGTCGTCACGCGCGTTCCGTTCGTAATAATATTGTTATCCGACCGACTGAGCTCCTTTTCTTATACAATTAGGAACATATACCTACTTACATAGGTACTTAGCTTACACTGCGATTTGTTTGGATACCGAATAGTTAACAGTACTTATCTACCTAAATAAATACGATGATGCGCTAATGTTATGTTTGAGACATTATATACTTATACAAATGATAAAAATACTATTAGGGAAAAGTTATTAATTTTATTAAGTAACACTTACCTGCGTTGTTTTTTTTTGTGATTTTTAGGAACAAAGTTCTTTAACGGAGCTTGCTGTTAGACTGGCCGTAGGAGTAAGCTTATAGAAATCGTCACGTAAGTAAAAACATTATGCCCCCTCCATGCGTCTACCAAAATGCAATTTTGTATGCAACATTTTTCAAGTTTTCGTAATTGGTTTCGTTTTCGTAGACCGATAGTGAGGTCAAAATTTTTATTTAAATTTTGCAGCCACCATCTTGGATTTTCATTTTAAACTTCCATCCTCCCCCCTTTTTATATCAAATACAGACCTACCTAGGAAAGATTAAGAAATTAATATCAAAAAGTAAACTACGTTACTAGGAGTTGAAATTCCAATCATACCCACTGCAAGCAATCTAACTAAACGGATAGGCACCTACCTACTATTTACTAATGTCAACTATTGTTGTACAGACACAGATGGTACAGAGGCCAGGGCCAGCACATCAAGCTACACCAATCTGTCAATTTTTTTCCAATTGAATATGAACCTTATTTCTTTGCAGTAAAGTTGAAAATCTATCAAATAAATTTGACAGATTGGGCTAGCTTGATGTGCTGGCCTCTGTACATAAGCTGTTCCAAAAATTGTTAGTGAAATGAAAAATAGTTGGAATGTGAAAAAAGTTTATTTATAGCTTTTTAAAATATTCCCCTCCAACTCCAAATGCACCTATGCATTCGGGTGAACCACCTTTCAAAACATTTAAAAAATGTATCTTACGGGTCGAAAAATAACCGCCGAATTTCTTCGATGGCTTCTTCTGCAATGTTAAATTTTCGCCCGCCTGCAATGTTAATTTTTCCCCTTTTGGGAAATAAAAAAAAATAGCATGGAGCTAAATTTGAACTGTACGGAGGATGGGGTAATATTTTTACCCCCGAAGTATTCAAATAGTCCATGGTTCTAGCAGCTGTGTGAGAGAATGAGGTATCCATCGCTAAGTAAGCTTCCTAACTTTATGGTGTTCATGCAGGACGGTGGAAACTGCCTGTGATCCAATCTTCAGTTCAGGCTGAATCATATGTATATAATGTGTCTATTGTCCCGCAAGAGTAACTCTACCCTGATGACATTTTCATGAGTTACTGCAGTTGTATGTCGGCCGGGTCTGAGGTCATCGTTTAGGTTCTCTCGATCACGTCTAAATTCATGAAACCAATAACTAATTTTTGCTAACGCAGGAGCAGACTCCTCAAATGCAGCTTGTAAAGTTTCTTGATATTCCTTAAAGGTTAACCCTCGTTTTTAATCACAAAACATCGTAGCACGAAAAACTTCCCGCGAGACGTCCATTGTTACAAACAAAAGAATGACGGATTTACTTTTAAAAAATTATTTAAAAAAGAACTACACATAGGTGGACTATGATTTTCTGCAAAGAGATTTGTATTGAAATTGGCCGTCAATTCAAAATAGTTTCTAGAAAAGAGATTGTAGGTATTTATTCTGTAGCTAACAATTTTCGGAACAGCCCACGTATAAATGTTAATCAAATAACATCGGTCAAATAATAGCTAAATCATCGATTGAGCTATTACTTGACCGATGCACCTTCGTAACACACTGTCAATCTCAATGTGAATAATTTTGAAGGATATTGTTAATCCATTGCTTCGTATGTTCGAAAAATTTGTCGGCTCAACAACGTAAATAACGCAATGAATGTTGTTGAACTGTCAGAATGAAACTAGTGTCCGACCGAAACACTATTTTCAGCCGAAACTAAAACGTAACCGAACCTTAGGGTGCTTACATAAAGAAACAGGTTGCCAGTGCAGGCGAGTCTGTGCGGGTCGGTGCCGATCGGTGCGGGTGAAATAGTCCCACATTAACTTATGCTCTCACACTTAAAGAACATGTAACAGGTAAAACATGTAACCGTTTCCTTCAGAAGATCAAACCTGCGCAGACCTGTACCGGGAGCCGGGACCGAAAACCCGCTTCTTTATGTAAGCACCCTTAAGAAAAAGTTAGTGAAGATCTTTTATGCGTGGAATAAAATTGACGGAAACCTGAAAAAAAAAAATCAAAATTTATTCTCAAGATTTAAGACTTATTGTAAGTATAAAAGTTTGGAATTCGCCATACTTATATGATATTACTAGCAGCGCCCCCCCCGCGGTTTCACCCGCGTAAGTTTCGATCCCGTGGGAATATCGGGATAATAATAATAATAATAAGTTTATTAGTACATAAAAATAACAAGACAGTACATAGCAGGAAACAGTGGGTTGTACTATTTATCAATATTAAAATTCTAGTGTCCGCTTTCCGGGCTCCTAAACTAGGTACACAGACCTGTATCTTAGGAATATAGGATAAAAAGTATCCTATGTGTTATTCTGATGTATAAGCTATATTACTGTACAGTTTCATCAAAATCTGTTCAGTAGTTTTTGCGTGAAAGAGTAACAAACATCCAACCTCACAAACTTTCGCATTTATAATATTAGTATACTTAGATATAGATTTTCTGTCTCTTTGTAGATTTGTTACAAATATTTTGCAGTTATCAGATTTCTTTTATAAAAAGGGAAAAAAATACGTTTGCCAGATTTTGTGCGAAAAATGTAAACTTTTCAAAATGGCTATTAAATTAATGCCACCGGCTTCCGAAATTAAAGTTATTTTTAACCGACTTCAAAAAAAGGAGGAGGTTCTCAATTCGACGGTATGTTTTTTTTTTGTGTGTTTGTTACGCGATTACTCCGCCAATTGTGGACTGATTTTCAAAATTATTTTTTTATTTGAAAGGGTATGCTCCCGAAGTGGTCCCATTGTCACCAAATTGGTATCTGATGAGGGAATCCCATGGAAATCGAGGGAAACCCTATAGCAATTTGGGTATTTTTTATAGTAACTCGTGCATTTGCTCTCAGAAATCACCATTCGGTGAAGTGGAACTGATGATGAAGACCACAGATCGAATCGCAACCCGTGAAATACTTATTATTAAGTAGTTCCGGTGGCCATCTTTGGTCTTCATCATCAGTTCCACTTCACCAAATGGTGCCGTCCGATAGCAAATACACGAATTACTATTTAAAATAATACCCAAATCGCTATTGGTGTGCCCATAATATTTGAAGAGTTCCTTCGATTTCTCCAGGATCCCATCATCAGATCTAAATTTTGACAAAAATGGGACCAATCTGGAAGTATATCCTTTTAAATAAAACAATAATTTGCCAAATCTGTTTATAAATGACGACGTACTGAGGTAACAAACATAAAAAAAATAACCGAATTGACAATCACCTCCTTTTTTGAAGTCGGTTAAAAATAATCCCTAACTAATAATAATAAGGGCCTTAGTTAGCAGATATGCTACTGCTAGCTTTTGCGATTTAGTCATATTTCTAATGCTCGATTCAACTCATAACACTGCATAATTTTAGCGTAATCAATCAGCAATTTAATCGTGTGAGTTTATCTGGCAGGCCTCAACGAGATTTATGACCAGCACCCTAATTGCGAAACACACTATGGATCTCAATTTGAATCATTTTGAAGCATATTGCTAATCCATTGCTTCATATGTTGGAAAAATGTGTCTGCTCAACAATATAAAAAACGCAATGAACGTTGTTGATCTGTCAAACTGAAACCCATTGCTAGTGCTACTAATAGTGTGTTACGCAATTAACCCGCAGGTGTTAGCTTTTCATAAAGACATTATTTTGTACCTAAAGAAAATAAATAAGATATATTTTGTACCTCGACAGTTTTTGATTGAATTACATTGTTATGAAGTGTCTAGCTAGTATAGCTTGATGTGTAGCTGTGTGTACTAAAAGCACCATGCAAACACTGTCTTATTATTTTGGTTTTGTACAAAAAGAGTAAAACGGGACCCCAGTACTAAATCTAAACTGTCTAACTGTTTTTGACCGAAATAAAAACTGCGACTGAAACCTAATTTTTTGGAGAAATCTGAACCGTCGCGTCGGTCGATCACTAAATGAATGAAACCCATTGCTAAGTGCACATCTGCACAACTTATAAGCGTTGTTCACGTCGCGTTTCACTCACGTTCGGGTCGCGCTCGCCCCGGCCCGCCGACGACTCCACGAGTCCACGGAGCGCGTCATAGCCACGGCGCACACCGAGCGCTATGAGCGATGCGGCTGTTTAACTTCACCGAGCGCAACGTCGCATATCGCTTTCTCTCTCGCAGTATAGCTTTGGCGTCGCTTGGGGAGGCCGCGTTTATCGCTCGGTGAAAAAATATCTTTAGATGAATTCGAGAAACTATAGGGAGCGTTTAATAGACGAAGTGAAGAAGTACCCAGTGTTGTACGACACGCAACATGAGAACCACCGCGACATCGACGTGCGGGACCGCTGCTGGCTGGAGATCTCCGAGCGCCTCGGCGCCAACAGTACGTAACGTGCAACTACTTGATATTGTGACGTCATGCCGCATGCCGTGCGCTACTACACGCGTGTTAGCTACTTTTATCATTTTCACGATGAACGTTTTGCTTTTTTGGTGGATTAATTGAACATGGATGGTCTTTTTGTTTTTGTGTACTTACCTACATAATAAAAAGTATTCTAATCCATAGAAGTACCTACCTAATAGACTAAAAATAATACTAACTTACTAACATTTTATTTAGACACTAAGCAGAACTAGGTAAACAATGTTTGACTTGACTTCAAACAACTAATTTGTCTATGGATAAAATAAAAAAAAATCAATCAATCCAGAACCTCAGAAAATTTCTTTAAAAAGTATCATCATGTCTGTACCTAATAATGTTGTTACCATCTTGCGTGCATGTATTTTCTTGTATGTATGACACATGTTTAAGCAAATAAATATTATCATAACTTATCATTAAATATACTCACTTTTAATATTTTTTTAACTTCCGTATAGGGTTGCCAACCGTACTATAATATAATTATAGTATTGTACTGTATTTTGGGTCTGCGTACTATAGGTACGTATTCTGTAGAAAAAATACATAGTACGCAAAAATAGGTACTATATTTAAAAAAAAATTATAGTAGGTTTCGTATAATGACTGTGAAAATTAGAATTAGAAGTTCTAAATAAGACGTTCAGTAAATGTATGGGGTTTGGTACTAAAATGATTTAAAATTTAAACAGCCTTCTGAGCTATATAGGCTGAAAGAGGATAATTATTTTGATGTCTTTGGGCATTTAATTTAATTTTACAGCCGCCCGTTTTGTTGATAAATAAAATGCTTGCATCACTAACTACAAACTATATTTTAGGTTATATATAACGAGACAATGACATTAAGTCAGTGAATCAGTGACGAAATCGGGGTATTTTAGATATCAATAAAATCTAAAGTAAGTATAAGAGCTATGCAATTGAAACTTTATAGGTTTAGTCAACCACTGACATCATATCCCGAAAATTTTGTTTATCTGGTATAATCCAAACCCAAGTTAAGAAGGTTAAAAAAAAATATGATGAAGTGCTTCGAGAAAAGGTAGGTAGTGCCCTTGCGCTTCGCTTGGCTCGTCTTGGCGGGGGCACTCCCGTGCCCCCAGATATTTTTTTATAGCTTAGTTTGAAAAATCGGGAAATGTTGGTAACCCTACTTCCGTACCTCAAAAAGAAAAAACGTAAAAGACGCTTTGTAATCTGTCTTTTTAGACCCTTTTCTCAGGAACCGGTAGAGTATCAACCGGTAGAGTATCAACCGGTATAGGTATCAAGTTAAAATTAATATCAAATGCTAACATCTGCTGTCTGCGGTCCCTCGAACGGACAACGCGTTCAAGAGATAACATATATTATGTCACATATTGTGATGGTTATCAAAATGTTCAACACATAAAGAGTATGTAGGTAAGTACTTCCCGTTGACCCAAAAGCATGACACGAAAGCAAGCGAGCTGTCAGTACAAGGTAAAGCTAAATTGATAATATTTTGTAGTTAGGTAAGTATATCAATATCACATACTTATATTATTTTTTGTGATTACAACCTTTCATCAATTGCAGTTGGGGCATCTCGTCCGTGAGTCCGATGTAACGAATGTGTTAACAATCAATGGAAGTTTTTTTTTCAACAGCTTTACGATTGTCTTTCAATTTGGAATTGGAAATTCACAGTTCGTGTTACTTGAGTGAAGCCGCGGGCAGCCGGACACAGCTTTGAGACGGAACCCTCAGGGCACGAGTTCTACATGTCGGTATTTTAGGGATTCGTAGTAAAACAACCCCTTATGCCAAGCCCAAACCAAGTCGCCAAGTCCGTCTGTCTGCCCATCCGTCCGTCTGTCCGCGGTTTAACTCGAAGACTTGATATAATTTTGCATGGTTATACATCCAACGTCACAAAATAAAATCATGCTCGTGAAAGATCAGCTACCCAGTTGTTCTATGACATGTGACAAGTATTCACCATAGTAGTATATTTCTCGAAGTTACAAGGAAAACTAATCAGCTATGTGGGCTTCACAATAACGAGTAATAGTCGGCCAACTTATAAATTATACTTGGATATTTCGTAAAAAGTCCATAGACAATGATTTAGATGGCGTTTAGCCAATGAGTTGAAACAAAATAAAATGTTTTTTTTTTTTACATTTTACAATAACTTTGCTATAAATTATAATGCACATAAAACTCAGTAATGTGTGTTACTACTATTTAAATTTTATTATGAAAATGACCTACGCCATCTACGGAACTCTAAACAGCGCGTGGCCCGACACGCACTTGACCGGTTTTGTTTAATTAACTGGCAAAATAAATAGAGTACGTACAAAGGAACTTCAGCATCGTGTTTAAAGGAATTCACTTAGTGTACTATCACTTAGTTTACTATCCCATTCGTTGGTCTGGAGCATGAAGTCCTGGGATCGATTCCTAGTTCAAAGTGTTATTGGGTTTTTCCATCACTACACATTCTTGCGACCGGTATGACTCTTCTCGTTTTGTAGTCGTGTTGACCCCCCACTGACCCCCGTTATTTGTTTTCAGTGTCTGATGATTTAGGAATTTATTTATAAAAAACATTGCTTAGTAATGATTAGCAACAATTTAACCACACATTTTTGATGTCTAAAAGTCTCATAACTTTAAACAACGATTATAAATAAACCCCATAGAGTTCAATTTTGTGATGCTTTTGATTTTTGTTTTGAATATCCGACACGCAATTACAATGACATAATTTGAGGGAATTTTGAAGGGTTTTCTTTCTCTGTGCCTAGACACCAGACCAGGAGCTGTCCGGCCCATTCAGTTAATTCAAAGCTGTGTTGTTTATCAGGCGAGGTGCTGAAGCGCGAATGGAAGATCCTGCGCGACTCCATGCGCCAGGCACTCAAGCGCAGCAAGACTGGCGCCACCACCAAGGCAGGCCTGCCCTGCAAGAAGTGGCGCTTCCAGGGCCGAATGGCCTTCGTGCTGCCATATATGACCATCAGGCGGTGAGTGGGGCATCTGGATGTGAGCTTTCAATATTCTTGCGATATTTAGTCACCCGACACCTCTTTAGATCTCATATAACTACTCAGTGCTAGACTAAAGCCTCCTAACGCTTACTTCTTTATTTCTAGAAGTCAACGGTCAGAAAAAAGTGGTATCAAGATGGACGATTCAGAGATAGCGTCAGATCAGGAGCGTGAGCCCGAGGTGTGGGACCCGAGCCACCAGCCCAGCACTGACCATGACTCTTTAGATCTGTTCTTCGCAAGTGTCTGCCAAAGCACCAAGCGGTTGCCAAGAAAATTCCAGTCTTCCGTCAAGAGACAAGTCTTGGACGCACTCCTAAAAGTTGAAGATGAGTGGGAAACTGAACAGACGGCATCCAAAACTGAAGACCACAAGGACTTCGACTAAGAAAATGATGAGCTGATGAGAAGTTGAGCATAATATTGCTACTACACATTCCTATTTTAATAGTTATTGAATAATTATGATAAATAACGATATGATTGTGAACAGTAGACGTGATGTACGAAACAAAATACCGTGGAAACACATTAGTAATTTTAAATAGACATTTTGCGTGCTGTTCGATATTGCAAGGAGGATACTGGATACCCTATTGGTAAAATGGAAATTGAAAAGGTGTGGACCTATAAGTTTTTATAATGATTGTGAGTTGTGGTAAACAGCTACTTCCTTGAAGGGTGTGCATAAACGGGGTAGATTTTTAGACGGAGAATCACTCAAAACGTCTAGTAGGAAAGTTTTCCTGTATTTAACTACGACGGTGAAACTGCCACGTCTCGAAAATCCACCCTGTTTTATGGTATAAAAAGATTTGTAATAAATTTTAATAATATTCCTGGATTTTAAATCTGGCTCGAGTCCGCGGGGGCCGTAGTAAGCCCAAGTTCTTTCATTTTCTTTAATTTCCTTTGTTCTTTTCTCAACTTCTGAATCTGAAAACGCTGCCCTAGTGGCATGACGTTCTCTATGTTCTTCATGTACGCGGAGTGCAGGTGCACTAAGTGCTCGACGCTGTACGTGATGTCGATGTTGAGGCGCAGCATGTGCTGGTAGTACCAGAGGACCTGCTTGACGCGCCGCGGGCAGTAGCGGTGCCTCATCGTGGAGAACAACACGGTACCCATGTCGTGCTGCCACTCGTCCAGCCGGTTGAAGATGAACGCTATGCGGAACCGGGGGTCGCGCTGGTACTTGTTCACGAGGGGATCTAGTTCTATCATTTTATATTGCGTAGTGTAGATACAATATGCGATTGTCTACAATATGCCTACAGCGTATTCTGATCTATTTCGGCCACATAAAAAAAAAAAAACAAAGCAAAGGAAAAAGCAAAAGGAGATAGCAACTTTGAAAAGCTGGTTATTGTTGGCAATACTGAAGGAAAGAGAGGACGAGGCCGGTCGCCAACACGATGGTCCGACCAAGTAAAGGAAGCTACGTCCTCAAGCAATTTTCAGCAGGTGGTGATGGCAACTTTGGACCGGGGTAGATGGAGGCAGATTGTCCGTTTAAAAGGATCCAGTGACCACGATCCTCAGTAATGAGGGACCGATTGAAGAAGAAGTGTAGATAGATTGTTTCATGATATCCAGTATCTTGTTGTTGTGGTCTAGGTGAGAGGGGTCCCTGTATCTTTGACGGCGGCCGTCGCGGCCAGGTCCGGGGGCGGGAGCCCAGCCGGTTCCAGAGGCCGGGGCCCTGCCGTACCCGGGGACTGGGGGCCCGCCGGGTCCTTGAGCCGGAGCCCCGCCGGGATTAGGGATTAAGGCCGGCAACGACGCGTTCACTTCAAGGAGCCTATCACTTGCGTTGAAATACTCTGCGTAGTCCATGCTCACGTTGACCCGGTATAGTGCCCAACTAGCTATTATATCCCAACATTGCATTGAAACTTTCCGAAAGTATATAGAGAGTACGTTAGTTAAAACACATTAAAGCTCATGTTCATATCATGTTTAGGTATCGATACCCATCACGTCTGCGAAGTTTCGCTAGCTAATTTAATTTGACCCTATATACGAGTTACATACAAACAGGTAGAAAACAAACTGCTTACTGTTGGGGGAACCTGACGTTTGAGTGCAGATAGTCAGGCTTAAGTTGGAAGGGGCCAGGGTCCCTCGGCCAGGGCCCCGCGGGCGCTGGACCGCCGGCCTCCAAATCCGACAGGTTCAGCGGCGCCTGCAGCATGGCCATGCGCTCTGCCAGCAGCGCCGACAGCCTCTGGTCCTCGCCAACAAAATCATAGTCTCTTAACGATATAAGATGCTCATTTGATTTCTGGCTCTCAGAATCCACAGTCTCACCTGGAATTCATATAAATTCCGGTCATAAAACCGTTCGAGGTAGTACTCTGTACTGGTAACTGGTATATAGAGCTGGTGCCAATCACAGCTGCTGCCCGCGTGGACACGGTGAAGCGGCAGCTGGCGGTATGAGTGAGGTATTTCTCTCGAATTTGAATATTTCAAGAGGTTTTTTTATTTAGTTTGTTCGAGAATACGTTCACCTCGGGCAAGTTCAATAGTTTGGTAAGAACAACTTGAAAAATAAGCTTACAGAAGAATTCAACTGGGCTGGGCAGCGGTTGAGAAGCTGCTTCGAGTCTTCTCGTCGCGTATTCCGCAGAGCCGAAAGACTAAAGTCTTCAATCAGTGCGTCCTGTCAGTTATGACTTACGGAGCCGAAACGTGGACACTCACGGTACGACTGGTTCATAAATTCAAGGTCGCTCAGCGAGCTATGGAACTAGTTATGCTTGGAGTCTCTCTGGGAATAAAATCCGGAATGAGGTGATCCGGCAGAGAAACAAAGTTGTCGACACAGCTCACAGAATAAGCAAGCTGAAGTGGCAATGAGCCGGCCATCTTAGCCGTAGAACAGATGACCGTTGAGGTAGACGTGTTCTTGAGAGGAGACCGCGAATCGGCAAACGTAAGGTAGGCCACCCTCAGGCTAGGTGCAGCAACGATCTTCGGTAGCAGCTGGATGAGAGTTGCCGAGAACCGAGCTAGATGGAGTGCAATTGGAGAGGCCTATGTGCAGTAGGGGACTGCTGTAGGCTGATTGATGATGATGAACATTTAAAAAAAATTGTCAAATCAGTCCAGCCGTTCTCCAGTGATGCGCTTACCAACGACAACATTAAATAGTTATAACCGGCTGACTTTTTTACCGTCTGGACAAAATCAGGATATCAAAAGTGAACGGTGTAGAAGCCTATGGCACAGGAATCTCTTTTCTTTTATTTTAGATGCCTACCTATTTAAGCGCCATAATCTGTCATGAAACTCATCATTAGAATGAAGAAGCTTATTGTGGATAAGACACGAGTCTAAAACAAAAGAAGATCTAGCGGGGTATGCAAGGGGGGGGATGGAGGGGGGGCTTAGGGGATCAGACCGGAATAAATCACAGATGCAACTCGTATTCATATTTCATGTATCATGTTTTTTTTTTTAATTTCTTTGTTTTCTTCCTTTTTTTTGTTGGAATATTAAACATCAAATACTTATTATAGTTTATGAACAAATTATAAAAAACATACCTAATGAACTGTCATGACTCGGTTCTAAGACACCGTACAATAAACGTTGTTAATAAACTATTTATTTGAGTTTATAATTACTTTTCCGCAGGTTATGGGCCGTCTCGTAAACCTAAATAAGTTCAAAGTTTAATATTTATTGATAAAAAATAAAATACAGCAAATATATATTTTACACAGTAAGTACAGTAAGTAGTAGTAGTAGTTTTTTATACAGTAAATATATTTTGTAACTAGCTTGCCCCGGCGAACTTCGTAGGTACCGCTATCGAAATCAGTCAATTCATTCTCGAAATATCATTAAAAAACCGTTCCATACAAAATGTATGAGAAAATATTTTTTTTGTGATTTTTTTCCATGTTGTTGTAATAGTTATTCTGCTATTCGGGACGGAGATAAATCTAACAAACAAATCAAAGATCGTATGTGGCGGGACTCGACGTCAAGGAACTAAATCATCGGTCCAGCCGTTCTTGAGTGAAAGTTCTTGAATGGTGTAACTAACCCGACTTTGTTTTATTTTTAGAGATAGATTTGCGAATACTTCATAGAACTTTTCGACCCGTGAAAAATGGAACGAACTTCCAAAATTATTTCGAAGACTCTGGGCTATCAAGAAAAGTCGGCTTATTGCGAGATCTAATAAACACATCGCTAGATAACTGCGCGAGCGTCGAAGATTATGTGAACAAAATAATGAGTACTGCATAGAAATTACGAATAATAAAAAAAAAAAAATTAAATAAGTATCACCAATACATTTATACTGTCATTATGCCCTGTTGTGAAGCAAAACAAACACGATTACCGTTTCCAAATTCTGGTTTAAGAGAAAAAGCATTACTAGAAATAATTCATTCTATGTGGTCCGATGGAGACACCATCTGCTAGTGGTGCGAAGGATTTCATAACACTCGTAGATTAGTCATTTAAATTCCCATAAAGTATATGTATATTTTCTCAGGATAAAATGGATATTAAATCGGTGCTTAAGGTGTTTAAAGAAGAAGTAGGAAATGACTTAGAAAAGAAAAATAAAATAGTAAGAAGTGATAATGGAAAAGAATATAAGTATATTATAATATTAAAGAATTATCTGATTTCCTAGCAGCTTCTGGCATCAAACATCAGACTAGCACGCCATACACGCCTGATCAGAATGGACTAGGTGAAAGGATGAACCCGACCTTAGTAGAACGAGCAAAATGCATGTTATTTGAAGCAAAGCTGCATCAACAGTTCAGTCACCACCGCAGCCTGTGTCATCAACCATTCACCATCACGGGTTTTGGATGAGGTAACACCCTATAAAAAGTAGTCTGGCAAGAAAACCATGCGCGGTCCGAGGGGGGGGGGGGTTGTGGGGGTCATGACCCCCCCCCAAAATCATTCAAGCTGTCGAGAGTCTAAATAATTGACTTGTCTAACTTAACTTAAATGTTACTTCAAAAAGCCTGTTGTAAAATATACCGGATGAAATTGAATAGGTTCGCCAAATAAAAACATCTAATTCAACGTGATATAAAGAAAATTTCAACGTGATATAAAGAAAATTAAGGAAAGGGATGCACATGGTACGTGCGCTTCTGCAAGCGGTTTGGCAACGTCGTCGCGCGTCTTTTTTTTCGTAGGTACGGTCAAAAGCTAAGTACTACTAGTTCAACGTGTTGCCAACTTGATTCATGTTCTGATTTCTGCGATGACTAGATTGCTTATCGGACGCGCGCAAAAATGTACACTTTAATTTTTTTATTTGTTTTGATAATTTAGAAAAAAAATCCGTAAGTAACGACGTTTATTCGTATCTACTTGAAGGCAAAAACTTAGTTTGCACTATCTAAGACGATAATTACCTACACGATTTTTTTTCAAGAATTTTGATTTGGGACATGACAATTTATAATGATTATGTAGCAGTTACTGTATCTCCTGTTTCAATTTGGCGCAAGTTTTCAATTTCATCCTGTAGAATCTAGAATGCAAGAGCGAGCGAAGCAAACTCGGGATATTGGGCACCCCGTTCGTAAGGCCAGATTCCAAAGCCTAAACTGTTGTAAAACGAGTGCATTTTGTCTTAATTCGATAAATTAAGTTTTCTTTCTGTATAATGGTCAAAGGAAAACGGAATCTATTTATGGTAGGGTGCTAAATTTTTCAGGCTCGCTTCACATGCTCTTGCAATCTGCATTCTGTTGATCCTTGAGCATTTCTTCTTAAGTCGGTAATGCAAGCAATTCCTAGTCCTTTTAGAATTAAAAGAAAATCGAGCCTATCCGAGAATGTGCAAAATTTTCGAGCTCGCTTCGCTCGCTCCTGCAATCTAAATTCTCATAGTTGCTTGAACTTGCCTGCATAAATCGACAATGTAACTCCTATTTCAGCATAAAAACATCAAACAAAACCTAACCAAACAGAGGCGGGTTGTTAAAATTTTCAAGCTCGTTCGCTCGCTCTTGCAATCTAAATTCTCATAGTTGCTTGGACTTGCCTGCATAAAACGACAATGTAACTCCTATTTCAGCATAAAAATATCAAACAAAACCTAAACAAACCGAGATGGGTTGTTAAAATTTTCGAAATCGCTTCGCTCGCTCTTGCTTTCTAAATTCTCATAGTTGCTTGGACTTGCCTGCATAAATCGACAATGGCCCCGATTCTGATATTCACAAACTAAACTAAATTTAAGTTCAGTGCATCTTTTTCTTTCTATTTCACTAAGAAAAGGACAGAAGATAAATATTACTTTAGTCCTGTCAAATTAGTCAGCGCCTGACGTAAATTGGCGTATTTTTAGTAGCCAATTTTTTAATCTCGTCTAATTTGTCCATGGATTATCTAATTTGACAGGACTAAACTAATATTTTATCTTCTGTCCTTTTCGTAACGAAATAGAAAGAAAAAGATACACTGAACTTAAATTTATTTTAGTTTGTGACCAACAGAATCGGGGCCATTGTAACTTCTATTTCAGCATAATAATATCATACAAAACCTAACCAAACCGAGGCGGGTTGTAAAAATTTTCGAGCTCGCTTCGCTCGCTCTTCTCACCCTACATATTAATTTACCTCAGCAGCAGTAACGCTAGCGACCACTATACTAACGAGGAGATGTAGGTACCCTTAAAATTTTCCTCGGCACCCATGGTGACCCCCCCCAAAATCATGGGCTGCGACCGCGCCTGAAGAAAACACATATTTCACATTTGAAGATTGTCGGTTCTAAGGCCATGGTACATATTCCAAAACAAAAGCATTTAAAATGGGATCGTAAATCAAAAGAATTAATTTTTGTGGGATACTGTGACAATACAAAAGGCTACAGATTGTATGATCCATTAAACAAAAAGATTGTAATCAGTAGAGATATGATATTTATTGAAAAATCAATGAATAACAATGATAATGTCGCACAGCAACTCATATCTGCTACAATCACTATCTCTTTAAATGCATTGATATTAACATTTTGTCAAATGGATGCTTTAGCAGCTTTTCTTCAAGGCGACATAGAGGAGGAGATTTAAATGATACAACCACCGCTGTATAGCAATGGAAAATAAGTCTCAAAAGATCTTTATAGGGACTGAAACAGCCCAGCGGGCAGGGGAACAAGAAGCTAAGTTTTAGACTGAAAGGAATGGGTCTATAACTTAATGAAGTTACACAAACAAAATTTCTCGGAGTAATAATAGATCAGGACATAAATTGGAAAGCACAAGTAGATGATATATCTAAAAGAATAAATAAATTCGTATATGCACTCAGAAAGGTTAAAAATATAACAAACATTACAACTGCTATCACTACCTATCATGCTTATGTGGAATCATTAATACGCTATGGCTTCATAATGTGGGGTAACAGTACCGACAAAAATAGAGTATTCGTTGCACAAAAAGTGCATTCGTGCAATATATGGGCTTCGACCTGATGAATCTTGCAGGTCAATATTTAAGGAACTTGGTTTGTTACCGCTGCCCTCTCTCTATATCTATGAAGTATGCATGTTTGTTAAAAAGCATAAAGACTTATTTAAAAAGGCAGAGGATGTGTATCCTCGAAACCGGCGAGATCCTCACGGGCTCATATTAAGTGACTTACCAAGACTGACTAAATATAGTAAAAGCTGTTTAGCCATGTGTGTTCGGATATATAATAAAATTCCAAGTGATTTTAAATCTTAGATCTTAGATTGTTTAAAAAAAAAACTATACAAATGGTTGAATAATAATAATTTTTATAGTATAAAAGAATTTGTTGACGGGAAACATTTTGTAATGTAACCTATATTACTTGCATGCTATGATATAAGCGAAACATGTATGCTCTGCAATGTATTTTAACAACCTTATGGTATATAAGGTTGTTAAAATACATTGCATCGGAACTTGTTCTGTGATAAGAATAAGAATAAGAATAATATTTATTTGCGTAAAACATGGTAATGTTTTACGCAAATAAATACCATACCACGTCGAAGCATATTGATGTAAGGCACCATTTTGTTCGTGATAAAGTTGGTGTGGAATACATTCAGATGGACATCATGGTAGCTGATGCACTCACTAAAGCAACGCCATACCCAAAACTGGCTTATTGTGTTTCCAGGATGAGGTTGATTTATGTTTAAGGGGAGGATGTTGGAATAGTAAACATCAAATACTTACTAAAGTTTATGAACAAATTAAGATTGTCTTTGATAGAACTGTCATGTCTCTGTTTTAAGACTTAGGTACCGTATAATAAACGTTGTTATACTATCTTTTTGATTTTATATTACTTTTCCACAATACTTACTGCTGGCTGGCGAAAACAATCCAATGACCACTGTAAATGTAATTGAAAGTTTATTAATATTAGGAACCTACTAGCAGTACAATATCATCGAGCTACCTACCGGCCAGTCCCGGCCCGGGCCCGGGGGCACAAATACCGCAACCTTTTAGTATGTTTTTTTCTAACCTCTAAAGGCTTGGTGTACATACAATATTTTGCATTAATTACTTAAGGCGCAGGTCATTCACTTTGACGAGCTAATCCTATTTTCGGACGGAATTTTAGAGCTTACGTAAAATTCGGTTGAAAGAAAAATTACATTATGTATAATTATGTAATATTTCTTTTAACCGAATTTTTTAATTATTTAAATATAACCGGCAAAGGCGATTAAGACTCGCCCACCGAGGGTTCCGTACCTTGGTAGGAAAAAATATTTTTACATTTTAAAAGTTTTAGTTCTTTCGTTTAATTATGCCGTAATTTTCGACGTCACATAAAAGCTAGTATAGAATAAATCTAGGTGATGGAGGTTTACCACTTAGATATATTATATTCTAGGTTTTACTGGGATGAAAGTATGTTATGTCTGGTAACACTGGTCATGGTCTACCTTCTCGTGTGCCAAATTTCATCCAAATCTGTTGAGCCGTTTTAACGTGAAAGCGTAACAAACAAACTCACTTTCGCATTTATAATAATTATTAAGTTAGGTTTTATCGCTTTTAAAACTTCGGCAATAACGAGGATACTATGCGGCATAGGTACTTAAATTTAAAAATAAAATTTGTTTTAATATCTGCAGTTATAACTGTTTCATACATTTGACATAATTATGTAGTTTCCCCAATTTTATAATTTCAACCGACGAACCCCATCTCGGTTCAATGAAACTAAAAAAAAAATTTTTTTTTTTTTTACATACTTATGTAGATAGACAAGCATTATTTTTACCCGACTACGACAAAGCAAAAAGGAGGGTTATTATTTACAATTCTGTAAATACGTATTCTGTAAATATATTTGTTACGGTTGCGAATCATATTTTAATCAACGTACAACTTAATACTGACCAGCGAATTGCAAAAAACGTAAGAAAATTTGAATTTCGCTGGCTACCCTGGCGCTTTCGCCTTAAGCTAACGGCGAAAATATTCCATCCTTATTGGGAGTTATATTCATGTCGCAGTTGAAACGCTTCGGTCACGGGGTCCGGGTGCGCACTAGGCTTTTCGTGACATCGCCAAGCGACTGGTCAACTCTACACGAGACCAGAGAGTTGGCCTAATTTTTGGCCAAAGAATCAGCCGTCAATCATCACCATACAACGCGGCAATTCTGCCCGCTTTTCACGCACTCTTCCCGCTGACAGCGATGCTGGCGAATTTTTGATGCCCTATGATTCTTTACCCTTGTTTTGTTTTTATATACTTGTAAATATTATTATTATATGAAAGTGAATTGATTAATTATGGCTCCATATAGAGGAAAAAGTAAAAAAAATTGCTCACCAAATGAAAGAGCTTAATTAGTACGGTAAAGTAATTAGTAAATAATAATTAAAAATTAATTAATTATTTAGTAATTTGGATGTTAAATTAAAGAGAAAAACTAATCGGAAAATCGCAATTACCGTTGCCTATCGCGTCAGCGAGTTTAGTTCGGAAATCTGCATTTTTCGTTCACACAAAATAATGCCCACAGAAGGCAGCTCCATTAGTGGAGGGTATCCCACCTGGCAATCCTGGCATGCGCTCGGGCACGCTGCCAACCATGCTATTTCTCACTGCAGAAACTTAGGTGAAGGAAGTTAGCGTAAAGCGAAAACAAATTATGTCAAGTACTTATGTCAAAAATAACTTTAATGATCGACTTATGATGCGAAGTTCAACATTTAGGACATCGCACGCTGGCGGGGATCAATGCATGCTTGTACAATTTTTAACAACAAACTAATGCAGCAATTTGAAAATAAAATTATTCTCGGATTCAATTAATATAAATTATTCGTGTAAAGTCACGTGCTCGATTGTTCAGTAACTAAGTAATGATTTTTTTTTATCTATAAGTGAAATGTCATTGATTGTCATGTCAAAATTCGAATTCCGTATAAAAAAAAGTTTAATGACCAGACATTAATTGGAAAAGAAGGTTTTAACCGCAGAGGTAATGCTGCAGTAGGTTTGGTGGATAGGATAGCTCCTTGACGAGCCTATCTAATAAACCTCTAGGATGTGTCCACGACGCACAGCGATCCTCCCTCGCTCCTTGACGAAGATAAGGCTCCTTATATGACAATGTCCCAAAATAACCATTCTATGTTCGCATCACGCAAAAATTAAAAATAAATCTCTTCCCCGTCCGCATTCATAGTCGGAGTTCGGAAATATTCGGAATGGAGGGGCGAGGGGTTCGTGGGGGCTGTAGCCCCCTTCCTGCCTCCCCGCAGGTGGCATCGATCGCCCCCGCCTAGCAACAACTAGCTAGTAGTGGGCCATTCGAGTTTCATTTCATATTTCACACTAAACACTCTGACGATACCGCGCCGCGCCGCCGCCGCGCTCTACAGCTCATAACCTCACTTCACATCTTTTGAAACACTAAACAATAATTAACAAAATACAAATAACGTAGTACACATTTGATGGTACAGCTGTGAAGGTCTGGCGTTAGATGTAAAGAACACTGCTTAATTCATACGTACCTGTACTGAAGTCTCGTTGTCAATATGTACTACTATAATGTTTAGCATCAGCTTGGCTATTACATCAAAGAATAGGATGTAGGTAATGTGACGTCGCCGCGTCGGTCATCGGAGCAGTAGTGAAGCACAAAGGAAGCTTCCTTCATCGCGGCAGCTCGGCAGCTCGCCGAGGAGCGCCGTCGCTCAACACCACGCTGTCAACAACTTAACTCATAAACATTTTACGGTTTACGTACTTACAGTAAATGTGCGCTGTCAACCATTACATACGCGACGAATATAATTTACTTTTATTGCACTGAAAGCGATTGTGAATTAGAATATTGATTTTTGTATTAATACATTCATCATCATCTTCGAAGCCGACAGAGTCGCTCGCTGGCACAGGCAGCTCGCTGGCACAGGCAGCGCGCTAGCACAGGCAGCGCGCTAGCACAGGCAGCGCGCTAGCACAGGCAGCGCGCTAGCACAGGCAGCGCGCTAGCACAGGCAGCGCGCTAGCACAGGCAGCTCGCTGGCACAGGCAGCGCGCTAGCACAGGCAGCGCGCTAGCACAGGCAGCGCGCTAGCACAGGCAGCGCGCTAGCACAGGCAGCTCGCTGGCACAGGCAGCGCGCTAGCACAGGCAGCTCGCTAGCACAGGCAGCTCGCTAGCACAGGCAGCGCGCTAGCACAGGCAGCGCGCTAGCACAGGCAGCGCGCTAGCACAGGCAGCGCGCTAGCACAGGCAGCTCGCTAGCACAGGCAGCGCGCTAGCACAGGCAGCTCGCTAGCACAGGCAGCTCGCTGGCACAGGCAGCGCGCTAGCAAAGGCAGCGCGCTAGCACAGGCAGCGCGCTAGCACAGGCAGCTCGCTAGCACAGGCAGCTCGCTGGCACAGGCAGCGCGCTAGCACAGGCAGCGCGCTAGCACAGGCAGCGCGCTAGCACAGGCAGCACGCTGGCACAGGCAGCGCGCTAGCACAGGCAGCGCGCTAGCACAGGCAGCGCGCTAGCGCAGGCAGCTCGCTAGCACAGGCAGCTCGCTAGCACAGGCAGCTCCCTAGCACAGGCAGCGCGCTGCACAGGCAGCGCGCTAGCACAGGCAGCTCGCTAGCACAGGCAGCTCGCTAGCACAGGCAGCGCGCTAGCACAGGCAGCTCCCTAGTACAGGCAGCGCGCTAGCACAGGCAGCGCGCTAGCACAGGCAGCTCGCTAGCACAGGCAGCTCCCTAGCACAGGCAGCGCACTAGCACAGGCAGCTCGCTAGCACAGGCAGCTCCCTAGCACAGGCAGCTCCCTAGCACAGGCAGCGCGCTAGCACAGGCAGCTCGCTGGCACAGGCAGCGCGCTAGCACAGGCAGCGCGCTAGCACAGGCAGCTCGCTAGCACAGGCAGCGCGCTAGCACAGGCAGCTCCCTAGCACAGGCAGCGCGCTAGCACAGGCAGCGCGCTAGCACAGGCAGCTCGCTAGCACAGGCAGCGCGCTAGCACAGGCAGCTCGCTAGCACAGGCAGCTCGCTAGCACAGGCAGCGCGCTAACACAGGCAGCTCCCTAGCACAGGCAGCTCCCTAGCACAGGCAGCGCGCTAGCACAGGCAGCTCGCTGGCATAGGTAGCTCGCTGGCACAGGCAGCTCGCTGGCATAGGTAGCTCGCTGGCACAGGCATCTCGCTGGCACAGGCAGCTCGCTGGCATAGGTAGCTCGCTGGCACAGGCATCTCGCTGGCACAGGCAGTTCGCTGGCATAGGTAGCTCGCTGGCACAGGCATCTCGCTGGCATAGGCAGCTCGCTGGCACAGGCAGCTCGCTGGCATAGGTAGCTCGCTGGCACAGGCATCTCGCTGGCATAGGCAGCTCGCTGGCACAGGCAGCTCGCTGGCATAGGTAGCTCGCTGGCACAGGCATCTCGCTGGCATAGGCAGCTCGCTGGCACAGGCAGCTCGCTGGCATAGGTAGCTCGCTGGCACAGGCATCTCGCTGGCACAGGCAGCTCGCTGGCACAAGCAGCTCGCTAGCACAGGCAACTCGCTAGCACAGGCAGCTCCCAAACACTAACAATAAACTGAGCATTCTTATTGTGTTACCTAACCTAGCCT
Source organism: Globia sparganii (assembly GCA_949316385.1). NCBI lineage: Eukaryota > Metazoa > Arthropoda > Insecta > Lepidoptera > Noctuidae > Globia > Globia sparganii. The sequence continues at coordinate 22,177,980 of OX438669.1, forward strand.
ACCAACATTGAATGCATGCGTTTTTAATATTTTTGGCCTTCTACTATTTTATTATTACATTTTATAGTGTAGCCTTAATTAGAGGCTGCCACGGCATGCATTTAACATAAGAGTAGTAAATGCAGTTACAAAAACAGATTATAAAAACCTTTACCTTTGTCTCCAAGAGTCTCTATACTCCTAGTACTACAATTATGTATGTTTATTCATTAATACCATACAAACCCTTTTATTTATGAACGTAGCTGACCTAAAGCTAGCTAAATGTATTCTTAACTTTAAGTCACGTTTATAAATAAACCTCAGGGTTTATCTACAGGTTATGTACTGACTGCACATTCCAATCTTTCTTGTAATTTCGAAGTTACATCACGGTCACGCACCGCTGACCCGTTTAACAAAACACTAATCTCACGTGAACTCATGTCGTCGTGTGCATGACATACTATACCCTTCTTGTTGTGAGTCGTGAGGTCCTCATAATCACTAAAACTGATCCACCCCTCCTCCTTCGTCCTGTCTCCTCCCTCCTCCCTCCAGCAGGTCGCATGGGGCCCGGCGGGTCGAGGGGTGCAACTGTACGTACGTAGGTACAAGTGGGGGTGGTTATAAATAGATGTCCTCCGTCAGTGCCAAGGTCGGTGCGGATCGATAGGAGCGGGCGGGGACGCATGCGGGGCCCGGGGGCCGGGGGCCCTGGAGCCCGTCGCACTCTACTGCAACAGATACGAGTACTCCGTCAGTGTTTACGTCTCAGGATGCACAGATTACAACACAATTTTGTTAGAATATAATTAACTACAGTACCTATACAGTGTTATAGATATCGAGATTAATCAGGAACATCAATGCTTGAAGAAGTATTTTAATGGACATTTTCCAGTTCCCTATTGACGCAATGAATGAACGGGACCATGAAACCCAAGAAGTTTTACCTGCGGGGTAATTGCGTAACACACTATCAGTAGCAATGGGTTTCATTTTGACAGATTAGCAACATTCATAGCGTTATTTACGTTGTTGTTCAAACACATTTTTCGAACATATGGAGCAATGGATTAGCAATACTTATACTTCAAAATGATTCAAATTGAGAGTAATAGTGTGTTACGCAATTAGGGTGCTGATTAAAAGTGTCTTAAGAAAATATAGCCCTGTAATACATTACAGTAGCAGAAATACATTCTTGAAAGAAAACTTCTTAGGTGGCGATTCTATTGACGATAATTGGACGATAATTGAGAGTGAAACTTCAAGGACGCGTCACGTTTAGGCATATTTTGTTACATGAGAGAGAAGAAAGATATAACTCTCTCTGTCGCCTGTGTAAATTATAATATTTTGTTATTATTTTGTATGAAAGTTTAGGAAGGTGCTGCAGGCGCAGTTGTTAAACCACTAACTACTTCATATCACTTAACTAAGTACTACAAGTCTACATCTAAGCCAGATCACAAGCTCTGGCACAGTATCTGAACTCATTTATTTATTTACACGAAATCTGAACTCAGTGCTACATCTTTGTTTTATTCTAATGTTTTCAGAATAAATTGTATACCGTACCTACCTCCTTTTTTAGATTAGTTTGAGGAAAAAATTGCTACCATATATGTTCGCATAACTACGAAATGTAGAGAACAGTTGTTTTATTTTTTATATTTCACAGTTGGTACCTACAATAATAAATGTTGCTGATTTTGATGAGTAGATCCTGCACTCCCTAGAAGTGCTCCTCGTTTAACTTACCACATTGCATTGATAACAGTTGTTATGCTCGTTTCACCAAGGTGCACTAAACACAATATCACCTAGTAATATAATACACACTAGTACTTTACCGCGAGTCGGTTTGCATCTAGTTTTAACTCACCCTCGCGTGCTCACAGATGGCGGAAGTGCTGACCACATGCGCTCGCGCCGGTTTATTACGGCACGAGAGTAATATCTTCTTGAGGCTGGGTTGACAAGAAAACTGAGGAAAACGCTCGCTCTTTATGTTTATATTTACAATATTGCCTGATGTGTATGCACTATACAATATCACTTTCGTAGCGGCTACAATAAGCTACCGTCAGTGTTCTTTGTATTATAGTCGACTGCTATGCTGTGTTTTGAATCGGCCATTGTCAAAGTTGACGTATCTAACTGCTTACCTCGCAAAACATTGAGCATACACTACATAAGCTCTCGCCTGTATCCCCAGAACACTTGTAAGAGGTGTATTCATATTAGGACCTAAGTACACCCACACCCCACCTTTAGTTTAAGTTCGAAATTCGTTATATTAGAAAAACCCAACAACTCTTTCCATAAACTGGGGATCAAACCGACGATCCCAAGCTTAGCCGTCGTGTATCAACGAGGTAGTTGTATGTACACTTACTTGTAGGTATTCCTATTTTTTCCTTAACAGATCCTTTCATGTACATTAATTAGATATAGTAAACAGACCCCCCCCCCCCCTGTGAGCTCGTGATGACTAACTTTCAGATAAATGGATGCGTTCATTGTTTCTGAGGAATAGGAAACTGCTAAAGATGGGAAAAAGGTATGAAATCGTACATGGGAATTTGTTACAAGGCCCGTTCCGTAATCAATAGCAAGGACAGTACGCGCACGGCGAGTCAGTGACGGTTATCGTAGATACGAGTACAGTCGCTTGACGCTTCGCATCACATTTACTAGACCTGAGCAACAGTGAGCATGTTCCTGCTGCGTGCGCGGACCCTCAGCGCAGGCAGCCCGCCAGCTGCACCCCACTGTTCACGCTGACGGACTTACATTGTGCGCCCGTCACGACCACTACGTGTCCCCGAGTGGCCGCAGTGCTGAGTGTCGTCAGCTAGTGTCGGGCGGCCGTGGGCCCGTGGCCCTGAACCTGTCACCTGTCACATTCGCTGCCATTTCCCCGAACTACTATAAATAACGCCCGTCCGTAGGTGCGCATGTAGGAACGCGCGTCCGCGTCAGTCGCGCGTGGTCGCGCGTTGTCGTGCCGGCCCTGGTGGCAGCTTATGAACGTTCGGAGAAGAGATTGGAAAGTTTTCGGGAATTTTGGCTCAGTGCCAGTAACGGAGTAAAGAGATTACTGAAGACAGTATGTTTCACGCTGCTTACCCAGATACTTACAATGTACATTATTTTATTTTATCTTTTTGAAGTGAAAACTTCTTTAGCGGCGCTGCGTATTTTTTTTGGAATGGGTAAAAATCTCTAAACTCGCGTCAGGACACGTGACCTGATCGAGAATTCGTAAGACGGATGGAGAGAGGGCAGGCGGCGCAAGGCGCTTGCGCGAATGTTGAAGTGAAAACTTCTTTAGCGGCGCTGCGTATTTTTTTTGGAATGGGTAAAAATCTCTAAACTCGCGTCAGGACACGTGACCTGATCGAGAATTCGTAAGACGGATGGAGAGAGGGCAGGCGGCGCAAGGCGCTTGCGCGAATGTTCGATGATTGTCATGTTTGTGTACGATAGCGCAATGAATAAATATTGTATCCTACCACATAAATAATAATACTTTTATACTGATAACGAAAGCAATTCGTACAAAATTATTCTCTAACCATTCCAAAATATCAAAAATGCAGAACATTAATATTTAAGTTTTCACTTCTGCCGGCACTCCCGGAGTGCAACCCGTCGATTTTTTTTACCTGGCCCACAGATAGGTATGTAATTATGGATGCTATATCCAAGGGGTTTTCACAACATGAAAACAATGGATGGAAACCACTTATCTTCAGTGGCGTGTGGTTCTCAGTTATCAAGGTAATATAGACCTATAAGTTTTTATAATGATTGTGAGTTGTGGTAAACAGCTACTTCCTTGAAGGGTGTGCATAAACGGGGTAGATTTTTAGACGGAGAATCACTCAAAACGTCTAGTAGGAAAGTTTTCCTGTATTTAACTACGACGGTGAAACTGCCACGTCTCGAAAATCCACCCTGTTTTATGGTATAAAAAGATTTGTAATAAATTTTAATAATATTCCTGGATTTTAAATCTGGCTCGAGTCCGCGGGGGCCGTAGTAAGCCCAAGTTCTTTCATTTTCTTTAATTTCCTTTGTTCTTTTCTCAACTTCTGAATCTGAAAACGCTGCCCTAGTGGCATGACGTTCTCTATGTTCTTCATGTACGCGGAGTGCAGGTGCACTAAGTGCTCGACGCTGTACGTGATGTCGATGTTGAGGCGCAGCATGTGCTGGTAGTACCAGAGGACCTGCTTGACGCGCCGCGGGCAGTAGCGGTGCCTCATCGTGGAGAACAACACGGTACCCATGTCGTGCTGCCACTCGTCCAGCCGGTTGAAGATGAACGCTATGCGGAACCGGGGGTCGCGCTGGTACTTGTTCACGAGGGGATCTAGTTCTATCATTTTATATTGCGTAGTGTAGATACAATATGCGATTGTCTACAATATGCCTACAGCGTATTCTGATCTATTTCGGCCACATAAAAAAAAAAAAACAAAGCAAAGGAAAAAGCAAAAGGAGATAGCAACTTTGAAAAGCTGGTTATTGTTGGCAATACTGAAGGAAAGAGAGGACGAGGCCGGTCGCCAACACGATGGTCCGACCAAGTAAAGGAAGCTACGTCCTCAAGCAATTTTCAGCAGGTGGTGATGGCAACTTTGGACCGGGGTAGATGGAGGCAGATTGTCCGTTTAAAAGGATCCAGTGACCACGATCCTCAGTAATGAGGGACCGATTGAAGAAGAAGTGTAGATAGATTGTTTCATGATATCCAGTATCTTGTTGTTGTGGTCTAGGTGAGAGGGGTCCCTGTATCTTTGACGGCGGCCGTCGCGGCCAGGTCCGGGGGCGGGAGCCCAGCCGGTTCCAGAGGCCGGGGCCCTGCCGTACCCGGGGACTGGGGGCCCGCCGGGTCCTTGAGCCGGAGCCCCGCCGGGATTAGGGATTAAGGCCGGCAACGACGCGTTCACTTCAAGGAGCCTATCACTTGCGTTGAAATACTCTGCGTAGTCCATGCTCACGTTGACCCGGTATAGTGCCCAACTAGCTATTATATCCCAACATTGCATTGAAACTTTCCGAAAGTATATAGAGAGTACGTTAGTTAAAACACATTAAAGCTCATGTTCATATCATGTTTAGGTATCGATACCCATCACGTCTGCGAAGTTTCGCTAGCTAATTTAATTTGACCCTATATACGAGTTACATACAAACAGGTAGAAAACAAACTGCTTACTGTTGGGGGAACCTGACGTTTGAGTGCAGATAGTCAGGCTTAAGTTGGAAGGGGCCAGGGTCCCTCGGCCAGGGCCCCGCGGGCGCTGGACCGCCGGCCTCCAAATCCGACAGGTTCAGCGGCGCCTGCAGCATGGCCATGCGCTCTGCCAGCAGCGCCGACAGCCTCTGGTCCTCGCCAACAAAATCATAGTCTCTTAACGATATAAGATGCTCATTTGATTTCTGGCTCTCAGAATCCACAGTCTCACCTGGAATTCATATAAATTCCGGTCATAAAACCGTTCGAGGTAGTACTCTGTACTGGTAACTGGTATATAGAGCTGGTGCCAATCACAGCTGCTGCCCGCGTGGACACGGTGAAGCGGCAGCTGGCGGTATGAGTGAGGTATTTCTCTCGAATTTGAATATTTCAAGAGGTTTTTTTATTTAGTTTGTTCGAGAATACGTTCACCTCGGGCAAGTTCAATAGTTTGGTAAGAACAACTTGAAAAATAAGCTTACAGAAGAATTCAACTGGGCTGGGCAGCGGTTGAGAAGCTGCTTCGAGTCTTCTCGTCGCGTATTCCGCAGAGCCGAAAGACTAAAGTCTTCAATCAGTGCGTCCTGTCAGTTATGACTTACGGAGCCGAAACGTGGACACTCACGGTACGACTGGTTCATAAATTCAAGGTCGCTCAGCGAGCTATGGAACTAGTTATGCTTGGAGTCTCTCTGGGAATAAAATCCGGAATGAGGTGATCCGGCAGAGAAACAAAGTTGTCGACACAGCTCACAGAATAAGCAAGCTGAAGTGGCAATGAGCCGGCCATCTTAGCCGTAGAACAGATGACCGTTGAGGTAGACGTGTTCTTGAGAGGAGACCGCGAATCGGCAAACGTAAGGTAGGCCACCCTCAGGCTAGGTGCAGCAACGATCTTCGGTAGCAGCTGGATGAGAGTTGCCGAGAACCGAGCTAGATGGAGTGCAATTGGAGAGGCCTATGTGCAGTAGGGGACTGCTGTAGGCTGATTGATGATGATGAACATTTAAAAAAAATTGTCAAATCAGTCCAGCCGTTCTCCAGTGATGCGCTTACCAACGACAACATTAAATAGTTATAACCGGCTGACTTTTTTACCGTCTGGACAAAATCAGGATATCAAAAGTGAACGGTGTAGAAGCCTATGGCACAGGAATCTCTTTTCTTTTATTTTAGATGCCTACCTATTTAAGCGCCATAATCTGTCATGAAACTCATCATTAGAATGAAGAAGCTTATTGTGGATAAGACACGAGTCTAAAACAAAAGAAGATCTAGCGGGGTATGCAAGGGGGGGGATGGAGGGGGGGCTTAGGGGATCAGACCGGAATAAATCACAGATGCAACTCGTATTCATATTTCATGTATCATGTTTTTTTTTTTAATTTCTTTGTTTTCTTCCTTTTTTTTGTTGGAATATTAAACATCAAATACTTATTATAGTTTATGAACAAATTATAAAAAACATACCTAATGAACTGTCATGACTCGGTTCTAAGACACCGTACAATAAACGTTGTTAATAAACTATTTATTTGAGTTTATAATTACTTTTCCGCAGGTTATGGGCCGTCTCGTAAACCTAAATAAGTTCAAAGTTTAATATTTATTGATAAAAAATAAAATACAGCAAATATATATTTTACACAGTAAGTACAGTAAGTAGTAGTAGTAGTTTTTTATACAGTAAATATATTTTGTAACTAGCTTGCCCCGGCGAACTTCGTAGGTACCGCTATCGAAATCAGTCAATTCATTCTCGAAATATCATTAAAAAACCGTTCCATACAAAATGTATGAGAAAATATTTTTTTTGTGATTTTTTTCCATGTTGTTGTAATAGTTATTCTGCTATTCGGGACGGAGATAAATCTAACAAACAAATCAAAGATCGTATGTGGCGGGACTCGACGTCAAGGAACTAAATCATCGGTCCAGCCGTTCTTGAGTGAAAGTTCTTGAATGGTGTAACTAACCCGACTTTGTTTTATTTTTAGAGATAGATTTGCGAATACTTCATAGAACTTTTCGACCCGTGAAAAATGGAACGAACTTCCAAAATTATTTCGAAGACTCTGGGCTATCAAGAAAAGTCGGCTTATTGCGAGATCTAATAAACACATCGCTAGATAACTGCGCGAGCGTCGAAGATTATGTGAACAAAATAATGAGTACTGCATAGAAATTACGAATAATAAAAAAAAAAAAATTAAATAAGTATCACCAATACATTTATACTGTCATTATGCCCTGTTGTGAAGCAAAACAAACACGATTACCGTTTCCAAATTCTGGTTTAAGAGAAAAAGCATTACTAGAAATAATTCATTCTATGTGGTCCGATGGAGACACCATCTGCTAGTGGTGCGAAGGATTTCATAACACTCGTAGATTAGTCATTTAAATTCCCATAAAGTATATGTATATTTTCTCAGGATAAAATGGATATTAAATCGGTGCTTAAGGTGTTTAAAGAAGAAGTAGGAAATGACTTAGAAAAGAAAAATAAAATAGTAAGAAGTGATAATGGAAAAGAATATAAGTATATTATAATATTAAAGAATTATCTGATTTCCTAGCAGCTTCTGGCATCAAACATCAGACTAGCACGCCATACACGCCTGATCAGAATGGACTAGGTGAAAGGATGAACCCGACCTTAGTAGAACGAGCAAAATGCATGTTATTTGAAGCAAAGCTGCATCAACAGTTCAGTCACCACCGCAGCCTGTGTCATCAACCATTCACCATCACGGGTTTTGGATGAGGTAACACCCTATAAAAAGTAGTCTGGCAAGAAAACCATGCGCGGTCCGAGGGGGGGGGGGGTTGTGGGGGTCATGACCCCCCCCCAAAATCATTCAAGCTGTCGAGAGTCTAAATAATTGACTTGTCTAACTTAACTTAAATGTTACTTCAAAAAGCCTGTTGTAAAATATACCGGATGAAATTGAATAGGTTCGCCAAATAAAAACATCTAATTCAACGTGATATAAAGAAAATTTCAACGTGATATAAAGAAAATTAAGGAAAGGGATGCACATGGTACGTGCGCTTCTGCAAGCGGTTTGGCAACGTCGTCGCGCGTCTTTTTTTTCGTAGGTACGGTCAAAAGCTAAGTACTACTAGTTCAACGTGTTGCCAACTTGATTCATGTTCTGATTTCTGCGATGACTAGATTGCTTATCGGACGCGCGCAAAAATGTACACTTTAATTTTTTTATTTGTTTTGATAATTTAGAAAAAAAATCCGTAAGTAACGACGTTTATTCGTATCTACTTGAAGGCAAAAACTTAGTTTGCACTATCTAAGACGATAATTACCTACACGATTTTTTTTCAAGAATTTTGATTTGGGACATGACAATTTATAATGATTATGTAGCAGTTACTGTATCTCCTGTTTCAATTTGGCGCAAGTTTTCAATTTCATCCTGTAGAATCTAGAATGCAAGAGCGAGCGAAGCAAACTCGGGATATTGGGCACCCCGTTCGTAAGGCCAGATTCCAAAGCCTAAACTGTTGTAAAACGAGTGCATTTTGTCTTAATTCGATAAATTAAGTTTTCTTTCTGTATAATGGTCAAAGGAAAACGGAATCTATTTATGGTAGGGTGCTAAATTTTTCAGGCTCGCTTCACATGCTCTTGCAATCTGCATTCTGTTGATCCTTGAGCATTTCTTCTTAAGTCGGTAATGCAAGCAATTCCTAGTCCTTTTAGAATTAAAAGAAAATCGAGCCTATCCGAGAATGTGCAAAATTTTCGAGCTCGCTTCGCTCGCTCCTGCAATCTAAATTCTCATAGTTGCTTGAACTTGCCTGCATAAATCGACAATGTAACTCCTATTTCAGCATAAAAACATCAAACAAAACCTAACCAAACAGAGGCGGGTTGTTAAAATTTTCAAGCTCGTTCGCTCGCTCTTGCAATCTAAATTCTCATAGTTGCTTGGACTTGCCTGCATAAAACGACAATGTAACTCCTATTTCAGCATAAAAATATCAAACAAAACCTAAACAAACCGAGATGGGTTGTTAAAATTTTCGAAATCGCTTCGCTCGCTCTTGCTTTCTAAATTCTCATAGTTGCTTGGACTTGCCTGCATAAATCGACAATGGCCCCGATTCTGATATTCACAAACTAAACTAAATTTAAGTTCAGTGCATCTTTTTCTTTCTATTTCACTAAGAAAAGGACAGAAGATAAATATTACTTTAGTCCTGTCAAATTAGTCAGCGCCTGACGTAAATTGGCGTATTTTTAGTAGCCAATTTTTTAATCTCGTCTAATTTGTCCATGGATTATCTAATTTGACAGGACTAAACTAATATTTTATCTTCTGTCCTTTTCGTAACGAAATAGAAAGAAAAAGATACACTGAACTTAAATTTATTTTAGTTTGTGACCAACAGAATCGGGGCCATTGTAACTTCTATTTCAGCATAATAATATCATACAAAACCTAACCAAACCGAGGCGGGTTGTAAAAATTTTCGAGCTCGCTTCGCTCGCTCTTCTCACCCTACATATTAATTTACCTCAGCAGCAGTAACGCTAGCGACCACTATACTAACGAGGAGATGTAGGTACCCTTAAAATTTTCCTCGGCACCCATGGTGACCCCCCCCAAAATCATGGGCTGCGACCGCGCCTGAAGAAAACACATATTTCACATTTGAAGATTGTCGGTTCTAAGGCCATGGTACATATTCCAAAACAAAAGCATTTAAAATGGGATCGTAAATCAAAAGAATTAATTTTTGTGGGATACTGTGACAATACAAAAGGCTACAGATTGTATGATCCATTAAACAAAAAGATTGTAATCAGTAGAGATATGATATTTATTGAAAAATCAATGAATAACAATGATAATGTCGCACAGCAACTCATATCTGCTACAATCACTATCTCTTTAAATGCATTGATATTAACATTTTGTCAAATGGATGCTTTAGCAGCTTTTCTTCAAGGCGACATAGAGGAGGAGATTTAAATGATACAACCACCGCTGTATAGCAATGGAAAATAAGTCTCAAAAGATCTTTATAGGGACTGAAACAGCCCAGCGGGCAGGGGAACAAGAAGCTAAGTTTTAGACTGAAAGGAATGGGTCTATAACTTAATGAAGTTACACAAACAAAATTTCTCGGAGTAATAATAGATCAGGACATAAATTGGAAAGCACAAGTAGATGATATATCTAAAAGAATAAATAAATTCGTATATGCACTCAGAAAGGTTAAAAATATAACAAACATTACAACTGCTATCACTACCTATCATGCTTATGTGGAATCATTAATACGCTATGGCTTCATAATGTGGGGTAACAGTACCGACAAAAATAGAGTATTCGTTGCACAAAAAGTGCATTCGTGCAATATATGGGCTTCGACCTGATGAATCTTGCAGGTCAATATTTAAGGAACTTGGTTTGTTACCGCTGCCCTCTCTCTATATCTATGAAGTATGCATGTTTGTTAAAAAGCATAAAGACTTATTTAAAAAGGCAGAGGATGTGTATCCTCGAAACCGGCGAGATCCTCACGGGCTCATATTAAGTGACTTACCAAGACTGACTAAATATAGTAAAAGCTGTTTAGCCATGTGTGTTCGGATATATAATAAAATTCCAAGTGATTTTAAATCTTAGATCTTAGATTGTTTAAAAAAAAAACTATACAAATGGTTGAATAATAATAATTTTTATAGTATAAAAGAATTTGTTGACGGGAAACATTTTGTAATGTAACCTATATTACTTGCATGCTATGATATAAGCGAAACATGTATGCTCTGCAATGTATTTTAACAACCTTATGGTATATAAGGTTGTTAAAATACATTGCATCGGAACTTGTTCTGTGATAAGAATAAGAATAAGAATAATATTTATTTGCGTAAAACATGGTAATGTTTTACGCAAATAAATACCATACCACGTCGAAGCATATTGATGTAAGGCACCATTTTGTTCGTGATAAAGTTGGTGTGGAATACATTCAGATGGACATCATGGTAGCTGATGCACTCACTAAAGCAACGCCATACCCAAAACTGGCTTATTGTGTTTCCAGGATGAGGTTGATTTATGTTTAAGGGGAGGATGTTGGAATAGTAAACATCAAATACTTACTAAAGTTTATGAACAAATTAAGATTGTCTTTGATAGAACTGTCATGTCTCTGTTTTAAGACTTAGGTACCGTATAATAAACGTTGTTATACTATCTTTTTGATTTTATATTACTTTTCCACAATACTTACTGCTGGCTGGCGAAAACAATCCAATGACCACTGTAAATGTAATTGAAAGTTTATTAATATTAGGAACCTACTAGCAGTACAATATCATCGAGCTACCTACCGGCCAGTCCCGGCCCGGGCCCGGGGGCACAAATACCGCAACCTTTTAGTATGTTTTTTTCTAACCTCTAAAGGCTTGGTGTACATACAATATTTTGCATTAATTACTTAAGGCGCAGGTCATTCACTTTGACGAGCTAATCCTATTTTCGGACGGAATTTTAGAGCTTACGTAAAATTCGGTTGAAAGAAAAATTACATTATGTATAATTATGTAATATTTCTTTTAACCGAATTTTTTAATTATTTAAATATAACCGGCAAAGGCGATTAAGACTCGCCCACCGAGGGTTCCGTACCTTGGTAGGAAAAAATATTTTTACATTTTAAAAGTTTTAGTTCTTTCGTTTAATTATGCCGTAATTTTCGACGTCACATAAAAGCTAGTATAGAATAAATCTAGGTGATGGAGGTTTACCACTTAGATATATTATATTCTAGGTTTTACTGGGATGAAAGTATGTTATGTCTGGTAACACTGGTCATGGTCTACCTTCTCGTGTGCCAAATTTCATCCAAATCTGTTGAGCCGTTTTAACGTGAAAGCGTAACAAACAAACTCACTTTCGCATTTATAATAATTATTAAGTTAGGTTTTATCGCTTTTAAAACTTCGGCAATAACGAGGATACTATGCGGCATAGGTACTTAAATTTAAAAATAAAATTTGTTTTAATATCTGCAGTTATAACTGTTTCATACATTTGACATAATTATGTAGTTTCCCCAATTTTATAATTTCAACCGACGAACCCCATCTCGGTTCAATGAAACTAAAAAAAAAATTTTTTTTTTTTTTACATACTTATGTAGATAGACAAGCATTATTTTTACCCGACTACGACAAAGCAAAAAGGAGGGTTATTATTTACAATTCTGTAAATACGTATTCTGTAAATATATTTGTTACGGTTGCGAATCATATTTTAATCAACGTACAACTTAATACTGACCAGCGAATTGCAAAAAACGTAAGAAAATTTGAATTTCGCTGGCTACCCTGGCGCTTTCGCCTTAAGCTAACGGCGAAAATATTCCATCCTTATTGGGAGTTATATTCATGTCGCAGTTGAAACGCTTCGGTCACGGGGTCCGGGTGCGCACTAGGCTTTTCGTGACATCGCCAAGCGACTGGTCAACTCTACACGAGACCAGAGAGTTGGCCTAATTTTTGGCCAAAGAATCAGCCGTCAATCATCACCATACAACGCGGCAATTCTGCCCGCTTTTCACGCACTCTTCCCGCTGACAGCGATGCTGGCGAATTTTTGATGCCCTATGATTCTTTACCCTTGTTTTGTTTTTATATACTTGTAAATATTATTATTTTAAGAAACTAAATTGATTAATTATGGCTCCATATAGAGGAAAAAGTAAAAAAAAATTGCTCATCAAATGAAAGGGCTTAATTAGCACAGTAGGTAATTAGTAATTAGTAAATATAATAATTAAAAAGTAATTAATTAATTAGTAATTTGGATGTTAAATTAAAGAGAAAAACTAATCGGAAAATCGCAATTACCGTTACCTAGCGCATCAGCGAGTTTAGTTTGGAAATCTGCATTTTTCGTTCACACAAAATAATGCCCACAGAAGGCAGCTCCATTAGTGGAGGGTATCCCACCTGGCAATCCTGGCATGCGCTCGGGCACGCGGCCAACCATGCTATTTCTCACTGCAGAAACTTAGGTGAAGGAAGTTAGCGTAAAGCGAAAACAAATTATGTCAAGTACTTATGTCAAAAATAACTTTAATGATCGACTTATGATGCAAAGTTCAACATTTAGGACATCGCACGCTGGCGGGGATCAATGCATGCTTGTACAATTTTTAACAACAAACTAATGCAGCAATTTGAAAATAAAATTATTCTCGGATTCAATTAATATAAATTATTCGTGTAAAGTCACGTGCTCGATTGTTCAGTAACTAAGTAATGATTTTTTTTTATCTATAAGTGAAATGTCATTGATTGTCATGTCAAAATTCGAATTCCGTATAAAAAAAAGTTTAATGACCAGACATTAATTGGAAAAGAAGGTTTTAACCGCAGAGGTAATGCTGCAGTAGGTTTGGTGGATAGGATAGCTCCTTGACGAGCCTATCCAATAAACCTCTAGGATGTGTCCACGACGCACAGCAATCCTCCCTCGCTCCTTGACGAAGATAAGGCTCCTTATATGACAATGTCCCAAAATAACCATTCTATGTTCGCATCACGCAAACATTAAAAATAAATCTCTTCCCCGTCCGCATTCATAGTCGGAGTTCGGAAATATTCGGAATGGAGGGGCGAGGGGTTCGTGGGGGCTGTAGCCCCCTTCCTGCCTCCCCGCAGGTGGCATCGATCGCCCCCGCCTGGCAGCAACTAGCTAGTAGTGGGCCCCATTCGAGTTTCATTTCATATTTCACACTAAACACTCTGACGATACCGCGCCGCGCCGCCGCCGCGCTCTACAGCTCATAACCTCACTTCACATCTTTTGAAACACTAAACAATAATTAACAAAATACAAATAACGTAGTACACATTTGATGGTACAGCTGTGAAGGTCTGGCGTTAGATGTAAAGAACACTGCTTAATTCATACGTACCTGTACTGAAGTCTCGTTGTCAATATGTACTACTATAATGTTTAGCATCAGCTTGGCTATTACATCAAAGAATAGGATGTAGGTAATGTGACGTCGCCGCGTCGGTCATCGGAGCAGTAGTGAAGCACAAAGGAAGCTTCCTTCATCGCGGCAGCTCGGCAGCTCGCCGAGGAGCGCCGTCGCTCAACACCACGCTGTCAACAACTTAACTCATAAACATTTTACGGTTTACGTACTTACAGTAAATGTGCGCTGTCAACCATTACATACGCGACGAATATAATTTACTTTTATTGCACTGAAAGCGATTGTGAATTAGAATATTGATTTTTGTATTAATACATTCATCATCATCTTCGAAGCCGACAGAGTCGCTCGCTGGCACAGGCAGCTCGCTAGCACAGGCAGCTCGCTGGCACAGGCAGCGCGCTAGCACAGGCAGCGCGCTAGCACTGGCAGCGCGCTAGCACAGGCAGCGCGCTAGCACAGGCAGCTCGCTAGCACAGGCAGCTCGCTGGCACAGGCAGCGCGCTAGCACAGGCAGCGCGCTAGCACAGGCAGCGCGCTAGCACAGGCAGCTCGCTAGCACAGGCAGCTCGCTGGCACAGGCAGCGCGCTAGCACAGGCAGCGCGCTAGCACAGGCAGCGCGCTAGCACAGGCAGCTCGCTAGCACTGGCAGCTCGCTGGCACAGGCAGCGCGCTAGCACAGGCAGCGCGCTAGCACAGGCAGCTCGCTAGCACAGGCAGCTCGCTGGCACAGGCAGCGCGCTAGCACAGGCAGCGCGCTAGCACAGGCAGCGCGCTAGCACAGGCAGCTCGCTAGCACAGGCAGCTCGCTGGCACAGGCAGCGCGCTAGCACAGGCAGCGCGCTAGCACAGGCAGCGCGCTAGCACAGGCAGCTCGCTGGCACAGGCAGCGCGCTAGCACAGGCAGCGCGCTAGCACAGGCAGCGCGCTAGCACAGGCAGCTCGCTAGCACAGGCAGCTCGCTAGCACAGGCAGCTCGCTAGCACAGGCAGCTCGCTAGCACAGGCAGCTCGCTGGCACAGGCAGCGCGCTAGCACAGGCAGCGCGCTAGCACAGGCAGCGCGCTAGCACAGGCAGCTCGCTAGCACAGGCAGCTCGCTGGCACAGGCAGCGCGCTAGCACAGGCAGCGCGCTAGCACAGGCAGCTCGCTAGCACGGGCAGCTCGCTAGCACAGGCAGCGCGCTAGCACAGGCAGCTCGCTAGCACAGGCAGCTCGCTAGCACAGGCAGCGCGCTAGCACAGGCAGCTCGCTAGCACAGGCAGCACGCTAGCACAGGCAGCTCCCTAGCACAGGCAGCGCGCTAGCACAGGCAGCGCGCTAGCACAGGCAGCTCGCTAGCACAGGCAGCTCCCTAGCACAGGCAGCGCGCTAGCACAGGCAGCTCGCTAGCTCAGGCAGCTCCCTAGCACAGGCAGCTCGCTAGCACAGGCAGCGCGCTAGCACATGCAGCTCCCTAGCACAGGCAGCTCCTTAGCACAGGCAGCGCGCTAGCACAGGCAGCTCCCTAGCACAGGCAGCTCCCTAGCACAGGCAGCGCGCTAGCACAGGCAGCTCCCTAGCACAGGCAGCGCGCTAGCACAGGCAGCGCGCTAGCACAGGCAGCTCGCTAGCACAGGCAGCTCCCTAGCACAGGCAGCGCACTAGCACAGGCAGCGCGCTAGCACAGGCAGCTCGCTAGAACAGGCAGCTCGCTAGCACAGGCAGCGCGCTAGCACAGGCAGCTCCCTAGCACAGGCAGCTCCCTAGCACAGGCAGCGCGCTAGCACAGGCAGCTCGCTAGCACAGGCAGCTCGCTAGCACAGGCAGCTCGCTAGCACAGGCAGCTCGCTAGCACAGGCAGCTCGCTAGCACAGGCAGCTCGCTAGCACAGGCAGCGCGCTAGCACAGTCAGCTCGCTAGCACAGGCAGCTCGCTAGCACAGGCAGCGCGCTAGCACAGGCTGCACGCTGGCACAGGCATCTCGCTGGCACAGGCTGCACGCTGGCACAGGCATCTCGCTGGCACAGGCATCTCGCTGGCACAGGCAGCTCGCTGGCACAGGCATCTCGCTGGCACAGGCAGCTCGCTGGCACAGGCAGCTCGCTGGCATAGGTAGCTCGCTGGCATAGGCAGCTCGCTGGCATAGGTAGCTCGCTGGCACAGGCATCTCGCTGGCACAGGCAGCTCGCTGGCATAGGTAGCTCGCTGGCACAGGCATCTCGCTGGCACAGGCATCTCGCTGGCACAGGCAGCTCGCTGGCACAGGCAGCTCGCTGGCATAGGTAGCTCGCTGGCACAAGCAGCTCGCTAGCACAGGCAACTCGCTAGCACAGGCAGCTCCCAAACACTAACAATAAACTGAGCATTCTTATTGTGTTACCTAACCTAGCCTACCAACATTGAATGCATGCGTTTTTAATATTTTTGGCCTTCTACTATTTTATTATTACATTTTATAGTGTAGCCTTAATTAGAGGCTGCCACGGCATGCATTTAACATAAGAGTAGTAAATGCAGTTACAAAAACAGATTATAAAAACCTTTACCTTTGTCTCCAAGAGTCTCTATACTCCTAGTACTACAATTATGTATGTTTATTCATTAATACCATACAAACCCTTTTATTTATGAACGTAGCTGACCTAAAGCTAGCTAAATGTATTCTTAACTTTAAGTCACGTTTATAAATAAACCTCAGGGTTTATCTACAGGTTATGTACTGACTGCACATTCCAATCTTTCTTGTGATTTCGAAGTTACATCACGGTCACGCACCGCTGACCCGTTTAACAAAACACTAATCTCACGTGAACTCATGTCGTCGTGTGCATGACATACTATACCCTTCTTGTTGTGAGTCGTGAGGTCCTCATAATCACTAAAACTGATCCACCCCTCCTCCTTCGTCCTTCCTCCTCCCTCCTCCCTCCAGCAGGTCGCATGGGGCCCGGCGGGTCGAGGGGTGCAACTGTACGTACGTAGGTACAAGTGGGGGTGGTTATAAATAGATGTCCTCCGTCAGTGCCAAGGTCGGTGCGGATCGATAGGAGCGGGCGGGGACGCATGCGGGGCCCGGGGGCCGGGGGCCCTGGAGCCCGTCGCACTCTACTGCAACAGATACGAGTACTCCGTCAGTGTTTACGTCTCAGGATGCACAGATTACAACACAATTTTGTTAGAATATAATTAACTACAGTACCTATACAGTGTTATAGATATCGAGATTAATCAGGAACATCAATGCTTGAAGAAGTATTTTAATGGACATTTTCCAGTTCCCTATTGACGCAATGAATGAACGGGACCATGAAACCCAAGAAGTTTTACCTGCGGGGTAATTGCGTAACACACTATCAGTAGCAATGGGTTTCATTTTGACAGATTAGCAACATTCATTGCGTTATTTACGTTGTTGTTCAAACACATTTTTCGAACATATGGAGCAATGGATTAGCAATACTTATACTTCAAAATGATTCAAATTGAGAGTAATAGTGTGTTACGCAATTAGGGTGCTGATTAAAAGTGTCTTAAGAAAATATAGCCCTGTAATACATTACAGTAGCAGAAATACATTCTTGAAAGAAAACTACTGAGGTGGCGATTCTATTGACGATAATTGGACGATAATTGAGAGTGAAACTTCAAGGACGCGTCACGTTTAGGCATATTTTGTTACATGAGAGAGAAGAAAGATATAACTCTCTCTGTCGCCTGTGTAAATTATAATATTTTGTTATTATTTTGTATGAAAGTTTAGGAAGGTGCTGCAGGCGCAGTTGTTAAACCACTAACTACTTCATATCACTTAACTAAGTACTACAAGTCTACATCTAAGCCAGATCACAAGCTCTGGCACAGTATCTGAACTCATTTATTTATTTACACGAAATCTGAACTCTGTGCTACATCTTTGTTTTATTCTAATGTTTTCAGAATAAATTGTATACCGTACCTACCTCCTTTTTTAGATTAGTTTGAGGAAAAAATTGCTACCATATATGTTCGCATAACTACGAAATGTAGAGAACAGTTGTTTTATTTTTTATATTTCACAGTTGGTACCTACAATAATAAATGTTGCTGATTTTGATGAGTAGATCCTGCACTCCCTAGAAGTGCTCCTCGTTTAACTTACCACATTGCATTGATAACAGTTGTTATGCTCGTTTCACCAAGGTGCACTAAACACAACATCACCTAGTAATATAATACACACTAGTACTTTACCGCGAGTCGGTTTGCATCTAGTTTTAACTCACCCTCGCGTGCTCACAGATGGCGGAAGTGCTGACCACATGCGCTCGCGCCGGTTTATTACGGCACGAGAGTAATATCTTCTTGAGGCTGGGTTGACAAGAAAACTGAGGAAAACGCTCGCTCTTTATGTTTATATTTACAATATTGCCTGATGTGTATGCACTATACAATATCACTTTCGTAGCGGCTACAATAAGCTACCGTCAGTGTTCTTTGTATTATAGTCGACTGCTATGCTGTGTTTTGAATCGGCCATTGTCAAAGTTGACGTATCTAACTGCTTACCTCGCAAAACATTGAGCATACACTACATAAGCTCTCGCCTGTATCCCCAGAACAGTTGTAAGAGGTGTATTAATATTAGGACCTAAGTACACCCACACTTCACCTTTAGTTTAAGTTCGAAATTCGTTATATTAGAAAAACCCAACAACTCTTTCCATAAACTGGGGATCAAACCGACGATCCCAAGCTTAGCCGTCGTGTATCAACGAGGTAGTTGTATGTACACTTACTTGTAGGTATTCCTATTTTTTCCTTAACAGATCCTTTCATGTACATTAATTAGATATAGTAAACAGACCCCCCCCCCTGTGAGCTCGTGATGACTAACTTTCAGATAAATGGATGCGTTCATTGTTTCTGAGGAATAGGAAACTGCTAAAGATGGGAAAAAGGTATGAAATCGTACATGGGAATTTGTTACAAGGCCCGTTCCGTAATCAATAGCAAGGACAGTACGCGCACGGCGAGTCAGTGACGGTTATCGTAGATACGAGTACAGTCGCTTGACGCTTCGCATCACATTTACTAGACCTGAGCAACAGTGAGCATGTTCCTGCTGCGTGCGCGGACCCTCAGCGCAGGCAGCCCGCCAGCTGCACCCCACTGTTCACGCTGACGGACTTACATTGTGCGCCCGTCACGACCACTACGTGTCCCCGAGTGGCCGCAGTGCTGAGTGTCGTCAGCTAGTGTCGGGCCGCCGTGGGCCCGTGGCCCTGAACCTGTCACCTGTCACATTCGCTGCCATTTCCCCGAACTACTATAAATAACGCCCGTCCGTAGGTGCGCATGTAGGAACGCGCGTCCGCGTCAGTCGCGCGTGGTCGCGCGTTGTCGTGCCGGCCCTGGTGGCAGCTTATGAACTTTCGGAGAAGAGATTGGAAAGTTTTCGGGAATTTTGGCTCAGTGCCAGTAACGGAGTAAAGAGATTACTGAAGACAGTATGTTTCACGCTGCTTACCCAGATACTTACAATGTACATTATTTTATTTTATCTTTTTGAAGTGAAAACTTCTTTAGCGGCGCTGCGTATTTTTTTTGGAATGGGTAAAAATCTCTAAACTCGCGTCAGGACACGTGACCTGATCGAGAATTCGTAAGACGGATGGAGAGAGGGCAGGCGGCGCAAGGCGCTTGCGCGAATGTTGAAGTGAAAACTTCTTTAGCGGCGCTGCGTATTTTTTTTGGAATGGGTAAAAATCTCTAAACTCGCGTCAGGACACGTGACCTGATCGAGAATTCGTAAGACGGATGGAGAGAGGGCAGGCGGCGCAAGGCGCTTGCGCGAATGTTCGATGATTGTCATGTTTGTGTACGATAGCGCAATGAATAAATATTGTATCCTACCACATAAATAATAATACTTTTATACTGATAACGAAAGCAATTCGTACAAAATTATTCTCTAACCATTCCAAAATATCAAAAATGCAGAACATTAATATTTAAGTTTTCACTTCTGCCGGCACTCCCGGAGTGCAACCCGTCGATTTTTTTTACCTGGCCCACAGATAGGTATGTAATTATGGATGCTATATCCAAGGGGTTTTCACAACATGAAAACAATGGATGGAAACCACTTATCTTCAGTGGCGTGTGGTTCTCAGTTATCAAGGTAATCCTGAGCGAGCCTTCTGCACTCATCCGCTGTGTGATCCAACTGCACCATAGGTACTATGACTATTTCCCACCCATACTACTATTACTATTTGACTCTCATTTGGTGCAACCTTGAGACGCACACCGCACTGTGTATGTTTCGTTATTAATTTTATTTTAAGTATTAGTCATAGTGTCACTTTTATTTCTATATGCATGTTTTTCATTTTCTTTTTATATCGCCACCTTGTTTTTTTATTATATACATGTAGGTAATTGATTATCTTATCACCTAGTGTTGAACTTTTGTGTGTTGTGCTGACTTTTGTGTGCGCCAAATAATAATATAATAATAATAATTTTTTCCCACAAAGTACAATTATAGGTACTGGTAGTATAGAGGTGTTGCAAATATTGGAGGTACTAGGACTTTGGGAGTCAGGCCAAATAAATGGTTTATCTATCTATGTATCTATCTATCTATTTGATATTTCAACAGAAATGTGTTACACATTGTTCTAACATTTTACAGTCGTTGCAACTTGTCAGATCTTTATTAAACATTATTTTAGTTTTTGATTCGATTCCTTCATGAACCTATTCCACAAGTTGTTGAAATAAAACATTCGATCTAACAATGCTTAAAAACATTATTTTTTACTTTAAAACTTGAATTTGAAAAAGAAAATTCGCAATAGGTGATTATTTTTTTAGAAATATATTATAGTTCCAAAAGAGATAAAAATGTTTGTTTGGCCTAGAACTCAGCACAATGACTCAGTAATGCTAACAACATTCGCTGATGCAGACATTTAGAATAATTATAGAATAACTTTAGATAAGGCAATCTGCAGCTCACGCATCACCGGCCCATGTCACCGGAGTCGGTCGCTCCGGTGCCGTATACTTCCCGAACATGCGCACTATTACTTTCCTGTATGAACTATCCGCACAATCTACTAATTACCAACCAACACCTATTCTTCTTTTCATTTTTCAGCTCTAGACTTTGGCCTTCAACGGTAATGAACGACTGAATTGAGTCGACGACGTCCGCCGAGGGACGTAATTATGCAGATTTTAAGCTCCCTACCTCCCTACCATACAACTCTAAATTAGAACGAGCAGATTAGACACCGCTCTCCGAGGGTTCGTTAAAGCTGATAGTGAAGGTAGATGTAACGTAGCTTACACTTTCTGTACTAGAAATACCTATATATTGAACGACTACATCGCCTTGCCAACCAAATTTGGCGGGTGTAGGAGAAATAATGTATGGTCAATTTGTCACTTTATCAATGAGTCCTTGGTTATGCGAATGTGAAGCGATTCGAAGTGTTGTGGTGCGGTGTGGGTCTGATTGGACATGTGAGGTGGACTGAGGACGTGGGCGACGCGTCAAGCTGTCTGCGGACACATGTTGGCTAATGGCAACACAACACACACCGGCGGATTCAATTATCTAAATAAACTTGTGATATTACAGAGAGAAGATTTTAGTATGAAATTTGGCGCATGGGAAGATCATGGACCTGGATTAGGACATAATAATAATTTAACGTTATTAACAAGGTGAAACGCGATCTAAGATTAATTGGAGTAGGTCAATATTTCCGATAGACGAAATTATTTTTGATTATTTAGTATTTTTTCAGTCTCCGCTTAATCTAATTCAAGTACCCATTTCGTAACAGTTCTTTTACATTTTGGTCTGCACATAGGGTATACATCTTCTATACTTATAACTAGCTTCTGCCCGCGACTTCGTACGCGGATCCTGTTGATTATGCCAGCGACAACGGGGTCGTCAAAATCGAAGATCTGAAACGTCTGATGTCGAATTCTAAGAGCCCGGGGACGGGAAAACAACGGGATGCGCGAGACGATTCGAGACGTTCCAGATCTTTCATTTTTGTAAGTCAACAGAAAATTCCCATCAGACTAAACAACTTTTGCTAAGACGTCATTCCTATATATGTTGTAGTGTCGCTGGGCTTTGGAGTTCCACAACAGGTGTTCCAGATCTTCAGATTTATTCTCACAGCAGAAAATGCTCTTCACGTGGAATAATTTTTGCTATTTTATATTTTTATATATACACACATCAAAAGTGTCTAGGGATCAACATATATTTTTGCAATAACTTTTCTCCTGATTGATATTAATTAAAATTTTCTTTAAGGATTCATCAAATAAAGTGTTTTCGTTTGTCACAGTAACGATAAACCAAGTCACCTTTGCATTAATAAAGAAATTTGCCATTTTCCTAATAAAGGGATTTTTGACATTTGAACCACTAACACAAAAGTTCGAAAAAAAGACTGAAATAACAGTTTTCTCTAAAATTTTATTGGGTAACTTAAACAATTAATAATCCGTGTTTCTACCGCGAACACTAACAACACAAGAACATCGGTTTGGCATACTCAAAATGAGTTCATCCAAATCACGCTGTGGAATGGCCGCCCATGTTCGTTGCAACAACAAAAAAAGGTCTTCTTGCGACTGGATACCCTCCATATTCGGCAGAGCTCTTCTCTGTAGCATATCCCATGCATGCTCAATCGGGTTCAAGTCTGGCGACTGAGCAGGCCAGGGCAGGACATTGATGTTAGCTGCGGCGAGAGTCTGTCTTACAACTCTTGCGGTGTGCGGTCGTGCATTATCATGCATTAACTGAAATAAGGGACCGATTTGCACTTGTAGAGGAACGATGACGTCTGATACAATCGTCTCAGCATAAATTTGAGCGTTGAGGTTGCCTCTGATCCAAATCAACTCAGTTCTTCCGCCGATCCAAATACCCGCCCATACCATGATGGTTCCACCACTATAAGGATGGACTTCCTGGCAGGATTTTAATCGCTGTTGGCGTCCAGGGGTTCTCCAGTGTCGTATACGTCTTGTATCCGGTCTCATACCAAAACGAGACTCATCAGAAAAGCACACGAAACGCCATTGTTCTTCTGCCCAATTTCTGTGTTCAAGAGCCCATTGATATCGAATCCTACGATTGTGCATTGCTATAGGTGGTACCCGTAGCGGTCTTCGGGAATGAAGGTTCACTTCATGCAAGCGGTTTCTGACTGTTTGGTCGCTAATTAAGTTCCCTGAAGAGTGATGAAGCCTCACGGCTAACATCATGGCGGTTATTGTTGGAGCTCTTCGAGTTAAGATTTGAATTTATCGGTCTTGTCTCCGTGTGGTGCAGCGATACCGTCCTCCATGGCGCTCAGCCACGGTACCAGTGCTTCGGTAACGTGTCCAAAGTCGACTGATAACACTCTGACTTGTATTCAGAGCTAAAGCCACAGTACGTTGCCGGGAACCAGCTTCTATCATTCCCACGGCTCTGAGCATTTCTTCCCTGCTTAAATGACGTCGCCGCTCCATAATAACGTTGGTTTTAATCAGTAGTAGGGAAACAGTAGCACTAATAATGTCTTCAATGCGTTGTATGTTTTTATAGGGAAAATATTGACAGCTGACGTAGGGATTTACTTCATGCAACATATTTTGAAGCAGTGAAATCAGACTATTTGTTCAAGTGCGGAAAGTTTTGGTTTCTAATATTTGCCTGATCTTGATAATTGGATACGAAATATATTTGGAGAAACTTGGGGTCATTTTCACACAATAATGAACCAATAAGGTGGTAAACTTGGCCTTGCACTTTGAATGTTGGCATAAATGGGCCTCTTGAAATCTGTTTCGCACCAAAAGATGTCATTTGAAAGGCATTGTATACAGATATTGTCCAAGAAATGTTTTGACTGTGGATGGTCACCAATTAGCAATATTTAATAATAATAATATTAAATTTTTGATTTTGAAAATTTTTAAATATTGATTTTGTAATATTTCAATATGTACTTTTCCACCTGAGCAACACATACCGTTTGTTTCTTTTTGCCATTTAACAGCTTCACAAAAAGTACAATTTTGAACCATACCTCCGATGGCGGAATACGTGGCGTAGTCAATCAAGTCATTCATAAGAGTATACGTAAATGCACTTCGTTCCTTATCAACCCAAGGAAGGTTGCCACGTCTTACGGCTATATCTCTGTGTATATTCTTCAGATGATATCGACATTCTGTTCAGAGAATGTCGAAGTCGATCAGAATTCAAACGTTCGTTGCGCTCTTCTTCTGTCTCTTCATGCCGTTCTCCAGCAATTCTTTCTCTCTCACTTTCTAACTGATTATGAATATTATGTTGTGTGTGTGTTCGGGACAATGTATGATAATCTCGATCACCAGTTACTCGCGCATCACGTTCATCACTCGTTTCAAAAGACCTGTTAGTAGATGTGCGAATACGCTGAGAACGCAGGCGTGCTTCGCGATCCGAAGAGGTTTCCACGGAGCGAGTTGCAGCCTGATGTTTTCGAACAGCATCAAGTCTCTCCTGACGCTCTTCGGTAGATTCTTGGGATCTTATGATCCACAATCTTTCAGCTCCTTTGGAACATTGGGAAAGATTTGACCTCTTTCTAGGCATGGTTATAGTTTTATTGTGAATATACCTGATCAATTAAAATCTAAGTGACTGCTCCCCTGCGTTACCGGGTAGGCTACCGTATCACGAAGATAAATGGCAAAGGAAATTAAACACTCAAATAACATAAGCCCGAAGGCATATTTATTGATAAAGTAAAAAAAATAAATGGGAGTTTTGACCAGTAGAGTAAACTTTTCAATGATATACCATCGTCACCGAAAATCAGTCCTAAACTGTTACCGCCTTCACCGCGTGGAGGTACTCCCAGCTTATGTTATTTTATAATTATACACTGAAATTAGTGATAGCTTTGATTTCCACATCAGATGTTTCTGATTTTCGATTTTTATAAGTCAACAGGAAACGCCCATCAGATCGAACAACTTTTGCTAAGACGTCATTCCTATATGTGTTTTGGTGTAGCTGGGCTCTTGGAGTTCCACATTAGGTGTTCCAGATCTTCGATTTTTATAAGTCAACAGAGAGTTCTCATCAGATTGAACAACTTTTGCCAAAACGTCATTCCTATAAATGTGTTATGGTGTAGCTGGGCTCTTGGAGTTCCACAACAGGTGTTCCAGATCTTCGATTTTTATAAGTCAACAGAGAGTTCTCATCAGATTGAACAACTTTTGCTAAAACGTTATTCCTATATGTGTTATGGTGTAGCTGGGCTCTTGGAGTTCCACAACAGGTGTTCCAGATCTTCGATTTTTATAAGTCAACAGAGAGTGCTCATCAGATTGAACAACTTTTGCTAAATCTTCATTCCTATATATGTTATGGTGTAGCTGGGCTCTTGGAGTTCCACATCAGGTTTTCCAGATCTTAAAATTTATTCTCTCAGCAGAAAATGCTCATCACGTGGAACAATTTTTGCTATGGTACCATTATTGTATCTCTTATACTTTAGCTGGTCTGTTGCGGTTCTGCGTCAGGTGTTCCATTTTCCAAAATAAATTATAGCCTATATGTTGCCCAGACTTAATACCTATACAACAAAAAAAAAATCATTCAAATCCGTCCAGTAGTTCCGAAGATTAGCGTGCACAAACAAACAGACAAACAGACAAACAGACAATTATTTTTTTTTGGATTCGTGCTCTATTACTGTTTCTGAACCCCCCTCAAGTATTTTTTTTTTAATATATTCAATGTACAGACACAGTTTTTTTACTGTTTTATTATATTATGTATACAGGGTGTAATTTAAACCCAGTAGTTATCCTGAAGCATTAAGGATAACAGCTGGTATAGAGTCACTATACATAGTTTCAACTCAAAATAAAATACTCTAAGAATTGATACCAAATTTTCGGTTTCATTGGTTTCTTAAATTCAAATCATAACAAACGTGTCACCGCACTACGTAGGTCAATAACTTTTTAAGTTACTTGCCAATATCACGATAAATCTCTTCCGTAACTCTGCGCGCCTAGTACCGTAGCCTACTGCAGCGCAGGCGGTGTTTGTCGGCGCCAACTGACGGAATATTCCGCCGCCGCCGCGCGCGCGCGCAATAAGCCATACGTACTTTACCGTGATGTAAAAATTAATGTGTAATTCTAATTATTGATTTACAGTTTACTCGTTAATATTAAGCCAGAAATTGCACGTAAAAACTGGAATAACAAAACTTACGTATACAATCGTAACAAAGTTTAGGAAGGTACCTAGGTTAACTAGTTTCATCCCTTATTATTACTTTATACCGAGTAAACAGTAAAATCTTAAAGCTTTGCTTAATTTAGTAAATTGACTTACATTTTTAAAGATGGGGTTCGATGTGGTGACCTTGGTATTGTATGCACAAGGCCGCTCACTTGTTCATGGACACACATTACGTAGCATGTCTGGTGTTATTGTCCTGAAAGTGGCCTCAATCCGCACTTTAATTTGTATCACACTGCACTGCGTACACTACACACGCACTATGGGTGCTGACCGTCGTTGCTCAGCACTCGCCATAGGTACCTGATTACCTATGGTTAGAGGCACCAAGCCGATGTACCATCCGAGATCAAACTAAAACATGCTGACGAAGGCATCTATCGACGCTCAGCATCTGGTCTACTCTCAATAAAACGGCGCCGGTACAGTTCTCGGGCAACTCGCAAATTACTGATGCGCATAATTATCATAGGGATAAAAACGAGTGTACTAGACGCAGGACAGATGTCGACTGACGGCGACGAGCAAAGCAATAACAAAAATGAAGCTCCTATTCCCTGCTATCCTGGTACGTAAATATTATTTCGTTAAATTTGATACCTATAGGGTAGCTGTCCCTATTAGTGTCCACTACTGTTAAAAATATTATTCAAGATTATTTTACATACTAATAATAATTTCAACTAAACTCCGTTAAACTTTTAAGTAAATCTAACACAACCGAGCAAACTAATTACGAATTCAAAATTGAAAAATCATTCATTTTTTTTTTTGGGTGGGAAAATCATCAATGACTCAGCTGCCGCCCTGGGTGGGGCGGAAGGCTGAAGGAAGTGTTAGACTCTTACTGACTAAATACCACCCTGTTCCTTCAGTTGCCCTTGCATTCCGGGTTATCTCGTTAGAATATTCCCGCAATCCCGGAAATTCCCAAAACTCCGGAAAATCATTCATTTCAATCCATTAAAGATCATAATATGGGTTCGCGTTATCTCGTTATAAGTCTGAAATAAAAATTGTATTTACCAGGAGTAATTGAAACTACACGGACTGCAATTGGTTCACGTACCCTAAAACCCAGGTTTACACACACATCGATGTTACATTGTGTGTGTAACGACGTAATCAGGGTTCTGTGAGCAAACGATATTCAATTCGGAAATAACAATTCCTGTTACTCATGCGCTTCTAGTACTTTTATTAATTTCTTTCGACAGTTAGATGCAATTTTGCGACATTTTCTTATTTGAATTATAATAACAAAGACTAAACGTGCTCAAACTAATAAAACCTATGTACCACTCAAACAGCACCGACAGACCGTGAACTCCGATAATTCTTTCGGTTAGTTCTACACACAAAAATTATGAGTGCGTGGTATTATTTTGTAATAAAAAAAAACGATTAACTTGTTGCTAATAATTTACGTCTTATTTAGTAAAAAAATAACCTTATTTTAAAAATTATGAACGGAACCCACTGTGATTTTATTTGTACTAGGAGAAGAATAAGTTGCGAAGAGGTGAATTGAAATGATGTTTTGGGTTCAGTTGGACAAAAAAATGGTTTCTAAATCCTTTTCCTATTCTAAGTACTAATGGCAAATAATAATGTTTATTTAAGCAATTAATTGCCGGTAGGATGCACGTAAGGATTCGATTTTTATGATCAATTCAATGGTTGTACAAGCTGTCGATTTTTCGAAAAAATCGTTTTAATGCGATCTTCAAGCAAATCGATTCAATAGTAACGTGAATCGAATCTCTTGGATCGTATGTGTAAATAAAGGCTCTTAATAGTTCAAGTTCATATTTGCCCAAAGCATTGTGCTGACAATCATAAACAGCGAATAGGTAGGTTTATCTATTTCAAACAAGATCAATTACATAAGTATGCCGACACTTTTTAACTTGTCCGAAGATTGAAACATATTAGTCATCCATCTGAATTAAAGTCATTGAATTACGCTGGAAAGGTTATCAAATATTATTGACGTACCTACCTGACTGGCAACTGTAAATATGTCACAAAACAGAGGTGTGTTAAATGTTGTTTAAAATTTTTTAATTACGATTTTTGAATGAATTTTTAGAAGATCGATGTAAGAAGAGCACGGGATTCGATCTGTGAATCGAATGAAAAATCGAATTAAAGCAAAAAATCGTTCATCTTTATGGCCACCAAAATAAAAGGTTAGAAATAATGTTAGGAAATTTACAGGAATATTGTTTTTGAATTAGGTATTTACTGTATTGTAGGTATGATGGAAAGGTGGGTAGCGGGTGGAAGATTACTACGAGGTAGATAATAATTATCTACAAAGTAATCTTCTACAAAAGGACAACCACGTAAAAAACCAACAAGTGTGTAAATGATACGTGACAATTCAAGCAGGTATCTAAATATTTCGTTAACTTTTGATACCTAGACCAATTAATTGTATTGTAGGTAGCTAGTTCACAAACATAATCAAAGTTTTGGAAAAGTCAGTAATAATATTTTGTGAATAAAAAATAAACATGCGGAACCGTTTATTCAGAAATACCAGGAGTAGGAGGTTTATCTTTACTTACAAATAGTTCGTTGACACCGATCAGCTGTTTTAGTGCTAGTGATGTGTTTATTTCAATTTGAAAAGTTCGGTTTCTGGTATCAATGTATTAAAAAATCTCATAACTTCCGAACATGTAGCGATAGGATTAAAAAACCCTTCCTATATCGTTTGATATCATCCAAAGAAGGCGTGCCCTTTGTATGTATATACCTTTTCCGTTACAGATTGTATAGATAAATCTGTAGAGAGGTCAATTCTGTACATGAAATATATTTCCAAAATAACTATCAGCGGGTGATTAGTGATCGTTACTGACGCCAAAAATGCAATCAGTAAAATTTTTGTCTGTCTGTCTGTCTGTCTGTATGTTCGTTATAGAAACAAAAACCACTCGACGGATTTCAACGAAACTTGGTACTATTGTTCTTCATACTCCTGGGCAGGTTATAATATACTTTTCATCACTCTACGATCAATAGGAGCAGAGCAGTGAAGGGAAATGTTGGGAAAACAGGATTTCTTTTTAGGTGAAATAGTAATAGGTTAGTAGTAGTTAGTTAGTAGTACCTAGGTAAGTTTTGGTTAATTTATGTTCAGTTTTTTTTTAATATTAAGCAGGTAAAAGCGTAGGTACGTTTATTCATTATAGGTATAGGTATTATTAATTATAGTAGTTATAGGTATTTAGTTTTAAGTGAAGTAGGTTTTATTATATATTATTTTATATATTAGACGTAGTTATATATTTTTAGTTATTCAAGCCCCAAGCGGACGCCAACGTCCGCCCGCTATTGTCTTGAAAAACGCGTTGAATGAGAAATCGCGTTCTCAAGAATCGGCAGAAGAAAGAGCACATCGGTTAAACTCTATGAGAGTTAGTGCCTCAATTTCCGGAAATCATTATTCCACGCGGACGAAGTCGCTGGCAAAAGCTATTTTAGAATAATATTAGCCTTATTAGAGACGTAGCTACTGAGGAAAGGGAAACTACGTTGGGCCGAACGACAATTTGTGCGGAAGGAGGGACAAACAGTATGTTTACGTCCAGTGTCCAGTGGGAGCCAAATTTACTTGGAGCGTAGGGGATTTGAGAACCTTATATGTGTCATAAAGATCGATGGTACGAAAGCGGTAAGGTAACCGCCATCCAACCTTCAGTGCCTTTAGAGCACGTTCCAATTTGAGCATGTGAGATTTTGCTGATCCGCCCCAAGTGATTATACAATATTGTGTGAGCGCAATATTGTATCGCTCACACAATATTGTATAATCAATATTGTGTGAGCGATTGGCAGAGGGCGAGATATACAAGTCTTAGCACCGTAGTGTCCGCCGCGTGACAAAGGAACTCAAAAATCTTCGAGAGACTAGTACATAATAAAGTATATCCAATTCTGCATAATATTATAATTCAGCAACAGCATGGTTTCGTCAAAAGAAGATCAACTACAACGAACCTAGTTACTTTTGAAGACTACTTATTTAACAACATAGACTCTCGTATCCAAGTAGACTCTATATACACTGATTTTAAGAAGGCCTTTGACATGGTTGACCACGAACTGCTTTTGAATAAAATTGCGTTCAATGGCATACGTGGTGATCTTTTAAGATGGTTCTCGTCTTATATTTCAAATAGAACACAGAGAGTTGTGATAAATGGGTTTAACTCTAACACTTTGACAGTTACTTCTGGGCTCTATATTAGGGCCACTTTTATTCATTATTTTTATAAATGATATTAATACATGTTTTCTAAATTCAAAAGTATTGCTCTATGCAGATGACCTCAAAATTTATAGACCAGTTAAAAATTTAAAGGACTGCCTTCTGCTGCAGCAAGACTTGGACAGATTTTCTGAATATTATTTGCATAATAAACTCTAACTAAGTATATCCAAGTGTTGCTGTATAAGTTTTACCAAAAACAAAAATGTTTTAACCCATTCTTACACTTTAAATAACGTGAACCTAACAAGAGAGACATTGGTCCGGGATCTTGGAGTATTGCTAGATGATAAACTGCACCTTGACGCCCAAATTAATAAAATAGTGAACAATGCCTTCAGGATGTATGGTTTTGTAATTAGGTTGTCCACTGAATTTAAACGCCCATATACATATTTGTACCTTTACAAATCATTAATCAGGTCTCAGTTAGAGTACGCTGTTGCGGTGTGGAATCCCTTCTATGCTAAGTATTCAGATGCGATTAAAAAGGTACAGATTAAATTTTTGAAGGCCATGTTTTTCCGTTGTTTTCGGAGCCAAGCATCTTACAGTGACCTTCTAGCTATTAAACTTAAAGGCCAGACGAACTATTTTAGAGACAATGTTTTTATTTGACCTATGCAACCATTCATATGACTGTATTGATATTAGTAATAAGATTTGTTACGTAGTACCTAGAACTACCATAAGCCGTGGAGTGCGCGCGAGACCACTATTTGCTATAACATCAACTCGAATGCTGGCTTGCGCGACCCTTACATCGCCTTACTGCTCAATTTAATAACATTTTTAACAATGTTGATATCTTCGCTGTGCATACTTGTAAATTCCGAAATCTAATTAACAAAAAAATTCAGAAAAACAAATTTAATTATTTGTTTTTACTAACATAATGATGATGTTTCTTTCTTTTTCTTCTTTGTATTTGTATTTGCATGCCTATTTAGTTTTAGTTCCATATTTTAGCACATTATTTACGATAATATTATATAAGTATTCATTGCAATCGCACTACGTACCTACTTATATTAAAAATTTATTTTTCTTATAATCCGTGGAAAATGTCGTGGGTTATACACTTGCTCACTCTGTATGAATTGTTTGTATATTACTGTAGTGTGTAACTGTTTATTTTCCTAAATAAATAAAATGTAAATCAACCTGCGAAGTCGTGAGGTGAGTAGTGTTTATCTGTGTAGGGAAAAAAAATACGCGTAAAAAAATCGAAAAGTGCTTCGGAAAATCGAATTTTATGAAAAAAACACTGCATAAATCAAAAGCTTTGTCGGTACGGACTTGGTTATGAAGATTTTACAGTTCTCTTATTACTTACTTAAACCCAATTTACGTTAAAAATAGCAAGAAAAACGAATCTTTGTTGGCTCATAACTTTTAATGGCTTTTTATATTACAATTCTCTTTCCGTACAGAAAAAAAAAATAAGCCAAAACGATATCAGGTTTAACTTTGGATGCACAATGTCAAACAGTGGAGTAATACTCTCCCGAATTTTGTATAAAAAAATAGCGACAAGTGGCACCTTAGGACGTCTCGTTACAAAACGAGCCCTAATTTTGGTTAGTCTTAGCCAGCTATAAGGAAGCATAAGAAGCTAGAAGTAGGTGGAAAACTCGTTTTATCAATAAAAAATGCATAAAGTAGTTTTCGTCAAATTCGTTCAAATATTATACATAGTCTCGCACATTGTTGTGCGCAATGTTCTGTGTGTCTGTGTCTGTGTCTGTGGCGTGGCGCAGGGCGCGTGGTCACGGGCGGACGGTGTCATGGCCGCGCTATTCGCGGAGCGGGCGGCGCGCTGCTTGCGCAAGCGCAAGCAGGTCTACTCGCCGCCATTCATTACCTACAGCCTGGCATAAGGTTAACAATTCGATATTCATTGCGAACACAAAGTACATTTTTTACGTGAATTAAGAAAAGTTAACATGCTATATTTGGCCCTTTCAGTAAGGAGTGAGCGAAGAACGAGCTCGTACATAGGTACATTGTGTACATAACACACGAAGTCAAACTGTTCAATGAGTTGACTACCAAACATGAACGTACCAAATGAACATACATAGTACGCACGACTACACATCAAGCTATACATAACCAGTATAAATAAGCTGACTTCTGATTGTACGGAAAACCTATACAGTGCGAGGTCCGCTAAAACTGGAAATGTATAGCTAAATGTGTAGCCGTGTGTACATTAGGTACTACTACTAATCAATATCTTAACGCAACGGAAATGTTTTTTTTTAAACAATAACAGAATTTTCGTCAATCAGACTCGCTCCAACAAACACTTGAGACTAGCCACATATATCCTGCACCGTACTGCTGCACCTCCAGCGAGCGACGCGCCATCCTGGCACTGTGGCAGCCAGGCACCTGCCCGGCTGCGCCTGCGAGCTACGGTTCGTAGCAGCGACGCCGACGGATGCTCGCATAGTAATTGGAATCGTGCCTTTTGCGTCAACCGACCGCGCCGGACAGTCTGCCCAAGACACGACAACTCTCGTTATTCAATATCAACCATAACCAACATGCGATAAGGTTCACTTTCCAACAATCATGGTGAAAATGCTCGCGTGCGTCCGAAGCATAAATAAAATATGACGCAATCAGCAATTTAAGGATGCCACTGTCCTACTACACGTTTCACAATTATGCTAAAACATTTTGTATGTTTTAGCATAATTGTGAAACGTGTAGTTGAAGCAATTCGTTTGAAAGCATCGCTGTTCACTTCAACTGACTATTGCTGTTGCCAGCGCGACGCTAGACTTTATTGGCTGCAATCGTTTACTGTTCTGTAACGAATGGCGGAATATTTGACACCGGACGATTTATGACCGAATCTATTTTCAAATGTATCAGCTGCTTCAATATTCGCAACCACAAATTTATTAAAATAAGTACAGCTGATTCGTGAGATAAAAATACTATACCTACGTTAGTTATAAGTACATATTGTATCCACAACTTAAGTTGTTTCGTTGCTAGGCACCATTTCCTTGGAGATACTGCTCAAGGACACACTCATTTCTTTACAAAAAACTCATAACATTCAAGCCATTACTTAGGATTGTTCGACAAAAGATTAACATCTTATCTGAACATCTACTCAGGTATTGTATAGTTAGTATATTAGCACACAATACATTCTGGTTTTTGCTCCCAGTGAGCTCGTGTGCGTGACGTCGCGCGTCGTGGACTCACGTCGTCTCATTATCTGATGGTGACGAGTCAACACCTGACGCGCACTCAAATGGCCCACTCGAAAAGTTTACTTTTGAATTTAGCATTCTTCTAGTACCTTCAAAAATCACACTAATATTAGGTCCTTACATATGAAATTAGAGTTTTGTCGTACTGACCACTTTGATCTGAAAGATCTCCTCTTTGGTTAAGAATTCCAAATTCAAATTTATAAATTCATTTAGCTGGAACATTTGAGTTTTGAAAACAGTCATTCATTTGTTTTTTCCTCATTATTTTTTTCTTTGGCGTCGCTTATTACCGCACAATAGAAAACATGAAATATCGGTATATTTACGAGTACGAGTTACCGTGGCACCAGTGCTTCCAGATCCCAAAAGTAAAATTACAGTGGTGCCAGCTAAAACATATAGGAGTTTCTAAAAACAATACAGTAGATTTCAAAATCGATTACAGTAAAATTACAGACAAACTTTGTTTACATATTGATAGAAAAATAAGTCTAAAATACAGTAAATCTACTGTAATTACAGTGAATCTGGAAGCACTGCGTGGCACCAGTGCTGCAGAAACAGCTCGAAGGATTAATGATGTGTACGGCGCTGGTGTCGCAAAAGAAAGCACGGTAGGTTTTTGGTTTCAACGTTTTCGTTCTGGAAATTTCGACCTTTAGAACCAACCCCGTGGACGGCCGGAGACCAAAGTGGAACATAAAGAATTAAAGGCTATTGTGGAAGCGGATCCATCACAAATCACTTCAGAGATAGCTGTTGACTTCGGGGTAAGTGATAAAACTGTATTAATCCACTTGAAGTAAATCGGGAAAGTAAAAAAACTTGAACGATGGATACCTCATGAATTGAGTGAATCGAACTTGTAAACACGCGTCGACTGCTGTGCTGTTACTTTGCTCAACCGACACAATAAGAAAGGGATTTCATTCATTACTTGTGATGAAAAGTGGATACTGTACGATAATCGGAAGCGCTCGCCGCAATGGCTGAACCCTGGAGAACCAGTTAAATCCTGCCCTAAACGAAAAAGTTACTTGTGAGTGTTTGGTGGACTAGCGCTGGTGTCGTTCACTACAGCTTTCTAAAATCTGGCCAAACGATTACGGCAGATATCTATTGTCAACTGCAAACCACGAAGGAAGAACTAGCTGCTAAACAACCGAGATTGGTCAATCGCTCTAGGCCACTGCTGCTTCACGACAACGCAAGACCACACACTGCACAACAAACAACCACTAAGTTAGATGAGCTACAATTGGAATGTCTGCGACATCCACCGTACTCCCCGGACCTTGCTCCAACAGATTACCATTTTTTCCGGAATTTGGACAACTTCTTACAAGGAAAAAAATTCAACTCCGATGCGGCAGTCCAAACCGCCTTCAAAGAGTTCATTGATTCTCGCCCCCATGGTTTTTTTAGTAAAGGGATAACTAGGGATAGGGGGTAAGGGGCGGAGAGTAATGGGTAACTCTCCGTCCGATCAGGACCAGGCCCGTGCCGGACGGCGCGTACGTGTTCCACGCACGCCTCAAAGAGATGTCAGCAACAAGGAAGGGGCCCAAAAGGGCCGAAGCCTGCCGGGGCAGCGGGATTGTCCGAAAGGGTTACCGCTACCCCGGAACACAAAGGGCTAAGGAAGGAACACGGGTGGGTTTTAGTCAGTAAGAGTCTGACACTCCCTTCTGCTCCACCCAGAGCGGGAGGGGTCATTGGATGATTTCCCATCCACAAAAAAAAAAAAAAAGGGATCAATGATCCCTTTTTTTTTTCACACCTGTGAGATGGCAAAAGTGCATAGATAACAACGGTGCATACTTTGATTAATTAAATATATCTTACAAAAAAAATTTACTCTATATTCCTCCCGTACAAAACGCCAATTTCATATGTAAGGACCTAATATTTAAAGGCGAAAGATTGTGAGTGTGTTGTTTATATGTTTGTTACTTTTTCACACTCAAACGGCTGGACCAATTTTGATAAAATTTTGTATGGAGGTAGTTGATACCCTAGGCTACTTTTTATCCCGATATTCCCACGGGATCGACACTTATGCGGGTGAAACCGCGGGCCGCAGCTAGTGTTTCATAAAAGTGTCTTTTTTAAAAAAATATTTCGCTAATTCTCAGTCAGTCATCAATTATTTTCGTTAAGTTCTTAATTACTAAATGAATGGGTTGAAGTAAATTGTAAATAAAACATCCATAGGTAAGCTCTTGCTAAACTTGGCACGTTGTTACAAGCTAAGATTCTGTACGATTGCCAAAATTATAATAAATTTCGCTTTTTAGTAAATGATGTTGTATCGCTCGACAGTGTTGACGTGACACCCTTGACTCGTGTTATCTAACGCTCGCTTCACCTTGCCAATTATGATCATACAAATATAGCTAACTAATAAATAATTAGAAATGATCTCACTGACTAATGAATCAACAGATATTGGTTCATTACAATGTAATGTTGCTGCAGCCTGCAGGTCGGCAAGGGTTGGGCTCGTTGGGCAGAGCATGAGGTGTGGGCGTATTAGTATTACTTAGCCAGTAATAAGCAGGCACAGCACAGAAGTTCTACTTGTATCAACGGGAACAATGGTGGCTAGTGGCCTACGAGACGAGACTCGTAGTCGCCACACCGCGTAGCAGATGCGAGTTTATTTGATAATAGTAGTTGTAACCACGGAATATTGTAACAGTGGTGCCATTTATTTTGAAATGTTATTTTACACTTATAAAAAAATAAACTACATAAATAGATATTTTTATAAAATAGAACTGGTCTGCTCCCGCAGCGAGGTGGTGAGGCCCAAGCTGAGAATGGTTACACATTACATCTCTGTTTTTATCCGACTACGGCGAATCAAAAAGGAGGGTTGTGATTTGGACCAGTATGCTTGTATTGCAGTATTACTAAATACTGCATGTTATTTTTTCGACATTCATCCTTCTTTAAGATTATATTCAACCTCATCTTTACTACTTTGCTTAACCAGAAATTTTATTTTCGTAATATTCAAATTATGACAACCCTTCTCTTCTTCACAAACCCACTTCTCCTTCATATCTGACTTGTCTTTGTCAATATTTATGCTCTGCACACACCAAGAATCTTCGGTCCGTGAATAATCGTCTTCTTCGTTGTCCTTCTCATCGCTCTGGCTTTATAAAGTCTTCTTTGTTTGTCCAGACGGTTTTCCTTTGGAATGCGCTCCCTCAGAATATGGACGGTAACCGGTAACCAATCGGTCACATTTAAAGTGAAAGCTCGAGAACACATACACAAGAAGTTGGCAGATTCGTCTCAGAATTAAGTTGTTGTAGATTTTCTTGTTTATCTCTCATACCTTTTTTTTATTTTTATATTTTGTTGTATGTATGTATTTATTCTTTTATTTTTTAGTTATAAATATTTTCTAATTTGTTTTCTGTTATTGCATCTACTGTGTATTGCCTCTGCATCACTCCAAGGTAGACTGGTAGAAAATGCCCAAGGCAGTCCGCATTGCACCTGATCAAACGAAGATGGAACCCCAATCGATGGAAGACTGGAAGTCAAGAACGAAATGTAACTCTAAGATGACGCAAAGTGGTTTAGATACCAACACATTACACAAGGTACATGCATCAGTTTGTATATGTGTATGTCTCAAGGGGCACAGTAGTCTCCGGTCTGCGGACCCTTCAGACCCGTGTCGCGGTCTGCGGCAGACCCCCCCAGCCCCCGAGCCTCCGCCCCAACCACCGTGCTAACGTGCTCTATACACTAACACGTTACACATACAAATTACTGTATACGACTACCCTGAACTAAACAGATAAGTTGTTACCGAATCTCTCAAATAGACATGTAGACATCGTATGCTTGCGGTCTGTTAGGACCATATATTGTACTGATCTCATAATGAACAAATCTCAAAATCACCTTTTCCCAAAATGACTAATTTTCTAGATGCGTCTTTGTTTTTGAATGTCGGAAATAAAAATGTGATGTTGGTGTACCGTCAGTAACACTTTATTTGAAAATCTTAAAATTAATTAACAAAAGAAAGAAAGAAAAAGAAAGGAAAATGCGTTTATTGGCATTACAGCAAAATAAATACACCTTAAAACTATAAAAACAAAAAAAAAAACAAAACAAAACTTATATTCTCACTTATTGATATTTAAAGGCGGAGGCTGACTTGTAACATTTGTTTGTAATTTAGCGAGTTTTTCAGTGCAGCGAGCCGAGCCGCTCAATGCGAGTGCTAGATCCTCCACTCTGTCGGCTTTTTCGTGAATTCCTTTGAAACACAGTAATCAGAGCAGCGAGCCGGGTCGCTCGATGCGAGCAAACTCAAACTCAAACTCAAAGCATTTATTTCAATTAAACCATTTCCAGGCACTTTTGAATTGTCAAAATTAACTAGTCGGTCAGTTAGTCAGAAAGTTGAAGCTAGTTGCCCATTCCAAAACGTAGATCTCTTGGAGAAGAACGGGCAAGAAACTCCAAGGACACTCTTTTAAATTAAGATATTACAAAATCCTGAGTACAGTATTCTTGTTGCTTCTATATGTGAGAACAATGTTATGAAGAAACAATTCAAGACAGTTATAAGATTAAAAAGAAGCCCTGGCAGCTAAGAGATGACCAGTCTCAACTGACAGCGCCCGTTCACGAACATGACGCATGGATCAGCACCATCCAGCTCAACCATTTTGAAGGGAACCGAATGATCCAACACACGCGCCACCATCAGTGAGACATTTAAGTGAGCATGACACATTCTCAACTGCCATGCTCTTTCAAGTCAATATAAAAAAATTATAATGAACGGATCCATGGTTCTTACATTTACAAAATTAAAATAAAAAATAAAAAAATGCTTCTAAATTATACAAAACTATCGTTACCAATTTATTTACGAGATGAATAAAATTTTACTAGAAAGAGGTATAAGATATTAAAGTAACAATTAAAACTTGATTGAATTAAAAATACACATTAAATTCGAATGTCAGAAACACTTAAAAAAAAAAGAAAAGAAAAAAAGGGAAGCATGTCTTCCAAATTAATATTGAAATTTTAACTAGTGAGCCCAAGTGTCTGTGGAGCAGGACCAGCATTTAGCCAAGCATTTTTATCTACGATATAATCATCCAACTTATAGTATGCTTGTCTACATAGTGTGCGTTTAATGCATGTTTTAAATTTCTTCTCATTTAGTTGAAGAATATCGAGTGGTATTTTATTATAACACTCTACACAATAACCCATAAAAGAAGTTTTTACTTTAGACAATCTGAAACGAGGTTGATCTAATTTGTTCCTATTTCTAGTGTTAAAATTATGCCTGTCACATATCTTACTAAAAAGATGTAGATTTTTTCGAACGTACATAATGTTTTCATATATATATTGACAAGGAACCGTCATGATGTTAATTTTTTTAAACAGTTCCCTTAGAGATTCACGTCTGCTGAGGTTGTAGATAGCTCTGATAGCCCTCTTTTGCAGAATGAAGATAGATTCAATATCTGCAGCCCGTCCCCACAACAAAATAGCGTAAGACATGATGCTGTGAAAGTAACTAAAATAGACCAGTCTCGCGGTATCCACGTCTGTTAATTGACGGATTTTCCAAACAGCGTAAGCGGCTGAACTTAGCCGCCCTGCAAGTGATGTTAAGTGAGGACC
Source organism: Globia sparganii (assembly GCA_949316385.1). Lineage (NCBI taxonomy): Eukaryota > Metazoa > Arthropoda > Insecta > Lepidoptera > Noctuidae > Globia > Globia sparganii. The sequence continues at coordinate 22,217,711 of OX438669.1, forward strand.
CCACTGCAGCTTTGAGTCAAGCGTGATCCCCAGGAAAACCGTATTTTCGACGAATTCAAGTATCTCCTTATTCAATACAACGTGACATTCACTACTTCTAACATTCGGTAAAGTGAATCTAATGCATTTAGTTTTTTTCTCATTTAATACCAAATTATTTACAGTAAACCAATTATGGACCACAAGCATAGCGTTATTTACGTCGTCAAGCTCCTGTGCACGTCTGCTTACTTTAAAAATCAGTGATGTGTCATCAGCAAATAACACCATTTGTGGTCGGTTTTCCAGTAAATAAGGTAAATCATTTATATATACTAAAAATAAGAACGGCCCCAATATTGAGCCTTGCGGTACACCCATTTTGACTTTTAAACCCAATGAATTTTCACCGTTTATTTGAACTTGCTGAAACCTATCATTTAAATATGATTTTATTAAGCTAAGAGCGAGTTTACCCAGTCCGTAATGCTCAAGTTTCAAAAGCAGTGTTTCGTAATTCACGCAATCAAATGCCTTGGATAGGTCGCAGAAGATGCCTATTGCATCTTGTGCCTCTTCCCATGCGTCAAATATGTGTTTTAATAAGGTTACACCGGCGTCGGTTGTACAACGTCCTTTGGTGAAACCATATTGTTGATCGTGTAGGATGTTATTACGATTAAAATGATTGAGCATCTGATTTAACATTACTTTTTCAAACACCTTGCTGAAAACAGGCAAAACCGATACGGGTCTATAATTATTAGTGTTTTTGCTGTCCCCAGATTTGAAAAGTGGAATAACTTTACTGAACTTCATTAAATCCGGGAATACCCCTTGATCAACACACAAATTAAATATTAAAGCTAAATAGGGTGCAATTGTCTCAATAATGGATTGACAAACTTTAGTAGACAAGCCCCACAGATCTTCGGTCATTTTGATCTTAAGTTGCTTAAATGCCTTTATAATTACTGAAGGGTTTACATGTTTAAATTTAAATTCCACAGGACAGGCTGAGACATTCGCTCTTAATAATTCAATAGCAAGTGCGGGCGAGGAATTTAAAGTTTCTGTGGTTTTAATTGGGATATTGGTAAAGAAAGTTGCAAATTCCTGAGCAACATCGATGTTATCGCTAATAAGGCCACGGGAAGTGTTCAGTGTGTAATCAGTATTATGTTTTTTATTCCTGTTCGTTTCATTGTTAATAAGCATACAAACAAGTCAGTGCAGCCGATCAATTCCGTAAAAATCTCACCGTGATAACTTAGGTGAAGTGAGCGTGAAGTGAGCTATCAATAGGGGCAATCCCTAACATCAGGTGGAATGACAGCTCATTTCACTTTAGTTTTCACAGTGAGATTTTTACAGAATAGCACTGGTGGTTGACGCATTTTTTTCATCTTCTTCCAATAACAATAACATAATAAAATTAATGAAACACACACACCCTCTGCGTCCGCTATTCTGAATAAAAATGGCTCAAAGCGAGCGTTCGCCACGTTTAATATATCGCCATTTTATTACAAGAAATTGAGCGCGCTTGAGCCATGTGCTCGAAGCGAGCGTTCGCCACGTCTTTTATATCGCCGTTTTGTAACCAAGTTCGCCTCGAATGATACATTACAAACAAACGTTACAAGTCAGTCACTGCCTTATCTTATAATATAATAATATACGAGTAATATAATATCTTTTAGTTTCCGACATTCAAAAACAAAGTCATTTAGAAATTAAGAATAATAAAATCACCCTTTCCCAAAATTTAAGTAATTTTGGGAAAGGGTGATTTTGAGATTTGTTGATAATGAGATCATTACAATATAGGAATCTGTCCTAATAGACCGCAAGCGTATTTTTTATGTTATGTATTTTCTGGTGTACATAATAGTATATATAAATAAATAATGTCCATATCCTGTAACTCAGTCCGGCACAACCAAGTAGGTACTTGAATCAGTTAAGTTTGCAGGTCTGGCCTCACGGAGCCGACATGGTCAGCTGTCAGTTTATGATCACACAGGTCGTCACATCTTGTTCTGCAAGCCCAAGCCGCAGGTGTCGAGCGAGGCAACCGTGACAGTACAATGTGGTAATAATTAATGAGTAGTAGTTAACCCACCGTGTTCTTGCCAAGAAACTCTTTTGGCATATGACATCATTCATACCTTTTCCTGTAGATTTATGGAAAGTTTCGTGTGTTACTGATATCTGGTCGTGTGCTACCGTCACTCGCTGTTCCCGCAGTGCACTGGCTGACGTCCGCGTCGTTGTCACACGCGTCGGGCTGACAACTGGCGGAGAGAATACGTTGCCCACACTTGGGTGTTCTGAATGAGCCGATTGAGACGGATCGCTGCTGCGCACCTGCGCACTGGCACACTCCCGGCTGATACAAATGTCATACACTCTTCTATAATCGCTACATGTGACAAAGTAATTACTGGCGTAATTTCAAACTCAAAGCATTTATTTCAATTACTTATACTATTTATAGGCACTTTTGAATTGTTAAAATTAAATAGTAGGTCAGTTAGTCAGAAAGTTGAAGCTAGTTGTCCATTCTAAAACGTAGATCTCTTGGAGAAGAACGGGCAAGAATCAGCTGCTTTAATACAAAAGTTCAATATCTACTTGACCAAATTGTAATAAATAGAAGATTTTTTTTCGTGATTTCAAAGTTGGTCCCATAGTGAAAGTTGTTCGGTTCGATTGTCTAAAGCACCTCTTAAAGTTTGTAGGGTTCATTTTGAAACACCCTAAATATATTTGTGAGACTTATGTAGATTACCTTGTTTCGGTCATGTGGTGTATAAGTAGATGTTTTCGACCAAAATAATTACTTTGTTTTGCTAAAATAAATTGTATACTATGTTTTGTACTTATGCAGTGGATACGTTACGTTGAATGTTATGGAATAATGGTTGTAGACATGTTTCTTGTCCGTGTACGCATTTTTTTGGGGTCGACTTTACTTATGAAGACTTGTTGTCATACAATGACTGGTGTATCTCACATACATCCAGTTATTTATAGTTTTCCTCGTAGAATTGATTGATCTGAGGTTTTTTTAAAAATAAAGAGCACATTATGTCAGAAATAAACTCGGCTGCCTACACAATCTGTTCGCAATCTGTCTGCAGTTTCTTGTCTGTTTATAATCATGTGTGTACATAAATGGTAAAATAAAATAAAATAAACAAACCTGTTCGCAAATAAATATTCGTTCTAAAAATATAGTTGTTTTTCATTTAGTCGACGATTAATAACGCAATACTTGGCAGAAGGAATGATTACTTATCCCCAAACGACAAACAACATTCCGCTCAGACCTGATGAGTGTGCTGCACTGCCGCCGCTGCCGCTGCCGCTCAGTGCCGCTGCCGCTCGGTGCCGCTGCCGCTCGGTGCCGCTGCCGCTCGGTGCCGCTGCCGCTCAGTGCCGCTGCCGCTCAGTGCCGCTGCCGCTCGGTGCCGCTGCCGCTCGGTGCCGCTGCCGCTCCGTGCCGCCGCCGCTCGGTGCCGCCGCCGCTCGGTGCCGCTGCCGCTCGGTGCCGCTGCCGCTCGGTGCCGCTGCCGCTCGGTGCCGCTGCCGCTCGGTGCCGCTGCCGCTCAGTGCCGCTGCCGCTCGGTGCCGCCGCCGCTCGGTGCCGCTGCCGCTCGGTGCCGCCGCCGCTCGGTGCCGCTGCCGCTCGGTGCCGCTGCCGCTCGGTGCCGCTGCCGCTCGGTGCCGCTGCCGCTCGGTGCCGCTGCCGCTCGGTGCCGCTGCCGCTCGGTGCCGCTGCCGCTCAGTGCCGCTGCCGCTCGGTGCCGCTGCCGCTCGGTGCCGCTGCCGCTCGGTGCCGCTGCCGCTCGCTGCCGCTGCCGCTCGCTGCCGCTGCCGCTTGACGACGCCCGCAAACATCCACCGATCTAAATTGGGCGGATTAATTCATCCGACAATTTTCTGCTTTAGCCTCCGCACAGAAGTCCATCGTATCTATACTCTGATAGGGTTCCATTCACGTTGAGCTTTTGCCATAATATCGGCTAAGGGTTTGACAAGCAACTGAGATCCAGTCGCGAAGTTAGTTGGAACGTTAATTTGTGTTCCGACGGCTAGCAATGGTTTGCTTACAACTTGCTAATCCTGACTGAACTCCGTACAGTGAATATTGGATGTTTCTCCAACTGTTCGTAACAAAGGTTAATCTTACCACGAACACGTCGAACACACACTACTTCTCCGTGTTTTCCAACTACGACAGAGTCAATAGTTTCTCAGATGGTATTCAGACATGGAATGCTGCCGACAGACAACTATTGGTACCTAAAACGTATGGCTTTGTCAAATCTGTTAATTTTTATATTAATCATCTTAATATTCAGATTGCCCAAATGTTAATAGGTTCCACCCCATAGGAATGTACAAAAGGTCTTTATTTGAACTACGTTCCACCCGGTACAGTTGTACTCGGTCACCACACAGAGGCGGTAGGCTGCCCTGCCTCCAGGCAGCACTCCTGTAAACGTTAACATTATTCAGTCATGGTGGTGCGACTGAAGCCGGCCTTAATCACATATATACCTATATGTGGCCAAGACAATCTGAAATTATATTGAACGGCTAGAGGAAATATAAATCCTTAGAGACAGTTCCTAAATAAAACCTATACGATTTTCTTAAATGTATCTACTTACACCTATAAACCTATATTTACCTATAATAAAAGTGACACGCCAGTCCTTCACGTCAATGTTTTTAACAACTCATAACTCGACCCTCGACTGAATGCCTCCACCGAAACACCCCGTATTCGTCAAAACTTTGTAATCAGCTCATTTGTAATAAGAAACAAAGAAAGCGTCCTTTGTACAGGTAAGCAGATAAGCTAGGATCAGCCGCCGATCGCCGAGCGCCGCCGTACTGCGGCAGTCGAGCCGTGAGGCCAGTGGGCCAAGTCCGACCAGGCCGCCAACTGGACGTACTGCGACCACTTGAGCTAACAATTGATGCTTAACAAATAAGGCAATTGTTAATGATACAAGTTATCGTTAGGTTAAGGTAAGTATATGTAATATAGACCTTGTAGCTTTAATTGGAAATAACATTTTTAATAATATCATCACGAGTGGTTGAAACTATACATAGGTACTTAATTTATGCTTACAAAGAAATCGAAACCGTTTTTGGTTGGAACAAAATTGTATTGATATTTCATGCATTATTTTAACCCCGTTTAATGAATACGCTGGTGACCCAAATAACTACTCCTTAACGCTAAACCTTTTCACAGGTCGAATCAGTGAGTTGTGTAAAGCGGTCCCGGTGGAGTTGTTCCTCTGCTGAAGCTGCTCTGTGGTGCGGCGCTATGATCCCCTTGAGGTCCGCGCGAACGCCTCTTTTATGGGCTTTGGAAGGTCCGAGACCCGGGCTTAGGGTTCTTGAGGGCCTGAACAGCGCCTTTTTTCTTATGTTCACCTGTTGTTTGTTTTCTTTACAGAAATGTCGGGCTCCAGCGGTATTTAGGACGGCTTGCGAATTTATTTCGGACCACATTTTTGTTTCCTTAAGTTATACTTATAAAAGTGTAGCAGATGTGTATGTGTTCACAAATACAGCTCATCTTAATCTCGGCAACTCTGTTGGTTTTATTGTTGAGTAAGTAGTTCCGTTGGGGAGAGGCAGCGGGCACGTGGCTGAAGTTCTGTTATATTTATCGCTATGAGAGCTGGTCTAAAGTGTTCCATGGCTTCCATCGTTCAGTTTCGGTCACATTAGTACAGACGTCAGTCACTTTGTATTCTAGAGAACACTTGGCACAGGTTCACTTTGCTTGGTATGTCTATAGCGACAGATGAGAATCAACCTGCCGAACAATTCGCTACAAGAAAGAATGTATAATTCTTACAAATAGATTAACAGCACCATGACAGCACCAAACCTAACTGGATATGTTTTCAGCAAACAAAACGCATCTAAGTTCGCGGCTGCAGTTATTCTTAGCGGTTCCGTATCTATTTAGCGTAAACCTGTTGTGTTTGGACTCTTTTAGATCTATCACATGGCGTGTGTAGCTCTCCTGTGTTTTCATATTTATCATTATACTCGTACTGCTCAGAGGCACGACTCGCTATTTGTTAGTGTCAGAGTTGGCCGACACCTCGCCAGATACACCAAGTTTCCTATCATATGCTATAGAATACGTGCCAGCTACTTCTTGTGAAGCCGAGCGCGATATATAGAAAAAAATAACCGGTCAAGTGCGATACGGACTCGCGCACCGAGGGCTCCGTACAAAGTAGGTAAATAGTTTTTTTTTTTGTAATATAACTACAGAACGATTTTCGGATTTTTTCCTTTACGTGTGCTACATGACATTAGTTCTTGCCAAATTTCATGATTCTAGGTCAACGAGAAGTACCATAAAGGTTTTGTTTTCGGAACATAAACGCCTGTATTTTTTGATTGCGTTGACTTAGAAGTTTAATTTTTTCACTGCTTCAAGGGATTGCAGCCCTGGGTATTTCAACTTGCTAACTTCACGCGTTCCTGAGAAAAAGGGTCGTGTCTGATGGACAGACAGATGGACAACGTGATCTTATAAGGGTTCCGTTTTTCCTTTTGAGGTACGGAACCCTAAAAACTGTGATACGCCCCAGTAGACTTCTTCTTTTTTTGCAACGCAGATTTGTCTTTCGACATCTTGTTTTACGTAATTGGAAGCGAACTGTCTTGTTGAGTTCAAAAAAACTGAAATTCCCTATTATCGTTTTTTATCTTTGTGTAGCCATCGCTACTGTTTAAATAAAGATGAGTAAATGGTGTAGCGCACAGAACCAATCAATTACATCAATTTCTAAAATATAATTGGAGCTTGTTCAAACAGTGTCTCTTGAAAAATATCCAATCAGTAATGTGTGCTCGGCCACTTGTAAAACGTTTAAAATACATTTTCCTGAAATTCTAATTAGCGTAACTACGTTTCCGTACCTACTTATTTTCAGCCGTCATCGTGTCGTAATATATTATGTACAATAGTAGTTATAATATGCCTTATGGACGGAGTAGGTAGTGTTTGGAATTGTCTCGACTTGCGTCAACGTTGCACGGCATACGACGGGTAAGAACAGGGGGTGTATAATATAATATATTATGTCATAAAAACAGATAGTATAATCATCACAGAATACCTAATAGTACGTACAGAATGGCCACTCCCTTCCCCGCGCTCACATCAGATACCGCACCTCACCCTGCACATCGAGGCATTCGTCGCCGACTCTTTAGCTAGGGCGCTCACATAGAACCGCAGCACTGTACTGCTGACACGAACACACAATTTTGCGATTTAAGTTTTATTTGAGTTTTAATCACGATGGTTGGTGAGTGTGATGCTTTTCCGAATTTGTATTTACATAAATATTTGTAAGATTTCGCGTTTTTAACACCATGCGATCTAATAACCGATTATTTATAGTTAAGTAAGTCATTTAAACGGAAATATTATAGTGTAAGCAATATTTTGTTAGGTAGCATTTTTTGTCATTATTTATAGAATAAATAAACCTCTTTTAACGTAATATGTTTTACACTATTAACTATTATAATATTATTTTTATTTCATTACGAACCCGACTAACCATTAAACAATTGAACGCCGCTCGTACAAGGTCACGTATTCTTTGTAGTCGTCGTTGTTCACCGCCATTTTTTTACGCTACTCACGACAGCCAACCCTACTAGAGTTCACGCACACATTTGCACGTGTACCTATAAACGTCATTGTTTATATAGTAGTAATAGGCAATTATTTTGCAAGCGTTGTTGGAGTGTCCGGGGTGTGGTATAAATATCACTTGAAATTACAAGGCTAAACCTACTTTCATACAAACATATTGGTCTGGTAACTGTACAGTCAGTGTCAAGTTGTCGACAGTGCAAGAGGCAAGCCGTGGCGCACCGGCGGCGATGGTCCCACCTCGTAGGGTGATGCAAGACGCAAGTCGTGGCGCACCGGCGATGGTCCCACCTCGTAGGGTGATGCAAGACGCAAGTCGTGGCGCACCGGCGACGGTCCCACCTCGTAGGGTGATGCAAGACGCAAGTCGTGGCGCACAGGCGATGGTCCCACCTCGTAGGGTGATGCAAGACGCAAGTCGTGGCGCACCGGCGACGGTCCCACCTCGTAGGGTGATGCAAGACGCAAGTCGTGGCGCACCGGCGACGGTCCCACCTCGTAGGGTGATGCAAGACGCAAGTCGTGGCGCACCGGCGATGGTCCCACCTCGTAGGGTGATGCAAGACGCAAGTCGTGGCGCACCGGCGACGGTCCCACCTCGTAGGGTGATGCAAGACGCAAGTCGTGGCGCACCGGCGACGGTCCCACCTCGTAGGGTGATGCAAGACGCAAGTCGTGGCGCACCGGCGATGGTCCCACCTCGTAGGGTGTTGCAAGACGCAAGTCGTGGCGCACCGGCGATGGTCCCACCTCGTAGGGTGATGCAAGACGCAAGTCGTGGCGCACCGGCGATGGTCCCACCTCGTAGGGTGATGCAAGACGCAAGTCGTGGCGCACCGGCGATGGTCCCACCTCGTAGGGTGATGCAAGACGCAAGTCGTGGCGCACCGGCGATGGTCCCACCTCGTAGGGTGATGCAAGACGCAAGTCGTGGCGCACCGGCGATGGTCCCACCTCGTAGGGTGATGCAAGACGCAAGTCGTGGCGCACCGGCGACGGTCCCACCTCGTAGGGTGATGCAAGACGCAAGTCGTGGCGCACCGGCGACGGTCCCACCTCGTAGGGTGATGCAAGACGCAAGTCGTGGCGCACCGGCGATGGTCCCACCTCGTAGGGTGATGCAAGACGCAAGTCGTGGCGCACCGGCGATGGTCCCACCTCGTAGGGTGATGCAAGACGCAAGTCGTGGCGCACCGGCGATGGTCCCACCTCGTAGGGTGATGCAAGACGCAAGTCGTGGCGCACCGGCGACGGTCCCACCTCGTAGGGTGATGCAAGACGCAAGTCGTGGCGCACCGGCGACGGTCCCACCTCGTAGGGTGATGCAAGACGCAAGTCGTGACGCACCGGCGACGGTCCCACCTCGTAGGGTGATGCAAGACGCAAGTCGTGGCGCACCGGCGATGGTCCCACCTCGTAGGGTGATGCAAGACGCAAGTCGTGGCGCACCGGCGATGGTCCCACCTCGTAGGGTGATGCAAGACGCAAGTCGTGGCGCACCGGCGATGGTCCCACCTCGTAGGGTGATGCAAGACGCAAGTCGTGGCGCACCGGCGATGGTCCCACCTCGTAGGGTGATGCAAGACGCAAGTCGTGGCGCACCGGCGATGGTCCCACCTCGTAGGGTGATGCAAGACGCAAGTCGTGGCGCACCGGCGATGGTCCCACCTCGTAGGGTGATGCAAGACGCAAGTCGTGGCGCACCGGCGATGGTCCCACCTCGTAGGGTGATGCAAGACGCAAGTCGTGGCGCACCGGCGATGGTCCCACCTCGTAGGGTGATGCAAGACGCAAGTCGTGGCGCACCGGCGATGGTCCCACCTCGTAGGGTGATGCAAGACGCAAGTCGTGGCGCACCGGCGATGGTCCCACCTCGTAGGGTGATGCAAGACGCAAGTCGTGGCGCACCGGCGGTGGTCCCACCTCGTAGGGTGATGCAAGACGCAAGTCGTGGCGCACCGGCGATGGTCCCACCTCGTAGGGTGATGCAAGACGCAAGTCGTGGCGCACCGGCGATGGTCCCACCTCGTAGGGTGATGCAAGACGCAAGTCGTGGCGCACCGGCGATGGTCCCACCTCGTAGGGTGATGCTAGACGCAAGTCGTGGCGCACCGGCGATGGTCCCACCTCGTAGGGTGATGCAAGACGCAAGTCGTGGCGCACCGGCGATGGTCCCACCTCGTAGGGTGTTTTCTACATTATTAACCGTTTGAATAGTTCAGCATACATCGTATAACACTACTCCATTTTTGAGCGATCTATTTTAACACTCGATATTATGTTTATTCGCTACCTTTTTTTGTTGTGTACTGAGCCTTCTGCGCGTATCTGTGACGGGACGTGTGAACACAATGGTGGCGGGAGCGGACACGCGGTGATACGCGCCGGGCGCGTGCGCACCTTGAACTTGTCCTCGAATGATATACTGGCACCGACCGACCAGTGAAATGGTGGGCAGACGTCCAATGCCAAGGCCACGTGCTGTTACGAGGAAAAGTAAAAGATTTAAGGTCATTGCACGCGCACACAAATTATTATTTTTTAGGGTTCCGCACCTCAACAAGAAAAAACTGAAACCTTATAGGATCACTTCGTTGTCCGTCCGGTCGTCTGTCTGTCAGTCTGTGAAGACGCTTTTTCTCAGGAACGCGTAAAGATATCAAGTTGAAATAAATAAGAAATACGTAGGTGTCGGTCCCTTGGAGCCATCTTGGAGCTTTAAACACATCGTAGTTGTAGGCTTATATTACATTTTCAAAAAATTACGATTACTTACAAAGTTAAATTTGCAGTTGGGAAATTGACCTTGACGTCTATCGATGTATGGGAAACAACAACAACAATTTCAACAACAATTTTGTTAAGATTGTTCTTGGGATAAATTGATACCAACTACGGAACCCTCCGCTGTGCGTGGACCGACACGCACATGGCCGGTTTTTATTAATACCACAAGCGCACAATTGTACCTCCAGGTGGACTTTTAATACCATTTTCTATAGTCAACCTTTGATTATTGCAGATCTATTCTAAACCATTTCGAAATTTGAAAAGTCCTGATGAAATAACCGCATTTGCATCAAAAAGTCCGGACATTTTAATCTTAATTTTAATATCTACTTTTATAAATAAGTGCTTGCCGTCGAAAATTCCGGACGGCCGCGTCGTCGGGCCAAAAAGCCGGATATGTCCGGACGTAGTGCAGCAATGTTGACACATTGCTACGTCCAGACACATCCGGCTTTTAGTAATGATATTATGTTCGTACGTTGCGTTGACCTTGACACCAAACGTAGGAACTTATTAACTTAGGCATCTGTATGCATAGGTTAATAAGTTCCTACGTTGGGTATGTGCGTAAGTCGGTATCCCTTAAACAATTACACCTTTTTTTTTTTTGTGGATGGGAAATCATCAAATGACCCCTCCCGCTCTGGGTGGAGCAGAAGGGAGTGTCAGACTCTTACTGACTAAAACCCACCCGTGTGCCTTCCTTAGCCCTTTATGTTCCGGGGTAGCGGTAACCCTCGGACAATCCCGCTGCACACAGTTACACCTGCAAGCTCACAGCATCACTGTAAGATGACTATCGCCTACATCTGTATCTTGTTTTCTGTCGTTGTAAGTTATTAGCATTCATTAAATTTGTCGTCCCGAACTCCCGAATCCCCCCGAAGTGCCCCCACCAAGACGAGCCAAGCGAAGTGCAACCTACCTTTTCTCGAAGCGCTTCGTAATTTTTTTGAAACCTCATAACTTGAGTTTGAATTATACCAAATAAACAAAATTCTCGGGATATGATGTAAATAGTAGACTTAAGGTTCAATTGCATAGTTCTCATACTTTAGATTTTATTAATATATAAAAAACCCCGATTTCGTCCCTGACTCACTCATAGAAATGTAAAAAACTTCTTTTCTTATATCTATGGACTCACTGATGATCATCAAAACTCTTAGGGTACTCCTGAAGTCCTAGAAAGCTGAAATTTAGTATGTAAGCTAGTATTAGTACACAAACAACAAAAAAAATCTAAAACTTGGAACTTTTACCCCCAAACCCCTTAAACTAGGGGATGGAAGTTTGTATGAGACTTGCGCAAATTTTGATGTTAGAGGTCTGAAATTGATATAGGGACTTCTTGTAATAAATAAAAAAATACATTTATATCAGGATTTTTAGTAACATTTTCATGTAAAATGTTGCCAAGACGAGACCATATGGCTTGCACTGTCAAAAAGTTATCAGATCTCATGTAGAGCCAAGCTTCTAACTAATCTATGGTCTCGTCTTGGCAACATTTTACATGAAAATGTTTTTAGTGGGGGATTAGCTCATCCAATACGTGTTGTGTCGCCGCGCGGAACATAATATTATAAGGGTCTGGGAACATTTATCGACGCGGAATCGGCTTAAGCCGAGTGCGTATCACCACACTACTCGACAAACGGCTCGTTTCGCCGTCGGCCGGCGTCGCGACGCGTCGTCCGAGCCGAGCCGATGATGGTATTAGTAACACCCTTATTACGTAGACATAAAGGCTTTTTTGACCGATGTTAGCCGATTCCGCGTCGATAAAAGTGGGGAGACCCAAAATGTTTGTGTCAGAACTGGGTTATACGTTAATCGGGAAACGTTTGCGCATTAGAAAATGATAGGTATTAATTACATCGGTTCCTGAGCATTGTTCCTGAGTCCTGTTGCCGACTTGTTGCGTCACACCATCTCAGGCGCAGCTTCGGCTTCTATTCGGGCGAGGTCGGGTTTGCTCGGTGCCACGCCACTCGGCTCGGGCGCCAAATTGCGGAAATAAATGAAAACAAATAGCTCTCATTAATGTGATAAATACGAAGCTTAGTAAAACCGCTCAACGAACACGACCGAGGCAGGGAGGCGAGCGGTACTTATAGATCAGTTCATTGAGAAGAGAAGATAAATCACGACTTATTGTTATATTGTAAATCGATTTAATAAAATATTTTTAATGGATGGGTATACCTCCGAGGTGGTCCCATATACATTTTATTAACTTTGCACGGGTAGTTTTTGAGTTAGCTTCAATAATCAGTGTTACCAACCTATACCAAAATTTACCCCCAAGATTTTTTAAAAATCCCCCCAAAAAAACCCTAAGTATCTCATAAGTTAAACTTTCATGTAGTGCCCAACTCCCTAAATCGTTCGTAACTCATAAAATAAAACGCATAGGTACTTAGTCAAGAGACATAAACAATCGTCATTACGTCAGGTTGTCAGTTGTCACCTGTCAGATGTCACGGGGCGAAGGATTGAGCAAACAAATCATAAAACAAAGGTGCAAACCTCTCAGATTGAGGTCTGAGGTGCAAACCGTAGATAGAGAATGAGATCTACGGTACAAAAGGCATTGAGTTACGGAAAGATATGGATAAATAAGTGAATGAAAATTGATATGAAAAGATCTAGGCTCGCGGTTCATTGATTTATAGGACGTTATCACGTCAAAAATTGTTGGTCAGGGGTACTAACCAGACTTAGAAACTCACTAACTTGATTTTAGATTGACACAGCAGCGCAGTTCGTTCCATTCCACGCTCATGCCACGTTCGTTTCATTCATTCGAGAACTAAATCGCGTTGCGGTGATGTCATTCTATTCCTACTATTGTTCGATTAAAATTGCACATGTTTTTTGAAGTCCCTAAAAATACCCCCAAAAAATTTATGTCCCTAAAAATCCCCCTTTTAACACTTCTTCCCCCTAAATTTAGGGGGAAAACCCCAAAGTTGGCACCACTGTCAATAATACGAATTTTTGCCACTTAGTTTATATTGATAATGTTTTAATAAATTAATAACTTCCTGATCCTGTCACTGATATTTGCATAGCAAGTACATACCTAGTGTTATACGAATTTGTGTGGGGTAATTAAAACTTAAAAGTGTAAAATAAAAACTTTTTTACAAAAAAAAAAAACAATCGACTTCCAAATACATAGTGAAAAACAACAAGTTTCGAAAATCGGTGGTAAACAACGAAAATGTGAACCCAGCGACACCGACTTCCGAAAAATTTAAGTTATTATTCACTTTGTAGTGTTTTTTGGAAGTCGGCTGTATTTTTTTGAAAAAAAAAAGAAAGAAAAGTTTTATTTTAAAATTACCATTTCGTGCCGTTTTCATTCGGTTGAAGAAATAACGGAGAACTAAACTCAATTCCGGAAAAAGCGTTTAAAAAATGTTTTGATGATTGTATTATTCGTCCCAGTGTATTGTGTTGTATAAATTGCAATCATCTTTTCCTGATCCTTAATCTGATTCTGATCAAGATAAAAATAATTCGGGTCCTCCTCGGGGATCGGGGTACTCAGAGAGTAAACCTTTTTTTTGGAAGTCAGTCATTATAACACTACTTGCTATGTAGGGGCCCGTGGTTAAATAATAACAGCCGCACATGTCGATCGGTCGGTTGACGGTTAAGCTACGCTTGCCGCGGTTGGTCAGTGGATGGGTGACCATCTTTACAGAACGAGACCCCTTCGTGCCTCGGAAAGCACGTTAAGCCGTTGGTCCCGGCTGTCATTCGTGGATCTTTGACAGTCCTTACGGGTAGTCAGAAGTTCGAAAATCTGACAACCAGTCTATAAAATTTTAATGTGTGTTGTTTATGGATTTATGGTCTGAAATAAATTTATTATTATTATTACCAAGGGGTCTCGTATTACCCAGTCACTGGGTTGTGGAGGTCAGATAGGCAGTCGCTCCATTTAAAATACTGGTATTCAGCTGCATCCGGTTAGACTGGAAGCTGACCCCAACCTAGTTGGTTTTCTCAACTATGTTGGGGTCGGCTTCCAGTCTAAGCAGATGATGATGAATACTTGCTATGTAAATATCAGTGACAACAGGAAGCTATTAAAATATCATGAATGTAAACTAAGTGGAAAAAAAATCTTATTATTGAAGCTAACTCAAAAACTACCCAAGCAAAGTTAATAAAATTTATATGGGACCATTTCGGAATAAACCTCTATCGAACAAAAAAAGAATTTTGCAAATCCGTCTATATCTGAAGCTAGTAATCACACTAATATTATAAAGGAGAAAGTTTGTGAGTGTGTTTGTACTCGTATGTTTGTTACTTTTTCGCGCACAAACGGCTGGAACAATTTTGTTTCAGCACCATATGTCATGACGGGCAGGACGCACTGGTTGAAGGCCTAAAGAAAGTAGCTGGAATGGACTGGATGAGGAAGGCGGAGGACAGGGTGTTGTGGCGCAGCCTGGGAGAGGCCTGTGTCCAGCAGTGGACTGCGATAGGCTGAATTGGTAACTTTTTATCCTGATATTCCCACGAGACCGACACTTATGCGGGTGATACCGCGGGGCGCTGCTAGTTTCCCGATAAATCAGGTTCAGGAATTTAGATCCGCCAGGCGGCACGCCTGCCCGGCGGCCACAGGGCTGCAGCGAGTCACTGGTGAGCTTACTGATGCGATCCTGTAGCTCATATCTACGTATACGTGGTCCAAATATCAATTAAATATACGGTCTGCTTACACAGTCTGTGCATACTAGTACTTACGTGGTAACCATTTTTGCAATCTACGACCTGAGCAAGTATCTGATGCAAGTATTTTTACCTAAGATATAGTGCAGCAGCGTATCGGTAAGTTGGAGTAGGTCTAGGAATGTTCTAGAAATGGGTAGTCACCGTTATGGGCAGCTCCACGGCTGATATTACAGCAGTTATGGACTTGTGGGTACTTGTTAAACTAAATTCGTGCACATATTAGGATCACTTTGCCAGTAAGCAATAAAGATGTATTGAGTAAGCATCGGGCTTAGCGAGTCCAGTTACCGTTATTTAATTAGAAATAATTGACTGAATCTAGAGTAATGGGAAGTACCTACTTAGTTGCTGCAACATAGGTCCTCAGGTATGGGCAAAGGAGCTGCGTGCTGCTGAGTAGATGTCATTATTGAACATTCACTTGCAGCGGACACTCCAGTAGATCTTAGGTGGCAGCGGGATTGTCCGCAAGGGTTACTGCTACCCCGGTACATGAAAGGCTAAGGAAGGAACACGGGTGGGTTTTAGTCAGTAAGAGTCTGACACTGCCTTCTGCTACCCTAAACGGGAGGGGTCATTTGATGATTTCCCGTCCACAAAAAAAAAAAACGTAGCTCTTAGGTAGGCCAGAGTTGTAGAAACCCAAGTTTTCTTTGGCTTCAACTTGAAAATTGATATGTTACACTTATACCTATGAATCGTCATAAATTATTTTCACAGAGAAACATTTTAGCAACAGAACGAATTCTACCCAAACCTATCGCCGATTGAAGCTCGGACGATACCTTACCTACATTGCGTGTTATCAAACCGTGATAGTGTTTTAAAGCCGGCACATAAAACGTAATCAGCGGCTGATAGCACGCTCGTAAAACCCCTGGTCGGTGGCGCCACTATCACGCCACTATCGCACCGTGATCGCACCACTATCGCAACGCAATCTTTGCGTTTCGGCACTAAATTGAATGATCGCTGGCTGCCCCGTGATAACAAGCGTCATCACTAGTCGAACTGCGCGCGACTGGCGGGTGGCGCGCGTGGGGGCGCGAGCGGCACACGTACTGGCGGAATTCTGACTGGAACATCTATTAAAAAAAAAACGAGTGTGCTTATGACCACACGACTGAAGTGAAACTTCTTTCGCTCCATCTGTATGTATATATATATATATGTGTGTACAATATATACATGTATACACATATACATATATTAATTTTCTACAAATATTTAAATTTATTTCATGGTTTCATTGGTAAATTAGGTAATATTTTTGCATAGATCTTCTATTGCTTAGATATACGGAACGTATTTGGCTATGAGAGGAAGAGAGAAAGAAAATGTGCGCGCGCACTGCTGTCTCTTGCTTATATCCCCCACTTAACTTCCGTTCGCCTTGCCCGATCACACTTTTCGTAACGCTTACGTCACGCGTTCGCCAGCTTACTCCCCAAGTCAAGCGTGCGTAAAGAAGTTTCACTTCAAAAACTTAACTGTATTAAAACAGTGCACTAATAACTTCTTCTAATCTGTTTGCTTTTTAATTCGAAGGCGAATGGACTATTCATCTAATGCTTATAGAGTCGATGGCAACATGATTGTCAACTCACATCCGCGGATTAGATTTGGCATAAACACGCAGCGGACATGCAACCCACACCGTCATACATCGTGCGTGCTTTATATGCCGCTCTGAAATAAATACAGAGAAGTACACACGGCTACACATCAAGTTATACATAACCAGTATAAGCTGTCTTTTGATTGTACGAAAAATCTATACAATGCGAGGTCAGCTAAAACTGGAAATGTATAGCTTGATGTGTAGCCGTGTGTACCTAAGTCGCAAAAGCTTGCAGTAGTTCTGCTTATACCTACACCATTAAATACATAGTTTATTTTTACTTAGATTTAAGGAAAATACATGTTGTGGCAAGTTTCTCGTATTATTTGATTTATTTCAGTAATCGCTGTCACTGCGAGCTCGCTGCCGCGCGGCCCCCGCACGCGCGGTGCGTGGCGGTGCGCCAGTAGTGCGGTAATAATCGCTCGTTTATTAAACCGCTCATTGTGTGAAGAACTGTTAACAGATAAACAATTAGATTTATGTTATTGTCTACGTCAGCGGCCGTCATCAGCACACGTGCTTTGTTAATGAGTATCAGATGAGACACTTGTGTGTGTTGCAGCGCGGTACTTGCGTAACATGCTAACCGTAGCAATGGGTTTCATTTTGACAGTTCAACAACATTCATTATATTATTTAGCGATATCCTTCACAATTATTCAGATTGTGATTGATGGTGCGTTACGAGCCGGTCAATGATGGACCGCGGGCGGCAACAGCTCCTCAATCATGTCTAGGACTGCGATAGAAGATGTTGCCTTCTTCATTTGTTTCGGCAATAGGAATCAGATTGTTGTACCTAGATGTAAACGTATGATTTTCTATAGGAAAATTAAAGCCTAAGGGTTCATACGCACTATGCGGGTGGCCGCAATGCGGCTGACCGCAAGCACAATTATGTACGTAATATTCATTTCTATGCGCACTGCAATGCTGCTACCCGCAGACCGCTCCGGTCGCTCGGAGGGCTGCGACCCGAGTGACGGCCAGCCGGACGGTTGCTATATGCACTGTGCGGCTCAGTCTGCGGCTGCCCGCCATTGAGTGAGTGTGTGCACGTGGTACGTCTGGTAAAATGGAATTCGATACCGAAAAATTTATCATCGAAATCCAGAGTCGACCATCAATTTGGAACACCAAATTACCGCAGTATTCCGATAGAATATTAAAACAAAGAGCATGGGAAGAGTTGGTGCATATTTATCACGGTACAGAATTGCAAACACAAATCGCAACGGTTCTTCAACCGCACGTTGCGTTTGCGAATGCGGCTGCCCGCGATCCGGCTGGCCGCATTCGTCAGCCGCACGGCTAGCCGCATTGCGGCTACCCGCATAGTGCGTATGAACTCTTAACGTTATCGAAGGTTTAGTTAGAAAAAATATCAGCTATAAAACTTTAATACCTGCCCGACCCTAATGTATGAGACGACTAATATTTTATCCTCGATTACGATGTTGGTCCCATGGAGGACATTTTTGCACACCCTTAAATTTGACCACACCTTTCTGATACTCCCAATGCAAATCTTGTTATAAAACAACGTAATGATCATAATACTAATAATATCGTTTCTGTGTCGGAGATCGAACGCGACTGGAGCGTGACTCATGCATTCATGCCTCGACAATTTCAGATCAATTACATGTATTCGTATGGAGGCTCATACAAAAACTGAGGGATTTTCCTACACCTACGTGTGACCTCCAGTCGGTCCTCGCTGCTGATTGCGGGTTTACGATGATGCAGCTTAGCAACTATATACTTACTGTCACCACCGACGTGCTCTTATAGTAGGTACAAGTCGCCGGTGGCTTCGTGGGTAGGTGGTAGGTGTGGTCTTTCAAATCAACTAAATCATGTATTACTTTACAAACATGGGTATTTTACACACACTGCCTTGTTGTTGTGTCTTTCTTGCTTCTTTTTTCAAATCAAATATTTCCTTGCAAAATAAAACATTGATAATTATGATGATCTATTTTTGAACTATTTGTGTAATGTATGTAACTACATATTTGGATCGTGGATAATCTAACATTGTTGTCGTAAATATTCAAGAGTCAAGAGTGTCAGTCTCCCTACAGGGTCCTCCAGCTCCGAAAATCGGAACTAACACAGCCATCGTGTTTTTTCAATACATTTCACAAAACAATAAATTGCAATGTTTACAATCAGCGCGCAACGCCTCCCTGTCCTCGCAGCTGGAGCGCCCTAAGGTGTTTGTAGCGGGTGAGACTCATACCGTCAGTGTGCGCAGCGCCTCCCTGTCCTCGCAGCTGGAGCGCCCTAAGGTGTTTGTAGCGGGTGAGACTCATACCGTCAGTGTGCGCAGCGCCTCCCTGTCCTCGCAGCTGGAGCGCCCTAAGGTGTTTGTAGCGGGTGAGACTCATACCGTCAGTGTGCGCAGCGCCTCCCTGTCCTCGCAGCTGGAGCGCCCTAAGGTGTCTGTAGCAGGTGACACTCATACCGTCAGTGTGCGCAGCGCCTCCCTGTCCTCGCAGCTGGAGCGCCCTAAGGTGTCTGTAGCAGGTGACTCTCATACTGTCAGTGTGCGCAGCGCCTCCCTGTCCTCGCAGCTGGAGCGCCCTAAGGTGTCTGTAGCAGGTGACTCTCATACCGTCAGTGTGCGCAGCGCCTCCCTGTCCTCGCAGCTGGAGCGCCCTAAGGTGTCTGTAGCAGGTGACTCTCATACCGTCAGTGTGCGCAGCGCCTCCCTGTCCTCGCAGCTGGAGCGCCCTAAGGTGTCTGTAGCAGGTGACTCTCATACCGTCAGTGTGCGCAGCGCCTCCCTGTCCTCGCAGCTGGAGCGCCCTAAGGTGTCTGTAGGAGGTGACTCTCATACCGTCAGTGTGCGCAGCGCCTCCCTGTCCTCGCAGCTGGAGCGCCCTAAGGTGTCTGTAGCAGGTGACTCTCATACCGTCAGTGTGCGCAGCGCCTCCCTGTCCTCGCAGCTGGAGCGCCCTAAGGTGTCTGTAGCAGGTGACTCTCATACCGTCAGTGTGCGCAGCGCCTCCCTGTCCTCGCAGCTGGAGCGCCCTAAGGTGTCTGTAGCAGGTGACTCTCATACCGTCAGTGTGCGCAGCGCCTCCCTGTCCTCGCAGCTGGAGCGCCCTAAGGTGTCTGTAGCAGGTGACTCTCATACCGTCAGTGTGCGCAGCACCTCCCTGTCCTCGCAGCTGGAGCGCCCTAAGATGTCTGTAGCAGGTGACTCTCATACCGTCAGTGTGCGCAGCGCCTCCCTGTCCTCGCAGCTGGAGCGCCCTAAGGTGTCTGTAGCAGGTGACTCTCATACCGTCAGTGTGCGCAGCGCCTCCCTGTCCTCGCAGCTGGAGCGCCCTAAGGTGTCTGTAGCAGGTGACTCTCATACCGTCAGTGTGCGCAGCGCCTCCCTGTCCTCGCAGCTGGAGCGCCCTAAGGTGTCTGTAGCAGGTGACTCTCATACCGTCAGTGTGCGCAGCGCCTCCCTGTCCTCGCAGCTGGAGCGCCCTAAGGTGTTTGTAGCGGGTGAGACTCATACCGTCAGTGTGCGCAGCGCCTCCCTGTCCTCGCAGCTGGAGCGCCCTAAGGTGTCTGTAGCAGGTGACACTCATACCGTCAGTGTGCGCAGCGCCTCCCTGTCCTCGCAGCTGGAGCGCCCTAAGGTGTCTGTAGCAGGTGACTCTCATACTGTCAGTGTGCGCAGCGCCTCCCTGTCCTCGCAGCTGGAGCGCCCTAAGGTGTCTGTAGCAGGTGACTCTCATACCGTCAGTGTGCGCAGCGCCTCCCTGTCCTCGCAGCTGGAGCGCCCTAAGGTGTCTGTAGCAGGTGACTCTCATACCGTCAGTGTGCGCAGCGCCTCCCTGTCCTCGCAGCTGGAGCGCCCTAAGGTGTCTGTAGCAGGTGACTCTCATACCGTCAGTGTGCGCAGCGCCTCCCTGTCCTCGCAGCTGGAGCGCCCTAAGGTGTCTGTAGGAGGTGACTCTCATACCGTCAGTGTGCGCAGCGCCTCCCTGTCCTCGCAGCTGGAGCGCCCTAAGGTGTCTGTAGCAGGTGACTCTCATACCGTCAGTGGGCGCAGCGCCTCCCTGTCCTCGCAGCTGGAGCGCCCTAAGGTGTCTGTAGCAGGTGACTCTCATACCGTCAGTGTGCGCAGCGCCTCCCTGTCCTCGCAGCTGGAGCGCCCTAAGGTGTCTGTAGCAGGTGACTCTCATACCGTCAGTGTGCGCAGCGCCTCCCTGTCCTCGCAGCTGGAGCGCCCTAAGGTGTCTGTAGCAGGTGACTCTCATACCGTCAGTGTGCGCAGCACCTCCCTGTCCTCGCAGCTGGAGCGCCCTAAGGTGTCTGTAGCAGGTGACTCTCATACCGTCAGTGTGCGCAGCGCCTCCCTGTCCTCGCAGCTGGAGCGCCCTAAGGTGTCTGTAGCAGGTGACTCTCATACCGTCAGTGTGCGCAGCGCCTCCCTGTCCTCGCAGCTGGAGCGCCCTAAGGTGTCTGTAGCAGGTGACTCTCATACCGTCAGTGTGCGCAGCGCCTCCCTGTCCTCGCAGCTGGAGCGCCCTAAGGTGTCTGTAGCAGGTGACTCTCATACCGTCAGTGTGCGCAGCGCCTCCCTGTCCTCGCAGCTGGAGCGCCCTAAGGTGTCTGTAGCAGGTGACTCTCATACCGTCAGTGTGCGCAGCGCCTCCCTGTCCTTGCAGCTGGAGCGCCCTAAGGTGTCTGTAGCAGGTGACTCTCATACCGTCAGTGTGCGCAGCGCCTCCCTGTCCTCGCAGCTGGAGCGCCCTAAGGTGTCTGTAGCAGGTGACTCTCATACCGTCAGTGTGCGCAGCGCCTCCCTGTCCTCGCAGCTGGAGCGCCCTAAGGTGTCTGTAGCAGGTGACTCTCATACCGTCAGTGTGCGCAGCGCCTCCCTGTCCTCGCAGCTGGAGCGCCCTAAGGTGTCTGTAGCAGGTGACTCTCATACCGTCAGTGTGCGCAGCGCCTCCCTGTCCTCGCAGCTGGAGCGCCCTAAGGTGTCTGTAGCAGGTGACTCTCATACCGTCAGTGTGCGCAGCGCCTCCCTGTCCTCGCAGCTGGAGCGCCCTAAGGTGTCTGTAGCAGGTGACTCTCATACCGTCAGTGTGCGCAGCGCCTCCCTGTCCTCGCAGCTGGAGCGCCCTAAGGTGTCTGTAGCAGGTGACTCTCATACCGTCAGTGTGCGCAGCGCCTCCCTGTCCTCGCAGCTGGAGCACCCTAAGGTGTCTGTAGGTGACTCTCATACCGTCAGTGTGCGCAGCGCCTCCCTGTCCTCGCAGCTGGAGCGCCCTAAGGTGTCTGTAGCAGGTGACTCTCATACCGTCAGTGTGCGCAGCGCCTCCCTGTCCTCGCAGCTGGAGCGCCCTAAGGTGTCTGTAGCAGGTGACTCTCATACCGTCAGTGTGCGCAGCGCCTCCCTGTCCTCGCAGCTGGAGCGCCCTGAGGTGTCTGTATGTGACTCTCATACCGTCAGTGCTCACGAGACATCGGTGACAGATATTACATTAGGTACTACGACTGTCAGGTACTCACTCAATTTAATTATACATTGATTAGTTGTTCAATACATCAACAGTGTTGCCAGTGTATCAACAGACTGCTCGCACGCACGGCTACACTCGGCTACACTCGACTGTTCACTCGATTGCTTCACTCTACGTGGGATTCATTTAATTCGTTCATTTTCCCTCTCTTTGAATGAGATCGTGAATAATTAAGTACAGCCTCTGAGCTAGCTCTGTAGAAAATGTTTGTTTCATTTCTCTACGTTCATTACGTTTTCCTTTGTACTTGTCATAAAGCAGAGTTTTAAACCTCCTCGTGTAACGTGTTGGTTCTTGAATACAACTTAAATAACATGGCTGTTTTGTTTAGCAGTAAGTTTTCCAGCGAAATATAGAAATAAATATGTAGGTAAGTAATACGACAAAAACTTAAGAATACTTAGTTCAATTTATAAATAGGAAGTAGCAAAAGGCATCATAACTACCAGCCGTAGCGCCGATTCGCTACATACCGCATGTGTAGGGAATCAACGAGAAGTTCCCATGATGGAGCCATGATGGTATCGTGGACGGCTCACTAACCTACAGCGGCTAGTTACCTGTAGTAACCTGGGTTGCGCAAGCGCCAATAATTCATTTCCATTCAGGCGCGGCTGTGCCAGGCGCGGCTGGCAGAGCTGCTGGCGACGCGCCACACGCTTGCTTGGCGACACTGCCTGGGAACTAGCAGAAGCGCAAGTGCAGCAGTGCATTAGCGAACATACAGCGTTTGCTCACACAACTTTGCAACTGTCTCAAACTATTGCATTTGGGTCAAAATACGTACAAGAATCTTTTGGCACGTGCTCGAAGTCAGAACTGACGCCGACATCTTGTTCTCGCCATCCTACAAAATACAAATGCTTCAG
Source organism: Globia sparganii (assembly GCA_949316385.1). Lineage (NCBI taxonomy): Eukaryota > Metazoa > Arthropoda > Insecta > Lepidoptera > Noctuidae > Globia > Globia sparganii. The sequence goes on from OX438669.1 coordinate 22,240,997, forward strand.
GTTTTAAGTTTAGGAAACGAATATTTCCTAATTCTAATAAGAGTAAGCAATTGTCCTACGGATTTTTAAATAATGACTTGTTTGCACCTGTTCAGCTATTAGAGAGCTTTGAGCGAGTGGTTCTTCTGTGCTGCGAGAGTGTGTGGGGGAGTATAACGGGTGGTGACACCACCGTGCGCCCGCGCCGCGGGGATCCCGCGCACACTCGTTACGCACTATTACACAACGCAGAGGTGACCGACTGGCTTCTGTCTCCGGCGGCCGGCGCGCTGCCAGCGTCCGCTTTCCCTATCTGTGCCATCAGCCCCCGAAATCACTCGCTAGCTTGAAGTGGCCAGCGACAAGTGAGCTTACTGACTCATTGATGACAGACCTCTTTTCACACATTGAATCATATCGTTTCTGTTGTGCTTGATGGTTATATCCGGTAGGATATATTTTAATGTCCCAGTATGATATTGGCCCCGATTCTGCTGTTCACAAACTAAACTAAATTTAAGTTCAGTGCATCTTTTTTTAAGAAAAGGCCAGGAGATAAAAGTATTACTTTAGTCCTGTCAAATTAGTCAGCGCCTGACGTAAAGTGACGTATTTTTAGTAGCCAATTTTTTAATCACGTCCAAACTGTGAATGTGTTTGACAGGACTAAACTAATATTTATCTCCTGTCTTTTTCATAATAAAATAGAAAGATAAAGATGCACTGAACTTAAATTTAGTTTACTTTGTGAACAACAGAATCGGGGCCAATATGTATATTTTCCCAACAACTAAGGCTCGGATTTCATGTCATTGATAACAAAACAAACAGTGACACCTGAATGAAAAAATAGGGCCTAAAAGGTTACTTTTCAATATAATAATATACATTGTCCCGGACCGACCACGATTTATCTATCTGTTGACCTCTGCAAGCCGTCTATCTGACAAGTACCTACCGTTTAAAGGTGACCGCGTCTATTCAGGAGTTATTTCGCACGTTCATAAAAGCGCGATGTTTGTGCCAAGCGATCAGTTTGGATATAAAACATGCACCAGCAGCGCAGCGAGTAGATCACCGAGTGAACTAAGGTGACCTCCGACGTCACCGACGTGTTACATCTGCTTATTTGCCTTTCGACTAGTATCCGTAATGGACGATAAAAGTGTTCGTTCATAAACAACACCCGCGCTGGAGTGTGCGCTTTCAATTATAGTATAATGGTGCACAATAAGGTTACATTACAGAGAGCGAAACGAAGGCGTTTGTTGCCTGTTTATCTTTTGACTTTAGTTACAGTACAGTATTGTAAGCCGCGCCGTCCAAGTCCCCCACGACCGGCTGCTGCCCGTCGTCGTCTGTAACATGTTTGATAATGATGTTAGTGAGACGTATTGACTCGTTAACCTGCTCAGTTTTAGTGATTCTGTCATTGCCTTAATGTTTGGCGATGTACCAAAGTACTGACATACGAGTGTCTACTGTAGTAGTTGTCTTCTGAACGCGTCTCTTCACGCCTGTATGCTATACCTACTGATTCTATTTCTTTTTAACTCCTATTGTAACTGACGGCAGCCTGACTCCCCGCAGGTCATCTCCGCCACCTGACAAATGTCAAATACAATAATTCGAATGTGCAATCTGTATGTCATCGAGATGAATCGACGCCCCCCCTCCCCCACCGGCGACCCTCCCATCCCCCGGTAGCAATACTGAACGTCCATGATAGATGTGTCGGAGGAAATTGAGCGGGCAACGGAAATGGCCGCGTTCGGGGCCCGGAGCCACCATAATTCATTTCTGTTCCACTCAACACTGATAATTCATTTTTATTCATAGGCTGGGGGTACATGGAGGGGGGGGGGTTCTGGTCGCTTTCGCACTGTGCAATCATTTCATTTTGATGTGTCGAGACAGATTTATCCCTTATGACGCGGTGACACGGTGTGACTCCCAACTGGCACGCGTAGGTATTACTTCGAATCATCTATTGCATCGATACTTGCTAATCGTTTTAATTAGAACGGTTTTATTGATAGTCCGCAAATAGTACTAAGTAAATTTTACTTATTTAGACAACAAGGCTAGTCTAAAATAAACTGAGAGCGTGTAAAAAAATGTCGGTTTCATTTGAAAACAATTACTGTTTTTCATGAGCCGCTCCTGCAATAAAGATACGGTATGATACAGTTCGAATGAGTGTAGCCGAGGTTTAGAGGAAAGCGCCGTTTCATGCTGGGGTGGACATTATTCCGCCATCTTGAAAATGATTTGAATAAAATGCGTGTAAATAACAGATCATTTGCACAATGTTTATGTACCTCAACACGCCACGCCCACAGCGGAGGTAGTTGCAGAAGGCTCACGCTGTTAGTAGGTGTACAAGTTACAACTACATACAAATGACGACTGAGGCCCCTAAAATCGAAAAGTGCAGCAGTTCTAGCTACTTAGATGGTTATATTGTATGACTGTCAGAGACGGCTCATGTGAAGTTCTTCTGTCCGCAGTAAGGAGTGGTCCTTCTACCGGTGTGTTCTGCTGGCGTCACTAATGTCCTCTGCAACACTCGCCATGTTGTCGCTAAGCGATCCTTTCGTCAATTAATTATTCGGCTATCAGGGTTTCCCCGCGATCGGCTCGAAAGATGAAATACCTAGTAATCCTTGCAAGAGTAATCTTATTTGAAAATATTTTCATCACGATAAAATAATATAAAACCCAGCGACGACAGCTCCCTATTATTTCCATCGCGCCCAGCGGGGCTCCGCTCCGCGACAATACACACAGATACACAAAAAAAGGGAAGTAATGGCGCGCAAGCATTAACTGTAATTGTTAAGTAAAGGCGCGCGCGGCTCGAGGTGGCGGCGCACAGCGGACCATTAAATCTCAAGCGTTGCGCTCATCCCGCGACACAGCACAACACTCGCAGTAAGATTAGTCCCAACAACACTTGGCACAAGCTCACGCACTGTCACAGTACTCACGCACTGTCACAGTACTCACGCACTGTCACAGTACTCACGCACTGTCACAGTACTCACGCACTGTCACAGTACTCACAGTGTCGCGCCAAGAGAGCTAAACATACAAAATTATTTGTATGTTTCGCTTCTCTTCTTTTTCCAATACTTAACTGAAAAGAGGCTTCCGTTTAGTCCGTACCGCAGCAACTAATTGCGAAACAAATCTACAGCTCCCCATCATTTTGTCGAGCATGAACATGAAATACGTTTTTTTTAGGATTGATTATAGGATTGCTCCGGTGATACTTTAATTTACACTTTGTATTACAGTAGGTACACCAACCACAACACAACATTATTTCTTCAGAAAAGTGAGTGAGACAAATGGTTTGTCTAGCGAATACAACTCAAATCACGGCGACCATTTTCTCGTATGATATGCCTATAACTTGGCAAAACGTAATGTCAATCTACTAAACCATACATTTCCCCAACTGTTCATTATTGCAGCTGACCGTGACCGTCGTACTGCATGTCCCGCTCTGTGGCGCGCCGCGCGGCCCGGCCCGGACTCTCCAGCGAGGTGCTGCACAATTGTAGCTCGCTCTATAAACTGAACTGCTCACTCGTTGAAGCAACAGTCTCAGAACTCACAGCTGGTCATTAATTATGAACCATTTTATTGATGAAAGAGAACTTAGCTGTAACTAAGTAATTATGCAAGGATATCAGTGGAATTTTGTAATGTTTTCCTATATTCAAACACATGGCCCCATGCTATGAATAAAGGTTTCGTAAACATCTCTCCTAGCGCGCAGCCTTTATAACTCGACCCTTGACTCCTGTCGGCCAGCTGCCACTCAGCGATGAGCGTCACTCCACCTCCTTGAGAGCGTCGGATCGTTATATTTGCCGATTTGCGGTCTCCAACTGTCCACTCTAAAGCTCGTCTACCCGGGTATAGGTTCTAATGCTGATACATCAGGCCCACTGCCACTTCAGCCATTACTTTGATTGTCACCTAATTTCCGATTTGATCCCTCAGAGAGACTCCAAGCAATAAAAAAACGGTCAAGTACGAGTCGGACTCGTTTTAAAATATTTTTTTTGTAATGTAACTACAAATTTAGTTTTCGGATTTTTTCCTTTGCTTGTGCAAATTTCATGATTCTAGGTCAACGGGAAGTACCCTTTCGGTCTTATTACAAAAAAATGCTTAAGTACTGGTTTAAACCAAGACTAAAAGGTCTAGGATTGTGACGGTATTAAAGCTAGTACCAGGATCAAAATGTGTCCCGATTACAAAACGAAGACTATCTGAGGATCTCTTAGTACCAAAGAAGGTCCATGGTTCAAATAATATCCACAGATAAGAAACAAAAATGGCATTCTTTCATTCGTTCGTACAGTCTTTATTTGAAGCAACATTCCGTTTCTCTAAATATTTATATTATAATAATACTTGAAATGATTAAATAATTATTTATGAATACAAAAATATGTCACAGATTGTTCATTGTTTAGGTTACAATATAATGAACAAGCACAACTTGTACTTTTGACGTGCTTTTTATAATCAAGTAGTCATATTTTAAACACCTCTAGCTTGAAATGGAGTGAATTACATTCGGCGATAGCCCGCGTCATTTGAAGCAAATGTTTGCGTCATTTTTAATAAATAAATGCACTTCTTAATATTATTCTTAGTATTTCTATTTCTAACAGTGTGTTAGTTGGTTTGTTCGTGAGTTGTTGTGTCCGATTAAATCGTGAGCTAGCTAAAAATGGAACAACAAAAGAAAAAAAGGGATGAAAACTGGACTTCTGAAGAAAAAGTTAGTAAAACATAATTTTTTTATTATTATTAGGTACACAATGCTTTGTTTTATCTTATTTAGACTACCTAACGCGGGTGTTCTTATTATTATACGAAATATTACATGAGCTTATTGCTCAATCAGCACATGATATTGTAGAAGATAAGTCCACGAAAACGTCAATAAACATGCAGAAAACTAAAGAGTGGAAGAATATACGGTCGTAGGATAAATCCTCACATAAAACATTCCCCAAAACGTTTTGTGAACCTATACTTATACTTAAAATCTTCGTCACTCAATTCAAAAGGATTTATACAATGAAGATGTTTGTAAGATCGCCGAAACGTCTCCAGCGTATCCAAATCCATCCAAGTCAATCATATTAATAGCCATTTATTACGATTTGTAAATTAAAAGACACAATAATAATCAACGCTAACCGCAAAAAAATTAGTACCTATGTCAAATTCAATGTTAAACTAGGGGTCTCGGCGGACTAACTTTAGTACCATATATAGTTCTAGAACTAGTGATAAACTTCATTTTGTAATAACATTTTATTTAGTCCTGGTTTAAACCTAGTAATAATCCCAGTACTAAATTTAGATCGTGTTTTGGAATAAGACGGAAACCGTCTTATTCCAAAACACGATCTAAATTTAGTTTTGATTTCGGAACATAAACGCTCGTATCTTTTGATTGCGTTCATGCACCACAGCCTGCCACTGACGTTTGGCGGTGTCGCTGATATCGGCCAGTTCGGTAGTATCGGCGGAAAGTTACTACACTTAATAAACTTGAAATAAAGAACATACAAAAAAACGAGTGTGCTTATGACCACACGACTGAAGTGAAACTTCTTTCGCTCCATCTGTATGTATATATATATATATGTGTGTACAATATATACATGTATACACATGTATATGTGTTATATTAATTTTCTACAAATATTTAAATTTATTTCATGGTTTCATTGGTAAATTAATATTTTTGCATAGATCTTCTATTGCTTAGATATACGGAACGTATTTGGCTATGAGAGGAAGAGAGAAAGAAAATGTGCGCGCGCACTGCTGTCTCTTGCTTATATCCCCCACTTAACTTCCGTTCGCCTTGCCCGATCACACTTTTCGTAACGCTTACGTCACGCGTTCGCCAGCTTACTCCCCAAGTCAAGCGTGCGTAAAGAAGTTTCACTTCAAAAACTGTTATGACAAAAAGTATTCTACCTATATTTACAGGGTATAACAAAGACTGTTAGTGATAGTGGAAGCTACTGTAGGCCAATTCTGCTAATTTAAAACGTTCAAAATCTAGTCGCAGTCTCATCGCGGCGACAAACAAATGTCAAAAACTTGTCAAAATGTAGGGAAATTTGAAGTATTTTTGACAGATTGAGACTGAGATCAGACTGTGAACGTTCTTAAAAATTACGAGACCCCCTATCACATCATTTTATTACCAAACAAGAACAATTATTATATGAATGTTAGTTACTTGAGTGAAGCGTCTGGTTATGATGAGGAGCGCCATCAGCTGCTGCCGAGCCTACCCTAATGAGCGGAACAACGTTACAATGACATACCAATTACTATACAGGGTGAAATTAAATTAGCTAGCGAAACTCCGCACACGTGATGGGTAGCTAACGAATCGATATCTACTAAACAAGATAGAATCAAAAATATCTGATATTTTTTCTTTAGGTATTTTGATTACTTGAACATTCAAAGTTACGAAAACCAGTTACTATTTTTTTTTTTGTTTTATTTAGTTAAGAAACCGATAACTGTTACGTCTGTGAAGTTTATATAAAAAAACTGATATAATTATATATAGGTACCTAGATAATTATATCAGTTTTTTTTTGAGATTGTGTGATGGATGGGTGACCTCCGCCCGCGCGTGCGTCAGTTGCAGGCGCGGGCCGCGCGGGTCACAGGTGAGCGGCGCACGCGTCTACTGCACGCAACGCCGACAACGCGACGCGGGCTGATAGTTGAATTGAATGTACAGTCAGGGAAAGGAGGATGGGCACATATGTATGGAATCTGGTACCGGCACCAATCGGAATGAATGATATACCGTTGGAAAGGTATTTTTGCATAGATTAAGAATAACCATGGCGCTAGTCCCGATTTACTGTCCGATTGAAGTAATCGTTACTTAAAGTTATTTATTTTTGTTAATCCTGTTAAGTACACATACTTTTATTGACATTTTTCTCCATTTTGGCATAGTATTATTATAATAATTATTAATATTTTTCAGAATGTAGATAAATAAAATAAGTTCGAAGAAAGTTTTATCATTTATTGTATGTAAGTATATACATATAAGTATTTAAGTGTGTGTATATATGTATATACTATAAAGGGTTAATTGAAAAACACCAGCAATCTCTTAAGAGATCATTGTACTCATCATTATGAACAACTATTACTATGGGACCAAACCTGAAATCGCGAAATAAAAATCAGCTGTTCCCTAGATTTATCTTCGTCTATCTCGTCAAAATGTAGGGAACAGCTGTTTTTTTTCGCGATTTCAGGTTTGGTCCCATAGTAAAAGTTGTTCATAATGATGAGTACAATAACCTCTTAAGAGGTTGCTGGTGTTTTTCAAATAGCCCTGTATATATTATATATCATACTATTCATTATCTATAATGATGCTATTTAAAAACAATTCTGGCTCATTAAAGCCCTCGTATCTAGCAAGCATATCCTAAATACCAGACAATGGATACTATATGCGCACAGGAACTTACCGTACGGCGTCCCGTTAAACATGTACAATAATGATATAATATTATGTTTTCATTTCTATTTAGCAATATGTAACAAAAGTATTGTTTTGCTCTCATGCCACATTTACACATTTTGCGAATCGCGAGGCGAATGGCGAGGCGAATAATGAACACGTATATGTAAACAGTGCGCTCGCTATTCGCCTCGTACCTCGCCTCGCGATTCGCGCGCTCGCGTTGGGAGCGGTTTTTCGGACGCGAATCAAAGGGCACGAATGGCGAACACGAACTTACTGTTTACACATTCGCCTGCATTCAGTTGACAGCTAGCGCCCGATCGAACAGGACGTGTAGATAAAATGGAGTAGAGTGAAGTGCGAATTTTAGAAATCCCACAACTTTATCAAAAGGAAGAGCTCAGTTGCAACCCAAAACATCGCAATCATAAAATAGACAAAAGATAAACCATGCATGGAACCGTATAACAGCGTTTCTTTTTTACTTTTTTTATGCAGAATATCTAAATAATTATATAAATTCAATAGATGTAGCGCGCATGCCGCTATTAAATGATAAATGATAAATGATTTTATTTCTGTAAGTAGGTTTGAACAAACACTTTTACACGTCAATCATATTTTTTTTTAAAACGAGATGAGGTCGGCGTTTCCTATCTGACTACTCTGAGAAGAAAGGCCGAAACAAACTCAGAGGTCACAGTCTCTTTTAAAGTCCAGACATAATCTTGGTGAGATCATGTGGAGACCATGTAGATTGGTGTCTGAAATGGTCTTTTGAGGAAAGAACCACACAGATTGAGTGGACCCGTCCAGTCAGTGCACGCATTTGTCAGTAATCATGCAGCTCAACTCAAACTTAGGGAGCTCAACGATTCGACGAACAATACCAAAGAAAGGACATTTGGGTAGGTCGCATAAATTACTCAAACTGCCAGACCATGACTAAAACTATCTGAGAAAAAAACAAAGGCAAACTAAAATTAACCCACATAGTCTTCACATTCACAGTCATTAAAAATAACATAATACTTTACAAAGTAAATATTCATGTCACTGTATATGTAAAATTTATCAATGTCAATGTGTATATAAAAATCCAGAAATAGTCTTGGTCAGATCATTTTGAGGACCATGTAGATTGGTGTCTGAAATGGTCTTTTGAGGAAAGAACCACACAGATTGAGGGGACCTGTCCAGTCAGTGCTCCCATTTGTCAAAAAAAAAATGTGCAGCTCAACTCAGAACTTGAGGAGCTCAACGATTCGACAAACAATACCAAAGAATGGACATTTAGGTAGGCCGCGTAAATTACTCAAACTGCCAGATCATGAATAAAACTAACTAAGAAGGAAAACATAAAAAAAAGATAGAAAAGACCCACATAGTCCTCACTTTCACGACAATTAAAATAATATTATACTTTACAAAGTAAATATTCACGTCTATAAAGAGAGAAAATAAAATAAATAATAATAAGCAAAAAAAAAAAAAAAAAAACCAAACAAGATTCACTGTGTAAATTTATTGGAGCAGCTCAATCCCAAGCATGTTTATCCTCAATATAGTCTTTAACAGAATAAAAGGCTTTCTGGCATAGTTTCCGCTTTATAGAAGATTTGAATTTATTAAGGCTTAGATCTTGAATGTGGCTAGGAAGTTTATTATAAAAACGTATACATTGGCATCTAAACGAGCCACTTATTTTCTTAAGCCTGGTTGTAGGAACAACGAATTTGTGTTTGTTCCTAGTATTTATATTATGGATATCACTGTATTTTTTAAACAGATTAATATTTTTATGTGCGTACAAAAGATTTTCATAAATATACTGAGAAGGCACAGTCATTATATTAATCTCTTTAAATTTGTCTCTGAGGGAGTGTCTGGGACTTAATTTATAAATTGAACGAACTGCCCTTTTTTGTAAGACAAATATTGTCTGAATATCGGCGGCATTTCCCCACAACAGAATACCGTACGACATCACACTATGAAAATAACTAAAGTATACTAAACGGGCTGTCTCTAAATCAGTTAAGTCACGAATTTTTCTAACGGCGTATGCTGCGGAGCTAAGCTTTTTTGATAATTTATCTATATGGGGGCCCCATTGAAGCTTGGCATCTAAAGTTATGCCCAAGAATACGGTGGTATCTTCGGGATTCAACACTTCATCCTTTATAAGCACACTAGTTTTTACTTGTCTAACGTGAGGTATGGTAAACTTAATACATTTAGTTTTTTTCTCGTTAAGAAGTAGGTTATTAACATTAAACCAGTTAACTACTTTATCGAGGGCGCTATTTATATTGTCAGTAACCAGCTGCTGACGTTTGAGTTTAAATAAAAGTGAAGTGTCATCTGCAAACAACACTATATCATGATTATCCTTTATGAGGTAAGGCAAGTCGTTAATATAAATAAGAAACAAAAAAGGACCAAGAATTGACCCCTGGGGGACCCCCATTGTTACAATTGATCCGGGTGATCTTTTCCCGTTAACATCAACTCTCTGAATCCTATTACCTAAGTATGAAGTAAGAAGATCTAAAGCGGCATTCCGGACTCCGTAGTGGTGCAGTTTCCTGATTAATGTTTCATGAAAAACGCAATCGAATGCCTTGGACAAGTCGCAAAAGATGCCCAAAGCATCGCATTTATCCTCCCATGCATTATAAACATGTTTTAAAAGTTCAACACCGGCATCAGTAGTCGAACGACCCCTTGTGAAACCGAACTGTTTGTTATGTAGTAATTTATGTTTATTAAAAAATCTTTGCATTTGATCTAAAATAAGTTTTTCAAAAATTTTGCTAAAGGTAGGTAGCACTGAAATTGGTCTATAATTAGTAGGGTCTGATGTACTACCCGATTTAAACAAAGGTATTATTTTACTGTATTTCATAAGATCAGGAAACTCACCACAGTCAATACAATTATTAAAAATAACAGCTAGAGTAGGTGCAACAATGTTTATAATCGTCTTCGCAACGTCCACAGAATTACCCCATAGATCCGGGGTCTTTTTAACATTTAACGTGTGAAAGGTTTTAATAATATCTTTACAAGTGACATATTGAAAAGAAAAATCAGAATCACAAACTGGAACGTTTTCTTTAAGTAAAGACTCTGCAGCGGAGGGTGATGAGTTGAGGGATTTAGTCGTCGATACGGGAATCTCAGCAAAGAAATTTTCAAAGGCCGCGGCGACTTGAGAATCTGATTTAATTATGTTGTCATCAATAGCAAGGCTGTACTCACTACCTCGGTTGCATGACCTTCCCGTTTCGCTATTAATGACATTCCATGTCATTTTAATTACATTACTACTATTTTTAATTTTTGAACTCAAGTAACGTGACTTAGCCATACAACAAACTTTTTTAAATAATTTTGAGTAATTTTTAACATATAAATTAAATTCAGCAGTATTTATACAAATCCGTTCATCATACAACTCATAAAGTCGTTTTCTACTTTTATGAATACCAATGGTGGCCCAGTCACTGAAAGAAGCATTACTATTAACCGAGAATGTCTTTGGAGTGAAAGTGTTATCAAATTGCGTACAATACATATTAAAAAAATCATTATATTGTTGATTAGGGACAACATTAGATGACAAAAGTGGTAAATTACTAAGAAGTTTAGTCTTAAATGTTTAGTGTTAAAATTATTTTCACGACCTTCATGTTCGTGTGGGAAGTCAAAATAATTCACTCCGCGAATGTGTGAACAGTAAGTTCGTGACGGCACTCGTATACGAATGTTTCGTCGAATGTTCGTCGAGTGACGAGGCGAATGGCGAACACGATTGTGTAAATGCGGTGTCACATGTCGGGACTGTATACGTGCACGTAATAGCCACGCATCTTCGTCAATTTCGTATTCAGTAATGTCCTCCAAAGCAGCTTCTCTATATGTTTCGATGAGATATAAGCCGTTGTTTAGGTGTTCGCTGCAGTAAGATTTTGTGAGTTTTAACTGGTATGTCCCCAATGACAACAATATCACGTCCTAATCACTGAATCGTGGAAAATCGGGCACATTATTGGCTTCCGATCTCTGGAACTCGGCTCTTCTGTTATTTAAACGTTTTTCTTCTGCATAATTGTACAACACGATTGGGGTTTGCATTTTTTCAGATATTCTTTGTAGAAAAGCTTCTGCGTATTGGCTATCTGCAATTGGCGTGTGGAAGTGATTTGTTATTGCTGCTACAATCTTAATGTCCACAAACACATTAGGCATTGTATTATTAAAATATCTTTGCCGCAACAGCTTAAAATCTCTTTTAATATGCCCGTTAACCACTTCCCATTCTTCCACTTCCCATTCTCCACTTCCCCTTCCCATCGGCATATTGTAGTCGAGAATCATTCGCTTGAGAAGTAGTGAGCTGCGATTTTTCCGGGGTTTTCGTCGGGGGAACGTGGTATTCATAGCCACATGGTTCAATATTGCCTAAACCCACGGTCTAAAATAAATACAGCATTGGGATAAAGCAATATGTGCAAGGGGTTTTCCTCGTCATTCATTAAATCGCTCATTATCTGGGCATCAGTTTTGATTGCAGCGTATGGTCTTTTTACGTCTATAATGTATCCGTCAGTAGTTACAATTGGACAATTTTTCAGTAGGTCTCAAAGGTTACTGAAGTGGGTGGCCGTAAAGTTATGGTGGAAAAAGTACTAAACTGATTTCGTTGTGATTTTCATCCAGTAACTGAATTTTATTTAGCTCAAAATCTGTGCAAATATCATCAAAATCGGTCAAGCTAAACCGGCAATATGATTTTTTGAAATTCTATTCGAACTAAATATCCAGAATCGTTTAAAGACTATATTACGAAACGGACAATTTATACGGGTTTGTTGCCAGAGTCGTTTTTTGTCCTCTTGAAAAGAGCTATCCAACGATGGCAAATTCATTTTGATTGGACATGGGTACCAAAACGCCCATCATCCTTTGTTTGCACAATTACCGGTTTATATCTTTTCCACAAGAATAGTTGTGATCAGAATTAGACCATATTAAGTTGATTATCAAATTTCTAAACATTCTCTTTTCCCAGACCGTACGGCGTACACTACGTACTCTGAGGTTTAATGTCCCTTGTTCAATTTTTAAATTGAAAATACAATGTTTAAGTACCTTTTTAACACGGTTGTCGAGTGTCGACACGATTTATATGACCACTAGTAAAGTAAAAAGCTTTCTGACAGATGTATTAAAAGGGCAAGGGCAACGGTAATGGTAAATAAACTATAGTACCCCCTCCTCCCCCCCCCCGTCCTCCCGTACCCCCGCGAGTTGCGCGCTACTTATTGTCGCAGTGAGCCGATTTAGATGACAGTATTGTGTCGCGATGCAAGTTGCCAACTGTCACGCACACACACACACATACATACAGTGTAGGTAGCTCAAACTGGCGACCAAATGTGAGCTCATCTCTTAAAGAAGCACATCTTCCGACTGAGGACGCTACACGTTATACGACACTGCTGAACTGAAAATTCAGATACTACCTATTAATATTATCAATATAACTTACTTTTTTTCGAATTTCAAACGCCTAATGTAACAATATTAACTGGCATAATTATTTCTAAATGAGAATACATCACTCACCTCCGTTTTGCCGATGATTTAGTCATCATGGCAGAGTCGTTGGAGAACCTTAATACTATGCTCAGTGACCTCAGTAGCGTTTCCCAACATGTGGCTCTTAAAATGAACATGGACAAGACGAAAATCATGTCGAATGTCCATGGGACACCCATACCGGTTGTTGTTGGGAACGATACTCTTGAAGTTGTCCATTATACTTACTTAGTTGACCATTATACTTACCTTGGACAGATTGTTCAGCTAGGTAGGTCTAACTTTGAGAAAGAGGTCGCCCGAAGAATCCAACTTGGATGGGCTGCGTTCGGGAAGTTACGTGAAATATTCTCATCGGGAATCCCACAGTGCCTTAAGACTAGGGTAGGGTGTTTAACCAGGGTGTGTTGCCAGTGATGACATATGGCACTGAGACGTGATCCTTAACTGCCGGCCTTTTAGAGAGACTAGAGTCACTCAACGAGCAATAGAAATAGCTCTTTCTATTGCTCGTCGCTCGGAGTTTCTTTGCGTGATAAAATCCGGAACGAGGATATTCGACGAAGAACCAGAGTCACTGACATAGCTCTTAAAATTTGCAAGTTGAAGTGGCAATGGGCAGGCCACATCGCTCGTAGAACTGATACCCGATGGGGAAGAAAAGTTCTTGAGTGGCGACCACGAACCGGAAGACGCAGGCCTCCCGCTAGGTGGACCGACGACATCGTGAGAGTCGCGGGCAACCGATGGATGCAAGTGGCGGGTTGTCGTTCGGCGTGGTGGTCTAAGGGGCGGCCTTTGTTCAGCAGTGGACGTCATCCGGCTGATGATGATGACGACACGACCGCGCTCGGACATACATTTTTGATCTAAGTACTTAGGTTGCTATAATTGTGAACCTATTAAACCTTTTTATAATACAGTCCGCTTGCTTTCATTCCAACTGGGCCTAAACGATGATGATTTCTAAATGATTAATCAACGCTTCGTCAAGTACGGACTGCGGGGTCTGCGGGGTCTGCAGGCCGCAAATTATCGAATGTTTCGGTTTCCGTCGGTTCAAGTTCATTGCCTCCTCGCCACATGTCACTTGGACTCCTCACTGATTAACAAACATCACCTCATCATCCCATAACTCTAGCGCCAAAGTATTCTCAACTCTAACTCCCCGACACAAGGCTCATCATCCTGTGACTCCAGCGCCAATGTATTCTCAACTAACTCCCCGACACAATGCTGTTGTAGTAACTACTGTGACAGCACAATGAATTGTTCGCACAAATGGCCTCCGAAAAAAATGGAATAAAAAACTTTCTATCTTTTTTTTTATTGCTAAATAGGCCTACTCTTGACTCCCATCACGCCTGATGGAAGGCGATAGATGAGGTCTATGATGGAACGAGCGTGCCCAGAATATGCCTGTTCACTTCTGTGTACTACCTATGTATATGAATTATAATTTTATTTTACAGTAACAGAGCTCAATAATTAATTTTCTTCGTAATTCTTGGTAACCTGTGAGCTATCACCTTCGTCTTGCTCGATTTCATAACAGATTTTGATTTTTATGAATTGGACATAAGGTTGATATTACGTTGTGTGTGTATCCTGTGTTGAGTATGTATGCCCTGGGGCAATTTTTTGCTTTCGCCTTTGGCAAAGTTGAAACACGTCTATCTCGTGTTACATTGAAAAACAAAGCTTGTTTTGATCAAATGAAGTGAGATGCGCTGTTAGTTTCTCTGTGTTGCTACGTGGCCTGGTTGCTAGTGGGCATGTGTGACTGTAGGTACCTACCTACGTACCTAATCACGGCTGTGTGCGTGAGGTCGATGCACCGCGGTTGTGTAACTCGCTCGCTCCACTCAATACTCTGTTCAGTTTCAGTGCTAGAACACTACGCTAACTTAGTAAACAATACCAGATCTTCCAATATGGATGACAACACGGTACTCATAGTACGGAGGTCGACGACCCTCTTGAAATGAACATGAGTTTACAAAAGACTCCCACGCGACGAGCGCTATATTCTCATGAAGTTGATTAGGTACTGTTTTTTAAGCGGGTAGTTCCCTTGGCTTATGTGTTCCTGTTACTCGCTACAAATAGTGCAGCTTCGCTTATTACTCGATGCCGTCAGTTTCGCATCAGTTTTAAGCACGTCAGCTGTTCTTTGTTTGTTACTTTTCTCCGAACGTCACTAGTAGCGCCATCTAGTTCAAGAAGGAGTTAATGGCGGCTCTCTGGGGAAACTCGGAAATCCGTGTTTCTTGAAACTAAATTCAGAGTTAGCTGCAGAATTAAGAGAGTAGCTTAGTACCTACTTACATTTTTTGTATCAACAATATTGTTGCTTATCCGACCAATCATTTTGTTGATCTAATGAGACAACACAATCAATTTGGGAATCCTTCAGCAGTTTGGTAGGGCAATATTATATATTTGTAGAAAATGCATTAATTTATGCTTAAGACTATGCCGACCGCACAGTGGCGCCCTCATCGTTTGTTTGGTTATTTCATCCAATTTAGAATGAAAATGCAGAAAATAAGCACGTTAAGTTGTGCTTCACAAGATTATACGTTAATATTATTAGAAGCGGTAGTTTTATATTGTTTAGTTTTATTATAATCCTTAAAACGGATAACAGTGGCCACTATATTCCGTTTTAAGGATTATGATAAAACTAAACAATATAAAACTACCGCTTCTAATAATATTAACGTATAATCATGTGAAGCACAACTTAACGTGCTTATTTTCTGCATTTTCATTCTAAATTGGATGAAATAACCAAACAAACGATGAGGGCGCCACTGTGCGGTCGGCATAGTCTTAAGGGTGACAAACTGACAACGAAATAGTGACAGTAGTGCCATATTATTATGTTATAGGGTTGCTAAAGTTCATAACCCTGATGCGACATTCATTGACATATCGGAGTACCTAGGTACAGGGCCTACACGACATGACACCGGAGTACCTAGGTACAGGGCCTACACCACATGACATACCGGAGTACCTAGGTACAGGGCCTACACCACATGACATACCGGAATACCTAGGTACAGGGCCTACACCACATGACACCGGAGTACCTAGTGCAGTATTAGTAAATACTGCATGTTTATTTTTCCACATTCATACTTCTTTAAGTTTAAATTCTACCTCTTCTTTGATATTTTGCTTTACCAGAAAATTTATTTTCGTAATTTTTTAAATTAAGAATTGTTTGTCATTCGGTTGTGATTTTTCCTTTCAAATATGGTGTACTTGTTGAAATTTTGTCACAGATGACGGCCACGTTATTTTTATCTTGGAATTTTAAACCTAAATTATATGTTTCTTTTGAGTTATGTACTTAAAATATATTATTATGTGTTGCTGGTGATTTTTTTGCGGTTCATCGTTTTTAGCAGCGAGTTGAGACTTTCAAGGGTCACAACAAACTCTGTTCGTCTTTTTTTTGGAATAGTACCCGAACATTTTGAAAGCCGATTCATTCGGCTCCACCCTCCCAGGCTACTACAATTTCACCTGATTACACATGACTGATTTCCTTGTGGAAGCAGAAAGAATCGAACTTTCCAGGACTAAACTGAAGTGTTATTCTTCAAGGACGCCGTGGAAACAGTCGCAAAATCTTTCTATCCAAGTTTCGAAGACCATCAAACAGACATTAATTTATTTTTTAACTTCTAGTGTAGTTAGTTTAGTTTATTTTTAATTTTAAACTATATCTCTACGGTTCGTATTTTAACTTTGTTCTTTAAAAATACAGCGGGTTCTATTTTTATTTATTTTTTTGCGGTCTATTTTATTCACGTGGACGTAGTGTACGTTTTGGTTGCAACTAAAATCTAAACTCGTCGCGTTGCTTAATTAAAACAATATATTTTATTAAAAAAACCTAAAGTATTTCCTGATTCCATAATTTATGTTTATAGTTTTGTCAAGTTATCTCCCAGCCCTTATTTATTTGTATTTTTCAACCTTATAATATCATTCTTGTTTTTATTATTGTATTCGGTCTTTTCAACTAAAATTATACGTGATAGTAGTGAAGAATTCTTGTCGTTTCCTTTTGTTCGCTACAAAATTGGCGCCCGAACATAAAAGTAAGTACTTTTATTTATTCTTATTATTAATTTAACCTTTTTTTTTTGGTGTCGTGAGGGTGATTGCTCCTTCCAAGCAAATTAAAATCTTTCATCTCTTTATTGTCTTTTTCAGGTTACCGTTCCTTCAAACAAGTTTGTTACTATGGTTACCGTTGAAACGTATGGATTGTCAACTTACGTTAACCCTTCCATTGCTGATGGTGTTCTTTATTATTTTGTGCTATGTTGTGTTGCAATATAAATAATTACTTTGTAGAACTATAAAACATAATAATACTCTTTTATTTTTTCCCTTTAAATACATGTTTATCCTGGGTTTTATTTCACTCCTTAGTTAGAAGTAGTTGGCATCCTGTAGTGTGTGTTTGGTGCGTGAATGTTTTAGGCTTCGTGGCTAAGGTAAGCGTTTTTTTTTGCACGGCTGTTTGCTAGATTCTATTTGACTTGTTTTTGATTCTAGCCCTTCTGTACGTATTTCTTTTTTGGTGCAGTTGGTTTCCTAGTTTCTATTTTGTTTTTCTTTGAATTCTTAGCCCAGCCGTTCCTGTGATGTCACGTCGTCGTACCATTCCTCTATCAGCCATATTACTCGATATCTAACACTTTCCTGCTTCGTGGAATCTGACCTGTTTGTTTGTTGTTAATCTTTTCTATGGCAGTTGAGGGTTAGATTTTTGTTTTTTCTTGGTTACCTGACTGCCTTAGTTTGCTTTTGATCTTCATCCTTGCTATTCGTTTAGTGTTAGTTTGTTTGGGTCTGATGTTTTTTATTCTCAACCATTATTTTTTTCTTTGCTGATATGTTGCCGTTCAGTTCCCCATCAAACTAATCACTAAATTTCTACCTCTCATACTATCAGATTTGCCTATTTATTTGTTTTGTCTTTATTGCAACTTAACATAGCAGATGACGGTTATTCCTATTTCTATTCAATAATACTTTTTAAAACACATTTTCTAAAATCGGTCTTTGGGCATGTTTTCATTTTATTAAGTTCTTTCTAACTCAAAAACCCTTGGATTGATTTACTTAATTCAAACGTGTATATTAGTTTTACACGTAATCTTTTCATATGACTCTAAAGTTACGCAAATATTCCTATTAACAAAAAACACGTTTTCAAGTTACGTAATTATTCCATAATTTTTCTTTATACATCAAATTTCAAAAATTTTACTTGTATTATACTTATTGGATTCTTATATCGAAGACTAGTATTTTGAGTCAATTTTTTTTAACCGACTTCAAAGATGGAGGTTCTATTTTTTAAATTTACGATTTCCTTTATCGATTCTTTGTAACAACAATAGGGAAGTCCTTATGCGTTCCACCTGTGCGTATGGTTAGACTCTAAGCGACAATTTAGCTGAAAGTCGGGCTCAAACACGTGTTGAAACATTTTTCTCCTAACAAGCTTTATGTCAAACTTGCTGATAATCTTTCTAAGGCTTTCCTCCGTAATTCACGAACTTAGGAATATTACGCATCGTTCAGCCGTCACGCTGAATGTTTGTGTTACTGTATGGAGAACTTCTCGTTTTATTAAATGCCGTGTGACTAGGGTTATTTCTAGGACCACTTATGTACTTAATGATTTTGATTCCACCCATTCAGGAATATATCATATCAAAGATATCTTAAAATAATTCCTCTCTTAAATTCATTTACCCATTAACATTTTTTTCATTTGGAATGTTATTTTTACGTATAGTTTGAACCCCTTTAATTTAAATACCCTAAAAATTTATTAAGCTCGTTTATAAATTTTAATGTCAACAAAAACGTTAACAGCGTCATCTAGTTTTTCCTTATTGAAACTATTTGCTAACTACCTTTTTCTTAGTTGTCAATGCTTATAGTTCTGGCTACGCCCGCAGTTGTCGTTACGTTTCTCATGCACTTATATAATGACTGTCATGTCATGTCTTGACGTCTGACATAATAGCTCTAGTGTTGGGAAACGGTCGATTTACACTTATCGATAACTATAGTGTTGGCACACTGTCGATGTACTTAAATCGATAAAATCACAATAATTTATTTTAATAATGGTATTAAATATTTTTTGTTTATTGTCGATTATCCTCTTTTCTATATATAAGAAGCATGCATAAGCTTCTATTTCTTTGAAGTTCTCTCTCTTTCTTAAGTCTATTGTTTGACTTTAGTTCTTGTTTAGATTTAAGGTTCCTTTTTACTTAAGTCCTTTGTTTGACTTTAGTCCTTTGATTGTTTTATGTCGTTTCTTTCTTTTCGTCGTTTCTATCTTGCCTTAACGTCGTTTATTTAACTTTTGTCGTTTCTTTTGCTCTTGTATTATATTTCTTTGGGGTTTCTTCTTTTTTACTTAGGTCTTAAGTCTTTTGCTGTTAAGTTAGGTTTGTCTTATTAGTTTCTAATTTTCTTGTTTTATTCTAGATTTAGTCGACGCGTCGTGAGTTCGCACTGGTAACGTTTAAATTGAATGCGCTTTCATATTTATTCTGTATCCGTTGCACTTCGATGTCGTATGTTTAGGTTTAATTTCGATTACTTATAGTTTAGGCTAGGTTATTATAATTCTTTCAGGGTTTTCAATACTCTGAATATTTTTTTTTCTCTCTTTTCTTCCTCACAAATATTTTTTTATTTTTTTTGGAAAGGGGGTACTGCAGTATTAGTAAATACTGCATGTTTATTTTTCCACATTCATACTTCTTTAAGTTTAAATTCTACCTCTTCTTTGATATTTTGCTTTACCAGAAAATTTATTTTCGTAATTTTTTAAATTAAGAATTGTTTGTCATTCGGTTGTGATTTTTCCTTTCAAATATGGTGTACTTGTTGAAATTTTGTCACAGATGACGGCCACGTTATTTTTATCTTGGAATTTTAAACCTAAATTATATGTTTCTTTTGAGTTATGTACTTAAAATATATTATTATGTGTTGCTGGTGATTTTTTTGCGGTTCATCGTTTTTAGCAGCGAGTTGAGACTTTCAAGGGTCACAACAAACTCTGTTCGTCTTTTTTTTGGAATAGTACCCGAACATTTTGAAAGCCGATTCATTCGGCTCCACCCTCCCAGGCTACTACAATTTCACCTGATTACACATGACTGATTTCCTTGTGGAAGCAGAAAGAATCGAACTTTCCAGGACTAAACTGAAGTGTTATTCTTCAAGGACGCCGTGGAAACAGTCGCAAAATCTTTCTATCCAAGTTTCGAAGACCATCAAACAGACATTAATTTATTTTTTAACTTCTAGTGTAGTTAGTTTAGTTTATTTTTAATTTTAAACTATATCTCTACGGTTCGTATTTTAACTTTGTTCTTTAAAAATACAGCGGGTTCTATTTTTATTTATTTTTTTGCGGTCTATTTTATTCACGTGGACGTAGTGTACGTTTTGGTTGCAACTAAAATCTAAACTCGTCGCGTTGCTTAATTAAAACAATATATTTTATTAAAAAAACCTAAAGTATTTCCTGATTCCATAATTTATGTTTATAGTTTTGTCAAGTTATCTCCCAGCCCTTATTTATTTGTATTTTTCAACCTTATAATATCATTCTTGTTTTTATTATTGTATTCGGTCTTTTCAACTAAAATTATACGTGATAGTAGTGAAGAATTCTTGTCGTTTCCTTTTGTTCGCTACACTAGGTACAGGGCCTACACCACATGACACAGGAGTACCTAGGTACAGGGCCTACACTACACCTAGGTAGTATAGGCCTACATGACACTACATGACATACCAGAGTACTCTAATTCGAATTTCGAAGACGAATTCTAATTTTCTAAGAATTCTAATTCTAAATTCGAAGACGAATTCTAATTTCTCTTGATTCACTTCCATCCTACAATTATTAAGTACGACTTTTTGGATCTGCAGTAGGGCGTTATTTACGTCGTCAAGATTTGATGCACGTCTATTAATTTTAAAAATCAAGGAAGTATCATCAGCAAATAACAACATTTGTGGTTGGGTTTTTAACAAATAGTGTAGATTAGATCATTAATATATACTAAAAAGTGGAATGGACCTAATATCGAGCCTTGTGGTACACCTATTTTTACTTTTATATCGAGTGAATTGACACCATCTATTTGAACTTGCTGTTGTCTATCATTTAAATAAAAGTTTACTAAACTGAACACAAGTTTTCCAAGTCCGCAATGCTCAAGTTTTAGGTTTCGTGGTCGACGCAATCAAAAGCCGAGAGGTCACAAAAAAATCCTATTGTATCTTGTCTTCCCCTTAGATCTTCTGTTAGTTTGATTTTTATTTGTTTGAAAGCTTTTATTACTATTATAGGGTTTATATGCTTGAATTTAAATTCAATTTGGCAGGATGAAACGTTTGCTCATAATAAATCAATAGAACGCAAAGGCGAGGAATTTAAGATTTCAGTAGTTTTAAGTGGGATACTGGTAAAGAAATTTACAAATTATTGAGAAACTTCTTTGTTAGTGCAAATGAGACCACGCGAAGTCTTTAGTGCGAAATCATTATTATGTATTTTATTCCGGTTAGTATCGTCATTGATAATTTTGCAACTGCAGCTGATTTGATCTTGTTGCTAATATACAGGGCTTTAACTACCTTGCAGGTATTTTTAAAAGTTTCAGAGTAGGTAGTAACGTATTTATTAAAAGTTTCAGAGGTAAAATAAGGCTTAAGGCCATACAGCTCAAACAATTTTTCCCTACTTTTCCTAATACCCTTAGTTACCCAGTCACTAAACAAAACATTTGGGCAAATAGTTTTCTTTTTAAAAGTTTTATTGAACTCGGTGCGCACTACCGAAAAGAACTACTCATATAATTAATTTACATTGTTTTTAATATGGCCTGGTACACTTAACATAATATATTAATTAAGTTATTATTATATCTATTTTGATTGCTTGGTGTTATTTGTCTAGTTTTTATCTGAATTGTTTGTACTTTAACGCAACGGATTGACCGCTGTGATCAGAAGGAAAATGTTTACTATGGCTTTATCTAAGTAGTCGCAGCAGCAAAAAATATTATCAAATCAAATATTAATTTCACGAACAATTTCTGAGCACATGTTGACAGGGGTACGGCCAGAGGTCCGGTGGGCTTGCAGTGTTGTACGTACGATGTCCAATGTCCAAGAGAGCCGCTCCACCTCGCTGCTGGCTCTCCTCGACTCCCCACGAACACAGGCTAGACTCTGTCGACCGTCACTAGATGGCGCTAGCGTTCCCAATAATCAAACGAATGACCGGATGCGACATATAAATAGATAACGTCATACCTTACGTACTATAAATAACATTCAAAAATTATAATTATGAGTTAATAATAAGTTAGGATAAGAGCTAATAAATAAAAAAAAACATCCCCTGCAATCTGACACTTGTACATCTCACCCATAGGTACATCACGATCTTAAGATATCCATATAGATATAGATAAGAGATCCATATAGATAAAAAAAAAGCTTAGCTCTGCAGCATACGCCGTTAGGAAAATTCGTGATTTAACTGACAGCCCGCAGACTCCCGAGACGGCACGGCGTGGCTCCTCCCAAGCGGCACACTCTGGCAGCGTATGCCACGCCGTGTCCTCCCGACAGTCGACGCAGTGGTGACACCGGGCGTCCGGCTCCCTGTTTATGCGACATAGGTACTTCCCGAAGCAACCATGCCCCAGAGCAACTGCGTCACCCGAAACGACAGGGAGCCGTGTCTCCTCCCGAGACGAGCTCCCAGCCTGCTCCAAACAATTTGCGAGATACAAGTTGGCGGCTGTGTGCGCTACTTGTGTATTACCGCCGAAACACGTTATTTACTGCCGTAAACAAAATAATGAGCCGATTCACTTAGCGGGGGGCGGGAGGCGGGGGACAAGGGGGAGGATCCATCAAATTAGTGAACAAATCATCCTGCAGCCGAGTGTAAGAGTAACCGAAACGCTACAAGTAGGAATGTCGAAGAGATGTGCGGTAAGTCCACAGAAATCTAAATAAATAAGTAGATTTCTGTGGGTAAGTCGGTGACTCTCCCCCGGAGATCAATCAAAGTAACATTTTGGAACATTTAAAAGCAAGTTTTCAGTACCTACTCAAACTGGAAAAATGACTGTACTTAACAGCCTAGTTTATCAGTGTGTTTATGAAGCCGCTTATTGCTGATACGTATCGGGTAAGCATACTAACATAGAAAGAATTAATTGTTGTAATACTTACTGCCATAGAACATTGGTTCTGAAACAGAGAACCCAGAAAATGTGACAAACAATTACAAAAAACGTACAGTGATTGCAGGCGAAGTTGCCAAGCGGAATAAGTCGCCAAGCGAAGAGTCGCCAAGAGGAGTAAGTCGCCAAGCGGAGTAAGTCGCCAAGCGGAGTAAGTCGCCAAGCGGAGTAAGTCGCCAAGCGGAGTAAGTCGCCAAGCGGAGTAAGTCGCCAAGCGGAATAAGTTGGGAAAAAGCTAGGCAGATTTATTGACTTTATGTCCAAGTATTCTTACAATATATAATTAGGTAACTATTTCTAATGACTGACCACATTCGTAAACTACGGTGGTCAGATGTTCACTTCACCGTACAATTAATTCTTTTACCGAAAACTCAGTACTTTCATAAGATGACATCGATGTTTTGCGAACATTTACCGACAAAGTCCCATCTCTTACCACACTATACTATTAAACGAAAAATGGTAAGTGGGTTGGTGCGCACGCAAGAAGTCAATTACTGTAACATCGCGCCCCGGTTGGGGGTGGTGCGTGCCCCCGCGATGAGGGGGAGTGGGGGGATAAACACGTCGTTATGTGGTTATGGTGATACGTGATGGAACAAACACCCATGATATTGATGGTGTTGCATTCAGCGGAACATGAATTACAGTACCTAGCTGACACCACCAGCGGGATTCTAATAGTAACAGCAAATAGTTTTCGTTATTATAATACACAGCGGTTCTTCGAGCTCTGATTACTAGCAGTTACATTGCGGCCACAACAGCATTGACATGTCTGTATCGGTATCTACAACGCCACATGCGAACAACTCGTCATACTGACGTCACTTAAATTCCTGCATCTCGCAAGCAGAGTTTACCGCGCAACCAGCATGTGGACAACGACCTGACATGAATCATCGGGTAGTTGCCCGCTAGACAAAACACTCGTCTGGTCGGATGATCCTCCCTTCTCTATGGAAGTTGAGTGAACTTTACACCCTATTCCTCATACATCTATAATGGTGACCCCGAACATGAACATCAGTGCAGCCTTCGTGCACCTACGTCAGCGTGACGTCATCATCATCATCACTCCCGCTAGCTTTAGAGCAGCGAGTCGCCCAGCCAGCCAGCACCCGCGGCTTCAACGGGTATCCTGACCACCAGCGTGCAGCGACCGCGCATACCTGTAGGCCAATTCTCGTAATTTAAAACGTTCAAAATCTAGTCGCAGTCTCATCGCGGCAACAAACAAATGTCAAAAACTTGTCAAAATGTAGGGGAATTTGAAGTATTTTTGACAGATTGAGACTGAGATCAGACTGTGAACGTTCTTAAAAATTACGAGAATTGCCCCTCTGGTCATCCCCCTCAGCCTCATCAGCAAACTTGGCACAGCACACTACGCTTTCGGCCGGTCAACAAGAAGAGCTCTTAATTCCTCTCCTGGTCGACGCTAGCAGTCAGCCTCAACCCGGCGCTGTTGTACCACATCCGACGCACTGGAGCATAACACAGCGCCACCCTGACTCTGCCGATCTTCGCAGACAGTTCCAACTCACCGTGAACTATGCGGCAACCGGTTCCGACTCACTGGAATCTCAGCTGGCCTGGCAATCATCGCAAGATACAAGACTCGGCCCACTATCGACTTCCGGTCTCCAGAGGGAAGTGATGTAGCGGTATCTACAACGCCATAGGCGGACTACGCAGGAGTGTCTGTTAGTGGATTTCAAGACGCGATTTAAAGTCCCATGAAATGAACTGGTATGGCATTATTATCAGACTAAATTAGAACCTCCGGCTCTACAAGCATGGAAGTATGGATCAATTCAAAGAGGGACATGGGCAAGGTAATTTCCAAACTTTTTATCCCTGAGAATGTTAGTGATTTTTTTACGGTTCAAAAGTTATGACCAATTTTTGTTTTTTTTTTTCTCAATCACTTCACATAGTGCTCAAAGAACAAAATCATAAAAAAAAACTATCAGGGCTGTCAATTTAATTTTTTTAGATAGCCCTGATAGTTTTAGTTTTATTTATGCGAAGTGATTGAAAAAACCAAAATTGACCATAAAAAATTCAGCGACATTTTCAGGATTAAAAACTTTGGAAATGACTTTGCCCACACCCTTATTCGATTTGATCCATACATCTAGGGACACCCTGTATATCTACATACTAATGTATGCTATCTTTAAAGGGAGCCATCGGGGACCCAGATACCCAAAAATATACCCTCCCTTCAACGTCGATAACATAACATAGGTAACTGCACTACCCAAGTACTCAACGTATCTCCGAGCTGGCTCTGTGGCCCGGTGGTCCTGAATGTATTGCCGTAGGTCGCCTGCCGACTTGACCACGTGACATTACACCACAGAACATACACCCTGCATTACACACCACACTGGGCTCACGGGGCTCGGAGGAGCCACTCGGCACAGCCATCGGGGCTTCCCTGGAGCCTAGGCGAGTGGCAGTCGCTTGCGCGTTGGTCATGGAATATGAGTGACATAAAAAGTATCGCTTTGTAGAATGAATTCTACACAGAGATACCGGTCTTCTCGTTCTGCCAGACTAGAGCATGGATACCGGTTTTCGATAATATCGAAAAACCGGAATATCGGACCAAAAATCCGATATTGAAAAACCGATATTGGATTTCACTGATATGAATAGGCTCCGAAACTACTGGACCGATTTATGAAATTCTTTTTGTGTTAGATAGTGCATTTATCGGGGAATGCTATAAGCTATATAATATCACGTTAAGATTAATAGGAGCGTACACTAATGAAAATTGATGCAAAAACGGGAAAAATTATTCCTTTTGATAGCTTCCGTTGCGTGCGCTGCGTAAACGGTTGAAGTTATGCAAAAATAATGTATGACGGAATTGTTCCTCCTTAAAAGTTCATAAAAAAGTCCATGACAGCATATATCTATCTTTTAAGGTTGACTCACTATAACCTTTTTTATGATAATCAAATTTGTTCTAAAATAATGCATTCTTTGCGAAGGTGTTTTATAAACATGATATTAATCCTTATCCAAATAAATATGTTATTCATCATAAGTATTTAATTTTTAACAAAATTGCCCTTGATATCTTTTGATTACAATGAATATCTTAGGATATATCATAGTTTTTAAAATAAATCAGCACGGCCGCCGCCCGGCGGTAGCTGTGCGAGGTTTACTATAGTTCCACTCTTACTGCTCATGGCGTTATGTACGCACGGCTACACATCAAGCTATATATAACCAGTATAAGTTGACTTCTAATTGTACGAAAAACCTATACAGTGCGAGCTCAGCTAAAACTGGAAATGTATAACTTGATGTATAGCCGTGTGTACCTAAAATAGCTTCTATAAGTAATGTACACACGGCTACACATCAAGCTATACATTTCCAGCTTTAGCTGACCTCGTATTGTATAGGTTTTTCGTACAATCAGAAGTCAGCTTATAGGTACTGGTTATGTATAGCTTGATGAGTAGCCGTGCGCACTAAGTAATAATTTTAAAGTAATCGAATATATTTTAGTAGTATAGTAGGTTTTTTTCCTCAAATTAACGCGGGTGAAACCGCGGGGCACTGCTAGTTTGATATAAAAAACCAGACGCTATAGAATCTTTTTTATTTATTTCATTAATTTAATTTATGTAAAGCAGTGCAGTGTCATTGATAAAATTACTATTTCCTTAAAAAAGTGGACATTGTGTACCTACAACACTTTTAGGGTCGGCCGCACTTTCGCGGCGGCGGGGGTTTATTTATTTATTTTTAAAGAATACAATGAATAATTTTTAATAATAGATGTTGTTGATTTACTTTATAATACCTAGTCTCTTATTTCAAAAATGGACCCTAACAACGTTAAAACGAATTTGATCATTTTTTTGCCATAATATCGGAAAAATATCGAAATACCGGAATATCGGTATTAAAAAATTTAATATCGAAACAAAACCGGTATTGGAAAAAGGTTCCGATAGTCCATGCCCTATGCCAGACATGCCTGTGATGTGAGAAAGTCTCGTTCTAAAGTTCGATATATCATCCGATCCGGGACTGTCTCAAAGCACAGAACACCTTTATTTCAGATACGTTTATCAAATAAAGTGCATCTTCTCTAGTATTCACTGAGTGGAGTCACAGCGAAGCGCATTTAGGTAACAAGTCGTCCCGCTTTACGATTGGTTTATATCATATAACTGCAACAGTTAGGTGCAGCGCAGACGGCACACTTTTTGTGCGATCGAGTCTGCGGCGCACAAAAAGTCTGCATGGCGCGCAAAAAGTCGGTCGCGGATTTTTCACAGACTCAACGCTCACGACGCACATCTTCCATCATTCTGTCGGCAGAGCTGTAGGGACGTAGACGCTATGGAAATCGTGCAGAGATCGCGAAGTATTATTTTGATAATAAATCGCGCCATGATAATAGATCGCGTGCGTTACGTCCACCCCTAGCAAATGCAGATTGCCGACTAAAGTGTGCGCCGTCTGCGTTACCGCACGTTGAAGCAAACGTTCAATTTTTTTCACACTTTTTGTGCGGAGCGGCGCGGCGTGGCGCGGTCTGGTCTGCCCGAATTACACGGATTTTTTGTGCGCCGGACTTTTTGCGCGTCGTGTGCGTTACTGCATATAATTGCATAGGTTCTATTTTCACAGACTAAAAAGTGCGTCACGGATAGTCTGTCGTCTGCGCTGCACCTTAATGAAAAATAGCGCCGTAAATTTATACACTTACTGTTGGTAAACATTACGTATTCAATTCACAAGACTTTTATATTACTCTTGTGCTTATAGTTTCCTTCAGTTAAATTAGGTTCTGGTCCAAGATCCCGGAGCCGCCAGGCCGGCACAGCACAGCGCTACGTACACAATGTAAGCACAGATAGCTGGCACTTCGGTATTACTTTAATTGTTCGCAACTTCTCATACCATTGCGTATTAAATAAATACTTGTTTAAATCGATGCCCAGTTGCCCACCAAATTGGTGCCGAAATAATAGCGCCATGGAAATCTGATAATCTGACTCCCTTTGTGTTTTATCTACACGCGAATTTCAGCTGAACCCGTAGCCAATTATGGTCGAAACATCAATGCCTTGCTTCTAAACAAAGTTGAAACTTCTGCTTGTTTTACTTAGAACTGTAAAAGCACGGGATTAGAGTAGATTATCGTTAGTATACATTATTAATGGTAATTGGTGAAAGTTGCCTTTTGTCCAGAATCGAACCGGCGACCGACCGCGCGACCGTCCGAGTTCGTACATTTGCTCAGTAGAAGTGTTCTGTATTATAATATTTAATTTGATATTAACATAAAAGGTTTTTGTTTAAAGTTTGCTCTTTTGTTTATATGAGAAGTTTATTTTTATTTATTTCAGGCATCAAGGCCTATACGTTTGTATAGGCCTTGATGACATACAATACAATATTAATATAACTTAAAAATACTATAAATACATAAACCATTATTATTACACTAAAAACTAACTAACTATTAGTCTCGACGTAATAAACCTGAGTCACGAGTATGAAACGCTAATGTTTTATACGTCAGTAGCTACGTTGCACAACGATGTAAAGTCATCGCACACAAACACGGTGTACAAAGACCCATCAACACCGTCAACTGCGTGTGCTGTTTACGGTAGGGCTCAATGTAACGCATGCAAACTGAATAACCCTCGACTTCGTGGGGGTTGATTGAAAGAATTTTCAATAATTATAAGTTGGGAGTACGGGCCAGTAATACCATAGGTAGTTAACAACAATTCTTAATCCTAAGACTACATACTATCGGCGGAGAATCTTGACATCACGATGTCGAAATCGATCGAAATGGCACAACGCCTACCTGTAAGTATATTAATAAGAAAAATCCTAACAAAAGAAATACACACAGAAATTAAATATAATACAAGGAATAATGAAGTGCTGCTCACGACTTTGCTTGCATACACCCAATAATTAGGAATAATTTCTATAAAATCACGCCTCAGATTTGAGCCAAACATATTTATGTAGCTGTAAGTTTGGGATATTTCTTGGGTACCTACAATTAAAACAATAAAACCTAAACAATAAAAATCTATTTCAACCCCAAAATATTTTAAATAAAAAATAAGTTCTAAACTAAAACCCGACTACTTACTGAAAAATCATGCTCTCTCATCAAAAAGTATAAAAAAATATATAAAAAACTAAAACCCGACTACTGCAAAAGATGAAACAAGAAAATACCTTCCCGAGGTCGCATGCCGCTGTACTATCATACTTTATAAGCCAAGGTCGGTAGCAGGCGAACACGGGAAGGTACTACGTACTTACTTTCTTGTTTCATCCTTTTCAGTAGTCGGGTTTTAGTTTTTAAACTTATTTTTTGTCATACTTTTTAGAGCGTGATTTTTCAGTAAGTAGTCGGGTTTTAGTTTTTTAACATAATTTTTTTATTACTTACTTACCTACAAGCTAACTGTACGACGAGTGCTCTGATTCCTCCGAGCACGTTTACTCTTGCGAATCTCCACTCAAGCCGGCCAATAAAGCAAGAATGAGTTGTGAGCTCTGTTCCTCCAGTAAAGGCAAGCCAGAGGTGAGCAACAGGATTTCTTCCGGGAGATATGGTCCGTGGGGTCGCTACTGCCCAACAGCTTGCCACATGGTGTTATTTGCTGATGACACATCACTGATTTTTACAGTAAGCAGACGTGCACAGGAGCTTGACGACGTAAATAACGTTATTATGCTTATCGTCCATAATTGGTTTACTATAAATAATTTGGCATTAAATGAGAATAAAACTAAATGCATTCGTCGAAAATACTGTTTTTCTAGGGATCACGCTTGACTCAAAGCTGCAGTGTGATCCTCACTTAACATCACTTGCAGCGGTTAAGTTCAGCCGCTTACGCTGTTTGGAAAATCTGTCAATAAACAGACGTGGATACCGCGAGACTGGTCTATTTTAGTTACTTTCATAGCATCATGTCTTACGGTATTTCGTTGTGGGGACGGGCTGCAGATATTGAATCTATCTTCATTCTGCAAAAGAGGGCTATCAGAGCCATCTACAACCTCAGCAGACGCGAATCTCTAAGGGAACTGTTTAAAAAAATTAGTATCATGACGGTTCCTTGTCAATATATATATGAAAACATTATGTAAGTTCGAAAAAATCTACATCTTTTTAGTAAGATAAGTGACAGGCATAATAGGAACAAATTAGATCAACCGCGTTTCAGATTGTCTAAAGTAAAAACTTCTTTTGTGGGTTACTGTGTAAAATGTTATAATAAAATACCACTCGATATTCTTCAACTAATGAGAAAAAATTTAAAACATGCATTAAATGCACACTAGTAGACAAGCATATTATAAGTTGGATGTTTATATCGTAGATAAAAATGCTTGGCTAAATGCTGGTCCTGCTCCACAGACACTTGGGCTCACTTGTTAAAATTTCAATATTTGGAAGACATGCTTCCCTTTTTCTTTTCTTTTTTTTTTTGTGTTTCTGATATTTCTGATGTTTATTTTTATCATATTCAATCAAGTTTTACTTGATGATTACTTTAATATCATATACCTTTTCCTGTTTGGCAGTAAAATTATTTTATTCATCTCTTAAATAATTTGAAAACTATACATAGTTTTGTATAGAAGCATTTTTTAATTTTGTATTTGTGTTTTCAGTTGAGAATGTGTCACGCTCACTTAGATGTCTCACTGATTGTGGCGTGTGTGTTGAATCATTCGGTTCCCTACATAATGGTTGAGCTGGATGGTGCTGATCTACGCGTCATGTTCGTGAACGGACGCTGTCGGTTGAGACTGGTCATCTCTAAGCTGCCAGGGGTTCTTTTTAATCTTATATTTTGAATTTTTTCTTCATAACATTGTTCTCACATATAGAAGCAACAAGAATAATATACCCAGGATTTCGTGATATCTTGATTTAAAAGTGTCCTTGGAGTTTCTTGCCCGTTCTTCTCCAAGAGATCTACGTTTTGGAATGGGCAACTAGCTCCAACTTTCTGACTAACTGGCCGACTAGTTAATTTTGACAATTCAAAAGTGCCTGTAAATGGTTTAATTGAAATAAATGCTTGGAGTTTGAGTTTGACATGCTGCCTTGCTTATTATTAATTGATTTTATTTAGATTGTGCGCCAATCTTTTAAGAAGGAGTCCAGCTTATCCCGCCATCTCTTTGTGGGCTTTTCACTTGTGTAAGTATAATTTCATGGTATCTGTAAGGTTCACAATATTCATCAATCCGGACGCGGGCGCAGGGCAGTGTCGAGCTGTCGACAACATGACCCTCGATTTATAATTTTCCGAGTTCTTGTGTGTGAGATAACGACTATGGTAGCTAGCTAGCTAGCTGTGGTGTCTGGCTTGTTAAAGAAAAATAAACTATTTGTGTTGTATATTGATTAATTTTAAAAAAATGAGTAAGTCTGAATGAGTAATGAGTTAGTCTTTTAATTACAAAATTATTTTATGTTATCAACACGAGTCACTTGCCTACATGATTTTTAGAATAGAAGAAGTAGTTAATGAAATGTTGACACGGATGGGCTTGGACAATATTTGGGCAGTATTCAAAGGGAACGCTCTTTTGCTTGAAAGTTTGAAACATTGCTCGTGCAGCCGCTGAGGGTACTGATGTCTTCTGGTGAAACGCCAGTCTTAACACAAGTCTTGTTTTCTAAAAATAGTTTCCAATTTATTCGTGTTCCCTAGACATATTCATCTGTAGTTCTGCCTTTATATTTTGATGATACAACATTTCTTCTGCATCGGTTACAATTTTAAAAGCTTCGCGCTTAACATGAATTCTAACGCCTTCGGGAAAGTCCTTGACGGTTTCCCCGAGCTCAACAAAGAAGTCTACGGTGTCGTCGTGTTCGAGCTGCAGCTGTCCCGCAGCGTGCGCCGCGTGTACTGCCTGTGTCGTGAGACCCTCACTGTCATCAGTAGATGAACAGCCACTGACATCAAAACTAGGTTTTTCTTCAGAAAAGCTATTATCGCCATCACTTAAATCGTCGTTCTCCGATTCCAGTGCTTCTTTATCAGAGTCGAGCGCAGTCATCGAAGTTTCAAAAGTCGGGTTGAGGAATGACAGCAGCTTCTCATGTGCTGGTCTGTCTGCCTGATACACCGCCTCATTGGCTTGTCTCGCCCGCTTCACAGATCTGAAGTAGTTTTCTCGGATTCGTGACCATCTTTTTCTACAGTCACCAGCTGCACAAACAAAAGACAACATTACTTTGTGTGGTTTTCTACACTAATATTATAAAGAGGAAAGATTTGTTTGTTAGTAATGAATAGGCTCCGAAACTACTGGACCGATCTAAGAAATTATTTTTGAGTTAGATAGTCCATTTATCGGGGAATGCTATAGGCTATATAACATCACAGCATATGTTTATCTTTTCAGGTTGACTCAATATAACCTTTTTTTATGATAATCAAATTTGTTTTAAAATGAGGCATTATTTGCGAAGATGTTTTTATAAACATGATATTAATCCTTATCCAAATAAATACGTTATTCATAACAAGTATTTAATATTGAACAAAATTGCCCTTGACATTTTTTGATTTCAATGAATATCTTAGGAGATATCATAGTTTTAAAATAAATCAGCACGGCCGGCGCGCACCGTTAGCTGTGCGAGGTTTATTAAAGTTCCACTCTTACTGATCATAGCGTGATAAAGATAAAAGATAAAGATAATTTATTTGTCAAAACATCCGTATACATGCAAATTAAGCAGAAGATATTTTAGGTAACATCCTGCATGTTACCTAAAATATCTTCTTAATTTTTTTTTTTTCCCTTTGCCCTTCTCGGGCAGGCTAAGGTCTTGGACCATACCGCCTCGTCTTCAGTGATTATTGTCCTTCTTGACTAAAAGTAAGGCCGAAGCCTCGTCTTCAGTTTTATATCTTCTTAAAATAATGTACAGACGGCAGCAGTGCTATTCTGTGAAAATCTCACCGTGAAAACTAAGGTGAAGTGAGCTGTCATTCCACCTGATGTTAGGGATTGCCTCCATTAATAGTTTACTTCACGCTCACGTCACCTATGTTATGACGGTGAAATTTTTACAGAGTCGATAGACTGCACAAGCTACTACAATCTGTCAAATTTCTTTAATAGGTTTTAAATTTTATCGCTACAGCATGAGGTCCAAAGTTGATTGGGAAAATTTGACAGTTTCGGGTAGCTTGATGTACTGGCGTCTCAAAATCAAAATATTTTATTTCACATAAGCCTACAAGGGCACTTATGAAACATCAGAAACTAGGTGCACGGTTCCAATTGATCGTTTCCTATGGAGAAGAACCGGCAAGAAACTCCACTGTACGTACTAACTGTCTATACGTACTAAGTAATAATCTTAAAGTAATCCTACTAAATTATGATAAATGTGAAAGTTTGTGAAGATGTTTGGATGTTTGTTACTCAATGACGCACAAACGGCTGAACAAATTTGGATGAAATATGGGACACAGATAGTTTATAATCAGGTATAACACATAGGATACTTTTTATCCCGATATTCCTGCGGGATCGAAACTAACGCGGGTAAAACCGCGGGGCACTGCTAGTTATTTATAAACTAAAATAATGGTGCCAATTCTGTTGTTTACAGATTACACTAAATTTAAGTTCAATGCAATTTTTTTCGTTCTATTTCATTATGAAAAGGATTGACAATATGTTTAGTTTAGTCCTGTCAAATTAATCGGCGCCTGACGTAAATTGACGTAATTTTAGTAGGCAAGTTTAAATAATCACGTCTAAACTTGCGTGGAGTAGTGTCGCTATAAAAATATAGCGAGATTTTTTTAGTAGGTATGTTACGAGTCTAAGGTTTTACTATCTCTAAGGGGGTACAGGGTGAATGTTTCAACTTGCATGGATGGCCAAATCCGAAACTATAGGTAATACCGAAAAATACTTAAAGGAGTCACGGGTTCGATTTTGATGAAAACTAAAACCGTATTTATCATTCGATTTTTGATAGATCAATTGCTCCCGCCTGATGATGTGCAGGAACCTCCCGAAACATCCGTGTCCGGTGAGGACCTGCGTCAGGCGGTAGGTGAGGGCGCCGTGACGCCTCTCTAGCCACTCCTCAAAGAGGGGTCTTATCGCCACTATCGTGGCGTGCCAAAATCAATTTCTCTAGCTGGGAATCGAACACGAGCTCGGTTCCTAGCTAGAACAATTGATTTTGCACACAGCCTGTTATTGCACCGTCCGATGGTGTGTCAATGAGGATTATTCTGGGAAGAGCCTTTTTTTTTTGTTGATGGGAAATCATCAAATGACCCCTCCCGCTCTGGGTGGAGCAGAAAGGAGTGTCAGACTCTTACTGACTAAAACCCACCCGTGTTCCTTCCTTAGCCCTTTATGTTCCGGGGTTGCGGTAACCCTTTCAGACAACCCCGCTGCCTGGGAAGAGACTTAACTTTTAATAATTACTAGGTATTTGATATTTTCCAACTTCTGAATGCCGACAAATCTTCACAAAAGGATTAGCTTCAAATTCAAATAGCAATCAAAGCTACTCAGTTCGTTGATTTAGAGATAAATGGAAAATTATTAGCACTTTTCGATGCTTTTGTGAATCGATGTTTCGTCATATTTGCCAAAGGACTCCATCAATCCGTCAGATATTTTATTATGACATGTAACACTATTGCACCTTACAAAAAATGTCCAAATCTGAGTTTTCATAGTCGTCAGATTTAGGGAAAGCCCACAATTTCTTCATCAGATTTGCCTATTTAAGTCATTATGGGTTAGGTCGCACAAAATCATACCAAAATGAACGGCTCTGAAGATAATTTTATTTTTGGCCCTTTTTTTAAATCTGAAAGTGGACTCCTGACCACGGGGCTCCTATCCGAAACTTGAAATATATTTTTAGTGTTCTCTGATCATGCCGCACCTATCTTTTGGCCCTGTTTATGCTTGCTCAAAAACCGACTAGGCTCCCCTACCAATCAAAATCATAATGAAAAATCATTTATTCAAACTAGGCTGAGAATCAGCACTTTTCGAACGTCAATTACAAAAGACAGTCCCTCCAAAACTCCCGCCCTTCACCACTTCCTAGTGCTTTCGCTGGGGAGAAGAAGTGGCGCAACAAACTCCCCAGCAGCACAGCTGTCTGTTCAGATAGAAAATATTACAGTTGACAATATTTTGGGGATCGGGCTCGTTCCCACACCTCGTAGCAATTACTGTCAACACTGTGTGTGTGTTTTGACTTCTTTATTATTTTGATGTAATAATAATAACATAAACACTTTGACCTTTGGCTTTGGTAGCCATACTGTCGATGTTGCAGAGAGATAACGAAATTAACGTGTTTTTTTTTTTTGTAAGCCTGTATTGTGTCCCACTGTTGGGCAAAGGCCTCCCCTTTTTCCTTCCTAACGTGGGATGTCTTGTGCAATCACCGTAGCGGGAACGTCTTACCGGGATAAAAAATATCCTACGTCCTAAGTAACCCAAGTCATGCTCTACCACAACCGCGTACACGCAAATTCACACTTTCACATAACTATCAGTATCGATGTATCTTTGTGCCTATGAGGGATTCTTTATACCCTCGAAGCATACTAACAGCTGAATAGATTTTAAAAAAATAATACATGAGGTGTCGACTGTCTAGGTATTGTCTAATATAAAATCAGAATGCCGCCGGTTATTATATCGTATAGACGTCAACAAAATGATCTGAAAAAATTTTGTTTTATGACAATTCGGGGTGTTGAAATAATATCGGACTTGAGGACACGATTCCACAAATAGCATCAAATATGAGGTTGAACAAAAACAACTGCCACGAACTGCATTTAAACTATGTGTTTTATGTAAATGTCGTTGCAGTCGGCAGTTTTTTTTTTTTATAATTTCATTCGACTTCATTTTTTTATGTTAGTTTTTAGGGTTCCGTACCTCGAAAGGAAAAAACGGAACCCTTATAGAATCACCTTGTTGACTGTCCGTCTGTCTATCAACACCCTTTTTCTTAGGAACGCGTGGAGAAATCACGCATGGAATTTATATGAAATACTCAGGTTTACAGTCCCTTGGAGCTGTGAAAAAATCAAACTTCTAAGCCAACGCAATCAAAAGGTACAGCCGTTTAAGCCGCAAATTTTCGACACTCGCAAGGGAATCAAAACCTACAGGGTACTTCCCGTGAACTCAGGATCTTGAAATTTGGTACGAAGCAACGTCAATGTGGACATAGAGAGGGAGCGCAGGGCGCTGGCGGTCAGAGGGAATATGTTGGCGCGCAGGTTTTACCGTTGTACTAATCAGGTTAAAATAACCCTTTTCAAAGCGTATTGTCAGGGTATGTACACGGGAAGTCTGTGGG
Organism: Globia sparganii; assembly: GCA_949316385.1. Classification (NCBI taxonomy): domain Eukaryota; kingdom Metazoa; phylum Arthropoda; class Insecta; order Lepidoptera; family Noctuidae; genus Globia; species Globia sparganii. The sequence continues at coordinate 22,277,907 of OX438669.1, forward strand.
TCAGCTTTACCAAAAGATCGCTGGAGGTCCTGCGCATCCAATATAATAATGTTTTCAGAATGCTGTTGGGACTGCCCCGTTTTTGTAGCGCATCTGAGATGTTTGCGCTGAATCGAACCGACGACTTTTATGCGGTCATGCGGAAAAAAATCTCGTCCTTAGTAGCAAGACTGCGGGATAGTGACAACAGTATTCTGAGGACAGTGGCGGAGAGCATTTACTCTCCTATTCTGAGACGTTTTGTGGGGGTGATGAACGAGTGAAGTACTTCCCCTTCGCTTGTGCGTCATCCTCATGAAGCGATCTCGGATAAACAAGTATTAAATAATATGTCACTAACATTAATTATAAGGAATTTTACTAACACAGTGGATCTTTTGTTGTCCGAAATAAAGAATTTATTATTATTATTATAGCACAAATAAAGGAAGAACTGCGAAAACCGTACATTTTTAGTTACATTATTTATAATAAAAATATTTTTAACAATTTTAAACTTACTACCCCGTTCCTCATGAACACGTAGAGGACAATTGAAATTCATATCAAATACTCAGGTCAATAATACCTTTAAGCTGTAACAAAATCAAACTTCTACGTCAACGCAATCAAAAGAAAAAGCAATTTAAGCCGCATATTTTCAAACTCGCAACTACTCTCAAGGGAATCAAAATGTACAGGGTACTTCCTGTTGACTTAGAATCATGAAATTTGGCAAGAAGCAAGGTCATGTAGCACAAGTAAAGGGAAAAATCCTAAACCGTAAATTTGTAGTTACATAGGTACCTACTCGGTGCGCGAGTCCGACTCGCACTTGACCGTTTTTTTATAATACACCTACTTTAATAATTGACTCACCTGGTTGATTGACGATGGTGCCGATCTCCTCCCAGACGGCTCGCCTCCTGTGCCGGTCGGCGTACAGAGGGTGCTCGCACGAGTACAGCTCCTCGTAGCCGCGCACGATGCTGACGAAGTGCGCGTCCACCAGCGCGGGTACTGAAACAGCACGCTTGTAGTGTAAGTACACACTACATTCGCGATTGATATTCAAAATATGTGTATTCTGTAAAAAACAACATTAAAAACCCACACATACAGTTTTGTTTGCGCTATAACTTCAAAAAAAATATTGATTTTTTTTATATTCTAATATCAACTTAATTTTCATATACCTAATAAATATAAATGTTACTTATTCGTTTAAGTGGACATAGCATCATTGGAAACAAGGATTTGAATAGACTTTAGAAATGACAGGCTAGCGGTCCTGTCTGCAACATCCCACGAATACACACCGTCAAGTGGTCCAGCTCGAGACGCGTCGCCCGTGGTCGCGCGCCTCTTCAGCGTCCCTCTATTGCCGCCGCTGCCACACGACGTGGCCTCCTTAGCTTCGCTGTATGACATACCTACTTAAAAATAAAACTATACAAAAGAAGGTGAAAACTACTTTCAAGTATATTTGACCGGGCTCTATTATAGCGCTACAAAGATCTTTTGGCGCCTGAAAGACTACGGCAAAGGAGCGTTGTTGGTAAACATTTCAAATTTGTAGGTATGAAACTACACGGTTTTCGGATTTTTTTCCTTTACTTGTGCTACATGACATTGTAAATGCTTCTTGCCAAATTTCATGATTCTAGGTCAACGGGAAATACCCTATAGGTTTTGATTCCCTGGCGGTGTGTCAAAATATGCGGCATAAACGGAACATAAACGCCCGTATCGTTTGATTGCGTTGACTTAGAAGTTTGATTTGTTTCATTACTTACTTCAAGGGATTGTACTTGAGAACTCCACGCGTTCCTGAGAAAAATGCTCTTGACAGACGTACAACGAAGTGATCTTATAAGGGTTCCGTTTTTCCTTTTGAGGTACGGAATCCTAAAAAACAAGATGATGGCGTTAGTTCTGATTGGTTTGGCCACCACGTGCCATAGAACCTTGTACCGTTATAGGACCTAAACATAACTAATTACTAAAAACATAGCTAATAACTAAATAATAGACAATCTCAAAGCTAAAGCAAAAGTTACAAAGTAATAATAAAAAGTGATTATTATGTTTGCACTATTTACCTACCTTCTATCAAAACTTGACAAAACTTGTAAACACGTGTGTCCGCCACGATGACTGCGGGCACACTAGCGCACTGGGCAAGTGTAGCGACAGCGCTGAGCATGCGCTGAGCGCCGTCGCCGCGCCACACATGCTCACAGGGGGCGCTGGGGGGAGGACGAGAGTACCGCTCGTACCGCGGCCATCTTGTCGATAATGCTTGTAAACGGTGCAAGTAATATTAATGGGTTGAGAGAATATTCTCTCACGGAGAATGTTCGTTCTCGACGATCGAAAATATTCTGTAACAATTGGCAAAAATGTTTTAAATTACAAAATTAAAAGAAATCGTAGGTTATAAATACTGTTTTTAATTTTTTGTACAAGTACATTTTTAAAGCTGATTAGTTAGGTAGGTACCTACCTAGATTTGTTTTAATACACAAATCCTAATTTAATAGGTAACGAAACATGTGAATTTTCTTGGAAATATTCTTGAGAATGTTCTCGCTCAGCAGAACTTACTATTAGGGCGCAGCAAGTTAACTTTCAACTACATAGGCAGTGGCGGATTTACACATTTGCCGCCAGTAGGCTATTAAAATTATGCCGCCCTTACCGACCTCTACAATAATGTCCCATGTCTTTTGTATACTGCTTCGACACGCTTAATTCCATCGCCTTTTCTGCAAAATACTTCAAATGTTCTCGTTCAGCTGAACGAGAACATTTTAAGTAAGTATTCAGTTTTTATAATTTTTTCGTAGCTACGAAAAACTTGTAAAGAGATTATAAAGGACGGCAACAGTGATCAAATCTAAGTACGGTAGAAGCCGGAACTTGAGCATTCACTTTGTTTATTATTTCCAACAAAATAACAAAAAAATATATATATATATATATACTCACAGGCCTCCTGCAAGCGCATTTGTTGACTAGACTCATAATTACAGGATATTTCCTTTCCCTGTTCAGTTATTCCTTTTGAAGGTTTTGTATGTCAACATAACAATAGATACATTAAGAACTACCAGGAGCTGTAGTAGGGGAAGAACTAATACTTTAGTACTACGTACTATTACTCTAGTCAAACACCGCAAAAAGGCCCTTTTCAAAATAACAGATGTTTCAACTGAAAGCTCTTCGTCGCCCACCATACCCATCAAACCTACTCGTAGCTCCAACGAACTTACAATTTTTTGAGTGATGAAAAAAATGTTTTTTATAGTCAATTTTTTTTTAAATTTGCTATCATTCGAAATATTTTGGTGGGTCGATAACGCATGATATGTTAGGTACATAGGTACTGCATATTCATGCTTTACGTTATTATTTTTTTTATTTTAGTTTCCGGCTCGTACGTTCTGCTAATGAAATAGCTGACGCCCTGGAGACGTTTGATGGTGAGGAAGATATCCTGGCTCATCATCTGCCTAGCCTTTTCCCAACTATGTTGGGGTCAGCTTCCAGTCTAACCGGATGCAGCTAAATACCGGTATTTTACATGGAGCGACTGCCTATCTGACCTCCACAACCCAGTTACTGGATAATACGATACTCCTTGGTAATAGCAAAGTGAAGTGTGTCTGTAATGTGGAGCTGACTACCGCCAGGTATTCGGATTTAAAATGAAACTGAACATTAACTTTAACTGTACAATGTATTTATTTTTGCTTACATAAATGTGAATTCAAATAAAAGTAATTGTGTCTATTTCACATTTTGTAAACATTCGGCGCAGCACGGAGTTGCGTTCAAACGATTGTTGATTGAGTCAAATTACAACAATCGGACTAGATCTAGTTTGAGCGAGGACTGCAGATGTCTGCGCTTCATGTTATCTGCAGTAGATTCATCATCCCACTGGCACGGCCGGGAGCGCCCGCCTGCTGCAACGTGTGGCAGCGTGACATACGGACATGGCGACCGGCTCGCCGCGGCTCAGAGCCTGCTGACTTGCGTCACGACATCACGCGTCACTCACTTCGTCATCACTAGGGACCAAGACTCTCAGTGTCACAGTCACAGAACAAGTCCTCTGTGAACTAGCTGTGTCGCCGAGTGGTCTCTAGTGCGGCAGTATGTCGTTGGAGAGCACGCTGTCGATGCCACCGTTGGAGTCGTCCCGGTCGATGATGAGCGGCTTGCATTCTCTCTCGTCGTCCGTGTCAGCCGAGTTGCTGAGGTTGAGGGCGTCTTGCTGTTCCTGAGGTTCTTCCTCGTCCAGCAACCGATGCAGGAAGGCGAGGCACTCGCGGCGAAACAGCCGCTGCTTCTTAGCAGGCAACTCCTGGTAGTCGTTGTGGATGCCCCGGAAGAAGTGGAAGTAGGCAGAGTTCTCGTCGGGCTCGAAGGAGTGCGGGCTGGGGGAGTCCGAGGGGCGTGGCTGCGGCTCCACCGTCAGCTGCAGCGGCGCGGCGCGCGGGGGGCTGCTCAGCGCGAACCAGGGGTTGGAGATGAAGGGCTTCAGGTCGCGCTCGGCGGGCGGCTCGGGCGTCGAGCCGCCCGCCGCCGGCAGGAACAGCGGCGCGTACGAGTAGCGCGACGGCCTCCTGGAACACGAGACACGCTCAGTGACGCAACAGCAAGACGCGATGCCACTCGCACCTGTGCTTTTAATGTGCTGTTAAAGCACATCACGGTACCCTTGCATGAATAAAGGTAAAAGTATGGAGGATGGTTTAGAAAGACTAAACCGAGTAGTTTAGTTTATTATTGAGGGCTGATGGCTGGTGAGTAGGCTTTGCAGTCAGCGCTTGGATGAGAAGCGATATCGAGTGAGTGGACGTACGTGTCGGTGGCCATGTGGTCGCGCAGGAAGTCGAGCTCGTCGGCGAGGTACCACTTGGACACCATGCGCCCGCGGCCCGTGCGCACGCCGTACATCTCGTTGCGCAGGTGGCGCGAGTACGAGTTGCGGATGTGGGACCACTTGCGCCGGACGTCTGCCACTGAAACAGACATGAACCAATGTTATATGATTTGTTTTATTTTATATTTGGTAATTGGTGTAAATTACTAAGTAGGTATCTGAAATAAATGAATTTGTTAATATTGTTAATACCCGCCACAAACGGGCAATTATTAATATGTTACACTTGCTCCATTCTATTTGTAAGTAGGTTTGCACTTTAAGGTCCTAAGCGACTTTTTTCACTTAATTAATTCCAGAAAATAAACCATTTGTAATTTTAACTAACGCTGTAACGCGAGCAACACATCAAAGCGACCTCACTGATCTCGCGCCGTCCGATCGCCCCAGCGAGTCATCACCTCCTCCCGCGCAACGCGTCCCCGCCTTGGCCACGTCCTTGACGGTGGCGCTTCTAAAGAATGTCAACCTACGCTAAGACGCTATAGAAGCGGTACAAGAACTCTCTTCAGACCACCGACCAGTCGTTATCCGACTGGCCCCTCGCATTGGTCTCCCCGACCCCAATCAACCTCCCCAGACAAAAGTGGTAACGGACTGGAGAAAAGTAAATGAATGCCTGAAATCTGAAATGGAATAGACACTATTGAACTTCAATCAATAGGGTAATTCAAAGTTGGAGAGTTGTTTTGTTGATTAAAATACATTATTATATCAATAGGTATCATATTTTTATATTTCTATGGTCAATACATAATTGTTACGGTCACGAATCATATTTTGATCAACCTATAACCTAAGACTGGCCTGCAAATTATAAAATGTTTGAATTTCGCGAGCTTCCCTGGCAACCTCACACAAGATACAAGTCGTTCACGCCTCGGCGCCGCCTCGCGCCCGCCGCGCCTGCGGGGGCTTCCGAGTTCCGCCGCGACTGCCGACTGTCAGGTGATGTCGGGCGATGTTGAGTACTCGAACAAATACAGAGTCGAATTCATAGAAATATGTCTATAGTCAAATTCTGGTGAAATTTCTCAGACGTTATGGGTATCATTATTATCATTTCATCATAAAACACACTGATACAGACTGAAACTGTGGCGAGCCGGCGTTTCCTTACCCAAACCATTCGTTCCACCCGCTGAAGACCTTCCGCCTGGACATGAGTTACCTTGGGTAACCTGGAAGTCTTTAGACTCCGGACCAGGTTGGCCGAAGCAAGGAAACTCTGTTCAGGTGGAGATTTATAGACGACTCCGCCAGTGTAAATGTGGTGCTGTTCCACAAAGGATGGGACACTTAATATCGTGTGCTGCGTGTCCTGTCAGCTGCACGTTACAGGAACTGGTGGATGCTGGTGATGGCGCCAAACAAGTGGCCGAGTTCTAGGCCGAGTGCATTGAGATTGCTATCGACACGCTAAGAAAAAGCTCAGAACGTCAAGTAGCTACAAGTATTGGGACAGGCGCGGCCGCGGGCCGCGGGTAGTGAGGCTTACAAATCTTTGGTATGTAAATAGTTAATCACGGGCAAATCTATGTACTTTATATAATAATAAGTATGGGTACAGGGTAAGTATGTTGAAATAAATGTTAGATATTTAATTATCTCGTAGACGAGGTCAATTTTGCGACTTAATTTGAATTTAATTTTGTATTTTTTATATTTGCGAAGATATTCAAGATCCTGCTGGGGGAACGTTTACGTGTTTGCTGAATCTATGAAACGGTGATGCGCACTGTTATATTTAAGTATTGCACACTCCTTATGATTTTACTTATATGCGTAAAAAAAATATAAAAATTGCACCGTTTAGAAGTTATAGTAAATATAGGTACATTATGTTTTAATCGGTCCTAGCACTTCGAGTAGGAGCACTAAAGACTTATAAACACGGAGGCTACAAATGTTCGTGAAGTTCCATTTTAATGAAATTTAAATTCTATTATTATTTGTTGTTAAAGCGTTCACTGTAATACACACTGTGAACATTACGGTTCAAACGATAGCTACAGGCTACAAGCACAGTATAATATAATTATCTAAACTGTGCTACAGGGCAGTGCGGCTCTGTGACGCTGTGACAGACCGACGTTTCGTAGTGAAGAGTGATCATGGCGGTGAAGTGATCAATAATAGTTGGGTAGAACATGGATGATCTTGTAAACAATCATTTCATGGCTCTACAAGTTAAGGATGACCGTCCTCATTTAGCTACAGCGGTGGAGCTATCTTGGCACATGTTATTACCACCTGTGTTGTCATAGTATAGTGCGTCGTGTTCGTACCGGACCAGCCCATCTGGTCGGCGACCTGCTGCCACAGCTTCTTGACCTGCGAGTAGTAGCTGGCGACGGGCATGTTGTTGCGCGCGAACAGCAGCGGCCGCGCGCGCACCAGGCGGATCATGCGCCGGTCGTCGGCCTGGCTGCAGTCCACCAGCCGCCCCACCTCGCCCCCCGCGGCCCCGTCACCCCCCTCGCCCCCCGCGCTCCCCGCGCCCCCCGCCACTGAGCCTTTCTTACGTTTGCCGGTTGACATGACTATCAGAAGCCTAGGTACTTATCTATTTACATCACAAAACATTATACGAAACACTAGATACTCCAAAAATATGTAACCTACTAAAGTATAAACTTCGAATATCGTAGTTTTTATAAATATCTCGATCGAGTACACGTCACACCACAACGAGGCCACCGAGCAAACACGCCGACGTGCACATCGGCAGACAGACACGCGCAGTGAGAAGCAAGCCCGCCAACGTGGCGGTCTCGCTCGCTCCCGCTGCGGCGGCGCGCGTGCGAGGGGCGCAGACTTGGAAACACGTGAAAAAGCAAGAGCGCAGACGCTCCGCGGCCGCGGCCGCCGCCCGCCGGACACTTTTATAAATTCCACATGGTTGGTTATCGATTCACCTCGGCGCTCGGCCGGAGCTCGCCACTCGCCAGCTCGGACGCCGCGCGCTCCTATTTTTTTTTCGATTCTGCTTTAGTTTCGGTAGGTCAGATGAAATAAAATATTCACCTGAGGTTACAAAAATCATGTTGAGTTTGATTATTACCTACTAATTTCATCAACTTAGGTATATTATATAGTAAGTACCTAAATCTAACCTACTTCCAAATGACCTAGAAGGATGAAATTTGGAATCCAGCTCGGTAATTGTGTGTAAGCGTAGAAAAAAAATCTAAAAATAAAAAAAGATAAAAAATAGAGGGGTCCCCAATACAATTTTTTTTTAATTGTAGCGTTGGATCCGTTACAAGCAGATATTTGAAACTATCCCAATATATGTATTATTATATTTGCTATATAACAGAAATATAAAAATAAAGTTAAGTAAAAAAATAAGTGGTGTCCTTAAACAAAAAAATTGAAAAAAAGCGCACTATTAGGTATCTCTAACATTCTAGAGAATGTAGACAATAGCATAAAAAAGAAAACCATGCAGCGGAAACAATACCTGCCTAGTTTTCTTTACAGAAAGTAATGATATCCCACCAAAAACATAAATGTAAAAAGGGAGAGCCAAGTTTAATAAAAAAATTATGCTTTGCCGCAAAAAGAATGGAGATCTAAATGAGTGCCAAGTTCTATGCAAAATCCAAATCTGGGGGCACGAGAGTGCCCCCGCCAAGACGAGCCAAGCGAAGCGCAAGGGCACTACCTACCTTTTCTCGAAGCACTTCGTCGTATTTTTGAACCTTCTTAACTTGGGTTTGGATTATACCAGATAAACAAAGTTTTCGGGATATGATGTCAGTGGTTGACTAAACCCATAAAGTTTCAATTGCATAGCTCTTATACTTACTTTAGATTTTATTGATATCTAAAATACCCCGATTTCGTCACTGATTCACTGCCTCATTGACTCACTGATGATCATCCATATTCTAAGGTTCTTCCTGAAGTCCTAGAAAGCTGAAATTTGGTATGTAAGCTAGTTATAGTACACAAACAACAAAAAAATCTTAAAACTTGAAACTTTTACCCCCCCAACCCCTTAAACTAGAGGGGTGAAAGTTTGTATGAGACTTCCGTAAATTTTGATGTTAGAGGTCTGAAAATTTATATAGGGGGTCCTTGTTATAAATAATAAGATCCCACATTAACACAAGAAAAATGAACAACAAAAAAAATACTCGTATAAATATCTTAAGCAACTTACAAAAAGATATGAAATCCCACAAAAACATTTCATGTTAAATGTTACCAAGACGAGACCATGTAGCTCGCACTGTCAAAAAGTAATCAGATCTCATGTAGAGCCAAGCTTCTAACTCTACAAGGCCTAACTTCGCAAACTACACCTTAGTCAAAATATATGGCTTGGCCATTTCGCTACATTCACATGAGCGTAAGGTGAAAAACTCAACTGTTTATACAATAGTTCTTGTAGTAACGAAACGGCCAAGCCATATATTTTGACTAAGGTGTAGTTTGCGAAGTTAGGCCTTGTAGAGTTAGGGCGTGTAGAGTTAGAAGCTTGGCTCTACATGAGATCTGATTACTTTTTGACAGTGCGAGCTACATGGTCTCGTCTTGGCAACATTTAACATGAAATGTTTTTGTGGGATTCTAAATTTCGGGCACAATTACACGAGATGAGGTGCTAGTTATCTCTATCTGTCAAGTCGAAATTCTAAAAAGCGACAACATTCTGCAGGAGTAACGCACACCAAAAAAAAAGGAAGTTATTTATAAACTACATTGAGTTGTCGTTCTCTGCACAACAAAAACAAATCGTTCAACAAATCAGGTACCTAGCTACTTACTACGTAGGTAGAAGGCCCGCGCGCCGCAGCCCGGCGGCAGGCGCCCGGCACTCCGCACCCCTCGCTCTCGCTCCGACCCCTCGTTATACTGCTGATCTATACACAACCCTCGTCATTATTACGACGCAGCTTTTTAACTGTGTTGTATTAAAGGAAGAATAATAACAATTTCAGTGGAGTAGAAATTATTGTTTATTTCATACGACCAATAGCTTAAGTTTACAAAATCTTATATATCTATTAAATGCATACAAATCTGAAACATACAGCGGCGACGTGAACATAGATAATTATTTGTAGTAGGTATTCCTATTAACTTTAATAGGTAGGTACATGAATAACTAACAATACTCGATTGAACACAAATTATTATACAACGTCTAACAACATTCTGCTACACGTTACATAATTCAGATATTTGTGGAATTCCAAAATTTAGATAAGTAATAAAAATAATTCAGTCAAAAATCTAGGATAAGAGATCGTCTTCCCAGTTGCTTCAAAGCCCAAAACGAAATAACCGGCTCACTTTGTGATCTTCTAAATGTGTGACTTCATCTATAGTAATTTTTTTACATTTAAAAATAAATCTCGAAAGTGAGAACGCGCACTGCAATGAACGTCAGTCAGTAATACATGAAACAGTCGGCAAGTTTGCACAGCCTCCGCGACCATGTCGTGCCCCGACTGCTACTAACACTCACTAAGTAATAATGTTTTGATATGACGCCGCGCGACTCGCGAGTCACAGTGCGCAGGCGCGGGCGCGGCCGGCGCGCGCGCTCACTCGCTGTCGTGCTCGCCGTCCTCGGCGTCGTCCTCGTCCTCGGACGCCTCCTTCTTCACCTTGCTCCGGCTCACCTTCACGGGCTTGGCCTTGGCCACACCTCTCTTCAACGCCTTCTTGGGAGGAGGCGCTCCGCCGTTGGCGTTGAAGCACTCCAGGTCGCGCGCGTACTGTTCCTTGGCCACGGCCGCCTTCTCCTCCCACGTGGTCTTGTCGTCCATGGAGCGCCAGAGCTCGCCTGCCTTCTTGGCCACCTCGGTCACCTTCAGGCCGGGGTGGTCCGCCTTGATCTTCCCGCGCTCACTGTTCAGCCACAACAGGTATGCTGACATCGGTCTTTTCGGTTTTTCCATCATTTCCTGGTGACAATGAAATTGAAATTATTTCTGAAATTATATACCTTCGTAATGCCTTCGTAGGTCGTATGATAACAAGACGACCGCAGTATGTACTCATATAAAGTACCTACATAATCGCTGCCATTCACTTTTTAGGCAATTACAACAACATAATTTTTTTTAAATCACACGCACTGTTGACTTTTGAATGCCTGTGGAGGCGGCAATCTATCTCAGTGATTTCCTAGGATTTCTAACATTTTCTTGTCGCACCTCTGCCACAGGTTCTGACGTCGCTGCTGACGTGGCCGGTCCTGGAGGCGCAGGAGGCCTATAACCGTTGTTCCTTCTTGTCGGAATGTTTGTACCCACGACCAGATAAGCTGCGTGCTCGGACCATTGTTTAATCGCCGAATATCAAAGTGTGAACAGACAGCACGACGCGCTCGAATCAACGATTCACCGTACCTACATAAAATATTGTTCCACCGCCGATGCGCAGTGCACTCCCGACCAATACCAATGTCTGATGGCTGAGGATGACTAACAAACGTGATGCTCTCCAGCACGATTTTAATGCGGTACACACGGCTACACATCAAGCTATACAAAACCAGTTTACGCTGGTCTAGCATCGTACGAAAATCCTATACAATGTGAGATCAGGTTATACTGGAAATGTATAGCTTGATGTGTAGCCGTGTGTACATATTCATGAAAAAATGTTTACTTTATTGTAATAACGACTTTAAAAAATGTACTCACATATTTTCGATGTAATGTCGACCGTGGCCGTGCTAGGTAGAACCTTTCTGCCACGACCACTATAGATTTTAGGTATTTTTATCAACTTAAAAAAAAAAGTTATATAAATAATTGTACTGAAATGTCCTCCATTTTACATACTAATAATTTTAAGCAGTCATTTACCCGTTTTAAAGAGATTTTTTTCTGCGGTGCAGCTATGGCACTGTGTTACGCTATTACTATTTTTAAGTAGGAAAAATTCATTATAATTATATTTTGTATGGATGCTTAATTGTTTTTTTATACGACACGCAAGTATTACAATCTTATAATAATTATTAAATACCATAATACATTAATAAAACCACATTAATATTCATCATCGGATTTCATAACAATTTTTTCTATATCATCGTAAGTGTTCCACTGATACGATTGCTTACAGTGAACCCTAAAATGGCCTGGAATGTGTTCAATGAAGAACGATGAATGATGGATGATGATGATGAACGTGTTCGAGCTAAGTGAGGTCTCAAAAAATATTCAGCTCGGTCCGGAGATGTTCTTAGCGAGTGCGATCGCGCTCACTCAGGTAAGTACATGTTGGGTGCATATTTTTGATATGGTTGTTAAAACAAAAATATTAAATATCCAAGGGATATTAGACATATATTTTTATTTTATTTAAGTTACATATTTTTAATCTAATGTAGGTATATCCCGCTTTTCGACTTACGTGTTGCAAAATGTAATTTTATTGAATTTTGCCTACCTAAAAATAGTAAATAGCGTAACACAGTGCCATAGCTGCACCGCAGAAAAAAATCTCTTTAAAACGGGTAAATGACTGCTTAAAATTATATGTAAAATGGAGTACATTTGAGTACAATTATTTATATAACTTTTTTTTTTAAGTTGATAAAAATACCTAAAATCTATAGTGGTCGTGGCAGAAAGGTTCTACCTAGCACGGCCACGGTCGATATGTTATAACAGCGAAAATATGTGAGTACATTTTTTAAAGTCGTTAGTACGGTCAGCATCAAAAGTCGATTAACATTTCAGTTTTTTAATGTCAGTTTTTCACAAAATTTTTGTTCAAAATTGTAGCAGAAGTGCAATACAATTTTGAGCAAATATTTTGCTCAATAACTGATATTAATTAAAAAAACTGAAGTGTTAATATTTTGCTCAATAACTGAGATTAAAAAAACTGAAGTGTTAAGCGACTTTTGCTGTTGACTGTAGAATAAAGTAGGTACACATTTTTTCATGAATATATGTGCCGTATTAAAATTAAAGTAATCATCCTTGGTCGAGCTGTAGAGGATCACACGACTAAGGCTGCCCGCCCACGTCCGATAATCGGTGACCGATTTTTTGTAGGAGAAAAATAGAATACACTGATAGCAATAGTGCAACGCACACGTCCTACAAAATGTCGCGGTCGGTCTAAATAACATGGGGCGAAATAATTTGGCCGATTGTAGAACCTACAAAAAGTATGCCGTGTGCGAGCGCGCTAAGAATACCCTTACGCGCCCTTACCGAGCCTCATCCCCCCCCCCCTCCCACCCTCTCGCGCTAACAAACGAGTAACGAGAATTTTAAACTTGAAATATTCCCGCTGGACACCCTCTACATAATCCCAAACTACGTAATATCTACCTAATTTTTACCGACTTCAATAAACACATCATGGAGCACGCCTCCGCGGGAATGTAAACATTCCAAAACGAATGCGTCGAGCGGCGCGCGGCGGAAGCACCGGCGCTAGTGACGCGGCGCGACCGCGCGAGACGCGACGATGTCGTGTCGAATATTCAGTACCATCTTTTATGGCACTATTGTACAATTGAATGCCTAGAGACGAACAATACAAAAACACAATAATTAAGTAATACAAAAGATACTTACGATAAGTATATTTGGTTTCTCGGCAACAAAAACAAAAGTAACAACGTGTATCGGTTAGCGTAGAGCGTCGCACGAACCCTGCTGCTCGTCCGAGTCTCGCACAGGCACTGGCGGGGTGGCGGGCACCGGCGGGGCCGGGGGCCCGGGGAGCTCGGCGAGTGCGCGGCCCGCAGACGCCGCACGCAGCGCGCTGCACCGCACCGCACCGCACCGCGCCGCACCGCACCGCACCGCAACCCCAGGCGCCCAGGCGGACGCCACACAGTGCCAACAACTTCACCCGCTCTCGTAGACAAGTTTTAACGCTCTCTATTGATTCGAATTCGGCTTAAATACATAGGTACAAACTTGTTTCTTTTTGGTGAGAGTCTAGGGACCTAATGGCGACGAAATTGCCACATATTTCAATAATTACCTACTTTATAATAATGTTGTAAACCCGGTACCTAATTTTAATGACCTCTCTGCAGACACACCAATAACTGGAAGAAGATTAGCCAGCTCTATTTACCTGGAAACATCGGATTCAGTAGAAATATCTAATCTATATATGTATATGTATAAAAATGAATCGCTGTTCGTTTGTCTCGCTAAAACTCGATAATGGCTGGACCGATTTGGCTAATTTTAATCTTGAAATATTTGTGGAAGTTCAAAGACAAAGACAAAGACATTTATTCGTAGGATATGGTAGGTACAAAGTTGGTTGGTATAAATGGATAAGTTCAACACATCCGCCGCTAAAAGCGGCATACGAATATTTACAATGCACAATGTAAACCTAATGTGCACGTGGGTAGGTATAAAACCTAACTTGTGTACTACTTAAACTTTAGAGTTTAAATAGTACACAAGTTAGGTTCTCAAGTTAGAGTTAAAGTAGTACACAAGTTAGGTTAGGTTTTAGGTTTTAAACAATAGGTACAAAACACTTATACTAAACACTTATTTTATACACTAATATACAATAACAAATAAAAACACAGCAATAAAATTTCTATTATACAACTAAATAAATCTACCTACTTATCTCATTACATAAAAAAAAATATACATATGTACCTATTATTTACCCTTATACTTAATCAAAAAATTCTTTTAAACTGTAAAAAATATTTTCGAGTAGCCAATTTTTTTTATTTTTTTTTATAAAAATTAAATGGTAGGTCTCTTATCGCTTTTGGAATATGGTTATATATTTTAATGGACTTAAGGTAACTGTTTCTGTAGTGGAGAGTGCTATTACAAAATTGGTTTTTTAACTTGGTGGGGTCCCTTTTTGTAAACCTATTGTTTTCGGCTACTGTGGAGAAGAAGTGAGAGTATTTCTTGACAAATATGCCTATTTCAAAAATGTAAGTAGAAGATAGAGTTAACACCTTTAGCTTTTTAAAAATTGGTCTACAGCTCTCGTATGGAGCCGCACCAGTTATTGCTCGCAAACATTTTTTTTGCGCTATGAATGCTCTTTGTATGTGAGATGAGTTACCCCATAGGAGTAAGCCGTACCTCAATACAGACGCTACGTAGCCGTGATAGGCGTTGAGTGCAGCTTCTTCATTCGCTGATATACGTAGTTCTCTTAGTGCGTATACAAATCTGTTTATTTTTTTACATAGATTTTTAATGTGTATTCCCCAATTACAATTTTCATCTAGTGTTAGACCTAAAAATTTTATAGTATTTTCTTTATTAATTATTTGGTTATTATGATTTAAGATAATTTCTGGTGGGTTTTGTTTGTAGTTTGCAAATTGAATGAATTTTGTTTTAGATAAATTTATTTTTAAGTTGTTTTCGTTTACCCAATTCATTATATCGTTGATGGTTTGATTTACTTCTTGTTGATGTAATGTTTTGTTAGTTTCCGGTATTATTACTGACACGTCATCTGCAAATAGTACGCACTTATGGTTTGTTATATTTGGTAAGTCGTTAATGTATAACACGAAGAGAAGAGGCCCAAGGATGCTTCCTTGAGGTACTCCGGACACATTGTGTCTAAATAAAGATTTATATACAATTGCAACAAGTTTATCATCAATACGGGATACTTCAACACACTATTGTCTATTGCTGAGATAACTTTTCAGCCATTCTAACGCTGGACCTCTGATGCCGTAGCGCTCACATTTATCTAGGAGAGTATTGTGATTAACGAGATCAAAAGCCTTGCTCATATATCTAGAAAGATTACTGAAACAGAGCGTTATTTATCTATATTATCTGTTATGGACCTTACTAATGAGAATGCTGCTAGAGTTGTTGACTTACCTTTTTGAAATCCATTTTGTTCTTCATTAATAAGTTTATGTTTGTTTATACATGTTTGTTTATATATTGAAATTGAAATTGAAATTGTTGAAATTGTTTATTGAAATAATTGATTTACATAAATATTTACAAATTAGGGCCTTAAACTAGAGGTAGGTAACAAATAATTGGATTCTACCTGAACTAGGAATAAACCTGTATCTCAGGTATCACACTCAAGTGCTTATACGTAAGTATTATCTAAAATTTCTACAAATAGTAAATAGCTAATTTATCTACTTTAATTATGGCTATATTTAAATTGAGCAAAATAGTAAGTATGCTACTTTTTTACATCATCGTCTGACATTCATTTTACAACCATATTCTATTACTTATGATTTTCGCAATGTTACATTTTTAATGGTCGCGTTTAGGTACTGTGTCATACAGAAAAATTTGCCGTGTCAACAAAATGTTAAGATTGCATATGATATGATGATATGATGCATTGATATGTTTGTATATTGAACTAGACGATTATGCATTATTTTCTCATATTTTTTTGAGAATATTGAAATGAGAGTGATAGGTCTGTAATTATTTTTATCTAGTGTACTCTTACTTTTATGAAGGGGCTTAACTATCGAAATTTTTAATTTATCAGGGAAGGTTCCCTCAGATAGAGATAAATTAATTGTGTGACACAGTATTGGTGATTGTTCAGGGAAGATTTTCAGGAAGATTGTTCAGGGTGTGGTTTAGGGAAGGTTTGAACGGTGAGAAATACTTATAAATAATAGATCCGATTTCTAAGACGAGAAAACTAGAATTTTTAAGTTCCGCTAAAAATAGAGACGTTACCTTAACTACGCCGATATTGACATAAAAGGTACCAAGAAGGGAAACATACCTATTGTGTTGAAACATATTATGTTGAAACTGTATATTATGTTGCACACCAGACAACCGCCGTTTATTTCGTGAGTCACGCCAACTCGGCAAAAATGCAGGATTCAAATACTGTTGGATTAAAAACGGATCTATTTAGATAGGTACGTAAACGGGAGGGAATTCCACCCATTAATATCACAAACCTGGACGAACTTTATCGTCATGTTCCTGATGCACATGTCTGCAACTCTCTACAAACAAACTCACGTAAGTACCTACTACCCACCAAAAACATAAATGTAAAAATGGAGAGCCAAGTTCAATACAAAAATTCTGCTTGGCTGTGGGCTTCGCCGCAAAAAGAATGGAGATCTAAATGAGTGCCAAGTTCTATGCAAAATCCAAATATGTATTTATAGGAACAAAATAACATTATGAACAAGTATGATATTACATTCGGCGCTGGCTAGCCAGTTCCTTTGCTTGAACTTGGCTTGACACGCTGCCGCGTGTCTAGATTGACAACTAGTACTTACTTTTAAAAAATCTTATTTATCATTTTGTTTTTGTTTACTTTCAATTTTTTACTATTTTATGTCTTAGAGAAGTAATTTTTGTTCTTTTTACTTATAAGCATAAAATATTTCGTGTCTTATAGACTATCTTTGTATTCTTGTTTCATTTTAATTGCTAGCAAGTTTTGTGTCGTAGCGAAATACATATTCATATTGTTCAATTTGTATTACAAAATAAGTTTCTGTACCTGTTTATTTCTAATTGCTAACAACTATAATAACTATTTCGTGTCCTATAGTAATATTCTTTGTTTATTTTTAAACATTTCTCGTCCTGTGGAAGTTTAATTTATAAAATATTTCATGTACATATTGTCACCTACACATATATTAATAATACACACCATGTCTACACATACAGTCTCTCAACACAACACACACTAAACACACACGAACACATCAAGCTATACATTTCCAGTTTTAGCTGACCTCGCATTGTAGGTATAGGTTTCTCGTATAATCAGAAGTCAGCTTATCATCATCTGCCTAGCCTTTTTCCAACTATGTTGGGGTCGGCTTCCAGTCTAACCGGATGCAGCTGAATACCAGTGTTTTACATGGAGCAACTGCCTACCTGACCTCCACAACCCAGTTACTGGGTAATACGATACCCCTTGGTAAGACTGGTTGTCAGACTTTCGGGCTTCTGACTACCCATAACGACTATCAAAGATCCACAAATTACAGCCGGGACCAACGGCTTAACGTGTTTTCCGAGGCACGGAGGGATCTCGGTATGTAAAGATGGTCACCCATCCGCAGACCAACCGCGGCAAGCGTAGCTTAACCTGATCGATCCACCATGCGGCTGTTATTTAGCCACGGGCCCCTCGCTAGCCTAGGGACTTATACTGGTTATTAATGCCTTGATGTGTAGTCGTGCGTACTAAGTAATAATCTTATAGGTAGTAGTAGAATATATTTTAGTACCTAGGTGTTTTGTTCAAATTAACGCGGGTGAAACCGCGGGGCTCTGCTAGTTAATAATATTATGAATTCGGGAGAGGCATTCCGGAATGTGTAAGTCAAGCTTAATAGTTGATTTGTTGTAAGTAATCCTTTTATGATTTAACTAGCTTTTGCCCGCGACTTCGTCCGCGTGGGTTTCGTACTTTTCTCAAATAAATTTAACACCCCCTCCACCTTCCATTGACAGGTACTTAGTTATTTCGAAAATTAATGTTTACGATCTTTATACTTTATCTAAAGAAATAAGTATTCAGGCCAATATTATAGTTAAACTACCTAAGATGTTTCAAATAAACTGTCCTCCCTTTTCATCACAACGTCTTGTTTACCTACATATAATAAAAAGAGCATTTGGTGCGTTTCCATTATTTTATGACTTAAAGATAATTTTACACCCATTTTTGAGTTAATGAAAGTTGGAGTTTCTACTCCTTAAACTTTATTACCCTTTTCCACCACGGTAGAAATCGATTAAGTAAAACCCTAAAACTCATACTTTTTTATTTTAAGTAAGTAAGTAGTAAAACCCTAAAAATCATACTTTTTTATTTTAAGTTAGTACTGATGTTATTTTTTTGTCTTACCTATTAACTTTGTCACCCCCTAAATTCTTTGTAAAGGGTTTTTTGAAACTAATCTTTATTATTTACTGAGGCAAATGTTGAAAAGTTCCAAGTTTCTTAATCCAATGAATAAGATTTTTCATATTTAAATGTATCCCGCCTTTTCATCTTCACAGTTTGTATCCCCATAGAGCGAAATTTTGAAAACACGTTTGGGATGTTACCGTAACTTGACTCAAAGATTATGTATACTAATTTTCTAGTTAATCAAGTCACGCAGTAAAATGGATAATCAACTACCCCTTTTCATTATTAATACTGAGTATCGAGTTAATCGGAACGGGCGTTAAAAATTTCCACACAGACTTTAACACCCCTAAACCTATAATTTGATGGATAGTTTTGAGAAACATAAATGTTGGTAAAAACTTAAAAGGTAAACTTTATTACTTACTTAGGTAAATATTCCGTTGTTATTAACCAAATGAATAAGATTTTTCATACAAAGTTTTCCCCCTTTTCACCCCCCCTAGAGGAGGAATTTTGAAAAAACGAATTTGGATGTGTTCATAACTTGACTCCAAAGATTATGTATAGCAATTTTCAAGTTAATCAAGCCACGCAGTAAAATAGAAAATTAACTACCCCTTTTCACCCCGTCAGGGGTAATTTTCGCAAAACCCTGATACACGTTATTCTTTATTTTTAGTCTTATGTATAAATATTAAGTTTCGACTTAATCGGACCACACGTTAAATTTCGTAAATACAAATGTTGACACCCCTCAAACTCAATCCCCCGTTAGAGGGTAGTTTAGAAAAGCCAAAAATGCCAAACATCATAATTTACTAAGATAAGTATTCGTGCCAAGTTTCAAGTTTATTAACCAAATGAATTAGATTTTTCATATAAACTGTATCGCCGCTTTTCACACCCACAGGGGTGGAATTTCGAAAAATCGTTTGGAATGTGTTCCTTACTTGACTTACAGATTATTTATACCAATTTTTGAGTTAATCAAGCCACGCAGTAAAATCCTCCCCTGTAAAATTAACTACCCCTTTTCGCCCCGTTAGGGCTTGATTTTCGAACAACCCTGATACACGTTTACGTTATTCTTTATTTTTTCTTTGGTCTTAAGTATGAGTTTCGAGTTAATCGGACTGCGCGTTAAAATTCTGCTATACAAATTTTGACACCCCCCAATCCCCTGTTTAGGGGTAATTTAGTAAAATAAAAAATGATAAACCTCATAATTTACTTAAATAAGTATTCATGCCAAGTTTCAAGTTTACTAACTCATGGAATAAAATTTTTCATACAAACAAAATCCCCCCTTTTCACCCCCTTAAAGGTTGAATTTCCAAAAACCTCTTCTTAGTACTCCCCTGCATTATAAAAGGAAGCCGTGTATAGATGTATTGATAGAAGTAGGCATAAAAAAAATTACCCCACCAAATTCAATAATCTATACTATATACTTATACTATATTACTATATATAATATTATAAAGAGGAAAGGTTTGTATGTAATTGGCTCAAAAAGTACTGAACCGATTTTAAAAATTCTTTCACCATTTGAATGCTACATTATCACTGATTAATATAGGCTTTTTTATTGCAAGAAAAAAATAAAATGTTTAAAAAATAAATGTCCACCCGCGCAAAGCCGGGACGGGCCGCTAGTATCTAAATAATTGGTGGAACACGGTGGACGACGAAATTGTGAACATTCTCCTTGGGCCCTACTGGTGAGACAGATTGGTGGCGCAAAGTGGAACAATTCAAGTATCATGTCAGGTCGAATGTCAAGTGATGTGCTTGCTCGAGGCCGCATCAGCACGCATCAGAGCGTGTCAGGGAGCGTCAGTGCGCGTCTCTGACAGCGATGTTTGTGTTGATCAGCTCTTTTGTATCTGGATAAACAACAACTTCACACAAAACCATACCTAGATCCTTGGAAAACTTCATTACCCTTTTAAAGAGTATCGAAGGACAAAAACAAAACCATATTCTTACGTAAAAGTTTATTTTTTTCGTAGAGATCTTTTCGTATAGGTTAATACATACATAATATACAAATATACGCATCATCATTATTAAAATAATTTCAGTCATTTTCCTAAAGTTACCATCGACTTACTACTACTCACCTCACTGCGGTACCTATTTCAGTGTGCATATAATTATGGTTATTTGTGGTGCTAGGTACTCTAGCCTAACGGACGCTATGTGCAGCTAATTGACTACCTGTCGTCCGTGAATTCAAATCACAACTTTTCTGTAATTTTTGGTTAGGCTTACGAAATGGCTAGGTGCGAGTACCTAACGCTTCAAATCGTCAAAGTGTCGAGGATTCCCTATGATACCCTGCGCAACTGTCAAGTTCCATAAATGTACATAATTCTTGTTAGCAGTTAGTGCGGAGCCTGAGTTTACAACTTATCAATACAAAACAACGAGTAACATACAGATGTGATAGGTGCTACACTCGTACCTCGGACACGGAGCACGTCGAGCGTGTTGTCCCCACGAGGCAGACTCCACGAGCTCTACACGGTAACACTATATTCCTAATAGGTATATATGTATTTGTCGCAGATGGGTTGTAGATTCCGCTGATTTTTTTTTTTGTGTACAAAACTGCTAGTTGTTTTATAAAACATCTGAACAACGCTCAGCTGATTGTCATTGCGCTATGTTTTACAAAACTGCTACCGACGTTTATGGGCCTGCCTGCCACACACTCGACGAGTGGCATGGGAAGTAGCGAGGTGGCAACATCACTCGTCATGCTGCTCGTCGTGCTCGTGCCCACCGCTCCCTATTTTGTCGGTTTTTTGCGCGCGAGTCAAAGGACCTGCAATACGAGCGCGAGTGGCTGGCCACATAATCTGACATAATCGCGCGGTCGCACTCCGCATCGAGCGCTCACGCAAGACGCACGCGTACAGTTTTGGCATTTGAATATGTGTGATGAATAGATGTGATCCACCATCTCCTTCGGCGAGGATGACGACGACGATGTAGGTATATTTCTTTTTACGACATTGATATTGCACGCCTCACAACGCGTAAGCATGTGGGGGTGCTTTACTCTCGATAGGCCGCTATGTGGTGATTTTACAATATAAAATCGCTCTTATCTCCCAAGCTAGACACTAAATCAATAAAAAGGGGTGTTTTGAAAACTAGATATATTAAATAATAAAAAAAAATGTAGTTAAAAAATGATTAGTGACTACTGCTGTCCGTTGGTCTGTGCACTTGTTTTTCTGCACGTTTTAGAAAAATATACGCAATTAATTGTAATAAATCCTTTTGAATAAATTTTCACATAAACTGAGGATGAACCCTATTTCTTATCATGATTGAGCTTGAACTGATAACCGTTTCAAAGATATTAATGAAATTCAATGGAATTTACTGGGTTTTTTAACATTCATTTTCAAAAACAATTATTTCAATAAGTTTCTCTTTTATTAAATTCATTTCAATTTGTAATACAATACGCGTGTGAGGCGTGCACTTTTGAATTTTCCAAAATTTTAATTAGCTAAGCTAAAAATGCATAGCGCGCACGCTGCCACGTCCAGCTTCATCGTCCATTGCGAAGGCGAATGACAAGTGAGGAGCGTCGCGATTAATTCCGCGAGTAGACCAGTGTGTAGGCAGGGAGGGTAACATCGCGGTAAATAGCGGCAGCGCGATGAGCAATGCGATGAGCAGCGCAAGGAGCATAGTGTGGCGGCCGCATTAGACGTAATGCAGAATGGCTTATCTGCAGTCGCAATGAGCGTCTTTTAGAAAACTCTGATAACTTTTATTAAATATTGTCCTTAAAATCACTGTCTTCATTTGAATTAAGGTAATTTTTACTCGTATTAATCGTTTTAATTAATTTCTGTTTCGGACGCCATTATTGTTGATACGACACATAGAGTTTACGAGCTACAAAAATAACTAAAATCTACAATCTGACGTTTCATTTCACGCTGTTTTACAAAACTGCTAATCGTTGGCCGTTTCTCCATAGAAACGCTCTCGCCTGTATTCTTTCTGGTTAATGACCATAAAGCATTGATTTTTTACAGAATAATATATATTAACTACTTGTGTGTCCCTATGTTTTCCTTTTTGATGATACATTATTTATATAAGCACTAGAACCCTCAAAATATGCCGATTTAAACCGCTGTCAACAGAGGCCTAGTGTACAAATATGACTTAGAAAAACATAGGGACACAGTATATACCCTTCTTATTTAGTATAAGAAATATCTTTTAAATTGGTACAATATTGGAGGAGGAAATAGCCGAGAGCCAAACCTTGAATTATGACTTAGGCTTTGTCTAAAGTCTCTCCAACCGTATTTCCTCATAATAAATGCAAAACGTATGCGTCTGCGTGTTCAAGTTCAATAATTATGGAAAACGGCTGAACGTTGTTCAGTAAGTCAGTTGTTTTACATAACGGAGCTGTTTTGTAAAACCACTAGCGGTTTTTGTAAAACAGCGGATTCGACAATAATTACATCTGCATACTTATATCGGGTAGGTGTATCAAAAGCAAACTGCACCACTGCCACTGCTACTGGTTCACGCTGTTCTACGTCACTAGCTGTTGTCGGATTGAACGCTTACAAGTTAGGTACCGTACAAACGTCCCATTCATCAGCACAAAACATACACCTAATGTTTCAAATCGTAATTTTACAACTTTTGATTGTTCACTAAGCTAAATACTGAGATCGTAAAGCCCATCACACGCGAACATTGAACAGCTCCGCCTCGTGGCAGGTCATCACCCGCCAGCATGTAGTCCTCATCCTGGTTGATTTAGATAGGCGTAGCATTGTCGTGATGTTCCATATTCTATTTTGCAATCCGTTGTCTCAGTATTGTAACAATACTCTACCCGTGTTTCAAATCCGATGATAACACCAATAGGTAGGACGCAAAGCTGACCGATGATGTACTTAAGCATATCGCCAAACTAAACGCGTCAGTCGACTCGTCGGTGTCGCCGGCAACTGACAGAGTTGAAAGTTTTGACAAAAATTAAAACGGTCTCGTGTTTAACGTTACGTGGCGTTGCGTTGTGTCGACTGGTGACGCGGACGCGTGTCTGGTAAGGCGAGGTTTCACTGCAACAGCATGGCGTTTATGTTTCGGACTCTACGTCTGTGGGTGCCGTTGACTAAAGCGATCGACATCTATCAATCGCTCCATTTAAACGCTACCATGAGGATGACGCAATAGAGTTCAGGCGCAGTGCGCGGCGGCGGCGGCGGCGTAGTGCGCGTAGTGCGCGTAGTGCGCGTACCGCGCGTACAGCCGCGCGAGGCGGCGCCGGCGCGCGCGGCGGGCTCAGGACGGCTTGCGCTCGTCGTCGCTGGGCTCGCTGGACGACGACGAGCCCGCCTCGGCCGCCCACAGGCTGGCGTAGCTGGCCTGCTCCGCCAGCAGCGCCTCCTCGGCCTCGATCACAGCGTTGAACAAGCTCTTCTTTATCTGCACACAAAACAACTCTTCTCAACAGAATACTCTTTATTATATACACGTTATGAATCTTTCCGATCCAGAGAAGACGAGGAAGTCTTAAGACGAACCGAAAATACCTGAAACAGCTTATGAAAGGAAACCTTTCTTTGTCACTCAAGCGAAAAATTATGGATGATTATGTGCATCATTCCCATTCTGACCTAAGCTATGGATCTCAGACTTGGTCTTTGACAAACACTCAAAATTCAATCTCAAGCGAACTCTTGTCAACGTGCATTGAAGCGCAATATTCTAGGCGTCAAATTGACTGACCATATTCGCATCACCACATTGGCACAATATTATACAACGTGTAACGTTAAATGCGCAAAACCTCATACACCCAATTAGAGCATTGAGTTATTTATTTATCTTCATACATTTAACCTTACAGGGTAACCCAATGCGATAAATGCGCCTATCCTAACTTAATTGAGACTACAATATATAACAAATTACAAACAATGCATTCCTTGTGAATTCACTCAGAGAACAAAAGAATAAGTCTGTCTCACTCGCTATGAGGTTAAGTTAAAAGCATAATACAATGAACAAAACTATTTTTTTTAAAGCTAGGTAACTATTTTTATTAAGACTGTGCCGACCCTACAGTGGCGCCCTCATCGTTTGTTTGGTTATTTCATACAATTTAGAATGAAAATGCAGAAAACAAGCACGTTAAGTTGTGCTTCACAAGATTATACGTTAATATTATTAGAAGCGGTAGTTTTATATTGTTTAGTTTTATCATAATCCTTAAAACGGAATATAGTGGCCACTTTTATCCGTTTTAAGGATTATAATGAAACTAAACAATATAAAACTACCTTTTATAATAATATTAACGTGTAATCTTGTGAAGCACAACTTAACGTGCTTATTTTCTGCATTTTCATTCTAAATTGTATGAAATAACCAAACAAACGATGAGGGCGCCACTGTGCGGTCGGCAGAGTCTTAACATATTTATGTTTAGCATAATAAAAGGAGACACCGCACAAAACCAACAACAACAAAGGTAACAAGGTAAGGTAGGTACGTAACACGCTGTTAGACCGGTAATCGACAGATGTCACGACGTTGGTTGTTAGAATGAGTTAGAGAGTACCTTGATCTGCGTCGGGAAGGGGAACCGCTTGGTGGACTGGCACATGCTGTTGAAGAAGATGTCGAGCGGGTCGGGGTGCGCGGGCGCGGCCGGCGCGGCGGCGGGCGCGGGCGCGGGGCCGGGCTCGGCGCAGGCGCGCTTGGCGGACTGCGCCTTGCACAGGTAGTCCAGCTTGCGGTCGATGACGGTCAGCTGCGAGCAGTTCTTGCGTTTGGGTGCCGACTCCGCGTCCGACTCCGAGTCGGTCGACGAGTGCTCGGCGTGGCCGTTCTCGGCAGCCTGCTGAGGCGCGGGGTAGCTGGGCGAGCCCGCCGGCTTCTTGCGGTTGCTCATGTACGGTTGCAGGAACTGCATCAGCCCCATGTACTTCCAGGGGTAGTTCTTCTTGGCGGGGTTGGCGGGGTCCTTGGCCAGCATCTCGCTCTGTCTCTTGAGCGCGTCGCGGTAGCTGTCGCGCAGCTTCTTCCACTTCAGCTTCACCTCTTTCACTGTAAGGGTTTTAAAAAGTTACTAGTTTATTAAATTTGACAATTATTTATGGTGCTAGGGATGATACCTGATTAATCGGAGAAACTGCCATACTAGCTAGACGTGTAGCAGCATTACACAATGTTTACTGCGCTGAATGAACACAATGTGAAAACAGACAAAACAACACAACAACATGCAGAGAGGAATGTATCCCGCATGACCGTGAGCACATGGATATCTAGTAGATTTCAATGAAAGATTATTGATACACTGTTTGCCTATTTCACTTGGTACAATGCGATGTATTCGTCTTGTATTCTTAGAGTGTATCAGGTGCAGTCACCAACAGAGACAAGTACGAGGGTCGTCAGGTATACTTGAAGTTCAGTAAGAAACCGATGAAGAAACCGATAATAAAATACCTCCCCACATTCTTCAACTGAATGAGACAAAATTCAAGTCATTGCACACTAAGTAGGCAGGCATATTATAAGTTAGAAGATTACATCGCTGATAAAAATGCCTGGCTCAATGCTGGTCCTGCTCCACAACCACAACTAATTGATTAACACTTGAAAATACTGTTGGAGCTGCTGAAGATTGTAAGACTATCTTTGCATTGTATAAATTCAATTTCCTTTGTATTGTATAACTGCATAGCACAGATGTGAGTTCTATGTACTACTGAGCTACCATTTACCGGGTAATGTTTTTCATTGACTAGAATGTGCCCTGGCGGCTGATAGTATGTCATGCTCGCTCAAGTGTCTCGCTGACGGTGGCGTGTGTGTTGGATCATTCGGTTCCCTACAAAATGGTTGACCTGGATGGTGCTGATCCATGCGTCGTGTTCGTGAACGGGCGCCGTCAGTTGGGGCTGGTCATCTTTTAGCTGCCTCGGCTTATTTTTAATTATTTTATTTTTGGATTGTTATTTTGTTACTATTTGCTGTACTCTGGACACTTTTAACGCGTACTGTTTTTTATTTATTTTTTACATCGTTCTCACATATTTATAAATTCAACATATGATGTAACTAATAATTTTGAAAAAATATTTTTTAAAAAGAGTGTCCATGGAGTTTCTTGCCCGTTCTTCTCCATAGGTACCTACTACGCTATGGAATGGGCAACTAGCTTCATTTTTTCCTGACTGACCGACTTCTTGATAATTCAAAAGTGCCAGTAAATGGTTTAATTGAAATAAATGCTTTGAGTTTGAGTTTGATGGATGTTTTCGAATGAAATTCAATGTGATTAATGAACTGTTTGTTCACTATTCATTTAAATATTATTTAAATTACCGTATCTAAAGAATAATCGGTCATAATGATCGGTTCGCTACAGCCTATCGATTCTGTAAAAATATCACTGTGATAACTTAGGTGAAGTGAGCGTGAAGTGAGCTATCAATGGAGGCCATCCCAAACATCAGGTGGAATGACAGCTTACTTCACCTTAGTTTTCACGGTGAGATTTTTACAGAATAGCACTGCTGGCTACTCTGTCGGTGCAGCTACAACTGTACAAGATCTAACAACAGGCGACGCGCGACGGTGCGCGATGTATGAGTACACCGACTAGATCACTAGGACACTAGACTGTCTGGTTTGCAACCAGAACTAAGGACTTCACAGGGGCCTTGACAAATGTTGTTGTTAATTAATTACTTAATTAACACTATGTTCTTCTTCTTCTTGATTCTTTTGAGTCTAAATTGATTCAGTGATGTGACTAAACAGGAACATTATAATTATAGGGAATAACAGCAAGTTCTAGGTAAGTACCTACTGTACCTACTTTAGAAGGACTACTAGATCTGTTAATGTCCGTAACGAAGTTGTTACGGTAGGACTACTGAGGACTACGCAGAGCACTCGACAGCCGGGAGAGCGTGGGATAGGAGCACAGTGTGCACCACCTCACTACATAACGCATACAACATTGTGGGTAGGTAGATATATTTTTTATGCCTAGTTAATTCTTACTATTGTTATGATTTTATGCTTTATATTATTAGTTTATTACTTGTGGTAAAGTTATAATAAGTTAACTGTAACGTTACGGGACGGGCGGTAAACACAGTGCCGGCGCCCGGCGTCGCCGCCGCGCCGCGCGGCCCTCGGACTCGGCATGGTCTCCATATTGTGTGCGCCTCTATTCACACAACAATAGCGTGCGGGCGCGGGGCGCGGGGCGCGGGTGCTCACCTGACGACAGGTCCGTCTCCTTCATGACCTCGGCCCAGGCGGCGTCCTTCAGCTCCTGGTCGCGGTACTCGATGGCCGTGGTGTTCCACAGGCACGGGTACTTGCGCACGGTCTCGATGAAGTGCTCCATGGCGCGGGCTCGGCGCGGTCGGTGCGGCGGCGGCGGCGGGCTCGCGCGCGACACTGAGCGGTGAGCGGAGCGCGGGCAGCGCGCGGCGGCCGCGGGGGGCAGCTCGCGGCCGCCCGGCGCCGCGCCCGGCCGCGCCGCCAGCCCGCCCGCGCGCCGCCAGCCGGCCCGCTGCGTCACGCTCCTCACACACGAGTGATCACAACGAGCCAGATGATTTATTAATGTAGTACCTATCGAAATGATCACTGTCAATGATACCTATGGTAGTTAGGTGTTTTGCAAAAGTGATGCAAATTCATCAACCGCTGACAATCGAACTTAGAACCACAGGTTTGTGAGGCCGACTACTGCTTCGCAATTTCGCAAACCTGTGGTTAGAAGCGCTAAGCTAATTGTTTTGGTCAATGTAGACTACATTGTTAAGAAAGAAGAAATAGCCGTTCGCGTTCTTTAGACAAGTGACGTCATGATTGACTACTCAGCTCCATGAAGGTATAGCGAGATGATAATCATGTACACGGTTACATCTGTAACAATCTATAACATTCTAAACTTTTGGTTCATCTTTTACAATTTGTGGTAAACTTTAGAAGAATACGAACATAAGACAATATTGCTCATCCCCCATAGCAAATAGCGTGATAATTTATAGGCTACAGACTGACTCGACTTCTAAGGAATATCTATGCCACGGAATAGATAAATCTATGCACAGAGTTTATGGTAATACAGGTACTTACTTAATATTTATTTGCGTACTTAGTGCTGGAAAAAGCATTCAGACAAACAGACATTCTAAAAACTACACACATCAAAAGTGTCTAGGGATCAACATATATTTTTGCAATAACTTTTCTCCTGATTGATATTAATTAAAATTTTCTTTAAGGATTCATCAAATAAAGTGTTTTCGTTTGTCACAGTAACGATAAACCAAGTCACCTTTGCATTAATAAAGAAATTTGCCATTTTCCTAATAAAGGGATTTTTGACATTTGAACCACTAACACAAAAGTTCGAAAAAAAGACTGAAATAACAGTTTTCTCTAAAATTTTATTGGGTAACTTAAACAATTAATAATCCGTGTTTCTACCGCGAACACTAACAACACAAGAACATCGGTTTGGCATACTCAAAATGAGTTCATCCAAATCACGCTGTGGAATGGCCGCCCATGTTCGTTGCAACAACAAAAAAAGGTCTTCTTGCGACTGGATACCCTCCATATTCGGCAGAGCTCTTCTCTGTAGCATATCCCATGCATGCTCAATCGGGTTCAAGTCTGGCGACTGAGCAGGCCAGGGCAGGACATTGATGTTAGCTGCGGCGAGAGTCTGTCTTACAACTCTTGCGGTGTGCGGTCGTGCATTATCATGCATTAACTGAAATAAGGGACCGATTTGCACTTGTAGAGGAACGATGACGTCTGATACAATCGTCTCAGCATAAATTTGAGCGTTGAGGTTGCCTGTGATCCAAATCAACTCAGTTCTTCCGCCGATCCAAATACCCGCCCATACCATGATGGTTCCACCACTATAAGGATGGACTTCCTGGCAGGATTTTAATCGCTGTTGGCGTCCAGGGGTTCTCCAGTGTCGTATACGTCTTGTATCCGGTCTCATACCAAAACGAGACTCATCAGAAAAGCACACGAAACGCCATTGTTCTTCTGCCCAATTTCTGTGTTCAAGAGCCCATTGATATCGAATCCTACGATTGTGCATTGCTATAGGTGGTACCCGTAGCGGTCTTCGGGAATGAAGGTTCACTTCATGCAAGCGGTTTCTGACTGTTTGGTCGCTAATTAAGTTCCCTGAAGAGTGATGAAGCCTCACGGCTAACATCATGGCGGTTATTGTTGGAGCTCTTATTTATTTATTTATTTATTTAATACTTCAAGCACATAAATGTACAGAGGCGGACTTAATGCCATGGCTCTTCGAGTTAAGATTTGAATGTATCGGTCTTGTCTCCGTGTGGTGCAGCGATACCGTCCTCCATGGCGCTCAGCCACGGTACCAGTGCTTCGGTAACGTGTCCAAAGTCGACTGATAACACTCTGACTTGTATTCAGAGCTAAAGCCACAGTACGTTGCCGGGAACCAGCTTCTATCATTCCCACGGCTCTGAGCATTTCTTCCCTGCTTAAATGACGTCGCCGCTCCATAATAACGTTGGTTTTAATCAGTAGTAGGGAAACAGTAGCACTAATAATGTCTTCAATGCGTTGTATGTTTTTATAGGGAAAATATTGACAGCTGATTTTCATCTTTTACTCGAATTTGATTCACAGTTCCTGATTCAAATTATGAAATGCACCAAAAAGGATCCATATAAATTTATAAAATCATAAATTTATTACAAAGCCACATCTCAATCTCAAGAAATCCGCATAAAAATGCTTGATCCCTAGACACTTTTGATGTGTGTATATTTAGACCTCGTAGCAATCATTGAGTTACATTATAAGTAATTAATAGAGTCATATTATAATGTAAGTAACTCAATGATTGCTACAATGAATGGTAGCGATTACTTTTTACAGACTTAAGAAAACCGGCCAAGTGCGAGTCGGACGCGCGCACGAATGGTTCCGTACCAATTACAATTATCTATAAAAAAGGCAAAAATATCATGTCTGTTGTATGTCCCCTTAAATATTTGTTTTATTTTAATTATTTATTTTTAAAGTGAATATTATAACTAAATATTCTGTGAATATTTCAAGCCTCTACCTGTTGCCGTTATCAATATCGAGCAAAAAAATCACGTTTGTTGTATTGGGAGCCCCCTTAAATATTTATTTTATTCTGTTATTTGTTGTTATAGCGGCAACAGATATACATCATCTGTGAAAATTTCAACTGTCTAATTATCACGGTTCATGAGATACAGGCTGGTGATAGACGGACAGACAGACAGACGGACGGGCAGCGGAGTCTAAGTAATAGGGTCCCGTTTTGCCTTTGGGTACGGAACCCTAAAAACGAGGTTATCAATTCGACACGTATGTATGTACCTTTTTTTTTTTTTTTTGTTTTCGGGGGAAACCTTCAAAAGGCGCCCGACCTCTGGGGATGGGAGGTCGGGGAGTGTGGGATTTTTACCTCACTAAAACCACCTCGGTGGTCACCATCAGCACATAGGGGTGGTCCCGGTTCCTCTTAAAAGACCAATTCCGGAACCCCCCCGTGCAACGCCTGTAAGGCACATCTCTGGGGAGACAGTAAAGGGGCCTCCCCTGAGCCTCGCTGTTTACGGCGGCACGTGACCACTGTGCCACCGTCTTCCCTAGGATCACTTGGTGGGCCGACAGAGTCCCCACTCTATGCGCCCGTGACCTCAAAGGTCCACCTACCTTGATTGGTAAGTGGATTTCGGCATATTAGGCGCCAAGGCGGTTACCTCCTCGACGCCTTCTCCGAGCAGGATCAGCCCTCTCCCGATCCCGCTCGGCGGCCTCCTTCTTGACCATCACGGTCTCACAGAAGGAGGCTACTGCCATCCAATTCTCTGTCTCCGCCAGCATAGCCTTCACTACTGCTGGTAGAGACAGGTCTCGCCCGATCTTAGCGACCAGGACCCGCCGCTACGTATGTATGTACCTACCTAATGTTATTGGAACTGTAATATATTCGCATACGACAATCTAATAAGGCTTCCAAACAAATATACAAAATTGTATAGATGTATGTATGTTTATCGACGCATTTCTCCGCAACTATTAATCGGATTGTGACCATTTTTTGTTATTGGCTTACGTTTACTTCAACTTAGGGAACAGTGCAATTTTCATCAAAATCGGCTCAGTTTAAGTTTTTAAGATAATATGCACTTATGTGTAATGTAAGTGTGACGGCCTGGCGTAATGATACGAGCTACTGGTGTGGTGTCAAAGGGAAAACATCTCAAAACCTTGGTCAAATTCTAGTGCAATATTACTTCTTTATTACAAATTTCTGCACCCGCATTAGTCGAAACTAAGGACTTCGGGATCGAAGATCCCGTGGGAATGTCGTGATAAAAAGTATCCTATGTGTTATTCCTGATTATAAACTATCTGTGTGACAAATTTCATCCAAATCTGTTTAGCCGTTTGTGCGCGATTGAGTAACAAACATCCAAATATCTTCACAAACTTTCACATATACAATGTGGAGAGGACAATACGATCATAAATGAAACTTCGTTTAATCATGATATTCACAACCTGCACACAAAAAATCAAATGAATATATCCAGTAGTTTAGCCACAGGACATTATTTTTCATGATGTATTGTAACCAGTGTTTTCATTTAAAGTCATATTGTCATCTCCACATTGTATAATATTATTAGTAATTACTTAGTACGCACGGCTACACATCAAGCTATACATAACCAATATAAGCTGACTTCTGATTGTATGAAAAACCTATACAGTGCGAGGTCAGCTAAAACTGGAAGTGTATAGCTTGAGTTGTGTAGCCTTGTGTACAACATTACTTTAGGAAGATATTTTAGGTATTAACCTAGGTACATCACGCTATGATCAGTAAGAGTGGAACTATAGTAAACCTCGCATAGCTAACGGCACGCGGCGCGGCGGCCGTGCTGATTTATTTTAAAACTATGATATCTCCTAAGATATTCATTGAAATCTAAAGATGTCAAGGGCAATTTTGTTCGAAATTAAATACTTGTGATGAATAACGTATTTATTTCGTTAAGGATTAATATCATGTTTATAAAAACACCTTCGCAAATATGCATTATTTTAGGACAAATTTGACTATCACGGTTATTTATAGTGAGGCAACTTTAAATGATAGATAGACATATGCTGTCGCGGACTTTTTTTAGAGCTTTTAAGTGGGAACAATTCCGTCATACATTATTCATGCGTAACTTTAACCGTTTACGCAACGCACGCAACGCAAGGTCTCAAAAGGAATTATTTTTCCCGTTTTTACAACATTTATCATTGCTGCGACGCTCCTATTGGTTGTAGCGTAATGTTATATAGTCTATAGCATTCCTCGATAAATGGGCTATCTTGTTGTTAATTTTTTTAAATCGGTCCAGTAGTTTCGTAGCCTATTCATTTCAAACAAACAAAAAAAAACAAATCTTTCCTCTATAAAATAATATTATATACTAGCTGACCCCGCAAACGTCGTTTTGCAAAAAAAAAAATATATATATATAGTATATACGCCGATTCTCAAGCGATTCTCAGACCTACTGAATATGCATATAAAATTTCATAAAAATCGGTCAAGCCGTTTCGGAGGAGTATGGTAACTAACACTGTGACACGAGAATTTTATATATTAGATAATAATATTATAGGTATACTTACTTATTATATTATTATTAGTGTAGAAAGTGTAGACAAATATTCCAGTTTTTGATAGCTCAATTCTTGAGACGAAATGAGATGAAAACGAAGTAGGTAATAGCGCGGGCAGGCGATGCGATGCGACGATCTGGAAAGGAAGCACCACTCTGCAAAATTAATAAAGGAGGATGGCCAAATCGTACCTGACGACGAGGCGGTAGCGTCCCAATATGCCATTTATATGAAAAAATCCGGAATTGTTTAAGGTCTTAAAAAACATTAGAAATATCTCTTTAAAACGCCAGAAAAAAAGATATTCTTTTTTTTTTTTTTTGATTATGTAATTTCTTTGGAAATTATTTAGATTGTCATCTAAATAATTTTGACAATTTTAATGTCTCTACATTAAATTATCGTTTATTGGGTTTTAAACATACAGATACAATGAGTAAGAACACTGTACGAACTTAAAAAAAATGGCTTCGCGATTGAGAGTCGCGGAGGATCGCCGTTGCACGTCCGTATCCGTTCGCGATCGCGGTTCTCTCTCCGTCTGCCGCCCGCGTCGCTCTGTCTGCCTAGCAGCGAGGTGCGCGGGCGGCGGAGGAGGGGGCACGCGCGATGGGGCACTGCGTAGCAACAACTTCGTACCTACCGCAGCTATAGCACACCCCGGACACTCCGTACAATGCGCGCAAAATAATTACCTACTACTACTACATAGCCAAATGACGTCGGTACACGTGCAAATGTGTGCGTAAACTCTAGTAGGGTTGGTTGTCGTGCGGAGCGTAAAAAAAAGACGACGACGCTACTAGAAAGGACTAGTTTGATTGTTTATCTAATTAGTCGGATTCGTAATGAAATAAAAATAATAGGTATTATAATAGTTAAGTAATAAATGTAAAACTTTTTAACAATAACTTTAATTTCGGATGTCGGTGTCTTTGGATCTGTATTTTAGTTTATTGCCACCGACTTACGAAATTAAAGTTATTTTTCACTTTGTATTTAGTGTTTTTTTGGAAGTCGGTTTTTTTTTTTTGCTAAAAAATTTTTATTTCACGCTTCTTAGTGGGTCTGTTTATAAAGTATCTAAGTTACAATAGCCTAATGTCAACTTGCTCATCGCCTTGTACAAAATATTGCTTTTCCCGATGCAGGGACGTTAATTGTTGAGAAGTTCTCTTGGTACTCCATCATCAGCTCCATTTCACCATTCGCATTGTGACGAGCATAAATTGTGCTTAGCAAACATATTAAAGTAATCGAATCGCAACCTGTGAAATACTTATTATTGAGTAGTCCCGGTGGCCATCTGTGGTCTTCATCATCAGTTCCACTTCACTAAATGTTGCTATCCCAGAGCAAATACCCATGCAAATAAGGTAGGTACTTAGCTAAATATTGCTTACACTAAAATATTTTCGTTTAAATGACCTACACCGCTCAAGCACTGCCCGTAACGATATGGTTACGCGCAGCCTCATGCTGTCAAGCACCGCCGTGACCGATCGGTTACGCGGCTTCACAAAAAAGGGTCCATCCGAGTTTCTATAAATAATCGGTTATTATATCGCATGGTATTAAAATGCGATATCTTACAAACATTTATGTAAATACAAATTCGGAAAAGCATCACAATATCGAACCATCGTGATTAAAACTCAGATAGAACTTTTAAATCGCAAAATTGTGTGCTCGTGTCAGCAGTACAGTGCTGCGGTTCTTTGTGAGCGCCCCGAGCTAAAGAACCGCCGATAATGCCGCGGGTGTGCGGGGTGAGGTGCGGTATCTGATGTCAGCGCGGGGTAGGGAGTGGCCATTCTGTACGAAGTACTATTAGGTATTCTGTGGCTATAGTAAAACCCGCGCTATATCCTCCCCCTCTAGCCTAACTATGTGTCTCGAACCAGTACGAACTGTGATCCAGTGCCTACGTGACCGAACGTATATCTATACCTACTCACCTTGTTAGGAATAAGCACGGACATTCGACCTCACCGTTGTCATCACTAAGCGTGAAGATGCCGACAACGAGGAGAGGAGAAGCGCTCCGTCAACAACGAGGAGAGGACGAGGACAACGTCACGCTCACTGAAGAGGAGGAGAGCGTCGTGGAGCGCGGCCACGCGGACGAAACTGCGAGCGCCGTCTCAAGGTCGACACAGCAACCAGCTCCCCAGTTCCCTTCAGATTTTCTATCCACGCTGATCGAATCAATCACGCGTGCGCAAGTGGAAGCCAATAGAAGCCTCATTAACTCGCTGATGACTTCAAACGGCGATCCTCCGCGACTCTCAATCGCGAAGCCATTTTTTTTAAGTTCGTACAGTGTTCTTACTCATTGTATCTGTATGTTTAAAACCCAATAAACGATAATTTAATGAAGAGACATTAAACGATTCATTTTGCAGAAATGATTTAGTACTCAATGATTATAAAATTGCTCACGTTTTTCTGAATAGTTACTAAATGTAAATCAATTCCCTAGATACTTAGGTATCAAATCAACTACTGCTGTTTTTATTATGTAGGTAGGTATTGAATCATCTCATAAAAAATAATTATTTAGGTTCATAGTAAGTATTAGCGTTTTGTTCAATTACTTACAACGGAACGTCATAATATGTCATCGACGCGCGCCCGCCATATTGATTAACACATAAAATGATCATTCGCATCAAATTGTTGTTTGTGATTCTGATTACGTATCATAATTTACAACAACAACGCACTGTGCTATTTTACCCAGTAGCAATGCAGACTGAAAAACAGTATCTAGCGACTAACCCTCTGTTCAGTCAGAATGGAAATCCGTCATGGTGGCCTAGTCAGTAAAAGCCCCCTAATTTTTTCCGTGTGTCAGTGCGCTTTTACTAATCTGTCGTATTATTGGATATATATCTGAGGGAAATCCAAATAAATAAATAAGATCGCTAAATGATACCCTCTTTGCTGATCGCTAACTATCCTTTTGGGCTTCGCCGCAGTCGGGTAAAAACTGTATGTCGGCTAACGACTTATTGATTGTAACCTCAAAAGTTTTTTTTTCATTACTATAATATTTTGGCTATTATGATATTATTTTCGAACGAGATTGTGTTTACTACTTAAAAACAATCCAGTTTCACTATAATTTGTTTCTGTACACTGAAAATAAAAGTCAGGTCCAGCTTCTATAGAAAATTGACCGATGTTCTTTCTTTGATAGATTTTTAACTTTACTACAAAGTAATAAGGTTCATAATCGGGGTAGCTTGATGTGCTGGCCTCTGTACATTGCGAATATTGTGATATATTATACCTAGTACCTACCTACTTTACTTTTAAAATAAAGCACGCATTGAAAAAGTGACACCTATCGAAAATACACAGTACTACTGACTGCGACCATCATTGGCCTCTATTAAACAAATACATATCAGTGGCGACCATACATTGGACAACCTAAGGATCTTATACCAGCCTCTTTCGATGCTTGTTTCGTTAGATTGTATTGAAAAACAAAACAAGAAGTATGGATGGTAAAGGTAAGGATACGCATGTAACGTTGACCTACTAAGCAATGGTCGTGATATTCTTAACTTTTCCATCATTTGTCCTTCTTTCCAAGTAAACATGCATGTTCATCTAAGAAAGGTCACATTACAGTTACGGCTTTTTCTTTCAAGACCGATTTTTCGGTGCATATGATAAAAGCATTCCAGTTGACCTATAAAGTAAATTCTAATTCCATGGATTGTTGTATCGGCACCAAGAAGCTTGTAGATAAAATCATAGTTAATTATATTTCTTGATCGGCATCGGCACCAACCAGTGCTTCCAGATCCCAAAAGTAAAATTACAGTCGTGCCAGCTAAAAAATACAGGAGCTTCTAAAAACAATACAGTAGATTTCAAAATCGATTACAGTAAAATTATATAAACGAAAGACATTATTGTTTACACTTATCACGTAAGAAATTATATACGAAAGACGAGGCGGTATAGGCACCGTGCGTAGCGATGACTCTGCCATCTCGTGACTCGTATCCGAAACTTTTACCTCAAATGTTAAAAATTCTACTGTCAACCACGGAAAAATTCTGATTTTCGTGTTTTTGCTCATTTATGCTAGCAAAATGTATTGTTGTATTTCTGGATGCTGTCAAAACAACTCAAAGAAAAAAAAAATAAGGGTGTAAAATTTTACTATTTCCCTAGTACTCACATGCCATGGCTCAGGGATAAAATAATTAAATGGATAAATGCAGTTATAAAACACACGTAAGTATGCATTCAAGTATTTACAAAGTACTATTTGATTTTATTTATACAATGTGATAATGAAATAACCCAAAACCTGAAACTAGTTTGTTTAGAATCGGCAGCAAAATCGAATACAATAATTTTTAATATGGGTTATTTTTTTCCAAGAAATAATTATTTGTCATGCCGTGTCTAATATTTTTTAACGACGCTGTACGCTACTGTCCAACGCAATGAAAACAAACAGCGCGGGCGATGGGGAGGGGGTGTTAGAGCTCGCGCCAAGGCCGGGAAGCGCGCCGGTGGCGATAGAGCTACCAATCTGTAAGAAGTAGCGCGACAACAACATTTACAAATATCTTTTACTATAATTTTTGAAAATAAATAATTATATGTCATATCAATTTATTAATATAAAAATCGGTTGGGGTGTCCGAGGTTTTGGGTTATTTAACACTTTGTATAAAAACCACCTTGCTCCTTGCACCTTGCTCTGCAGAATTTACGTAATGGACTAAGGCACAGACGTGCTTACATTGTCCTGATAGACCTGCCTTGCATTTACAAATTGCAGCTTTGATGTTTCTATTGCAATCAAGCTGAAAAGACAGATAAAAATTAAAAATAGAAATAATGGTTTTCTAAAGATATTGAAACAACAATTAATTTAAAAAGGTACCTACTTACTGTTATCTTAACATCATAAACATTTGAAATTTTTGTCTAAGCAACAATTTTGCCAGTTAATATTGTTTCTTGTTCTTGTCTAACTGTTTCTGTGACATCGAAAACATGTCCTGACTCGATTAGCTTTTGGCCTTTTGATATATTTTGACCACGCTGCCGATCATTGCTTATTGGTAAAAAACCATATTTTACAATTTTAATCATTGTAAAATCACGTTTACAGACTTGACAGTGGCAACTTAGGGATCTGGAAAGTTTCTTTTTTTACTCGCACGGTGTCTCTACTGTCGGGATTATAACGCCATCTATAGTTTCCGCACGGTGCGTATGGTCGAAAGACTTTAGCCTGCCCATTGGGCGATTTAAAAAAAAAAATCAACTTGACACAAGACTGTACTGACAGCAGTGACAGCGAATCACACAGCGAACAAAATTTGACATATTATTGTCTCTATCGAGCGAATTGTCAATAAATTGAATCGAATTAAATAATTTACCTAATTGGGAAATAATAAAGAAACGTCGAATCTTTTGTTTTCTAATTTCTTGACATCGTTTAGTAGGAGTAGGTAGGTGATAGTGTTATGTACTTGTCATTGAACGTTAGTGCAACATAAGCCTTTGTTTATGGTGGAGAACTGGAGACTCGAGCGGTGAGCAGTGGGCAGTGAGCGGGCAGGCGAGCGCCAAAACACTGCCGCCGGCGCCATGGAGGGCCAGGCCGACTCCGAGCACGACAGAGCCCTGTGAGTACAACCCGCTACATCATACGATTACCATAGTTTTCGTAGAGGCGATCGTGCTGCATTCCGGATCATAACAATCGAATGTCCTCTTTGTAGAGTTCATTGAAATGCTCATTTAATCATATTTCCAACAACACACGTATTTATTTTCCCTGTAGCCCAGGCATTTCTCCGTAACAGCAATCTTTTAAGACCTCAGAATGCAATATAATGTTTGCAGATTGGGGGTGGACAACAGTGCTGCCGAGGGTGATGGAGACAGGGGACGGTACAGGTTCGTTTCTGTTATGCATTATGTTCAGCAGTGACATTGTGATATTCCATCCATATTATAATATTATGCGAAAGTAACTGCCTGACAGGCTGTCTGTTACCTTTTCATGCCTCACAGCTCAACGTGTTTGGATACAATATAGCATGTGGATAGTCCCTGACCTGTAGGCCAATTCTACTAATTTAAAACGTTCAAAATCTAGTCGCAGTCTCATCTCGGCGACAAACAAATGTCAAAAACTTGTCAAAATGTAGGGAAATTTGAAGTATTTTTGACAGATTGAGACTGCGATCAGACTGTGAATGTTCTTAAAAATTACTAGAATTGCCCCTCTGGATTAGGATATATTGATAGTAATTAATAATAATAATACTAGCCTAATTTCTCTGTGTAAGAAGAGGCCTTTGCCCTGCAGTGGATACTTTTATCTTGGTAGTATGTCTACGTAGGCAATGCTGCGGCCAAGAGCTGCTAGCTAATATAATGTTGTGAATATATTGAATGAATGACTGGATTAAAATCAATTTTAGTTTCCAGAATAGGCTTATGTTACTTACTTTCATCATTAGCAAGCCAACCTTGAGTGTGACTTCAATATATGTACTGGCTTAATCTGCAAAAGGAAAAGGAATTAAAAGAAGCTTTTCACATTAAAAAAACATTTTTACAAAAAAAGAACAGTACAAAGTGAAAAAAATAACTTCAATTTTGGAAGTTGGCGTCATTGGTTCCTCGTTTTCGTTTATTGACACCATCTTCCGAAATTAAAGTTATTTTTTTAACTTTGTAGTGTTTTTTTTGGGAGTTGGTTTTTTTTTTTGTAAATAAGTTTTTATTTTTTTCTTTTTAGCTGTACCTTTTCCACACAAATTTATAATTATAACACTACTTGCTATGTAATTATCAGTGAAAAAATTCCTATTATTGAAGCTAACTCAAAAACTACCCAAGCAAAGTTAATACAATTTATATGACCCTATTATATACTCTTGAGGCATACCCTATCCATTCAAAAATAAATTCAAAACTAAAACCCAACTACTGAATTGATTGTAGGGGTAGTTAATTTTCCATTTTACTGCGTAGCTTGATTAACTCGTAAATTGGTATAAACAATCTTTGAGCCAAGTTATGAACACATCCCAAAAGTTTTTTTCTAAATTCCTCCTCTGTGGGGGTGAAAAGTAGGAAAACACTTATATGAAAAATTTTATTCATTTGGTTAATAAACTTGAAACTTGGAAGGAATACTTGCCTGAGTAAGTAATAAAGTTTATAATTTATGTTTTTCAAAATTATCCCTCAAATTATAGATTTAGGGGTGTTAGAGTCTGTGCTTGTGTGGAAAATTTTAACGCCCAGTCCGATTAACTCGATACTCAGTATGAATACTTTTGACAGAAAAGAAGCAATAATAAGTAATGGGTCTTTCGAAAATAGACCCTCCGACAGGGAAAAAAGTGGTAATACGATTTTTAAGGGCGGTATTATAGTGCGTTTCTTGATTAACTCCAAAAAAAGGGTATAAATAAACTTATGCTTAAAACTTGGCACAAATACTTATCTAAGTAAATTATGGTTTGTCATTTAATGTTTTTCTAAACTACTTTAAAGAGAGATTGAGGATGTCAGTTTGTATGGAAGAATTTTAACGTGCGGTCCAATATTCCAATAATATTAACTCGAAACTTAGTATGTATACTTAAAACCAAAATAAATAATAAAGTGTAACAGGGTTTTTCGAAAATCTAAACCTAACGGGGTGAATAGGGCTAGGCAACAGAGGAGTATTTTATTGCGTGGCTTGATTAACTGGAAAATTGGTATAAATAATCTTTGAGTCAAGTTATGGAAGCGTCCCAAACGTGTTTTCAAAATTTCGCCCCTATGGGGATAAAATCTGTGAAGGTGAAAAGGCGGGATACAGTTAATATAAAAATCTTATTCCTTTGCTTAAGAAACTTGAAACTTTTCAACATTTGCGTCAGTAAATAATAAAGATTGTCACTTTTACTTTTCAAAAAAACCCCTCACAGAGAATTTAGGGTTGGCAAAGTTAATAGGTAAGAAAAAAATTAACCCGCTGTCGGATTAACTCGAAACTCGGTACTAATATTTACTTAAACAAAAAAAAGTACCTATGTGTTTTAGGGTTTTTCAAAAATCTACTCCTACCAAACAATAATTATTAGTAAACAGTCATTTTATTACCGACTTCACAAAAAGGAGGAGGTACTATGTTCGGATGTTTGTATGTTTTTTTTTTTTTTTTTTTTGTATGTTTGTTCATCGAATACTCCGCCAATTGTCGACGGATTTTCAAAATTCTTTTTTTGTTCGAAAGTAGATAGTTCTGAGGTGGTCCCATTGTCACCAAGTTAGGATCTGATGATGGGATCTTAGAGAAATCGAGGGCAACCCTCAAATTTTATAGGCTCACTTATTGTTTTTCGCATATTTTATGAAGTATCTTGTGTATTTGCGTATGGTTGTCACCATCTCAGGTAGCTGAGCTGATGATGGAAGGTACAACTCCTTAACAGTAAGAAGTTACTCGAACAGACAAGGACAGTTTTAGTAAATTGTTTTGATGTTTGATAGGGCATTTGCCACATTTGGTCTCATGATCATCAAGTCATGACCTGATGCTGCAGTCAGGATAGTCTGCAGAGTACCTAACTCCTCGACAACTAACAGCAGATATATCGTGTTTAGACTCATTGAAAAGGGCTCAATGTGTGGATAAACGTACTGTTAATGAGAAACACCGAAGTACCTACACAGAGACTTGATGCTGATGCCAGGAGCATCAGAAAAAGTACAAACCTTGAAATTACAGCACCGTAGTCGTGTTTGGGCTCATTTTAAACAGGATTAAATTTTAAGTTCAATGCAATGTTGACATAAGTCTGGCCTGATGCTGCCAGGATTATCAGCGGGATCCTGGAGAAATCGAAGGAACTCTTCAAATACTATAGGCGCACCTATAGCGATTCGGGTATTATTTATACTAACTCGTGCATTTGCTTTCGGAAAGCAAAATTTAGTGAAGTAAAACTGATGATGAAGACCACAGATGGCCACCGGGACTACTCAATAATAAGTATTTCACAGGTTGCGATTCGATTACTTTAATATGGTTGCTAAGCAATTTATGCTCGTCACAATGCGAATGGTGAAATGGAGCTGATGGTGGAGTACCAGGAGAACTCCTCAACAATTAACGTCCCTGTATCGGGAAAAGTAATATTTTGTAAAAGGCGATGAGCTTGATGCATTATAAACAGTCCCACTAAAAAGCGAGAAATAAAAACTTTTTAACAAAAAAAAAAACCGACTTCCATAAAAAACACTACAAAGTGAAAAATAACTTTGATTTCGGAAGTCGGTGGCAATAAACTAAAATACAGATCCAAAGAAACCGACTTCCGAAATCAAAGTTATTTTTCACTTTGTAGTGTTTTTTATGGAAGTCGGTTTTTTTTTTGTTAAAAAGTTTTTATTAAGGGGAGATGGAGAGGCTGTTAAATTTATTTGAGGAAAGTACGAAACCCACACGAACGAGGTCGCGGGCAAAAGCTAGTCAAAGATAATTGTTAGCAAAAATGTACAAATTTTCGTCATTTTGAAATTTTCGTAGCCGCCATCTTGAATTTTTATTTGAACCTCGTTCCTGCCGGGGGTCCTCCTACCCTACTCGTTTCGTTTGGTGGTGAGATTTTCCGCAGAAGAGTGATCTTCTTTCGTATAGTTAGAGATTTTTTAAAATGATTATAAAACTAAAATGGTTGTCATAAAATTGTTGGAGAGAAAGTAGTTTCGTAGATACGTAGATGCTGTTATCTTTCTGGACTGTGGACCTGGCTCTTAGATTATTTGGTTAAAGATTTATCTCTAGAGGTCTCACTCATATCACTCAAATTTTTCCTCAGTTCTCTTTAACCAAATTTAAATTAGAAGAAAAACTGAAGGATTCTTTAAGGCATCTTTATAACCGACTTCAAATAGGAAGAAGTCCTCAATTAGTCTGTTTTAGGGTTCCGTAGCACATTATAATGGCCCAAGAAAAGGAACTTTTATAATTTCGTCCTGTCCGTCCGTATGTGACACTATGTTTTGTTTGAAAGGGTTTTCGACCGCGATGGTCCCGTTTAACAGAGTGAAGATCTGACAAATAGAACTCCTCAATAACGAACAGTTTACGTATTGTACAGGGATCAAAAAAAGTGACGAATTTGTGTGAAATAAAATAAAATACAACCGCCTTTAAAAACAAAACACTTCAAAGTGAACAGTTTACGTATTGTACAGGGATCAAAGAAAGTGACGAATTTGTGTGAAATAAAATAAAATACAACCGCCTTTAAAAACAAAACACTTCAGAGTGAACAGTTTACGTATTGTACAGGGATCAAAGAAAGTGACGAATTTGTGTGAAATAAAATAAAATACAACCGCCTTTAAAAACAAAACACTTCAAAGTGAACAGTTTACGTATTGTACAGCGATAAAAAAAATGACGAATTTGTGTGAAATAAAATAAAATACAACCGCCTTTAAAAACAAAACACCTCAAAGTGCAGTAGACCTTTAGTGTCAGAAATCTGTAATTTCTTGCCAACGGCTTTCCAAACTAAGGTTATTTTGCACTTTGTAGGGTTTTTTATTGAAGTCGGTTATATTTTTTTGTAATCAGATTTTATTTTTAACGATGGACATCTT
Organism: Globia sparganii; assembly: GCA_949316385.1. NCBI lineage: Eukaryota > Metazoa > Arthropoda > Insecta > Lepidoptera > Noctuidae > Globia > Globia sparganii. The sequence continues at coordinate 22,322,128 of OX438669.1, forward strand.
TATTTAATCTAAAGCGGGGCGTACGGGCTTTACATTTTTTTTCTGCTTTTCAGCAATAAAAGGTCTGAAATCAAAATTACGTCTAAAGTTTTCGTCATGGGTGTCATCTTCATAGTCTTCGAGGGCGGCCGGTGCCAAATATACCTAACCAAAGTAAATGGGTTGCTTTTATGTAAGTAGGAGCTCTTTCGAGGGGCAAGCAACCTTTCTTACATAGTTTACAGAGAAGCATTTTTTTAGTTACTTAAAGTTTAAAATCATGATACTTTCAAGTTTTTTTTTTTTTTTTGCTTTTTTTCGATATTTTGTGGATTGATAGTTGATTTAGTGAGCAGACACGGCAGGTGCACAACCAAGTAACGTCATAAAACCGTATTGTAGATTATGTCTCCGAGACAATGACTAAAGTCTTGGCCACTGTCTTGGTTAAAACCATATCGAGCCTCAAGATATCTTCTAGACAACATCAAACTGGTTGCTAATTTAATTTATACATACACATTTTTTTATTTATTTATTTTTTTTAATACATTGTTTTTTACATTCTGTGACAAATGTAACTCACACACTTTTTAAAATACTAGTAAAATTTTACAATCTTTGTAAATATGTGAGCACCATGTATCTATCACATAATTGATTTACCAGTCTGTTGTATTTTTAATTATTTTACCATTTTTGGTAGATTAAATTTTATTTTAGGTGCATCGTCTTCACATATAATTATATAATAAATGTATACAAAAACTTGTAAAACATTTTAAAAGAGTAACGGTGGAGTTTCTTGCCCATTCTTCTCCACACGAAAACTACATTTTGGAATGGGCGACTAGAATCAATTCTATTTTTTAATTTTTAATTTTGACGTTCAAAAGTGCCTTTTAAGTGCCTATTTGAAATAAATGATTTGACTTTGACTTTTGACTTTGACTTAAGGCTATCCACCAAGAGAGAGTTAAGCAAATGTGGGCACAAGTTTACAGAATAAGTTAAGAAAGACTTCAAACTATTTTTCAGATAAACTTCAGTATGATTTAAGATTAACACACCATTGACGTATTCTTCCTTTTATCTTCTCGATATCTCGACGCTAAACCTAGTAAAGGCATAATATTGATATGTAAGATATCTACAATACCAAGTTAAGAATTAAGTAAGTACTAAATTTACCGCAGCGAAGAAACCAAGATTAAAAACTAACTTCAAACTTCACCAATCTCAGATATATTTTAGGTAAAATAGTGGTTTGATTTTACAAGTTAGTATTCAAAAACATGCAAAATAAAATGGACATACGGCTGTTTGGTCAGACAATCAGCCTCGAGCAGGCGCTTTCATTTTTATTTATTCTCAAAAATCAAAGTGACACTTCGCCATTGTCATTATGAACCATGAAGACGCAGTGTCTGAAGTTAAAAGGGCTGTGGTAGACAACCCTAGGTAAGGGAAGCGTTACCAGGCTAGATCGGACGATTCTTCCTTTTCAATGAAGGAGTGGTAATTACACCTTTCCTAAGCGACACATTATTGTTGTCCGATATCCACGCGTACAGGTCGCGGGCACAGCTAGTAGCGAAATAAATGGTTACGAAAAAACCGCCAATTTATTTTGGTATCGCCTTAAAGTGCACTCCGCGCACTGCACGTCTACGTAATCTTGAACAAAGCGCGGGCCCCGACTAAAGATTAAACTAGTCGCTCTAGCGATGCGATTACACTCGGCTAAATCGTAAACCGTTTAGGAATTAGTGCGGTCGGGACCTTCGGGGATAATCGCACTAAATCGGAATCTAACTGTTCTAACTTCAATTACATCTTTCGATTTCCTACAAATTGAATAGTGTAATACGCGCATAAGCATGGGTGTGGGCGTGTGACCCCGCAGCTTGATGGTGCGCTGCGCGTCGCAGTCGTCGCTGGACGAGTCGTCGCAGCGGCCGGCGGGCGGCGGCGCGGGCGCCGAGGCGCACGGCGCGCAGGCGGCGCGCCTGCTGGCGGCGCTGGCGCGGCTGCGGCGCGACGCCGTGCTGTGCGACGTGCGCCTGCACGCGCGCGCCGCGCCCGACCTGGCGCCGTCGGCCGCGCTGCCCGCGCACCGCGCCGTGCTGGCGGCCGCGTCGCCCTACTTCCACGCCATGTTCACGCAGTTCGACGAGAGCACGCAGCCCTCCATCACCATACAGGTAGCTCCCGATCACTGCGTACAGGCCGATTAAATAAAAAAAATATTTTATTTTCTAAGTGAGAGGACCGTGGCTAAATAATAACAGCCGCATTGGTCAATCGATAAAGATAAAAGATAACTTATTTGTCAAACATGCGTTTACATAAACTGACTAAGTAATCAGACATGCAAGGTACCTGTTGAGTGAGTAGATGTTGTGTGCGTCCATGTTTTGCCAATAACAGCAACACTGCTATATTAAAATGCTTCACCATTAGAGTCAGCGCAGACCGAACTTCAAAATGCTCGCGCATGGTCGACCAAAATTTTTACTGCATGTAGAATGCATACTCGAACACGCAGTCGGCTTGCTCGAGCATGGTCGAGCATCTTTGGGCGTGTATTCAATTTTGCGAAGTATGATAATAATCATAAGATATTTTTTTCAATAATCTCAGTAAATGCTCTGCTCTGCTCTTGGTGTGCGCTGACCCTTTAGCTGTAAGAAAATGATTACTTAACATTGAATATGAAGAATCGGAACAAGTCATCTAAAGGAAACCATCAGCGACCTAAACATAATGGGCACAAACACGGACACACACACCCGCACACGTACCAAACCACTAAATGACCTCTCCACCTACTCTAGACAATCACATTTTTAAACCCAAGATACAGGCTACTAGTCTGGGGTTCACTGACAATGTGAATTGTGTAAAATAACTGTACATATGACTGAGATATTTTTACTGTTAACTATAAGTTATGGCTAGGCAATGAATATCGCGCATGCGTCGCACCGTCACCGCGGGCCCGCCGCGCCGGAACCGCATGGACATCGCATTGATGCCGAGTTTTAAATAGTAAAGCAACGATTACAGTTAAGGCACGTGCAGGCATACTAAGAATGTTAATGTGTAAATACCTGGAAAATATAGTAGATTGTTGCATTGAGCGCAAAGTGAGTTATTAATGCACGAGAGTTATGTTGGTAAATACTAAATTAACACGAGTGCATTAGTTACTCACTTGAGCAAGGTGCGTAATCTACTTTTCTTTTAACTACCAATCTACCTACCGTGATAAAATATACCTACTCAAAATAAAAACTCAAGCCAATCAAAACAAAGTATCCCGCGACTTTTGCGGCAAAAGGTTATTAACAATTTCATTTACAGCTATTTTTATACTATCTGGAGTTGGCTCCATTTCGCTATCGCTATCTGTTTCCATTTTTAAAACTTTTCTGGCTAAATATGAAGTATCAAAGTTTTAAAATGATACAAAATGCGCGCTATTTGTTTTTTTTTTCACCAAATCGGTTTTATTCAGCCGATTTTTATTTTCAGCCAGTATGTTTTAGATCTAATGCATGTATTTTATATTAAACTTAATGAGAAACATAAAACCTCTGTGGTAAATTTATATATATATATATATTTTTTTTGTAATTTTTAATTAAAAAAATAAAAAACAGTGCATTCATGAAAAACTGTGCAACATTGAGATTTCATATAACTTTACTGCACTGTTTTGGTTCTAAGCAAAAAATACGTCCTTTGTGATCGGTTTTGTAGTGATTAATGATAACATTACTACATAGTTGAAAGAAAAATATATATATATTTTTTTAATTTTTATAGGAGGCTATCTATGTATGTGACAAGTAAGTTGCGTGTCGGTTTCAGAACGTGGAGCCGGCCGCGCTGGAGGCCATCATCGAGTACGTGTACACGCCCGACTCGCTCGTCATCACCGAGGACAACGTGCAGGTAGCCCAGCTTGCCGCCACGCGCGTGGCACGTCTGCCGGCCGAGGCGACCGGGAGCGACTGATCCTCGCGACGCACCGTCGCGTTGTGTGCAGAGCTTGCTGTCGGCGGCGTCGCTGCTGGCCGTGGGCGGCGTGCGCGCCGCGTGCTGCGTGTTCCTGGCCGGCGCGCTGGCGCCCGAGAACGCGCTGGGCATCCGCGCCTTCGCCGAGCTGCACGCCTGCGCCGACCTCAGCTCCGCCGCCGCGCGCTACATCGAGAACCACTTCGTCGAGGTGAGCGCGCGAGCTGTCCGTAGCTACTCGGTACGTACCGTGCCCGTAACGTGCAAGACGCACTCGGCCGCCGCAGGTGCTGGACACGGAGGAGTTCCTGGCGCTGGAGGCCGACACGCTGGCGCAGCTGCTGGACAACGACCGCATCAGCGTGCCCAGCGAGGAGACGGTGCTGGACGCCGTGGTGCGCTGGATGCAGCAGGCGCCGGGCGCGCGCGCGCCGGCGCTGGGCGCGCTGCTGGAGCACGTGCGCCTGCCGCTGCTGGCGCGCGACGCGCTGGTGGCGCGCGCCAACGCCGAGCCGCTGTGCAGCGCGGGGCTGCGCGTCAAGGACCTGGTCATCGAGGCGCTGTCGTACCACCTCATGCGGCCCGAGAGGCGCGCGGCGTGCGCGGCCGCGTGCGCCCGCGCGCGCCCGCGCCAGCCGCCGCGCGCGCCGCGCGAGCTGCTGGCGGTGGGCGGCCAGGCGCCCAAGGCGGTGCGCGCCGTGGAGGCGCTGCGCCTGGACGGGGCCTGCTGGCGCCCCGCCGCCGCGCTGCCGTCGCGCCGCTGCCGCGCGGGGCTGGGCGTGGTGGGCGGCAAGGTGTACGCCGTCGGCGGCTTCAACGGTGAGCCGCATGTACATGCACAGACACAGATCTGCATTTTAATCGATACAATCAATATTAAAGATAAAAAGTAAAATAAAAAAGTCAAAACGTTCATTTCAATTATTATAATTTTTTAAAGCACTTTTAAACGTCAAAAATTACAATAAAAAATTGAATTGATTCTAGTTGTCCCTTCCGAAAGGTGATTTTCGTATGAAAAAGTATAGACAACAAATTCCACCATTACTCTTTTAAAATATTTTGCAATAATTTGCCTACATTAATCACTTAATTATGTGAAAACGATGCGCCTTAAATAAAATTACTATACCACAATATGTAAAGAAGTATAAAATCCTGATTGACAGTTGATTTTTTATTTTATACGAAATTTAAAAAAAAATCTTTATTAGAATGGTCAAATTAACTAAAAAGTGATTCGATCCAAAAACGTTAAAATAATAATCCTCTATTGCGGCGATACTGTAAAACGTACTTGATCCGTAGTCACTCTTCACCTTGTCAGACAGAGAAAGATCATGTTTAGTGCTACGCGTCTCATTCGTCGTATACTTGCGGTGCGCTCGGTGGTGCACTCGCTTGTATATGTTGAGTACAAGTTATGAAGGGCGACCGTTTTGGGAGACTGCCTTATTCAATTTTACGTTCAAAGAGTACTGATTCTCTGTAACAAATGACTTGAATGCAGGGACCCTGCGCGTGCGCAGCGTGGACGTGTACGACGTGGCCACGGACACGTGGAGCGCGGGCCCGCCGCTGTGTGCGCGCCGCTCCACGCTGGGCGTGGCCGTCATCGGGCACGTCGTGTACGCCGTGGGCGGGTGAGCACGTGGCCGGGCCCTCTGACGGCCGGCCTGGGGGCTTACTCTTGAAACTAATATTAATTCCAATGTAATGCCAATACGATTCCAATGTTAATTTTACAGTCACGTGATTCGGTACTCTTGAAAACAATATTGTCAACTTTGAAATGAAATTGACATTGCTCCGCTATTATTTTGATACACGTGAGTTATGTTACGGACCGCAATAGTGTTGTTCAACTCATTACGATAAACCTACGATAGGGCTTTAAAATTCTTTATCCTTTAAATAACAAGGCTAATAAATAAATATGATATAAATAGTTGTATAGTTGATTATTTGAAACGTATAAAATTTATTTGGGCGGAAGAAACTATTGAAATCATAAAATTAATTATGACTTTGGCTACATGCGGTAGGATCGTTTCCTACACTACAAAAAAAAAGACTGCGTATTATATTCACAAAACATTTCTCCAATGAATTTGAACTATGAGTTTGTCTAACAATATTGTTCGCGTTTGGTTCTTTTTTAGTAAGAAATAATTACTGTCCATTAAGGTACATAACTAATATTAAACAAGTCGCAAGTACTATACAAATTAATGTTTTTGTAACCAACGCCGAACGTGCATGTGAATAGTGAACATTACTGAGTTAAATGTCAGTGAAGTGAATAAATAAGTTAGAAGAAGCGTAAAACTGATAGAATAGGATAACTAAGACCCTATCCGCGCTCCGGGCGGCGGGCGCATAGCGTGGGAGTTGTTATACGGACTATTACTGTTTTACTGAGTAAGATTTTGATTTTCTAATTACATTTTAAGTGTTCTATGTTCTATGTTCTATGTTATGGGTTTGGTTTCCGCACTTAGTCCTTCAGTTGGACCATTGTGCGTGGGCCATGGCGGCCGTCGGTGGTTATTCCAACCAGCCCACCTCCCTCCAGAAGCTGATTAGGTCTCCTGGTTTGTTTAGAACATCTGTGTACGATCTGGGTGTCCCGAGGGTTTCTGATCTAATCTGGGTGACACCTGTGCACTCAAAGAGCACATGCGCAACAGTTTCATCAGCCTCCATGCATGCTCTGCACAGGGGACTGTCCGTTATTCCTATGGTGTGGAAGTGTTTATTTAGCGAGCAGTGTCCCGTGATGGTCCCCGTCACCAGGCGCAAGCCTTTCCTGTCCAGTCGCAATAAGCGCCTGGTTAGCCTGCCATCTAATGATGGCATAGCTTCCTTGGACTGCCTGCAGCCTGGTGACGACGTCCACCAACTTTCTGCTTGTGTATGGGTGTGCTCCTGTAGCCACCTGCGTAGTTGGTTGAAGGGGATGGGCACGATAGGTTCCGGTCCACAAACTGACGTACTGGAACCTCTTCTGGCCAGTTCGTCAGCTGCGTCGTTACCTAGCGATCCGCTGTGTCCTTTTATCCATTGTAGCGTCACTACATTGCGGTTCAGAACAGTTACCTGTTCAAGCGCATTGTGACATTCTAGTATTAGATTCGATGTGATGCATTCCTTCCCTAGGGATTGAAGGACTGAGGCGCTGTCAGAGAGTATGCGAATACGAGCATCCGTAACTCTCCTGGCTACTATGGAATGAGCCGCTTGTATTATGCCCACACACTCCGCTTGGTAGACAGTGTTGAGCATACCCAGCGGTCTGGATATTTTTATATTGAGGTCGTGTGAGAAGACTCCGACTCCAGTTCCGCAGTCGGTCTTTGAACCATCAGTGTAAATTCTCAGTTCCTTCGGGCCTGAGTAGTCGCACTGCTCCTCTTTAAGCACTATATTGTAATGCTTTTGAGAGCAGTATTGTTTCGGGGCCTTGTCGCAGGGTGATGCCATCATTGGCTGCCATTTGATCGCATCTTCTTTTAGACGTGTGTGTTTGACCCTAGAATCTCTGCTTAGGGTACCTGATATATGGAGCCTAAAGGCAGCCAGGGCCGCCTGTTCCCGCACTATGAGGTGTAGGGGCGGCAGCCCAAGCATAGCCTGTAGGGCAGCAGTGGGTGTAGTTCTCATGCAGCTAGTGATTGCCACACACGCGAACCGCTGCAGTTTTTCGAGATCTCTCTGTGCTGTGCTCAGGTCTGTTCTGGGCCACCAGACTAATGAGCCGTATGTAATGATTGGTCGGATGACTGTGGTGTATAGCCAGTGAGTGACCTTGGGGCTTATCCCCCAATTCTTGCCAAGCATACGCTTGCATTGCCACAGGGATATGCTGGCTTTCGTAGTAATGTAGTTGGTATGTTTTGCCCAATTCAGCTGTTTGTCCAAGAATATGCCCAGGTATTTGGTTTCAGTTGATAGGCTTAGGGTTGTACCAAAGAAACTTGGCAGTTTTAGTGTTGTCAATTTCCTCTTTTTTGTGAAGAGAACTAAATCGGTTTTTGTGGGGTTCACTGATAGTTGGTGTTTTCCACACCAATTCTCTATTATTTTCAGGGCCTGGTGCATTAGGTTGCACAGGGTGTTTTCGTGGGTGCCATTTATTATTATGGTTATGTCGTCGGCGTAGCCTACGGTAAAGTAACCTTTGTCGTTCAGTTCTTTTATCAGACTGTCTACGACCAGGTTCCATAGAAGCGGCGAAAGGACACCCCCTTGCGGGCAGCCCTTCGCCACGATGGCCCTTGTGGTGTCGTTTACGGTTACTTGTACCGCCCTCTGTTTGAGCATGTTGGTGATCCAGCCGCTCAGGGGTGGGTCTATATTGTGTCTGTGTAGGGCCGTGCTTATGCTTTTGAAGGTGGTTTTATCAAAGGCGCCCTCAATGTCAATGAAGGCGGCCAGTGCTGAGCATTTGTGATCCACCGCACATTCAATTTTGGATACCACGCTGTGCAGTGCGGATTCCGTTGATTTGCCTGTGGAGTACGCGTGCTGTTGTTTGTGGAGTGGCTTTGCCCGTAGAGGCCCGTCTCGGATGTGTCGATCACAGAGCCTCTCTAGGGTCTTTAGTAGAAAGGATGTGAGGCTTATGGGTCTGTACGCCTTGGGTTGTGTGTAGTCGGCTTTACCCGGTTTTGGTATAAAGATAACTTTCACTTCGCGCCAGGCTTGGGGTATGTATCTAAGTGCTATGCAGGCCCGATAGATTTCTACCAGGCATGGTGTTATATGGTCAACCCCCCATTGTAGCAGGGCTGGGAAAATGCCATCTAGTCCTGCGGACTTATAAGGCTGGAAGGTGTTGATAGCCCACTTTACTCGGTCTTCTGTTACTAGACTGTGGGCACTGGACCAGTCCCGCTCCGTTGGGATCCAATCGGGCACAGCTTCCCAGGTCCTGTCCTCTAGGAGTTTGCAGTCTGGGAAGTGTGTCTCGAGTAGTACCTTGCTGGTTTCATGGTCCGTTAGTGTGTATGTGTTGTCAGATTTTTTCAGCGCGCCAAGAGTTCGGTCCTGATCTGTTGATAGGATTTTCCTTACTCTTGCGGCTTCATTATTGGTCTCGATGGATTCACAGAATTTCCGCCATGCTGTCCTTCTGGCAGTTCTGATTTGCTTTTTGTATGTGTATTGAGTCTCTTTGTATAGCTCCCAGTCTTCCGGGAGTCTGGTGTTTTTGGCTCTGTTGAATTGCTTCCGTAGTGTATTTCTGAGTTTACCAAGTTCGGCGTTCCACCAGGGATTTCTCTCACTGTTGGTTCGTGGTGCCCTCAGCTTGCAGCATGCATGGTATGCTTCGGTTAGGTATTCCGATAGCTTTGTTACAGTGTATTCGAGTTGTCCGGATTCTCTTATGTTTGTTTGTGTTAGGTGCCTAGCTAGCATTGCGGCTAGGAGGCGCTTGTACCCGGGCACATCGGTGCGCCGCGGATTACGTCGCGGTTCAGGTTTCCTTGTATTAGTAGTTAGTGTGAAACGGATCCTTCTATGGTCTGAGCAAGAAGGTTCGTTTGATACGTGCCAATTTGTGATAAGATTTGTCGCGTTTTCTGTAGCAAGAGTTAAGTCTATGATCGTTTGTCCTCGGACTGTGACCCAAGTGGGCTCAGAGCCTCGGTTAACGATGTTAAGGTTAGTAGAGAATAAATAGGTGGATAGTACCTCTCCTCTGGAGTTCGATGCCTCGCTGCCCCAGAGCGGGTGGTGGGCGTTCGAGTCGGTGCAGATTATCAGGTCCAAATTGGTGCGCTCGCAGTGCTGTACCAGATCGGCCATTTCTTTCGGAGGGCAGTCTGTTTCCTCACCCGGCATGTACACCGAAGCTAGTACAACATCTGGGAATTCACCTTCGGTGTGGAGCCTGACAGCTGTCAGATCTCTGGAACAGAATTGAGTGAGTAGCGTGGTAGGGATGTCTTTGGGTATGTAGGCACAGGATCTAGGTTTGTCTGAGCTGTGTGTATTGAGGATTAGCTTACCTCCGATGTTACCGAGGCCGCATATTCTGTTGTTCCTGATCCACGGCTCTTGGATCAGTGCGATTGTTCTGGGGTTAACCTCCAGTGCCCTGCGTAAGCTAGCCGTGGCAGTTTGGCTGTGTTGGAGGTTAGTTTGTATAATGGAGAGTGGTGGTGACGGTGATGAAGCGGGGCGGTTAGTCGGTGGTGGATCCATCGGATAAAACCTCCACCGCCTCCTCTCTGTACTGGTCGTCGTGTTGTTCAACCGGCGACGATACTAGTAGCTGCTCGTTCCAGCCGGGAGATGCGGGTGGTATGCTGGCTACGTCGTCAGCCATCGCCGCGCGGGCCATGACCTCCTCGAGTTGGGCAATGTCGGTGTCGTCCGTCTGTGTCACTGTCTGTGTCGTTGTCGGGTCCGTCTTACTGTCCGAGGGCTGGATCGTGGGCCAGAAGCGCACGTATATCGAACCCAATAGGTACGATATCCGTCGCTCCCGCCCCACGATCTTTTCCACTTCCTCCGGTGGCACACCTAGGGTCAGATAAGTCCCATAGTTGTCGCCACCGACGGTAGTCGCCCTGTACAGTGACCACCTGGCTATGTCATACCACGTATTCTGACGAATCAGAATACTGTGTAGCCTCCCTATGTCACCCCTATAGCGGGGGACGAAGAGTGAGGCTCTGACACGGGTGGGTAGGTCTGATTGACGGAGTACCGTCAGTGTGAGGTCAGTGTCGGGGAGTTTGAGTAGGGGTACGTTCCTGTTTAACCAGGTCAGGGCGTGGTCGTCCTCACACCAGACCTGTACAGTGCCCTCCGCTACCCGTGGGTATCCGCGGAAGGCAGGGAGTGGTGCTGTCGAGTCCGAGTCCATAAGTAGGTCTTCAAGGCCTGCTTTAACCAGCTCGGCCTCCTCTTTTGTCAAGTCTCTGGAGGGGGGAGGGAAGCAGATTGCTACTGCGAGCCTCGCAGGAATATCCTTCGTGGCCCGCGCGTAGGTCCTCTGCTCCCCCTGGGCGGAGTGGACCCTTACGCGTTTGGCGTCCCCCTGGAGCGCACTCGGTGAAGCCGAGTCGTCGGGGCGCTCCCTCTTTGCCGGTCCTGTACCGCTCGGTCCAGGTTGCGGCATGGAGGTGCCTGGCCGGATGGTGGCATCTGGGCGTAAGGATCCACCTCGCCTTCCTCTGTGATGTTTGGGTCGGGGTTTGTCGTGGGATGCGTCCGTGTCAGTGTGAGCGTGATGGGGTCGGCTGGCGCCCCCGGCAGACTCTGTCGTGTGCAAGGGCTTTTCGCGCTGGGTTTCCCCTTCGCGTACTTGCCCCTGCACGCGTGGTTCCGCGTCCGGCTGCTTTTCGCGCTGGGTTTCCCCTTCGCGGACTTGCAGCTGGTCGCGTGGTCCCACGTTTGGCCGCTTTTCGCGCTGGGTTTCCCCTTCGCGGACTTGCGGCCGTTCTCTTTTTTCCGCGTCCGGCCCCTTTTCGCGCCTGGTTTCCCCGTCGCGGACTCGGGGCTGGTCGCGTACTACCTCTTCGGCGTCCGATCGCGCTTCGCGCTGGCTAGTGCCTTCGCGGGTGCTGCGCTTTCGGTCGCCTACTTTCCTCCTCCGGCTTGTGACTTTTCCGCGCTTCTTCAGCAGTCGTACTCCGTCAGCCGGAAGAGTGGTAGGGTCGCCAGGCTCGTCGACCTTCCCCGTCACTTTCTGTCCGTGTCTGTCGTTGTCTGGGTAAGTGATGCTGTTCCGCACGATGCTCTGTTGCCAGAGGCTTGGGAGAGACATGCATCTCGTAGTGGGTGTTGGCGCGTGTGTCGCAGCCGTGGTGGGATTTATTGGCGCGTTTGACGCAGCCAAAGTTGAAATTGTGGGCGCGTAAGTCGCTGCCTGTGTTATGGGCGCTAAATCAGCAGCCGGCCGCGCTGAAGAGCACGGCAATGTCAACAGTGTGCAGTTGGTTGCCCCCCCCAGAATACGTTGGGGGCTGACCGCCGTAGCGGTGTGGGATTCCCCGGCTTGGCCGGAACCCACCTGGGTAGTCTCATTTACCTGCTGCATTTTACATGTTAAAGGGGGTGGGCTTTTTTGGAATCGAGGTTACCCTTCCTCTGGGACCAACGGGATGTAGGGATAGGAGGGAGGGTGTATGGTGATAGGGTATAGGTTTTTTTGGGGGGTCACCCTAGGTCTGGGATTTGGCCTAGGGATTTGGGGATCGAAGGGATTTTATGGATAGGGAAGGGTTGGAATGCTTAGGATTATTTGGTACATGGGATAAGGTATATGGGTTACCCTAAACCTGGGACCTGGTGTTCGGGCACTTCTCTTGTCCGGGATCTCTTTCGAGATGCTCCGGCCACGAGATCGACTGTTTGCAGTCGGTCCCGTAGCCGGAGTTGGGCTATCCGCAACCTGCCCACCCGCTCGGTTGCAGGAGAAGAAGTGCCCGGCAGTCTGGATCGCTCCACCACGGATGTACGTATACATTCGCGTTGGTTCGACCCAGCTAGCCCCGAGCATTTTAAGTGTTTTGTATTGCTCTAATTAGCTTTCTAACTTGTTTTTATTATTAGTTGTCGTATTAGATCTGATAGGAATATTTAACGAAGAATTTTTAAGAATTTTAATGTATGAAGAAAAATGATAGAATAATTACGTAACTTGAAAATTATGTTTTTTGTTTATAGGAATATTTGCGTGATTTTAGTGTCAAATGAGAGGATTATGTTTAAAATTGATATTCATGTTTGAATTATGTAAATCGGTTCACGGGTTCTAGAGATAGAAAGAATTTTGCATAATGTAAACATGCCAGTCCGATTTTTAGTAGTGTTCTAAAAAGTTTTTATTGTATAGAAATAGGATTTATAAATGTCGTTATGTAATACGAAAGAGGAATAAAATCCTTGCTCACTCTATAATTTGCTTTAAATTCGTATTCATTCGTAGAAAACGATTTGTCTTTATAACGCATCATCCGACGCTCATCTCGTCTTTATTTCTATTGTTTTTTATGGGAATTAAGTGAAACACTATATATTACTGCTTATTGTGTCATATTATATATGTTGCAGTCAAAACTCTTAACCTGTCAAAAGTACTATTGTCAAAAGTAGTTTTGACTGAACAGGTTGGTCAAAAGTGGTTTTGACTGAAAATTATTGGTCATTAGTACTTTTGACTGCAAATTTGCGGTTAAAAGTACTTTTGACTGACGCTCTTCGTCAAAAGTAGTTTTAACTGCAATAAAGCATCAGTCAAACTGTTAATAACTTTACAAGAGTAGAATACGGAATTTCGACGCACAAAATATCGATAAATGCTAATACGACGCTACAAAATTGCGATGCACGTTACTGCGAAAGACCGTCTCTGCGAAGCCACTATACTTCGATGCACATTACTGCGATAGATCTTCACTGCGATACTACTTGACTTCGGTGCACGGTAAAGGTATTTGTATTCTCATTCGGTCGCTCTTGCATCCTATGTCGACGGAGCCCCGCTTCAAGGGGCTCCTATTTCTGTATAAAGGGTTTAAAGTAACCTAACCTTGGGGTGCCCTTCGTTCGCACTTGCATCCTACGTCACCTATTGCGTTCGTGCATCGCGCATTTTAAGAGTTTTTAATGATACTACTAGTCAAAACCACTTATGACGGAATCACTTAGTCAAAAGTATTTTTAACCAGTTCCATTGGGCAAAAGTACTTTGACTGTTATTTTAGTCAAAAGTATTATTGACTAAAGCATACGGTTAAAAGTACTTTTGACTGATTTTGCTAGTCAATAGTACTTTTGACTGGTTAAGAGTTTTGACTGCAACATATAATATTACCGACTGAAAACCACTTCAAAATGCAAAATAATTCCTAAAAAGTTACACATTTGTTATTGGAAAAATCACAATCAACAAACTATCCCAACGCAATACACAGCTGTCAAAATACACTCAAGAGTATCGTTTACTCCACGCCAAGCCTGCAGGGTAATTGCGTAACACACTATCAGTAGCAATCGGTTTCATTTTGACAGTTCAACAACATTCATTGCGTTATTTGCGTTGTTGAGCAAACACATTTTTCGAACATATGGAGCAATGGATTAGCAATATGCTTCAAAATGATTCAAATTGAGAGTAATAGTGTGTTACGCAATTAGGGTACCGATCCTCAATTCCACTTAGTTCCCCAAAATGGATACCCAATTAAAACCAATTTGGCGCTAGCATCGAACTCAAGAGTTCGACGTCACAATTCCAGTGTGAATGAAATTGAAGAGCAAGCACCCTGCGCAGGTTCGACGGCGCCACGGGGCTGAGCTCGGCCGAGGCGCTGGACACGCGGGAGGGCGTGTGGCGCCCGGTGGCGCCCATGTCCACGCGCCGCTCGTCCGTGGGCGTGGGCGTGCTGGGCGGCCAGCTGTACGCCGTGGGCGGCTACGACGGCGCGTCGCGCCAGTGCCTGGCCAGCGTGGAGCGCTACGACCCCGCGGCCGACGCCTGGCAGGCCGTGCAGCCCATGGGCGCGCGCCGCTCGGGCTGCGGCGTGGGCGTGGCGGGCGGCGCGCTGTACGCCGTGGGCGGCCACGACGGGCCCGCCGTGCGCCGCAGCGTGGAGCGCTGGGCGGGCGCGGGCTGGGCCGCCGCGCCGCCCATGCGCACCGCGCGCCGCAACGCCGCCGTGGCCGCGCACCTGGGCCGCCTCTACGTGCTGGGCGGCGACGACGGCGCCGCCAACCTCAGCAGCGTCGAGGTGTTCGACCCGGCCGCCGACAGCTGGGCGCTGCTGCCGGCCAGCATGGCGCTGGGCCGCTCGTACGCCGGCGTGTGCGTGGTGGAGCGGCCCGCCTGAGGGCGCGCCGCGGCGGGGGCCCCGGGCACCCCGCCGCGCACGCCGCGGCCCCAGCGCGCCGCGCCCCTGCACCTGCCGCCCGAACCGGGGTGAGTGCGTCACTACATCGCGACGCTGGAACCTTCCACATTGCTGACATACTACATAAACCTGTATGACTATGTCTGTAGATATGCAAACGTGGGCGTATACGGTGGAGCCGGCTTGGTGGCGAGGGTCCCGGGGGCGGCGGAGCCCGCAGGGCTGATGGGGCCCGCGGGGCTGGCGGAGCCCTCAGGGCTAGCGGGGCCCTCGGGGCTAGCGGGGCCCTCGGGGCTGGCGGGGCCCTCGGGGGTGGTGGCGGGGCCCGCACCGCCACGCTGGAGGCCGCTATACGTACAACGACAAGATTCCGAACAGGTAAAAGACAAAAGATGGAATAATCTTAAGAGCGGGAAATTACCAAAATAGCCTAACTTCAATATGATTTTTCATGAAATTGATAAGACTTGGTATAAAATAAAAATAACATGAGTGACATGATATTTCCACACTTTTTATGCAACAGAAACACAAAATATTAAAAATTTTCTCTATAAATAAACATCACGAAGTTACCTCCAATTTTCACGATTTTTCGATTTGTACTTAATGCTCATGACTACTGGAACAAAATTTTGATGCATTTTTTTTTTCCTTTTATTTGTGGTTTTATTACGACGACAAGCCTAGGGACGACAAGCCTAGGGCACTTATGACGTTCTTAGTTCATAGAAGGAGTCATCTTCCGTCGCACGTTGCGAGAATTTCAAAGATATTTTTGTTTCACAAATTAGTCGCCGGCACTCTGTTGAGCCGGGCGGACTGCTCTCAAATGTTCGCTGCGCCGTTAGCTGCGCTGGTACGTCATTTATTTGCGTCAATAATATTTTCGTAATTTATTACTTTGTAGGAAAGACACTGGAATAAAAAACATGGAAAATAGCTAAAACCAGTACCGAAACGATTATTAAAAATAATAAGACTTGATAAACTAAATAAATACTGAGGCAAAACTAAGTAAAAATTTTAAAATAATTCAATGTTGTTTGAAAAGTCAAAATGACCTACATTTTATTTGCCAGATTTTTGACTGGTATAGTACAACTAGCGCCACTGCTCTGCATTTCGGTCAATTATCTTGCGGAGAAAATTTGCAACATATCCAACTAGCCAATTTCACGTTCATTTGAAAGTTCATGCTGGAGATTTTACACCATAATAAGATTAACTCAGAAATCAAATTCGTCTACTCCTACCTTTCTTGACAAACTCCTTGTAAGGTAACCCTTTTCGAGCGACTTTTGACCATTCTCTAAATCAAGTTGAAACATAAAGGTAGGTTATGAGTATATGAATGTTTACAAAATAAATAAATCGGAAATTAAATAGGTAATGGGTTTATTGTGGACAAAAGGACGAAACAATGTGCACATGAAATATTTCATACGGATAGTGTTCTCATAACTAGCCTTTTTTATGGTGGGGATGAGTAAAGGTTGTAACTAGGCACTTGAAAACGAAATTAATTTCATTCCGATACCACTAATGTTACCGTATAACGTTCCAAAATTTGTAACTATACTTAAACCTAAAAATATCAATAACGTTACAAAACATAACGTTATAGAATATAATTTTCGTGGAACGATATTATAAGTAATGTTACGGTAAATGTGATTAATTGAAAATCATTAATAATTCCCTCATGATTTGGTAAATGTGAATATAAAATTGAAATTCATCACTTTTAGCAGTTGCTATTAAATAATTCACTACTCTCGTCGATTAAAGTATTAAAATAAAACAAGACTCGCAGTTATTTGTCCAGTAGGTAGGTTTGAGTTTGTGCGAGCACATTCTCGCAGACTGCAAGTCGTATTAGGAACCTCATCAACAGAAACTAACTTTTCCTTGCGAATGCTTTTCACGTAAGAAACAACAGACAACGTGCGCGTGCAATCAAAACAATAACACGGAGCCAAATGACGCGTCACTGCCGTTATGCTGGTTTCACACGAGGGCAGAGCAGTTTTTAGAAGGACAGTGGCGTCCAAATATAGGGCCAAATAATAGGACTCCGCGAGTGATACGAGCGTCGACTTCGAGCGTCACTTACTCAAAATTGCAGCACAAATAGCTCTGAATGAGCTAATTGAAATTATAAAGAGTGAAATAAATAGGAAAGAAATACTTTGGATTAGACCCTGGGTAGCAAGAATACAAGAGTTTGGTTGTTCAGTTCAAGTTTTAGAAGAAATAAGGATTGAAGAACCCAAAGAGTTTAGATTGAATAAATATGGTAAGGGAAAATTATGAAACATTGTTGTACCTCATCAGTGCGGTAATCCGTCACTAATCACTGTCCTCGCGTTCACACGAGTCCAGCCACAAGGCACACGAGCGAGAAAGGTGGTGGGCGGAGCAAACTGCCCCGAGAAAATAGACCGGCGAGCTATTAACTGCTCTGCCTTGGTTACTGTCAAGGCAGTACTTTTCTGTCTGGGCGTGTGTGTTCAAACAGTAGCAATGCTGCGCTGTCTACTGCTCTGCCTCACTGCCCTCCCCCCGTGCGCAACCAGCACTACCTCGTGCGCTCAAAAAAAAAGTTATTAACAATTTCATTTGCAGCTGTTTTTACACTTTCGAGTTGAATTTATATCGCTATCGCTGCCTAGTTCCATTTTTTGACACTTTTCTTGCTTAAAATATGAAGTATCAAAGTTTTACAATGCAATGGTACAAAATACGTGCCATTTGCTTCATTTTTTGTCACCAAGTCGGTTTTATTCAGCCGATTTTTATTTTCATCCAGTATCTTTTTTATCTAATGCATACATTTTATATTAAAGTTAATGGGTGACATTTAACCTCTGTGTTTATATCTAAATAAAAACAAAAAACAGTGCATTAATGAAAAACTGTGCAACAATGAGATTTCATTTAACTTTACTGCATGTGTTTTGGTTCTAAGCAAAAAATACGTCCTTTGTGATCGGGTTTGTAGTGATCAATGATGACATTATTACGTAGTTGAAAGAAATAGTACATTACTGCAGCGGGCAGCAAAAGAGGCATTGATGGACGAACGTGTAAATGTGGACCGTGGCGAAGCCGAGCCACACATACTTAAGTCCATCAATGCCTAGTTGTGGCCAAGGCTTATATAGTACTTATCTCAAATAATGTGCGGAAATTAAAATTTTGTAGTACAGAGGCCAGCACATCAAGCTACCCCAATCTGTCAGATTTTACCAATTGAATATGAACCTTATTCGTTTGTGCTAAAGTTGAAAATCTATCAGAGAAATTTGACAGATTGGGGTGTTGACCTGCTGGCGTCTGTACTAGGTACTACTAAATTTAGGCTGAACTTTTTATTTGAAAATACAATTACTTTTCAAAATCAATGACAAACAACGAACAACAATAATTTTTCCCGCGTTAAAGTGTTCATTTGTTTTTTTTTTTCAATAAACAGCTTTCTATTTGCATGCCAGTTCGAAATTCAAATAAAACCTTTAATAAGTTACCTCCTTGATTGCCATGTTTCGGAGTAAAAGATCGTTCCATTTTTAAATTACACGACAGATAAGAGTTTATTGAAGTGAAAACTTCTTTAGCGGCGCTGCGTATTTTTTTTTGGAATGGGTAAAAATCTCTAAACTCGCGTCAGGACACGTGACCTGATCGAGAATTCGTAAGACGGATGGAGAGAGGGCAGGCGGCGCAAGGCGCTTGCGCGAATGTTGAAGTGAAAACTTCTTTAGCGGCGCTGCGTATTTTTTTTGGAATGGGTAAAAATCTCTAAACTCGCGTCAGGACACGTGACCTGATCGAGAATTCGTAAGACGGATGGAGAGAGGGCAGGCGGCGCAAGGCGCTTGCGCGAATGTTCGATAATTGTCATGTTTGTGTACGATAGCGCAATGAATAAATATTGTATCCTACCACATAAATAATAATACTTTTATACTGATAACGAAAGCAATTCGTACAAAATTATTCTCTAACCATTCCAAAATATCAAAAATGCAGAACATTAATATTTAAGTTTTCACTTCTGCCGGCACTCCCGGAGTGCAACCCGTCGATTTTTTAAGTAATTTATTTGGCCGCTGATCCACGACAGTTATAGATATTTGGCCAGTACAATAATTTCAATTTAGACGGTTGTCCGTCTTCGAGATAAATCGAAATTACTGTAAAATAATGCTCAAATTTACAAGCATGTTTGAGAAAAAGTCATTAACATTATAAGACACAGAACATTAAATTAAATGATTTTTCAGCTAGCCACGCCTATATATCAACAAATACAATAAAAACTATACGTACTCAAGCAAAAAAATATACAGGGTGTCCCTGGAAGTATGGATTAAATCGAATAGGAGCGTGGGCAAGGTCATTTCCAAACTCTTTGATCCTGAGAATGATTGATGATTGAGAATTATTTTACGGTTCAAAAGTTTTGACCAATTTTTTTCAATCGTTTTGCATAGTGCTCAAACGAAAAAAAATCATTAAACAAAACTATGAGGACTGTCTAAAAAACTTAAATTGACAGTTCCTGGTAGTTTTTTTAAATGATTTGGTTCTTTGAGCACTATGCAAAGTGATTGAAAATAACAAAAGTTGGTCATAACTTTTGAACCGTAAAAAAATTCACCAACATTCTCAGGATCAAAAAGTTGGAAATGACTTTGCTCACGCCCCTATTTGATTTAATTTTGATCCATACTTCCAGGGACACCCTGTATAAATAAAAATGTAAATAAAAACTTACTACCTAAATAAAAGCCTCCGTCATTAAGGGCTTGATAGCTTACATATTTATGCAATGCTGGGTTCTGTTCACACAGCTATCAGTTGAAGTCACAATAAAAACAAACGACTTCCATAAAAAAACACTACAGTGAAAAATAACTTTGATTCCGAAATCGGTGCCAAAAAAACGAAAATGCGAAACCCCAGGACACCGACTTCCGAAATTTTTAACTTTTTAGTGTTTTTTTGGAAGTCGGTTGTTCTTTTTTGTAAATTAGTTTTTAATTGCTTGTTGTATCCTTACATCGAAATGCTTTAATTGAATGGAAATGAATATGGGTTAGGGAATGCAATCTTGATCGTAATCGAGATCCCGAGGCATTTTTCGAGATCCAATCTCGTGGCAAGACAATCTCGTCCGAGATTAGCATCCTAATTGCGTAACACACTGTCAGTCATAATCTGAAACATTTTGAAGGATATTGCTAATGCATTGCGTCATATTTTCGAAAAAAAAAATCGGCTCAACAACGTAAATATCGCAATGAATATTGTTAAACTGTCAAAATAAAGCCATTGAATTCGCTACTGTTAGTGTGTTACACAATTACTCCGCTGGGCATATTAGTGGACATTACGAACAAGATTTCGAGACAGAACGCGCGCGACTTGCTTGAGAAGACATTTTCAAAATAATAATTAGTTATGTATACGCATTTTGCGTATTGCAGATAATGCTTACTCAAATAATCGCAGATTTTGGTTTGAGATTCAATTAATGTCTTTTTATTCACAAAAACTCAAACCACCTTAGGTAATTAATTCAATAACTAACGCATCGTTTAAAAAATAAGGGTAAATAACGACCTCAAACATCTCGACCGATGTTGAGCTTAGATTTAGCAGGCGCGAGATCTCTATCAATCTCGACTCGAGATCGTATTCCCTGTGCGTAACATGCACCTCGAGTGACCGCCCGGGCGCGCCGCAGGAGAACGCGTACGAGAACGTGGGCGGCGCCGCGTGCTGGTGGCGCTGCCGCCGCCCGGGTCGCGCGCAGACGCTGGAGTTCCACTCGCGCGCAGAGCCTCGCGGCCACAGCGCGCCGCACACCGTGCCGCGCCTGCGCGCCCTGTGCGGCGTGCGCGTGGCGCTGGGCGCGCGCCGCTCGGCCTCGTGCGCCGCCGTGGACGTGGCGCCCTGCGTGCTGCTGCTGCCGCGCCGCGCGCCCGGCCCGGCTCGCGCGCCCGACTCCACCGAGTCGGACGACGACTGATCTCGCGCGCGCCGCTGCCGGCCCGCCCGGCCCGCACGCGCCCGACTCCACCGGGTCGGACGACGACTGATCTCGCTACACTCTCTGCTCTGTTGCCGAGGGCTCGCATTCCTCTCGCGCGGTGCTACGTTCGCTAAACGTACTGTAGGTAAAGCCGCCGTGAACAATCTCAAAATAACTGTAATTATTTTTCTATCGTTAGCCTAGTATTGTAGAATTTGTAGATGTATAAACTAATAAACATAGAAATACTTCTCTGGTTGTAATTACTTCAAGCATAACTGTATATTTTTTTCAACTTAAGGAAGTTAATAAATATCTTTAGAACATAATATGTGATATTTTTCTGCAAATGCAAGTGAAACAGACAAGACGCAGGACGAGCAGTGTCGTGGAGTGCCCGGAGCCGAGCCGCACTCCGGCGCGGTGGGATCGATGCACTCGACTGTTAGGTCCTTCGTGCCAGTTTATCAGTCTAATCAGTCAGGCAGTGCCTATACTACAAATCCGAGCACATAGATCATGAAAACTCTGACCGAAAGTACGAGAGCGATACTGAAAGTTTTTAGAACTGGCCACTTGTAAACAATGTAATAAAAAAATAAGTTCAAATTTTGAAAATGGAACTCTGCCAATATTATTGTGTATTTATTTTATTCATTTGACATTTGTTTACAATTTGGCGGCAAATTCAAAATTGGCGTCACGTCAGCATGGATTTAACGCGAGAAAATTTTCGTACAATGATTTTTTATGACTTTCGATATCATTAAAGTCAACAAGAAAGTTATGGTAGACTTCGATTGGCCTTTCAAGATGAAGCCCCATCTCATGTCACTGTTTACAACTTGTTTAATGAGTTTAAACGTGGTCGCACTAATCTCACCGATGATCTGAGTGAGGGACTTTTACGGCGACGACTGAAGATAACATCAGTGTTATGCGGCGTATGATAGAGATTGACAAAAGAGTGACTTATCAGCAGATTCGGACAAGCTTAGGCATCGGTATGAGTCAAGTTCACAAAATCCTCTATGAATATGTAGCGGTCAGGAAGCTTTGTGCCCGGTGGATACCTCATAATTTCACAGAGGCCCAAAAGCTCCGTCGTGTTGATTGGTGTCGTGAAATGGTTCAAAGATTTAACGGAGGTGACTCAAATGCTCTGTTCGACATACTTACGGGTGACGAAAGCTGGATTTATTGTTATGATCCTGAAACTAAGAGACAGTCTGCTGTCTAGGTGTTTCCTTCCGAGGAGTTACCAACTAAAGTGAAGAGAGGTTGAAGCGTGGGAAAAAAGATGGTGGCCTCGTTCTTCGGAAGGACAGATCATTACGCAACAATTGTTTTAGAGGATCGAAAAACACTTACTGCAGAGTGGTGCCCTAACAATTGTTTGCCACTTGTCTTGGAAAAAGTTCGGGAGAAACGACATCGCAGTAGGACGCTCCTTCACCAAGACAATGCCTCGTCGCACACCGCCAAGCAAACAATCGACTACTTGGCGACGTCAGACGTGGAATTACTGGGTCACCCGCCCTATAGCCCCGACCTCGTACCTTGCGAGTTTTATTTATTTCCGAAAATAAAAGAAAAACTTCCAGGAAAACATTTTATGGACGCCGAGGAAGCAGTGGCTGCGTTTTAAAATGCCGTCGAAGAGACCCCTAAGGACGAGTGGGCAAAGTGGTTTTCTCAGTGGTTCCAGCGGATGCAGCGATATATTGATGTAAATGGATACTATTTTGAAAAGATATAATAAAACTAATAACTTGCTAGTTTGTTCAGTTTTTGATTTTCTAAGAACTTTCAGTGTCACCCTCCTATTAGATGCTAGGGGTCAGCTACTTCGGAGCAACGCTTCTTGGATTCAGATCGGAATCAGTGCGCGCCATCTCTAACAATCGCTTCATGAATGGTTCACTGCTAGGGTGTAACATTGTAGACGCCAGCAGCCATGCTATTCTCTAAGGATACAGCCTTGCGGGCAGCGCTGTCGCAGCGCTGTCGCGGTGGGTTTGACAGTTGCGACAGCGCCGTCCGCAAGGCTGTATCCTTAGAGAATAGCTCCCCAGGTCAACCTACCGCAATCTGTCAAATTTCTTTGATAGATTTTCAACTTTAGAACAAAGGAATAAGGTTCATATTCAATTGGGAAAATGTGACAGATTGGGGTAGCTTGATGTGCTGACCTATGTATATACAGTATCCGTCCTTTTGATTTTGTATAGGTACAAAACTTAGTATACAAGTTATTTTACCAAAATCAAAAGTAAAAATTTTGTCCCAAAACATCTAAGTATACTTATACCCTTTTTTTGTGGATGGGAAATCATCAAATGACCCCTCCCGCTCAGGGTGGAGCAGGAGGGAGTGTCAGACTCTTACTGACTAAAACCCACCCGTGTTCCTTCCTTAGCCCTTTATGTTCCGGGGCAGCGGTAACCCTTTCGGACAAACCCGCTCCCCGGCAGGCTACTGCCCTTACAGGCCCCCTTCCTTGTTGCTGACATCTCTTTGAGGCGCGCGTGGAACACGTACGCGCCGTCCAGCACGGGCCTGGTCCTGATCGAACGGAGAGATACCCATTACTCTCCGCCCACAGGCCCGCGCCTATGGTGGCCGGGAGTCGTCACGCGGCTCCAGGCGCCCGGGGCGTCTCCCGCGGCGGCTGGGACGTGAGGCTCTTTCCCTCAGCCGTCCCGCCACCTCCTTCGCTAGCATGACTGCTTCGCAGAAGTAGGTGACTGCCTCCCACTCCCTCTCGCCCCGGACCATGGCTTGGACCAGGGCCGGGTGCGAGAGGTCGCCGCCGCTGCCGATCGCCTCTACGAGGACACGGCGGTGCCCCGCCCACGCGGGGCAGACCTCCACCGTATGCTCCACCATGTCCTCTGGGCGATCCTCGCAGTGGTGACACCCGGGCGTTTCCTCCCGCCCGATGGTGTGCAGGAACCTCCCGAAATATCCGTGTCCGGTGAGGACCTGCGTCAGGCGGTAGGTGAGGGCGCCGTGGCGCCTCTCTAGCCACTCCTCAAAGAGGGGTCTTATCGCCTCCAGATCCCATGGTGGCAGTCCGGCAAGGAGGCTTGCCGCCTCGCCCGAGATCGTGCGGTACCCCCGGATTGGCCTTACGGCTACCACCTTCTGGGTCTAGTGGGTGGCTCGCCGCCGCAGTGAACGCGCCCACACCGGGGCCCCATACAGGGCCATGGACCGCACGACCCCCGCGTAGAGCCTCCAGCAGGAGGAAGTATATACCGTACCCTAAGGCCAAAACAATGTTCACAGTGATAGTTGCAAGACAAGGTAAACAATACTGATAACGTCATAATATGTTTTACTAGCTTCTGCCCGCGACTTCGTACGCGGATCCTGTTGCTTACGCCAGCGACAACGGGGTCGTCAAAATCGAAGATATTTGAAAGGCATTATTGTACGAACGGATGTTGTCCAAGGAATGTTTTGACTGTAGTCACAGATTAGCAGTGATCTTAATATTTCTGGAGGATTTTGTAATATTTCAATATGTACTTTTCCACCTGAGCAACACATACCGTTTGTTTCTTTTTGCCATTTAACAGCTTCACAAAAAGTACAATTTTGAACCATACCTCCGATCGCGGAATATGTGGCGTAGTCAATCATAGGAGTATACGTAAATGCACTCCGTTCCTTATCAACCCAAGGAAGGTCGCTACGCCCTACGGCGATATCTTGAGACACATCCGATTCTTCAGATGATATCGACATTCTGTTCAGAGAATGTCGAAGTCGATCAAAATTCAAACGTTCGTTGCGCTCTTCTTCTGTCTCTTCATGCCGTACTCCAGCAATTCTTTCTCTCTCACTTTCTAACTGATTATGAATATTTTGTTATGTGCGTGTTCGGGACAATGTATGATAATCTCGATCACCAGTTAGTCGCGCATCACGTTCATCACTCGTTTCCAAAGACCTGTTAGTAGATGTGCGAATACGCTGAGAACTCATCGTGAAGTGGAGCTGATAGTGACTTTTCAATCAGCTCCAGTTCTCCTGCTTCTTACATGGAGAACTCCTCAACAATTAACGTCCCTGCATCGGGAAAGGCAATATTTTGTAAAAGGTGATGAGCAGTTGACATTAGGCTATTGTAACTTAGATAAGTTACAAACTGACCCACTAAAAAGTGAAAAATAAAAAACTTTTTACAAAAAAAAAAAAACTACCGACTTCCAAAAAACACGACAAAGTGAAAAATAACTTTAATTTCGGAAGTCGGTGTCAATAAAAGAAAATGCGGAACCAGCAACACCGACTTCCGAAATTAAAGTTATTTTTCACTTTGTAGTGTTTTTTGTTTTAATCATAGGGTGTATAGAAGTTTTGGACCGAAATTATTACTTTGTTTTGGTAAAAGAAATTGTATACTTAAGCACTATATACCACTATGTGCACTTTGTACAGTGGCTACAATATTATGGAACAATGGTTGTACGTTGTTGTGTTGAACGTGCGGTCCATGGCCCTATATGGGGCCCCGGTGTGGGCGCGTTCACTGCGGCGGTGAGCCGCCAACTATTTGAACGCGCTCCAAAAGGTGGTAGCCATAAGGCTGATACGGGGATACTGCACGATCTCGAGCGAGGCGGCAAGCCTTCTTGCCGGATTGCCGCCATGGGATCTGGAGGCGATAGTCCTCGCGCGCCTGTATGAGTGACGCGCGGAGGCACTACACCGGGGGGAAAATCCGCTTCCGCGGCAAATCGCGGCGGAGCGGACCGACCTCCGGCGCGATCTCATGGCGGCATGGAAAGAGCCACTGTCGCAACCCAGCGCAGGCACCATAGTGGCGATAAGACCCCTCTTTGAGGAGTGGCTAGAGAGGCGCCACGGCGCCCTCACCTAACGCCTGACGCAGGTCTCACCAGACACGGATATTTCGGGAGGGTCCTGCACATCATCAGGCGGGAGGAAACGCCCGGGTGTCACCACTGCGAGGATCGCCCAGAGGACACGGTGAAGGTTTGCCCCGCTTGGGCAGAGCACCACCGTGTTCTCGTAGAGGCGATCGGCAGCGGCGGCGACCTCTCGCGCCTGGCCCTGGTTTAAGCCATGGTCCGGGGTAAGAGGGAATGGGAGGCAGTCACCTCCTTCTGCGAAGCAGTCATGCTAGCGAACGAGAAAGAGCCTCACGCCCCAGCCGCCGCGGAAGACGCTTCGGGCGTCGGGAGCCGCATGATGACTCCCGGACACTGTAGGCGCGGGCCTGCGGACGGAGAATAATGGGTAACTCTCCGTCCGATCAGGACCAGGCCCGTGCCGGACGACGCGTAACACGCGCGCCTCAAAGAGATGTCAGCTTTAGGGAAGGGGCCCGTAAGGGCCGAAGCCTGCCGGGGCAGCGGAATTGTCCGAAACGTTTACCGCTACGCCGGAACATAATAGGCTAAGGAAGGAACATGGGTGGGTTTTAGTCAGTAAGAGTCTGACACTCCCTTCTGCTCCACCCCAGAGCGAAAGGAGTCATTTGATGATTTCCCATCCACAAAAAAAAGCAGATGGTGATGATGTTTGATTCCAGTCTCAAGTCAGACTACCTAGTTTGACTGCTTATTGTTGTCCCTAGTACTATTCAACAGCAGCAATGTGCGTTGTCTCGAAAGTACACGAGCCTATAGGCTATACCATACCTAGCCACACTTAAGTGCTGCCGGTCTATTCTTACAAACTTCACCGAGTCTCAATCAAGTGAGCTGTCTGCGGCCGCAATGCAGTGCAGGCGCAGCGTGCATGCGAGTCCTGGTCGGAGAGTAGTGTCACAGATTACTAAATAGTTACTTGGTAGTGTGCTCTATGGGTAATGTAGGTATTATAGTCTGATATGGATATAAGTGGACGTGGCGAAATACAAAACTAACATGAAATGTACTGGATTTGATAGTTAATAGACATGTTCTTTTACAGCAGCGCTGCCTTAACGTTGGTTTATTTCGATCCTTTTATAGTTGTACTAAGATATTTTGGCACGTCGCCAAAATTGGAACTAACACCACATCTTGTTTTTTTGAACACCATTTCCTAGATTCCTTCAATATAAGATCCTTTTATCACTGTACTCTTAGTAGTACTTAGGCCCGTATTACAGAACGTCACTCAATACTCAAGCATTACTTAAAACTAGATTCAAGCAATTTGATTGGTTGAATCTAGTTTTAAGTAATGCTTGAGAATTGAGTGACGTTCTGTAATACAGCACTTAGTCTGTAGTACACCTGCACGGTTGTGCTTGTATCGCGCGCTGTGGGCTCACCGCTCGCGCTCGGCTGTCGGGGTCGGCAGTGCGCGCCACTCCGCCGCGCGCGCCGCACGTGTCCGTGCGCAGACTGTCGAGTGCCGCGAGTGTCAGTGCAGTGCGGATAACGGCACCTGTCACGTACCACGGTGCGTGTACACATCACCAAACAGTGCTCCTTACACTTCACTCCTGCCTAGTTGTCATTTACTGCATTTTCCATTTACCTACATGTTTGTAAGTGACACAGTTAAGCACGTCTGTTGTATTTAACAACAGACGTGCTTAACTATTTTGCAGATAAGTTCGTTGTCAATTCGCGGTATAAGAACCAGATGAACGTATCTACATACGTATTTTTTTGTAGATACGTTCATCTGGTTCTTATACCGCGAATTGCTGTTACCACCATCATATAAAACTAAATCAGCAGACAAGACTTGCCCGAGCCTATGAGGCTTCTAGGCCATCTGTTCCTTAGTCTATTGTAGGTACATCTGCCTACATTATAAAATAGCACATCATATTTTTCCTGTGGTTTACTTATCCAGACTTCCAATAAGTTGCAAGCGGCCGACGGATGTCTGACGTAAACATTGCGCTAATTGATAGAAGGCAGGAACCTCACCTCAAGCCTCACCGCCCACCGCACACCTCACCAGCCGATCTGTTCTCTAACAATCTCTCCGTAACAAGGTAAAGCGAGCTGTCATTAATCTTCTTGATTATTGACAGCTCACTTCGCTTAAGTTTTTACAGAGAACATTTAAGGTAAACGCAGGTATTAACGACCCCCTTAAGGCAATTTTAAAATCAACCATATTTTTTTAGTATACTGGTTCCTCTAAAGATTAACAGTTTAATTTTATATGCTAGTGTTATGTATAAAAAATGTATTTACTGAATCAAATACATTTAAATAAAGGATTATCTTGTAAAAAATAATTTAAAATGTGACTTAGTCGATTGTTGCAATTACCGACCCATAAAAACGGCTGTGAAGCTATTAACGATTTTTATGCAGCTATTCCCGATCGTGTATGAGAGGAGGCCTTTTTCCAGCAATGGAATGTATATAAGCTAGTGATGATGATGATTACCGATCTTAATATAATAAAACAAAATAAAAATGCAAATACTTATTCGTACTTTTTTATTATCGTTATTTTTAATAAAACAAATTAGTACTTCTTAGTAATACCTATGAACTAAATAATTATAAAATTTTAAATTAATCAACATAATACTATTAATACACATATATATTTTAATTTAAGGATTTCAAACTCAAGGACATTTCCTTATGCTATTGAGATCATAATCATTTTTTGAAAATTATAATATTAATCATCACAGTCATTGGTTCGGCGAGAGTTGTGTTTTACTGTATACTTTTCGCCGCTTTTGTGGCTCCATACTTCTGGAAAAAAATATAATTGTAGGTATGTTTTATGTTGCTTTAGCCAAGAAGTAGCATTTATTAATAGGTACCTATTATGTCATAAAAGTAGGTGAGAAACTAAATAATGTATATACGAACGGTAATAGCTTCTTATAGTTGCTATTGCCGACCCTCATGGGTCGGTAATAAAGTATGTAAGTATAAACATAAATTGTATTACCGACTCATAAAAAAATGGTTATTTTAATTCAATTGACCTTCAGACTATAAAATAGATTATAATTGATTAATGTCACAAAAAATATGAACAAATGCACACTGTTTTAAACACAAAAACAATGATTTAATACTGTAACTATTCAATATCGATCCTCGAAAAATATCCTAACTTTGGTTAAATTGACAAAGCTAAATGGTAAAAACTAGACAAAAAAGTTTAGTCGCTAATATATTTTTATAAAGACTGATAGCTTAGATTTAAACTGGTCCATAAAAATACTTGTGTTAGTGTGATATAATAACATAAAAGAAAAATAAAACGAAAAGTTACGTTGCTGCCATTGCCGACTTATGGGTCGTTAAGACTGTACCGACCGTACAGTGGCGCCCTCATCGTTTGTTTGGTTATTTCATACAATTTAGAATGAAAATGCAGAAAATAAGCACGTTAAGTTGTGCTTCACAAGATTATACGTTAATATTATTATAAAAGGTAGTTTTATATTGTTTAGTTTTATTATAATCCTTAAAACGGATAACAGTGGCCACTATATTCCGTTTTAAGGATTATGATAAAACTAAACAATATAAAACTACCGTTTCTAATAATATTAACGTGTAATCTTGTGAAGCACAACTTAACGTGCTTATTTTCTGCATTTTCATTATAAATTGGATGAAATAACCAAACAAACGATGAGGGCGCCACTGTGCGGTCGGCGCAGTCTTAATAGCTGCCACGACTAAAACTGATGAAGCTAACACCATCCCATTTTAATTTAAAGTTTTATCGTTTCAAATTACTTTTTATTAATAAAATGTCGTAAGAAATCAGGAGTTGACACATAGATGAATACATTTAGTAATTTGAGATAGAGTATAGACGTCATTTGTTTGTATAAATGTCTTAAATAGAAAAGTCATGTACTTACTTGAAGGAACAAGGGAACAGTACGACACGTCCTGCATCCACGCTGCCCCGTAGTAATTAACGTATTTTATCTCTTTTTTGGACAGCTACTCACACTAACGTAAAAGTATACGATGCTCAAGGAATAAACGCGTGTGTAACTTTGCCTACTTAAAGCTAGAATAGTTCTGGAAACGTAAAGATTTCGAATTACTTTTATAGGTCGGTAATAACTACAGATTTTCGATGGGTCGTTGATAGCTGCGTTTACCTTACAGAATAGATCGGCTGTTCATTAGAACACCACAGTGTGCGTCAGCCAAACAGCAGGGCGCCATGAGCCAGCTCCAGCTCACACAGAGCCAGTGCCAGCGCGGGGCGCGGGCAGTAGGTACCTACCTGACGAGGTGACACCAACATCTAGCAGCTCTGAGCGTCACGGTCGTCAGTGCTACTTCCAACAGCAAACTAAAGTCAACAACTGCGCTGTTACTAGAGTGCGCGCAAAATAGGCGTTTGCCGCCATTTGAACGTTTAATTAAGGTGCCAAGAGAGCGTTGTGTTCCGTGTTTTCTAATTTAAACAATTGCCATCATTATGCCGAAAGTGATTAAAAGTGCTGGCAGGAATGGATATAATCTTGAAATCAAACGTCTCGCGCAGACTTTTCTTGCGCGCACTCTAAGTGTCTCTAAACACACTATGACGAAGTTACGCGACCGAAGTTCGGCGGCTGATTTTACGTTCCGACGTATTCGGCTGATATGACACACCATAAGTGCCGAATAGTGTTGCCTACCGATAGTCGACTATCGCTAAACTATCGATAGTCTATCGATAGTTGACGTCATATCAATAGTATCGATAGCCTATCGATATTATCGATACTATCGAAGACCAGCATAGGTTTAGGAGCAATACTATCGATAGTATTGATAGTATCGATAGCTCACACTATCGATAGTTTAATAAACGGCGATAGTATTGCCTTCCAATATTCAATAGTATTATATATTATTATTTTATTTAGTATTGATAGTTTTTATTATTTAATACAATAGTTTTTTTAGTTTTGATTATTTTTAAGTATTACTCAAAAATAATCGATACTATCGATACTATTGATAGTATTATCACGTAATAGTATCGATGCTATCGATTCTATTGCTTCCAATCAATAGTATTAGTTAATTTGTGATATCGATAGTACCGATAGTATCGATACTATCGATATAGTTACTAGTTTTCGAGGTCATCTATCGATAGGGAAACTAATGAGCATCATTAAAGTTCAAAATTAACTGAACACTACTCGTCAAAGGTCACTGAACACCATTTTGTCAAAAATTGCTGATCGTTATAATATCCGAAAACATCATTCAGTTTGACAACTCTGGTGCCTCGATAGTTGGGCAACTCTGGTGCCGAACTTACGCGGTAGAAATTCAGTTCCGCAACTCCCCGCTGCTCCCCGCCCCCAGATCTTCATCGGCAATCAAACCGAGCTTCGGTCGCGTATAATGTGTGCTCACAGAATAAGTTGCCGCTGAACTTACCTACGCCCGACCGAAGTTAGGAATTTAGGATGCGCTATGACGCGACGTAATTTCGGCATAGTGTGTCGTCAGTAATTCAAATAGCATTGCAGGCGTAATTGTGCTGAACCTCGGTCGCGTGACTTCGGCATAGGTAGTGTGTTTAGATTAGACACTAAATATTTTCGCTCACCCCTGCTTACAGCTTTTAAAATTAAGTTTTCATTAGATCCACTAATTGACTTGTTTACGTTGGCGGTCGGACTCTGAAGTAGTTAGAAAAGACAGTAATTTAAAAAAATGCGGGGAACGAAACCCCATAGAAAAATGACAAATAGTGAATTCTGTTAGCAGATATTGCTTAGTGAGCCGTGGGCTGGTGACTACTGGTGACCCTCGAGTGAGTGACGTGATGCGCAGCGCGGCGCCGCCATGAGGAAGTTCATGCGCACGCGCGCGCCCCCCTCCCCCTCGCCGCCGCCGCCGCGGGACCCCCCCGCGCTCGACGGGCACGCGCACAAGAGCAACGGATGCGCCAGTGAGTATACCACCTCCACGCCACAGAGTACATTATGATAATGCTCCACACTATTATTAAACGACTCCTTTCGACTGGGGGGTTGTGCTCCAATGGTTATGGTTTGGTGCTCGCAAATCACATACCGGTCACTACTGAAACTGTTCTTGTAGGCATTCTTAAATTCTGTTAGTTGGATAGAGTTAGATAAACTTATTAGTACATTACTGCAGCGGCCAGCAAAAGAGCCATTCATTGAATCGGTTTCATTTTGACAGTTCAACAACATTCATTGCGTTATTTTACGTGTTGAGCAGACAAATTTTTCAAACTTATGAAGCAATGTATTAGCAATTTGCTTCAAAATGATTCAGATTCCGATTGATGTGTTACGCAATTAGGGTACAGCTTTCTATTTGCAAGCCAGTTCGAAAAAATAAAACCTTTGACAAGTTACCTCCTTGGTGGTCATGTTTCAGAGTAAAAGATCCTTCCATTTTTAAATTACACGACGGATAAGAGTTTACTATGTAATTCTAATTTATTTGGCTGCTAAACCACAACAGTTATGGATTGTCATACAACTTTTGCCGGCCGCTGCTCGCATATATTTGATCAGTATAGCAATTTCGATTTAAGTATCTCAAAGAAAGTTGTCAAAATAATGCTCTTTCCAAGCATGTTTGAGAAAAACTATTAGTCACGTCCCACGATGTTGGTGCTCGGCACTCGTTGCTCTGATACTCGCAGCCCTGATTCTACACAAGCTTGGTTGAAGGCGTCGTTGAGGCGACACTAGAGTAGCTCACCAGCGCGGAACAAACGGGGCCTCGCAACCGGACAGGCTCAAGGCGGAAGGGTTCTGTACTCTGCCCCACTACGTTATGTGAAGCTCGGTCGGTATTACCGTTTTCGGTAACACAAGTATCCACCATCTAATGACTTCATTTCGTGGGGCTCGTACCATGGTGAAAATATTGGCCAGTTAGCAAGGTGGTCGCGGCGCTGAAAGCTGACTGCCTCCTATGATGCGCTGTACGTGTACGTACGGACAGTTTAAGCATTGCTATTTCGTCGCTCCATCTTGTAGGCGTTTCAGTTAAACCTGACGCCTGCAACGTGTAAAAGCCTCCTCATAAACATAAGCAATGGTTTGCTTCGTAATATTTAAAAAATATAGGTAATTACAATATCGTGCACCTAGTGTGGTCACCGGGCGCTTAACGGCATCGGAACGAAATCGAAAGTCGTGGAGCACGAAGGAGACGTTCCCGCGGTATCGACTGCTGCTGGTAGTGACGAGCGACGCGGCGACGCTCACCGCTCAGCCATAGTGCGCCGCGACTGCCGACGACCGCGGGCGACACGGTAGCCCACAACAATTAGTCAAAATTTGCCCAGAAATTAATTTTTTCATAGACAGCTGAATTTTGGTACTTACAGTTATATTCCTTATGTGGTATTCACCTAAAACTCGGGACCCTCCTCCGCTTGCATTCTTGCAAGAAGAATTTCGATGTTGAGAGGACTGGTCTGTAAATATCTCACCGTGAAAACTTAGGTGAAGTGAGCTCTCATTCCAGCCGATGCGGATGGACACTATTGACAGCTCACTTCACCTAAGTTTTAATGGTGAGATATTTACAGAACAGCGCTACTGACCCAGATTCGTAATGAAACTCAAAATTAAAGCTTTAATTTTTTTTTAAACCGGTCAAGAGTCGGACTCGCGCACCGAGTGTTCTGAACAAAGTAGGTATGTAACTACTACGGTTTTCCTTTACTTGTGCTTCATAACATTGATTCTTGCCAAACATGGTTTATTTATTTATTTATTTAATGCTTCAAGCACATACATGTACAGAGGCGGACTTAATGCCATAGGCATTTTCTACCAGTCAACCTTTGGGTGATGCAGAGACAAACAGTAGTAGGTGCAATCATGAAAATTGAGGAATAAATATTTTAAATATAAAGATGGTTCTAGGTCAACTGGAAGTACCCAACCCGTCTTAGTACAAAACAAGTTCTAACTTTAGACCTAGCCTAAACCTTCAAGCCAGTTACTGTATTTTGAACTTTATTCCTACAAACGCAAAGTTCTTAATGCAAAATTGACAACTTAGACTTGAGTTGACTTGAGTTTAACGTCAGTTTTTGAAATAGGAACTTTAATTTTGTCGGATTACAGTTCGAAGTTTAAAAATGGCTCGATGGTTTAATCCTGGGTCTAAAGTTAAACCTTGTTTTGTAATAAGGTAGTATAGGTTTTGATTTCCTTGCGAGTAGCAAAATATGCGGCATAAACGGAAAAGAAACGCCCGTATGTTTGATTGCGTTGACTTAGGAAATTGATTTTCACTACCTACTTCAAGGGATTGCAGCCCCTTTTTTTTTTTGTGGATGGGAAATCATCCAATGACCCCTCCCGCTCTGGGTGGAGCAGAAGGGAGTGTCAGACTCACTGACTAAAACCCACCCGTGTTCCTTCCTTAGCCCTTTGTGTTCCGGGGTAGCGGTAACCCTTTCAGACAATCCCGCTGCCCCGGCAGGCTTCGGCCCTTTCGGGCCCCTTCCTTATGCTGACATCTCTTTGAGGCGCGCGTGGAACACGTACGCGCCGTCCGGCACGGGCCTGGTCCTGATCGGACGGAGGGTTACTCATTACTCTCCGCCCGCAGGCCCGCGCCTACGGTGGCCGGGAGTCGTCTCACGGCTCCCGACGCCCGGGGCGTCTCCCGCGGCGGCTGGGACGTAAGGCCCTCTCCCTCAGCCGTCCCGCCACCTCCTTCGCTAGCATGACTGCTTCGCAGAAGGAAGTGACTTACGGAGAGTCTCCAACCCGAGCTGCTGGAGGAGGTGGTGGCAGCCCTCTTCCCGGCAAGAGCGGAGCATACTCCGCCGCCGATGGCTTTGCCCACGGCCGCAGAGTCTACAGAGGAGAACGCCATCAGCGTCCCAGAGGTGACACAGGCAGAGATGGGGGCAGCCGTGATGCGGCTCCGGGCCAAGAACGTGGCTCCGGGGCCCGACGGGATCCACGGCTGCGTGTTAGCCCTCGCTCTGAAGGAACTTGAGCCCCAACTGAGAGGACTCTACACAGCGTGCCTTGAGCGGGGCCAGTTTCCCACTTTGTGGAAATCTGGTCGTCTGGTCCTGCTCAGGAAGGCGGGGCGCCCTGCGGACTCGCCGTCCGCGTACCGGCCCATAGTGCTGCTAGACGAGGTGGGTAAGCTGTTTGAGCGAGTAATCGCAGCCCGCCTCGTCGGCCACTTGTGCGGAGAGGGACCGGACCTGGACGGCAGCCAGTTCGGTTTTCGGCATGGGCGCTCCACCATTCACGCTGTGTCGCGGGTGAGAGTCCTGGCGGAGGATGCGGTGTCCCGGGGCGGGGTGATGTTGGCGGTGTCCTTGGACATCACCAACGCCTTCAACACCCTGCCCTGGAGTTGTATTCGGGAGGCACTGCGGTATCATCGTGTGCCTCCCTACCTCCGCAACATCGTTGGGGCTTATCTGTCGGAGAGGTGTGTCACCTACGTGGGACGTGATGGCGCAAACCAGCACCGCATGTCGTGCGGTGTTCCGCAGGGCTCGGTCCTAGGCCCGCTCCTGTGGAACATCGGGTACGACTGGGTGCTGAGGGGCGAGCTCCAACCGGGGGTGGACCTGACGTGTTATGCTGACGACACGCTGGTCACGGCCCGGGGGAGCTCGCACAGGGAGGCAGCGTTGCTGGCGACGGCTGCGGTGTCACAGGTGGTGAGCCGCATACGTCGCCTGGGCTTGGAGGTGGCCCTCAGCAAGTCGGAGGCCATGGTGTTTCATGGCCCCCGACGGGCGCCGCCGCCCGGCCTACACATCGTGGTCGGGGGGGCTCGGATCGCTGTCGAGTCTACCATGAAGTACCTGGGATTGGTGCTCGACAGCCGGTGGGACTTTGAGCCCCACTTCCGACGGCTGGCGCCCAAGCTGCTGGGCGCGGCTGGCGCGCTCTCAACGCTGCTTCCCAATCTGGGGGGCCCGAGCGCCGCCTGTAGGCGGCTCTACGTGGGGATCGTGCGATCGATGGCCCTGTATGGGGCCCCGATCTGGGCGACTGACCTGACGGCCGGTAGCATCGCCGTTTTGCGGAGGCCGCAGAGAGCGATGGCCGTCAGAGTCGTCCGGGGGTATCGCACGATCTCCTACGAGGCGGCTTGCGTACTGGCCGGATCCCCGCCCTGGGACCTGGAGGCGAAAGTACTCGCGTCATTGTATCGGTGGCGCGAGGAAGCGAGGGCGCGGGGCGAGCAACCGATGCAGCAACACATAGAGCTGCGTCGGTCTCAGCTCCGCGAGGTCCTGGTGGCGGAATGGCGGGACAGGCTTTCACGCCCTACCGCGCGCCTCGTCACCATCGAGGCGGTCCGGCCGGTGCTCGAGCAATGGCTCGGGAGGAGGCACGGCTCCCTGTCGTTTCGGGTGACGCAGGTGCTCTCGGGGCATGGTTGCTTCGGGAAGTACCTGTGTCGCATAAACAGGGAGCCGGACGCCCGGTGTCACCACTGCGTCGACTGCCGGGAGGACACGGCGTGGCATACGCTGGCAGAGTGTGCCGCTTGGGAGGAGCCACGCCGTGCCCTCATCTCAGAAGTAGGCAGTGACCTGTCGCTGCCGGCCGTGGTCGAGTCGATGGTCGGCAGCGAGGAGTCCTGGGACGCGGTGGTTTCCTTCTGCGAAACAGTCGTCTCGCAGAAGGAGGCTGCGGAAAGGGAGAGGGAGATCTCGTCCACTCACCCGGCCCGCAGCAGGCGCACCGGGCGTCGGCGGAGGGCGGATAACGCCCTCTTCCAGCCCCCCTAAATGGGTCCAGGGGCGACGGACTCGGGGACGTCCGTCGCCCCCCACACATCAGGACCCGAGGTGGCGGCGCGTAGTGTTCCACGCGCGCCCCTCTTAGACGTCGCGGGGGGAGTCAAACACCTCACTCCCCCCCCTGACCCGAGGAGGCCCGCAGTGGCGGGCCGACACCAGTCGGGGGTTGCGGAAGGATCGTACGTTCCCGCGACCCCCGGCGTAGGTGTGAGATGGAACACCGGGGTGGTTTTTAGTCAGTAAGAGTCTGACAGACCCCGCCGCCCGCCCCAGGGCGGCGGACATCCATGAGGATTTTCCACCCCGGAACAAAAAAAAAAAAAAAAAAAAAAAAAAAGTCGCTCTTTCCATGCCGCCATGAGATCGCGCCGGAGGTCGGTCCGCTCCGCCGCGATTTGCCGCGGAAGCGGAGTTTCCCCCCGGCGTAGTGCCTCCGCGCGCCACTCGTACAGGCGCGCGAGGACTATCGCCTCCAGATCCCACGGCGGCAGTCCGGCAAGGAGGCTTGCCGCCTCGCCCGAGATCGTGCGGTACCCTCGGATCAGCCTTACGGCTACCACCTTCTGGGGCGCGTTCAAATAGTGGGCGGCTCGCCGCCGCAGTGAACGCGCCCACACCGGGGGGGATTGCAGCCCCTGAGTATTTGATATTAATTTGAACTTGATAACTTCACGAGTTCCTGAGAAAAGGGTCTTGACAAATGGACCTCGAACTGATCTTATAAGGGTTCCGTTTTTTCTTTTGAGGTACGGAACCCTAAAAACAATTACAGGCTCTCTTGAATTGTCAAGGGGTCGTCGGTCAGTGAGACAATGAAGCTAATTGTCAAGGGGTCGTCGGTCAGTCAGACAATGAAGCTGATTGTCAGGGCTCGTCGGTCAGTCAGACAATGAAGCTAATTGTCAAGGGGTCGTCGGTCAGTCAGACAATGAAGCTAATTGTCAAGGGGTCGTCGGTCAGTCAGACAATGAAGCTAATTGTCAAGGGCTCGTCGGTCAGTCAGACAATGAAGCTAATTGTCAAGGGCTCGTCGGTCAGTCAGACAATGAAGCTAATTGTCAAGGGGTCGTCGGTCAGTCAGACAACGAAGCTAATTGTCAAGGGCTCGTCGGTCAGTCAGACAATGAAGCTGATTGTCAAGGGGTCGTCGGTCAGTCAGACAATGAAGCTAATTGTCAAGGGCTCGTCGGTCAGTCAGACAATGAGGCTGATTGTCAAGGGGTCGTCGGTCAGTCAGACAATGAAGCTAATTGACAAGGGGTCGTCGGTCAGTCAGACAATGATGCTAATTGTCAAGGGGTCGTCGGTCAGTCAGACAATGAAGCTAATTGTCAGGGCTCGTCGGTCAGTCAGACAATGAAGCTGATTGTCAAGGGGTCGTCGGTCAGTCAGACAATGAAGCTACTTGTCAAGGGGTCGTCGGTCAGTCAGACAATGAAGCTAATTGTCAAGAGGTCGTCGGTCAGTCGATAATCGACAATAGACGTAGACGAATGTGTTTATTTATTTAATGTACACAACCATAGTTACACGCTAGGCTTAAACTAGTGAGTACATGACCCTTTACCTAGGACAAACTGTCCAGTTAGGTAGGTCCAACTTCGAGAAAGAGATCAATCGTCGAATCCGATTCGGCTGGGCAGCGTTCGGGAAGCTACGCAATATCTTCTCGTCCCGCATACCGCGGTGTATCAAGACGAAAGTCTTTGACCAGTGCGTGTTGCCGGTGATAACCTATGGCACTGAAACGTGATCGCTCACAATGGGTCTTATCTGAAGGCTGAAACTCACTCAAAGGGCAATGGAGATGGCTATGCTTAGTTTCCCTGCGTGATCGAAACAGAAATGAAGAGGTACAAGAACAAGGTAACCGATAAAATAGGTGACAGCAATTGAAGCAAAATTCCACAGTGTTCGTAAGCCGCTGTCGTGAGCACGAGCGTGCGCGTGCGCGGAGTAGGTGTAGTGCCTACAGTACGAGCGGAAACGCGCGGCGCGCTCTGCAATCTGTTTCGGCAGCGGGCTCCTCTCCCATCAGACATGTCTCGTCACTCACTACTCATGCATTATGTAGACTCAATTGGACCAGCAGTCAAACACGACGTTAAACATAATATTATATTAGAGGCCTTAATATTCTATCTGATGTTCGCAACAAATTAGTTTGGCCCCGGCTGACGACTGTCCAGGAGAACGTTGAGTGCAGTGCACCGACTACGCGAGTGTGGCATAGTCGCTAAAAATGAAAGATCTCTTTGCATCAATGTGACGTCACAACTCACAAGCCTGCTTGTTGTGGCTCGTCATCACGAGTGCCGCCGCGCGTCGTGCGGGTATTGTGTGCGCACGGGCCGACGCGGTACGGCCTTCTGCGATTGTTATAGTAACAATACTTTGTATTTGTATATTTATCCTAAGTTGTTGAGTCAATGGTATCAGAAATAATCTGAGAAAATATTTAAGCAAGGTCTTTACAGTTAGTACCTAACCTAAAGGTCATAAGCTAGTTTCTGGCTTGGCGAGCACACCTGGAGCTGAGGGCTCATTGATTTCAGTCTAGTTACGTCTGTTTTACTGACCAAGGTGCCCAAGGCTAGTTCAATACTCAATATATGTACTTATTTACTGTATTCCACAATGTAAGTAACGTAGTATGGAATTCTAACTAAAAGAAGACTTGGACAGGTTTGCCAGCTGCAGCGGGTCCCAAACTAGACTAGGAGCAGCCTGTATCGTGGTGACCCGAACACCACACAAGGATAATAACTGAAATTGAATGTGTTCTGCTAGCGCAATATTGTTAATTCTTAACTCGTAAGTTCATAAAATAAATGAACAAAACTTGCAAAATAGGTTTTACAAAGACATGCTCATTGAGGCACACACAATTGTAGTTTGCAACATTATTTTTATTTAGTTTTTGTGTTTTGTGTTTCACGAAATGTGTCCAATTAACCTTTTTTTTCTTTCTTTCATTGTGGGCTCGGTTGGTATTATTAGGTACTACCTATATTATTTCCTTTATTTAACTATATATAAATTATAATTAAATATTAGAATATAAAAACATTTAAAAATAAAAAAAAATAGTAGCCCACCGGTATCGGGAACAGGCTCCAAGCTACCGGCGGTCAGGGCTCCAGAGAGAGGAACCTCCTAACAATGCGGGCCGTGTCCAGAAGTACCGCTTTCTGAATCAAACCCTTGATCCAGCTGCCCAACGAGAGCCTCCTCAGGTGTTGGTCGAGGCTCTTGGCTATTAATCGATTGGCTGTCACGACTATCGGCACAATGTCGCTGAGTCCACATCCCAGATATCGACAACGTCGCGAGCCTAAAGATACTTGATTTGTTTATCTTTCTCGGCTTTTACCAGGTTCTCATCTTGCGGGATGGTTATGTCAACAATCATCGCGCGCAGCCTCTCTGATCGATCCACCACTACTATATCAGGCTTATTGGCAACAATAGTCAAATGTCAGTGATGATGGATCGATCCCAATATTACCATTTTCGAGAACTGGGTCGGGCACATACCTGTAGTGCGGCACCTCCGATTCCACAAGGCTGTATTTCAGAGCAAGTTGCTGATGGATTATCCTGGCTACAAGGTTGTGTCTATGCAAGTACTCTCCGTTAGCCAGACGAGAACACCCGGAGATAATATGCCTGATTGATTCTCCCGGCCGGTAGCATGCCCGAAAGATGTCAACCGTGCCGTCTTTCACAATAAATCTCCGGTAATTGTTCGTGGTACTATAATATTATAAAAACATGATATTAAAAATATTTCATTCTGATAGGTATTCATTGATATTATTATAGCATTTTTTAGATAATAGAAATTGTTTCAATTGATTTAAGAATGTTTTATATTATAGTTCTTTTGAGGTACCTACTTAATAAAATTATTAGGTACCAATATTTTTCTTCCGGTACAATTTATCCGATATTTTAATTGACATGACATGACCAGGCCCTGTTTATCAAAACATACAAGCCATGTCTTAGAAGCATTTTTCTTGTAAAAAAATTCAGAATTACAAATTTGTGTTTATCAAACCTACACTTGTATATTACGGGTTACAAGTGACGTTATTTATTTAACAAGTTTATTGTTCACTTTTTTAACTGCCCCATTGGTCCTCGTGGTCGCAAGCGCGACTGCTGACGTGGGCTCCTGGGTTCAATTCCCGGGTCGGACAAAGTGTTATTGAGTTTTTCCATTAGGAATTTCATAGTAACAGGCCGGAGTTTGGCAGTTGGCGGTGTGATACTACCCACGTGCCTCGCCGTTGGCCTTGCGCCTGATCTCTCTCCGGTCGTGTCGGATTGCCGTGCGAACCCAACGACACCGACTTCCGAAATTTTTTTTTTTTTTCAATTTGTAGTGTATTTTTGTAAGTCGGTTATTTTTCACTTTGTAGTGTCTTTTTTGGAAGTCGGCTTTTTTAAAGGTGCGTTTATATTATATTCCCCCTTTTTTATCATCCCGTCCGTATTAGGCACAGACAATATAGGTATCTACTATTCAACCATGCGTTTAAGTTGAGCACATTCAATTAAAAAACATACAAAAAAACGCCAGGAAAAGAATACGGCGGCATACCTTTTTGATTGTAGAACTTACTAGCAGCGCCCCGCGGTTTCACCCGCGTTAGTTTCGATCCCGTGGGAATATCGGGATAGCGAGTATCCTATGTGTTATTTCTGATTATAAACTGTGTGCCAAATTTGATCCAAATCTGTTCAGCCGTCTGTGCGTGATTGAGTAACAAACATACAAACATCTTCACAAACATTTATAATATTAGTAGGATTACTTTAAGATTATTACTTAGTAGGCACGGCTATACATAACCAGTATAAGCTGACTTCTGATTATAAGAAAAACCTATACAGTGCGAGGTCAGCTAAAACTGAAAATGTATAGCTTGATGTGTAGCCGTGTGTACAGGCGCCAGCACATCAAGCTACCCGAAACTGTAAAATTTTCCCAATCAACTTGAACCTTAGGTATGCTGTAGCGATAAAGTTGAAAATCTATTAAAGAAATTTAACAGATTGTACTACTTTAAGAAGATATTTTAGGTATATCATGCTATGATCGGTGACAGTGGAACTATAGTAAACCTCGCACAGCTAACGGCGCGCAGCGGCCGTGCTGATTTATTTTAAAATTATGATATCTCATAAGATACCTATAAATATATTGATATATACTTTGAAATCAAAAGATGACAAGAGCAATTTTGTTCAAAATTAAATACTTGTGATGAATAACGTGTTTATTTGGATAAGGATTAATATGATGTTTATAAAAACACCTTCGCAAATAATGCATTATTTTGGAACAAATTTGATTATCATAAAAACGGTTATAGTGAGTCAACCTTAAAAGATAGACGTATGCTGTCGCAGACTTTTTTCGAAGTTTTAAGGAGCAACCATTCCGTCATACATTATTTTTGCGTAGCTTTAACCGTTTACGCAGCGCACGTAACGGAAGCTCTCAAAAGGAATATTTTTTCCCGTTTTTGCAACATTTTTCATTGCTGCGACGCTCCTATTGGTCGTAGCGTCACATCATCGATCCATCGACGCCGCACAAGCAGTGGATAAAAAAAAGAAAATGAAGAAAAAGATAAAAAGAAAAGATAAAGATATATAAAGTAGACGTCTCTAAATTATATTAAACGTTACTTATAGATTTTGAATATTATAGTAACTGAATATTATACTAAATGAATATTAGTTCAAATGTGCATTATAG
Source organism: Globia sparganii (assembly GCA_949316385.1). Lineage (NCBI taxonomy): Eukaryota > Metazoa > Arthropoda > Insecta > Lepidoptera > Noctuidae > Globia > Globia sparganii. Next base: position 22,364,531 of record OX438669.1, read on the forward strand.
AAAATGTCCATTATATATACCATACAAAATTAGGTATGAAAATTAGGTATTTCGTTTTTAAAAAACGAAATTATATCAATAATTAATTATATCATTTCATCGATAAGTTAAACAAAAGTACCTATATAAAATTAAATATAGGTCATATGATCATTAGGACTTTTGTTATTATGTCAAACATTACACAAATACACACCCGTTTCGGAGCCACGGATATCTATGTTCGGAGCCTATTCATTTCAAACAAACAAATCTTTCCTCTTTATACTGCTATTGTAAATAAGTAGAATCTACCAAGCGTTCATTTTTACATACTTTGTTGTTTTTTTTTTATATATTTTTTTTATTTGACAGGGTACTTGTTGTGAGTTTAGTTGCAAGAAGTGTGCACTGCCGATGTCGCCTGCCACAATGTGCGGACGCGCTTGACTAACGTATGTGTTGTGTGCAGATGGCGCCACGCACGACGACCGGCACTCCTCGCTCTCCAGGTAAGTCTGCAGCACCTGCAACGTCTGGCATTACCTCGCACCGTCTCGGATCGCCCCACACTGCCCCGCACGTTTTTCTTAACTGCCAAACATTCTACTATGTTCTCATTTGTAATTACTAAATGAATAACCATGTTCATTTGAGGAAACCAGAGCATACCAAACTGATTGTCGTATTTAACGCAGTGACCTTTCACACGTGATCGTGCAGCCGCGAGCCGCGAGCCATGAGCGCTGCGAACAGATCTTATCTGTGCCTTTGAGAGTTTCACCAAAAACTGTCGAGTTCCCAAGCAGAGCAAGTGTTGCTGACGTTCAACTATTTCGACAGACATTGACTTGAGCTTCCACAGTCGCCTTCTGTTACAAGTGGGCGCTCCTGACGGACTGCTATAATATTGATGAACGGTAACTTCCGTGGCTCGCGAGCGCCTACTGCCATACTCGGTCCGCTTGGCAAGCGGGCTTACAGACGTGTGGTATCAGGCGCGTGTGTGTGTGCAGGTACTGGAGCGGGTCGGAGGCGTCGGGCGCGCTGTTCGAGGACGCCGCGTTCCCGCCGGCGCGCGCGCTGGGCGACGCCCGCCTCGCGCGCGGCACCAGCTGGCCGCGCCCGCTCGTGAGTCCCGCGCACACGGTGCTCCTAGTAGTTACACGACATACACCCGACACACGCCCGCTGGCCGCGCCCGCACGTGAGTCCCGCGCACACGGTGCTCCTAGTAGTTACACGACATACACCCGACACACGCCCGCTGGCCGCGCCCGCACGTGAGTCCCGCGCACACGGTGCTCCTAGTAGTTACACGACATACACCCGACACACGCCCGCTGGCCGCGCCCGCACGTGAGTCCCGCGCACACGGTGCTCCTAGTAGTTACACGACATACACCCGACACACGCCCGCTGGCCGCGCCCGCACGTGAGTCCCGCGCACACGGTGCTCCTAGTAGTTACACGACATACACCCGACACACGCCCGCTGGCCGCGCCCGCACGTGAGTCCCGCGCACACGGTGCTCCTAGTAGTTACACGACATACACCCGACACACGCCCGCTGGCCGCGCCCGCACGTGAGTCCCGCGCACACGGTGCTCCTAGTAGTTACACGACATACACCCGACACACGCCCGCTGGCCGCGCCCGCACGTGAGTCCCGCGCACACGGTGCTCCTAGTAGTTACACGACATACACCCGACACACGCCCGCTGGCCGCGCCCGCACGTGAGTCCCGCGCACACGGTGCTCCTAGTAGTTACACGACATACACCCGACACACGCCCGCTGGCCGCGCCCGCACGTGAGTCCCGCGCACACGGTGCTCCTAGTAGTTACACGACATACACCCGACACACGCCCGCTGGCCGCGCCCGCACGTGAGTCCCGCGCACACGGTGCTCCTAGTAGTTACACGACATACACCCGACACACGCCCGCTGGCCGCGCCCGCACGTGAGTCCCGCGCACACGGTGCTCCTAGTAGTTACACGACATACACCCGACACACGCCCGCTGGCCGCGCCCGCACGTGAGTCCCGCGCACACGGTGCTCCTAGTAGTTACACGACATACACCCGACACACGCCCGCTGGCCGCGCCCGCACGTGAGTCCCGCGCACACGGTGCTCCTAGTAGTTACACGACATACACCCGACACACGCCCGCTGGCCGCGCCCGCACGTGAGTCCCGCGCACACGGTGCTCCTAGTAGTTACACGACATACACCCGACACACGCCCGCTGGCCGCGCCCGCACGTGAGTCCCGCGCACACGGTGCTCCTAGTAGTTACACGACATACACCCGACCATTGATATATATGTTACACTAGATTAGCAATTACCGCACCAAGGCGTTGCCACTAGGCTGATGGCTACAGCCATCAGCGTAGCTAATGTCAGTTCAGTGCTCTGTGTGACGCCAACCGAAGTCAACCGAGTGACATACGACAAAAAATATCGCGAAAAAGTGCGATTCAAGATCACAAAAACATAATAAATTAACCGGAATTACTTTCCACACGTAAATTAATTGTCTCTGTGTTTATATCAACGTATAAACGCAATAAAATGTAGAATTTTGTAAATTGGGTTCAGTGTTACCACTAAAAACTTAGTTTTAGTTTCCCACATTAGTGGGAGTTTTTAATTTATGGAATAAGTGATTTTAAATATTTTTTAATAGTACCAACGTAGCAGGGTGCCTAAAGATGCAGCACGCCGTGAAAAATGGGTGGAAATAATCCTATTGCTGAGAAAAGAGACTGACTAAATCATTAAATTTCATTAATAATAAAGAAAAAATATATAAAAAGAAAATATCTTAGTTATTTTCATTATTTATAAACTTCTATTACACATCCATTATGAAATACATCATTCAAATATTTTAAAAATAATTTAACTTCACCTAAAACGCTTTTTATGGCTTAAAATGTTGGGTAAAATTTCGCATGGGTAGGCAACCCCATCCCGTCATTGCATGTTTATATTGTGGTCTTTGTCTAATCTAAGCGACGGTAGTATTCTTACGACGCGTGTAAGTGAGACAGATATACGTTTACTTTTAAATGTTTAGTGGTTTCAAAGCTACGTCGTCGCGTTTATAAAGTGGCTACACTTTTTTGACACATTTTATTGAGGTTTGCTTCTCTAGTTATATAGCTCAATGCACCCGACACACGCCCGCTGGCCGCGCCCGCACGTGAGTCCCGCGCACACGGTGCTCCTAGTAGTTACACGACATACACCCGACACACGCCCGCTGGCCGCGCCCGCACGTGAGTCCCGCGCACACGGTGCTCCTAGTAGTTACACGACATACACCCGACACACGCCCGCTGGCCGCGCCCGCACGTGAGTCCCGCGCACACGGTGCTCCTAGTAGTTACACGACATACACCCGACACACGCCCGCTGGCCGCGCCCGCACGTGAGTCCCGCGCACACGGTGCTCCTAGTAGTTACACGACATACACCCGACACACGCCCGCTGGCCGCGCCCGCACGTGAGTCCCGCGCACACGGTGCTCCTAGTAGTTACACGACATACACCCGACACACGCCCGCTCGTGAGTCCCGCGCACACGGTGCTCCTAGTAGTTACACGACACACACACCTGGCATGCAAGATGATACATTCAATTATATCTTAGTCAGCGTACTTAAAATGTGTCTGAAGGTATTATATAACAAACAGTAAAATGTACTAAAGAATTGTGACATGTACTCACCATATAAATATTTATAGTAAATCTAGCGAATTAAATATGTAAAAATCAGGAATAAAATCTAAATATTTCACACAAGTTAGATTCATTTTTCAGTCGGAATTCGTCAATGCTGAAAGGACATCATTCATTTCGTACCCAAAACTTAAAATAAGTACTGCTGTCAAAGGGAAAAAAATACCTATTGAGCATTTTTACGGTTCCGTACTTCAAAAGGAAAAAACGGAACCCTTATAGGATCACTTTGTTATCCGTCCGTCCGTCCGTCTGTCTATCTGTCAAGACCCTTTATCTCGGGAATGCGTGGAGGAATCGAGTTGAAATTAAAACCTTAAATTCAGGTCTGCGGTTTCTTGAAGCTGTGAAAAAATAAAATGTTCGACACTTGAATGATGTCCTTTAATTTTCTCTAACAGAAGGCTTTTATACTTTTTTTTTTCATAAGTGCTTATCATTATATTATGTCATGCTGCCGACTTGACGGCGTTGCTGTGTGTGAGGGGGTGTAGGCATGTGTGTGTGTATAGGTCGCAACGGGATCCGCTTCCGGTGCGCATCGTATGCGCATAACGATACCTTAGGTACTTAGTATTGTGATAAACTATTCTAACTACCTACTTATTTTCATGATTACAGTATGCTTATTTTTCTTAAGAATTTGTCCCGTTGGTTTGTAGTCTTCAAAAATGACTAACCAGGCAGAGCGTGTCTGGCGAATGGGGCGTGTAGGTGTAGGCGTGGAGGGTGCGTGGGGTGCGTGGCCGCTTGGGGTGCGTGGGCTTGTGGCGCGTGGTGTGCGACGAGTGCACAAGGGTGGGCCGTTGACGCGCCGGGCTCGGGCACTGGCGGGCCGAGGTCGCGGAACTGCGAACCTGCACTACTATTCTGTAAAAATCTCACGGTGATAACTTAGGTGAAGTGAACTTGAAGTGAGCTGTCATTCCACCTGATGTTAGGGATCGCCCCTATTGATAGCTCACTTCACCTAAGTTATCACGGTGAGATTTTTACAGAACCGATCGGCTGATGTCGCGTAGGAAAGACATGAACGCGCGCAGGCACGCCCCGCCACGCGGCACGCGCATGCGCAATGAGCCGCCAGGCGCTGTGAATATCAACAGTGCTGTGTGTCGCCAGCTCTTTCACAGTGCGCACCCGCGGGTAGTACTTGGATGAGGGAGCACGCCGCGCCGATACATGCGCCGATACGAATGTAAAAGAGAGTATTAGTCCCACAATTGTTTTGATGTGTAGAGGCTCTTTTAATTCTACTATCACAATCAGTCTCTTTGACATAATTTTCCGATTCCCGTTAGGTCGGAAGTAGAATAGATGATATCACAAAAGGTGATGCGCTTTCAGTTATAAATAAAGTCATCATTTATTTTATTGTAGGTCGCTTATAGGTCGCTGTATAGGTGGCCCGATTAGATGCCAATGTATACGTTTCTATAATAAACTTCCTAGCCACATTCAAGAACTAAGCCTTAATAAATTAAAATCTTATAAAAAGCGACAACTATTATATGCCAGATAGTCTAATAAACTGTAAAAGACTATATTGAGGACAAAAAGGCTTGGGATCATTGAGCTGTGCACCATAGTGAATGTTGTTTTTTTTTTGTTTTGCTGTTTTGCACTTTTTTTTTCTAGATATCTAAAAGAACATTTACTGTGTAAAGTATTATATTATTTTAATTATTGTGAATGTGAGGACTATGTGGGTCATTGTTTCCGTTTTAATCATGGTCTGGCAGTTTGAGTAGTTTATGCGGCCTACCCAAAATGTCCTTTCTTTGGTATTTTTCATCGAATCGTTGAGCTCCTCAAGTTCTGAGTTGAGCTGCATGATTTTTGACAAATGTATGCACTGACTGGATAGGTCCACTCAATCTGTGTGGTTCTTTCCTCATTTCAGACACCAATCTACATGGTCTTCACGTGATCTGACCAAGATTATGTCTGGACTTTAAAAGAGACTGTGACCTCTGAGTTTGTTTCGACCTTTCTTCTCAGAGTAGTCAGATAGGAAACACCGACCTCATTTATTTTAAAAAAATATGATTGCCGTGTAAAAGTGTTTGTAAGTACATACATAAATAAATCATTGATTATTACAATCTCCTTTTTCGTGAATATCCAAGAAAAAGTACTTGGCTTGCAAAAATTGTAATAGTATGACAATTTTTATTTTTATTTTTTGGTTTCAATATTTCATACCTCTCTGTAACTGCCACTACCCACAACCTTTGGTGCGCAATGCGGAATACAATGGGTGATCATCAAATCGGTGATCCTCGCGGAATGTCTCCACAATTCTTCTGGGCTGTAATAATGGTCATTCAAACGGCGTAACGGTGCTTCCTGGCCTCGAGAGCGTTCGCGGGATCGTCGACATTAGACGTGAGAGAAATCAAGGTTGGCAGGCGACAATCGACGGCAGTACTGAGTCACTGACACCTCGACACCTCTCGGACACAGCGGCGCGGGTAGCGCAGCACCGCGGTGGGCACACAGCATTCGATCCTCGTCATCAATAACCTTCCTCGTCGTCAGTTGTTGGTGGGATACCGCTTGTGTTGCGAGGCCCTCTAAGGCCCCGTCACCCGTGCTACCTACCCGTCACACTGCGCACTCCACGCGCCACTAGAGCTCGATCAGTACAAACTCGCATTGAGGTTGCACTTGTTACAACAATGAGTGGCGCGCGAGTGTTTGTCGCCTCGCGGCGGCACGAGGTCACTCGACCACCTAAACACTGGAAACGCTACACCCACCAACTTATTTAATGATGGGCATCCAATAATGTATTACATAAGTAATCTAAGAGAGTACTCGTTGAAGCATGTTCTGACAATTCCCTGGCAATGGCCTGTGATTCTATTGAACCTCCGCAGCCGTCTACTTCGTTAGACCAGCTCAAGGTTACAGTGTTAGAGCCGACGCGCGACGGTGCCCTCGACTGTACTTACTATGTTGTTTAATAGTGACAGACCCGCGTAGTCTTCAAGTTTCTCGTGATTAGCTTCCACGAACGCGTGCACCTGTGCAGTAATCAAATGTTATGTGTTAGACTTTCTCCGGTGCAGCCGCGCCCGCCGGCCCGCCGGCCCGCCGCACTGCCGCGATGCGTGCGCGCCTTGCGGCCCGACGAGGCAGCAGACGCACGCTACGCGCGACTGCGCGCTAATGAGCTACATTACATCGCATTTACATAAATGTCGGCTACACCCGTCACAGTGAAACCTGGCGTGGAAAGTGCAGCGAGCCGCGCGACCTGCCGAGCGCGGCGCGAGTGACCCAGACTCGGCCGCTGTCATCGCGAGCTAACAATGCACTGACCAAACGATACGAGCTTGTGGGAAGACAACACAACTTCCTGAAACAACGACTTGAATAGTTTTGATGGCTGTGTAATGTAAATGTTACGATTGGCGCTTTACTTTGTGTCAATTATTTCATCAGCACTACTCTCAAAACGGTAAAGGGAAACATCGTGAGGAAACCGGCATGTTCTAGAACCAACCATTCTAAAACATGTGACATCGAGCAAGCCGCACCGGGCCCGCGCGCTGGGTCACAGCCAACTGCCTCCCATCGAAAGGAGGCCTGTGTCCCGCAGTGGGAACTTGATAGGCGGATTATGCTTATGTAAATGACTGACTTGATTTGAACTTACGTTGTTGTTGATCAGCGATGTGTGAGGAGCACATTGTTGTTGATCAGCGATGTGTGAGGAGCACATTGTTGATCAGCGATGTGTGAGGAGCACATTGTTGTGATCAGCGATGTGTGAGGAGCACGTTGTTGTTGATCAGCGATGTGTGAGGAGCACATTGTTGTTGATCAGCGATGTGTGAGGAGCACATTGTTGTTGATCAGCGATGTGTGAGGAGCACGTTGTTGTTGATCAGCGATGTGTGAGGAGCACATTGTTGTTGATCAGCGATGTGTGAGGAGCACATTGTTGTTGATCAGCGATGTGTGAGGAGCACATTGTTGTTGATCAGCGATGTGTGAGGAGCACATTGTTGTTGATCAGCGATGTGTGAGGAGCACATTGTTGTTGATCAGCGATGTGTGAGGAGCACATTGTTGTTGATCAGCGATGTGTGAGGAGCACATTGTTGTTGATCAGCGATGTGTAAGGAGCACATTGTTGTTGATCAGCGATGTGTGAGGAGCACATTGTCGCTCAGCGCGGGCGCGCCACAAGTAGCGCACACACATAACACCGTGTAATAATATTACCGGCGCCGGCGCAGTTATAGTTGCGCGCGAGCCGTTATGATAGCCCCGCGTCGCGCACTGTCGCCCGCGCCACTCGCCCTACATTCAAGCGTTACTCTATTTGTAGGGCGATGTTACCTTGCGCCGTTTGTAAGAGTTGATACTTACGTTATCTAGCCGCGATTGTTCTGCCGCGGCACCACACGGGTACACGACAGTCGACTGCTCCACTTCCTATAAGTTATCGTGTTCCGGAAGCTGCGTGCGGCTCTGTCATGTTTCTTTGAGCGGTGACATGCGCTCGCTCTGGCACACTGCTCCTTCTTTTTTCTTGGCTGAAATGTACATTAAACCTAGAAGTTGAATAGCTTCGCACGGGTGAAAGCGGGTAGCAGAAAAATCTGGTCGAGGCTATCTCGTGTGCAGCTTAACACAACCGTCACCCCTTCCGCACGGCGCAGCTTCCTCAGAGAGTCATCCGTCTTAGGGGCGTCTCGGCCTGTAACGAGTTCGAGTTAGTTGCGCGCAGTGATACAAACTTTACAGCCATCTTCATGAAGGAGTTTTAAAGAATTACTTTTTGTTAGGTACTTGAAATAATAATCCATGTAGATTCGTAGATATTAAGTGTAACGTAAAAGCGACGCATGCGCGCGACGCCTGTGTTTTCCCTAACGAACACAAGCCGCTCATCCCTGGCGCTATGAGTGGCAGGCCGTGGCCGGTGGCCCTGCTGTGCTGAGCGGCCGAGTGTTGCAGGAGCTGTGCGCGCGCCCGCGCTTCCGCGGAGACGACGGCGCTGACGAGTCGCCCGACGAGCTCGCCGAGCGGTAAGTGTCATGTTATTATCATACTGAATCGTGACCGGTCGACGAATGACCGCCTGGTCACATTATATTGTGACCCCTGGTCACATCCAAAATATGATATGCAGGAGCGACTGAATTTTAGCTCCACACCTCCGAATGATTTGATTAGTTTACCTTTTGACCATTCATAGTAGGTACCTATTAGCTAAATTCGATTTCAATAAGGTTCGACGAAATACGTCATGCCATTTGTAAATAAATCTGAAAATAGGTAAATACCTATTAATATTATATTTTATTCATTGCTACGTACAAACTAAATTCATTTGTATTACATATGTGTTTGTCAAGTCATTATTTGTGTTTTTGTATAAAAAAAAATTGTGTGTTAGTAGGTAGATTATGCAATTTGCGTTAAAATTGTGTCAAGCTGCGGTCTTTGATATAATTTGGTAAAAGAGTGTTATATGATAGGAAACATCCTATCATGCGAATTTGTGTCTGCGCCCGCATCTGTGGTGTCATACCTGTACTTGTCCTGTCACACATACCGCACGCGTGCGCGTGAGTTGGAGGGTGGGTACAGTGCGTGTCCGTGCGCGCAGGTGGAGCGCGCCGGCGGGCGCGGCCGCGGACGCGCACGTGCGCTGCGCGGCGGCCGCGCTGGCGCCCACGCCGCGCCTGCTGGACCGCGCCGCGCCGCCGCAGACCTTCCGCAAGCGCTACAGCGGCGCCTTCAGGTACGTGCGCCGGCCCCACTGCTCCCATAGGGCCGAAACACATAACCGCGTTGCGACGGCGCAACGCTAACATCGGCAGTTTGCGTTGCGGCGTTGCGGCGCCGCGAAAAAGAGCGTTTTAATGTCGTATGGTAGGGTAACCAGTTCCTCGTGATTTTTGATTGTGGATAGACGTCTCTGCCATGGATCGTCGTAAGAAACTTATTGCTTATTTGTTATTAAGAAGACATTACTCTGTTTTAAATATACGACAAAGAAGATATTGGATACATCCATTTAATAAGGGTATGAATCCCGATGGCGAGTACTTTACTCGAAAATACAATGCATCAAAGATAGAGGAAAAAATGTTTTTCGCCTACTTTAGGTGCAGCGCAGACGACAGACTATCCGTGACACTCTTTTTAGTCTGTGAAAATAGAACCTATGCAATTGCAATTGCATATGCAGTAACGCACACGACGCGCAAAAAGTCCGGCGCACAAAAAATCCGTGTAATTCGGGCAGACCGCGCCGCGCCGCGCCGCGCCACTCCGCACAAAAAGTGTGTGAAAAAAATGCAACGTTTGCTTCAACGCGCGCTAACGCAGACGGCGCACACTTTAGTCGGCAATCTGCATTTGCTAGGGGTGGACGTAGCGCACGCGATCTATTATCATGGCGCGATTTATTATCAAAATAATACTTCGCGATCTCTGCACGATTTCCATAGCGTCTACGTCCCTACAGCTCTGCCGACAGAATGATCGAAGATGTGCGTCGTGTGCGTTGAGTCTGTGAAAAATCCGCGACCGACTTTTTGCGCGCCATGCAGACTTATTGTGCGCCGCAGACTCGATCGCACAAAAAGTGTGCCGTCTGCGCTGCACCTTAGAATGAGTGTCATATTTGAAGAGCTTGACTGTAAGGTAAAGTAAAACAAATAAGTTTTTTATTGATATTTATGGTACTAAGAATCATTTTAATTTTAAAACTGCTTCCGGGTTGATGTGTCAACCCGGAAGCGCGGTTGCTTGCAAGAGTGATAGAAACAAACTAAATCATTGTCAACAAGTATGACGTCATAACGCTGGAAATTGCGGCGCCGCGCCGCTAAAATCGGCGCTGACGCCACTGCCAATTTTAGCGGCGCGGCGCCGCAACGCGGTCATGTGTTTCGGCCCATACCTATGAGGGCGCGAATGCTCACTGTAAAGAGTGTAAAGAGTGGTCTAACCCTCGACATTGAAGAAAGCGGTAAGTAATAAGGGTTCCGTACCAAAATCGTAAAAAAGGAATCATCAGAAACGAGTAGGAAACTTCGAATTATTATAACATAAGTAGGTACGAGTACAGTTGTTGTATCCTCTACATATAAAACTACTAGCGACCCGCCCCGGCTTCGCACGGGTGCAATGCTGATACTAAATACTTACACTACATTATACATATAAACCTTCCTCTTCAATCACTCTATCTATTAAAAAAAAACCGCATCAAAATCCGTTGCGTAGTTTTAAAGATTTAACTATTCATAGGGACAGAGAAAGCGACTCTGTTTTATACTATGTAGTGATAATTATTATTAGTACATAATATTTGTAGTAGTCGTGGCTTACAATCAGCTCGGTCGGTACTGCCGGCACGGGCGAGGCGTGCACCACTTCCCACGACACACATTGCGCGCTCTCCGGAGCATCACTACTTGCTGCAGCCGCCCATGGCGAACATGTTGCGTCGGCTTCCAGTCTAACCGATAGCAGCTACTTACACTTTTTACGAGTTGTTGTATCTATGTCGAGGTAGAGTTCACACGCACAGCCAGCCCACAGCCCACAGGTGAGCATTGAGGAAACAACACGTGCTTTAAGAGGTTCTAGGGAGCCGGGAGCGTACTGCCTGCAGTCTTCCTCCTTCGCACCGCGCAGCTGCCTCAGGCAACGTCTCAGTTGAGCGGTCGGCCTGTAGTTGTGTAGCGATTTCCTAATATTTGTAATCGCGGTAAAGGTTACGGTACTAGTCGGTCACTCGTGAGCGGAAATGTTGTTAATGTTGAGCCAATTAACGATTAGGGTCGCGGCGCGAGGCGGGCCCGGGCCGCGGCGCACGGTGGGCTAAAAAATGACTTTCTTAGACTTACTTAGGGATTTCAATTTGAAAGTGTTTTTTTTTTAATTATTCACAAAAAAATTCAACCTGCCATTTTCGAAAAACCCTTTCTTAGTGTATACCTACTCTTCACAAAGAACACACCCTCCGAATTGCATGTCTCTAGGACCAGCGGTTTAGGCTGTGCATTGATATATCAGCGTCGCCTGAAATAAATGAATTTATAAATAAAATAAAATTTAAATCTTTTCATTTTTGTGGGTAATCGCAACTAACACACTTATTTAAGCAAATTTTCAACGTTAGCGGAGAAACTAGCCTTCAATAACAATGGTACAACTGTGGAGACTGATCTATGGCAGGTTGGTTGATAAACGTGACTGCAACGGCACGGCAGACGAAATACGCACAAAGTACTTATACAATAATAAATAAATAATAATATTTATTCAAAACTAAAATGACTAACATTAAATACCATTTAAATACAGTTTTTCTTAAATCTATGTCAAGTTCACTCGTGATTCATGAACTAGGTAATCCTGTGTTTTAGGCGATTGGAGGTAACATTAATTGATTTAATAATCACTCAGTTATTTATTTTATTGGTACATATGTAGAAAGGTGTACCTATAAGTCTAAGTGTAAAGTTTAGGTGTATAATTAAAATTATATAATACGAACAATATTTACTTTGGCACAAGTAATAACTTCTCTGTATCTTCATAGGACATCAGTTTGAAGAGGACAATGAAACCTTATAGGTACCTGTTGTTTGGACCTTGTTGATTGATTTGATTAGTTGCCAAGTGTAACATTTTTGTAATGAGGGTAAAAAGAATTACTGTTTGCTTTCTGATCTTGACTTGGTTGTATCTTTTAGTATCTAACATGAGGTTTCATTGTATACTCTGTGTGTATTTCATCTGCCTAGCTAGTTAGTGGCAGAGGTCACCGAGACTCGCCGAGTGTTGGTCTGCAGCTGAGATGTAATAACATGCAAGACCTGGGCGCAGGTTCCGGTTCTGGGTGTTCGGCGAGTGGCGCGAGGTGGTGGTGGACGACCGGCTGCCGGCCCGCGGCTCGCGCCTGCTGGGCGCGCGCGCCGTGCGGGACGACTTCACGCTGCCGCTGCTGGAGAAGGCCTACGCCAAGTGAGTAGCGCACGGCGCGGCCGGCGCGCCCGCCGGCAGCCAGTGCAGCGCCCCTGTCCGCAGGCTGCACGGCTCGTACGCGGCGCTGCGCGGCGGCAGCGTGGCGCGCGCGCTGCAGGAGCTGTCGGGCGGCATCGTGCAGAGCTTCTCGCTGCGCCTGCAGCCGCGCGCGCTCACCTTCCAGGTGCTCAACTCGGGCGTGCCGCGCGCCACGCTGCTGCTGGCCACGGCGCCGCGCGGCGCGCCCGGCGGCCTGCTGGCGGCGCGGCCCTACGCCGTGGCGGGGCTGGCGCGCGTGCGCGCGGGCGCGGGCGCGGGCGCGGGCGCGGGCGCGGGCGCGGGCGCGGGCGCGGGCGCGGGCGCGGGCGCGGGCGGCGCGCTGGTGCGCGTGCGCGCGGCGGGCGAGCGGGGCGCGTGGCGCGGGCGCTGGGCGCGCGACAGCGCCGAGTGGCGCGCGCTGGCGCCGGCGGACCGCGAGCTGCTGGCGCCGCGCGCCGACCGCCCCGGGGACTTCTGGTCAGTGCGGTCCCTTCGCTGCACGATCTCCCCTCTGCACCGCTGCACGTTGCGATCTGTCCTTTCAGACAAGACTGATCCAAAAATATACATAATAATATTAAGAACCATAGCTTCTGCTCGCGAGTTTGCGTTGATATAGAGTCAGGGCTAGTGCCGCGGGAGCAAGCGACGCGACGTTCAATTGTCCGTGTAAAAACCTGCTCGTCCAGAGGTTGACTCCCGCAGCCTTCTGTAGCAATATCCCGTTTAATGGACGCCTGCGTTCCTGTTATGCTACCTAATGGCACAACACTGATACGCTGACTATTGCATTCTTACAAATTATTCGTAACGAAGAACTATCACTGAAACTGTAGATTGTAAACACATGAGATTCCTCCAAAAGTCGTCCACTGCTGGACATAGCTAGGCCTCCCCCAAGCACTTCCATTTCGACCGGCACCCTAATTGCGTAACACACTATCAATCGGAATCTGAATCATTTCGAAACAAATTGCTAATCCATTGCTTCATACGTTCGAAAAATTTGTCTGCTCAACACGTAAATAACGCAATGAATGTTGTAAAATTGTCTAAATGAAACCGATTCCGATTGATAATGTGTTACGCAATTGCCCCGCAGTATAAATATCATAATTGACTGCTTAGCTCCATAAAAATCTGTAACTTTATACACAATATCCTAAGCTTTTAGTTAGTCTTTACAATTTGTGGTAAACTAAAGAAGCATACGAACATAAAGCTATATTCCTTATCCCCCATGGCAAATAACGTGATAATTTATAGCCTATAAGCTGACCAGACATAAGGAATGTCTATGCAAAATTTTAACAAAATCTGTCTGGTAGGTTTTGCGTGACGCTGGACATTCAGACAATCAGACAAAAATTCTAAAAAAACTATATTTTCGGCATTAGAAGCATTCCCAGACCTTGTAGCAATTACCTTTTTTTTTTCAAAATAATTCAATGTAAGTAAGTACTGTTTTAACTTTGCTACGATTTTATTATATTTATAGATCGAACCGCGTTGTTTCAATGTGTCGACGATCATCCAACATTATTATTAGGTCCTTACATATGAAATTGGCGTTTTGAACGGGAGGAATATCAAGTATTTTTTTTTTTTTTTTTTAAATATATTTAATTAATCAAAGTATGCACCGTTGTTATCTATGCACTTTTGCCATCTCATAAAAATTGATTGTTCATTGATCCCTTTACTAAAAAAACCATGGGGGCGAGAATCAATGAACTCTTTGAAGGCGGTTAGGACTGCCGCATCGGAGTTGAATTTTTTCCCTTGTAAGAAGTTGTCCAAATTCCGGAAAAAATGGTAATCTGTTGGAGCAAGGTCCGGGGAGTACGGTGGATGTCGCAGACATTCCAATTGTAGCTCATCTAACTTAGTGGTTGTTTGTTGTGCAGTGTGTGGTCTTGCGTTGTCGTGAAGCAGCAGTGGCCTAGAGCGATTGACCAATCTCGGTTGTTTAACAGCTAGTTCTTCCTTCATGGTTTGCAGTTGCTGACAATAGATATCTGCCGTAATCGTTTGGCCAGATTTTAGAAAGCTGTAGTGAACGACACCGGCGCTAGTCCACCAAACACTCACAAGTAACTTTTTCTAAGTAAATTTTCGTTTAGGGCAGGATTTGGCTGGTTCTCCAGGGTTCAGCCATTGCGACGAGCGCTTCTGATTATCGTACAGTATCCACTTTTCATCACAAGTAATGATTCGATTTAAAATCCCTTCATTATTGTGTCGGTTGACCAAAGTACCTAACACAGCAGTCGACGCGTGTTTGCAAGTTCGATTCACTCAATTCATGAGGTACCCATCGTTCAAGATTTTTACTTTCCCGATTTGCTTCAAGTGGATTAATACAGTTTTATCACTTACCCCGAAGCCTGCAGCTATCTCTGAAGTGCTTTGTGAAGGATCCGTTCCACTATAGCCTTTAATTCTTTATTTTCCACTTTGGTCTTCGGCCGTCCACGGGGTTGGTTCTGAAGGTCGAAATTTCCAGAACGAAAACGTTGAAACCAAAAACGTACCGTGCTTTCTTTTGCGACAACAGCGCCGTACACATCATTAATCCTTCGAGCTGTTTCTGCAGCACTGGTGCCACGGTAGAACTCGTACTCGTAAATATACCGATATTTCATGTTTTCCATTGTGCGGTAATAAGCGACGCCAAAGAAAAAAATAATGAGGAAAAAACAAATGAATTACTGTTTTCAAAACTCAAATGTACCAGCTGAATGAATTTATAAATTTGAATTTGGAATTCTTAACCAAGGAGGAGATATTTCAGATCAAAGTGGTCAGTACGACAAAACGCTAATTTCATATGTAAGGACCTAATATTTGACATAACATCACGCCATCAGGCCTGTGTTCCCGGAGGGCTAGGCGGAGGTGTGCCCACGTCATAGCGGTCGAGCCCATTGCCATCGACCGGGCATTAATCAAGACTAGGCTGCTACTGAGATCCCAGCTGTATCCCAGATGGAAAACCCAATAATAGTTTGCCCTGTTTGACCCTGGAAGTGCGCCCAGCGGCCCAGGACCTCGCGCTCAGCGGCAGCGCTTGCGACCACTACACCAACAAACCCTAACTGCGTAACACACTTTCAATCACAACCAGCACCCTAATTGCGAAACACACTATCGATCTCAATTTGAATCATATTGAAGCATATTGCTAATCCATTGCGTCATATATTCGAGAAATGTGTCTGCTCAACAATGTAAAAAACGCAATGAACGTTGTTGATCTGTCAAAATTAAACCCATTGCTACTAATAGTGTGTTACGCAATTACCCCGCTGAATCATTTGGAAAGATATTGCTAACCGATTGCTTCATATTTTCGAAAAAGAAAATCTGCTTATCAATATAAATAACGCAATGTATGTTGTTGAACTGTCAAATCGAAAGCCATTGTTAGTGATAGTGTGGTATGCAATGACCCGCGGTACTCTCTGGACTCTACCTGTACCACGCAGTGCTTTGAATCTCGTGCTGTGACCGCGACGTGCTGGTGCTAACTTAAATATGCGCGCCCTCCATTGCATTTGCATTAATGTTATTTTAATATAATGTATAATTAAAAATAGATAATTTATTGTTTTACAGTATTTCGCTAGTATTGTTCTATATTTTGTGTTTCGGAGCATGCACACTTGCACAATGAAGGGTTCCGTATAAGTCAGCCTGTATATTGATGAGGCATTAACGCCACTGTCCCATCGCGTACTGCATCAAAGTTCAGGTGAGCTAGTGTTGTGGCAGGATGTCGTTCGAAGACTTCGTGCAGTGCTTCAGCCAGCTGGAGCTGCTGCACGTGGGGCCCGACGACTGGCTGCTGGAGCGCGGCCTGCACGCCAAGCGGCCCTGGCGCGCCGTGCTGGCGCGGCGTCGCTGGCGCGCCGGGTACAACGCGGGCGGGCCCCCGTCCTGCCAGGACACCACGGGCACCAACCCGCAGTTCCACGTGCAGATCCCGCACTCGGAGGCCGCGGGCGCGCGCAAGTGCCACGTGGTGGTGTCGGTGACGCAGCAGTACGACGTGGGCGCCGCCGCCCGCAAGCTGCGCGCCATCGGCTTCGCCGTGTACGAGCTGGGGCCCGGCGGCCCGCGCCGGCCCGGCGACGTCGCGCCGCTGCGGGGCCTGCGGCCGCTGGACGTGACGCACGAGTCGCGCGCGCGCGAGGTGGTGACGTTCTTCACGCTGCCGCCGGGCCGCTACCTCGTGGTGCCGCACACGCGCCGCCCGCACACCGACGCCGCCTTCCTGCTGCGCATCCTCACCGACGAGCTCACGGACGTGTGGTGGGTAGCGGGCGCGGGCCGGGGCGCGCGCCGGCCGGCCACGCTCACATACTGTGCGCAGGGAGGCGAACGACGACAACCTCATCGTGCGCGACGTGGCGGCCGAGCTGCGTGCCAGCGCGGCGGGCGGGCCGGGCGCGGGCGGGCCGGGCGCGGGCGGGCCGGGCGCGGGCGGGCCGGGCGCGGGCGGGCCGGGCGCGGGCGGGCCGGGCGCGGCCGGGCCGGGCGCGGGCGAGCTGGACGCGGCGGCGCTGCGGGCGGCGCTGCGGCGCGAGTGGCGCGCGAGCCTGTGCGCGCGCCCGTCGCGCGAGCTGTGCCGCGCGCTGGTGGCGCTGCGCGACGGCGCGCTGCGCGGCGCCATGCCCGCGCGCGAGCTGCCGGCGCTGCGGGCGCTGCTGGTGTACTGGCGCGCGGCGTTCCTGCGGCTGGGCGCGCGGCGCTGCGGCGCGGCGGCGTGCTCGTCGTACCGGCTGCGCGCGCTGCTGTGGGCGGCGGGCGTGACGGCCAGCAACAAGGTGCTGGAGTGCCTGGTGCTGCGCTACGCGCGCGGCGCGCAGCTGTCGGAGGAGGCCTACGTCATGGCGCTGGCGCGCCTGCACCTCGCGCACGGTGCGTGTCGCCGGACGGGGCCTGAGACGGTGCGACGGTTCGGCTAAATGCGAGTCAGACTCGCAAACGAAGGGTTCCGTTTTGAAAGCCAAAGACGCCAGAAAAAACACGTCTCTTGTATGGAGACTCCCTGAACTTTCAACTATATTTTACACTAGCTTATGCCTGGAAGTTCGTCCGCGTTCTTGCTCTCCCGACCTAGCCCGTCGCATCGCATCGCCTGTCCGCGCTATTACTTCGTTTTCGCTTGGCGTTCTTTCTGATTTGTTATCTATTCGCTCGGCCTCTAAGGGTCCTAGAGTGGTATTAAATAGCCTGTAGCCTTCCTCATGAATTGGATTATCAAATGAAAAAAAAAAAAATTCAAATTGGTGCACTGGTAGTTCCAGAGATGGGCGCGTTCAAACAAACTCTTTAGCTTCATTAATAGTATACATTTATTATTTGTTATAGCGGCTATAGAAATACACAGTCTGAAAATGTCAACTGTTCACCTATTATGGTTCATGAGATAAGTACAGCCCGTTGACAGACAGACGGACGGACGGTCGGACAGCGGAGGCTAGTAATAGGGTCCCGTTCGCACCCTTTGGGTATGAAACTCTAAAAACATTAAATAAGCTGAGCCCCGCGAATGTTTGCCAAACCTCTCCTACCATAATTATGCGTACACGTTCAAATTGATATGATAACCAAATATACGTTACTTAGTTTGAATGAAACGGTTTGAGGCTTGCAGTGTGTTGCGAGACGTCCACAGGTTCACGCGGCGTGTTTCTGTTGCAGAGCGGTACCGCAGTCTCGACACCAAGCTGAAGTCCAACCCGCTCTCCCTGGAAGAGGTGCGTGCGTGACGTGCGTGGCGTGCGTGGCGTGCGTGGCACGTGTGCGACTCACTGACGCTATTGGCAACGTTCACAGACCGCACGTTGACTTTACTTTGCTAAGTAAAGTAAGCGTCACTTAAGAATGTGAACATTAAAGTCGTAGTGTCAATGTTTATGTTCTAATGAAACGCTTGCTCATTTTCGGTTACACGCATGCCATTGTATAGGTTCATATTCCAATGAAACGCTCACTTTACGAGACAAAGTCAAAGTGCGACTGTGAGACTGACCTTATGACACTGACGGCGATGTTCTGTTCTAGATGATCCTGATGACGATCTACTCGTGAGGCGCCGGCGCGGCCCGCGGCGACCTTGTTCGACATTGTTTTTGTAATCTGTTGTGTTAACATCAACACGAAATCGCTTCATGATTTGACTGTTACATAGCCAGTTAAAAGTAATTGTAAATATTGTTATTTATTGGCCGTATATCGACCGCGATGTTCTACAGATATAGATCAATGACCAAAGATTATCCGATCCAAATGAGCTGCGGCTACAGTACAAAGCGTAGCGACGCGAGTACGCGAGTACGCGAGTACGCGACCTACTCGTCCCCGTTGTGATATTGTTGAACTAGTTGTACGCGCAGTGTGCCTGTGCACTATACAGTATGCCTGTGCACCGTACAGTATGCCTGTGCACTGTACAGTGTGCCTGTGCACTGTACAGTGTGCCTGTGCACTGTACAGTGTGCCTGTGCACTGTACGGTGCGCAGTACATTGTCAGACAGGTGCTATTTATTGTTATGATTGTGTGCAATGATATGTGTATGTGATGCTCTCGCCACACTGTTGCGTGTGAGGTCGCTGAGGGCGCACTCCGGCACTACTAGCGCCACGCGCGGCTGCGCTGATAAACATGTATCTTGGCAACTCGGTGACTGACGTCACGTCACGGGGGAAGTGCCAGGGTAGCCCGCGAAATTCAAATTTTCTTACGTTTTTTTATAATTACAGGTCAGTGTCAGGTTGTATATTACATAAAATATGATTCGCGAGCGTAACAATTATGGATTTACAGAATTATTATCATTAAATCACCAGTAATAGTACATTATGATATAAGTGCGGTAAGTTTAAAATTATAGCCGAGGCGATATTGCTAAAGCTGTAATTATCAAAGCGCACGTATGTCATACGACGTTTTATAATATATTTGCGAGGAAATACATAAAACTCGTACTGAATTTGCATCTTTGCTTGTTTTCCATATCGACGCTTGAAAAGCAAAATTGACTAAGCGACATGGGTGGGACCACAGGGGTGGGGCTAACTTTACAGGAACACAATTTAAAGTTTAACTTTTCATTTTAAAAAATCATATAAATTCTGATTCAGATGCTAAAATAAGATTTCCAAAACAGTAAGAATTATGCCTATAGGATGATTACAAGAATTTATATGATTTTTTTTTCAGACAAGTTCGACATGTCGTTTAGTCAATTTTACCTTTCAATTTCAAGCGTCGATATGATGAAATTTTGATACGCTTGTAAGTATCTATCGGTCGATTTTTCGAGCAAGAGACTTAGAGTAGACTTTTTAGCTGCTTCTGAGACTTCTGGCGGTGTCGAATTAATAAATCCATCATTACTTGATGACATTTTCAAATAAAAAAATACAGCGAAAAGTAAAAGCGCGCGGAATAATTTTTACTTATTCACAAATTAGCGATGCGCGCGCATCAGCTCTTTTTTTTTTAAGGCAAAGGCACAAAAACAGCCAGTATTACTAATAAAATAAATTAATATTTTTTTTGTTTTTAGTTTGGTTGTAATTTATTGTCAAAATTAATTAAATAAAAGAATTAAATATTTATTTTTTATATTTTATCTCCTAAAGTTAATTTTATTCATAAAATGTTGACCACTTTTCTGACATAAAAACTCTTTGCTAAGATTTAAAAAAGTACCGTTCGTTTTAGACGGAGCATCTTGATAAACCGTACGTTTTACCTTACTAAAAAGAAAGTCGTGCGTTTTACATTACAATAACGCACAAGTTCGTAATGACATACATTACGATATTGAAATTGGTGAAATAAGAGACCTTTTACGAGCAAATGTTAAGTTCATATAATCCTACTGAATGACTGTTCATGAAAAAATCCACCTGACAGGCTGACACTGACCTGCAAATTAAACGCGGGTTACCGTGGCGCTTCGCCCTCAAGCTCAAAGAACGAAACGCATCTCGATGAACGTGCACAACACGTGATCCGCGCGGTGTTCGTGTGACCATGTGTAGCACCCGCAGAGTAGGTACCGACCGCTACTGACCCTCGATGGGCCTGTGGCTTCCTGGCTTCCATGACAGAATTTATTAGTAGCAGCCCGGAGTCTGAATTCATGCGCGGTTGATGAAAATTACGTGGGATTCAAACTAGCACACGTAACTGATTTACCAATTATGACTGGTAGAATGTCAGCACGTCGTAAGAGGACAAGCATCCTAATTGCGTAACGCACTACCTAGAATCATTTTGAAGGATTTAAGATAATCCATTGCTTCATATGTTCGAAAAATTTGTCTGATCAACAACGTAAGTAACGCAATGAATGTTGTTGAACTGTCAAAATGAAAGCCGGCTGCTACAGATATTGTGTTACACAATTACCTCGCGGATCTACATATTGTGTTACACAATTACCTCGCGGATCTATATATTGTGTTACACAATTACCTCGCGGATCTACATATTGTGTTACACAATTACCTGGCGGATCTACATATTGTGTTACAAAATTACCTCGCGGATCTACATATTGTGTTACACAATTACCTCGCGGATCTACATATTGTGTTACACAATTACCTGGCGGATCTACATATTGTGTTACAAAATTACCTCGCGGATCTACATATTGTGTTACACAATTACCTGGCGGATCTACATATTGTGTTACAAAATTACCTCGCGGATCTACATATTGTGTTAAAAATTACCTCGCGGATCTACATATTGTGTTACACAATTACCTGGCGGATCTACATATTGTGTTACAAAATTACCTCGCGGATCTACATATTGTGTTACACAATTACCTCGCGGATCTACATATTGTGTTACACAATTACCTCGCGGATCTATTTGTCTGTGATAGTTGGTATCTTTTCTTAAGCTTTGTCCCCAGTAAGGAAACTGTTAGCAGCCGACTGAGTAAGTAAAGTGAGCGAGAAGTGAGTGAAGTGAGCGCAAAACTAGCAAACTGTGGACACTCCATTTCAAATATATGGAAGGGCGTACTAAACCGATACGCCGCAAACTCAGTCGGCCGCTAACAGTTTGCCTACTGGGAACACAGCCTTACTGTCGAAGTGTCAACTAGGTTTGAGATTGACTATACATACTGGGTATATAATATACAAAGTGGGAATTGCAATACAACAACAAATTACTTCGCAGTTACTTCTTAAATTTTATTTCCCGATGCGAACTAATGCATATTATACCTTATACTTGGGACATAAGAGTCATGCATGCGGAAGTTATTACTTACTACAAGTGTTAATTTCTTTACAAACCTACAAAAAAGGGGTGCCCGGCACACCGACATAAATACCATTTTATCATTTCGGCCATATGGCCGAAATTAGCAGAATTGGCCTACAGATTTCGGCCATATGGCCGAAATCGCGCGGTGCGCGGCGCGGTGTTATTGACTCAATTATGTTTGTTGAGTTAATAACACCGCGCTGGAGCCGCAATATTTAAAGTGTGTTCTTTTTGTTTACATTTTTATGCTATTTAATATGTCAGAAAAAAAAACACTTTTTTTAATTTCAACGGTAGGATTTATTTGATAGTTCCTAAATACTCCTATTATGCATTAGTATTGTTAGTGTTTTCATTTATTGTTGTATTGTCATCTCCACTTTGTATACCTCTGGCGTCTGGTTCTGGTCCTCGCTTGCCCCATCGCGTCACGCACTCCTCATGTGACGTGTCGCAGTCGTACTGGAGAGCGGACGCAGACGTAGCACGCGTTGAAAAGCGTTGTCGCTCTTTGAGCTTTTAATACTTTCAACAGACGCAACGTCGTCGCATCTGTTAATCTTATTCTGTTATAATTATCAATTTTCTAATGTTTACAGTTTGTTAATGATTGTTTATTTATTAAAATAAAATAAATATTAGATTAGGTAATAAGTACCGTAGATGTTTACTCAAATTAAATGTAATTTTATTTGAGTGGCACCTAATTTACGATTCAAAACTTTGTCCTCATTAGACTATTATTATATTTACATTGCTAATGAGAGTGATTAGTGTCAGTAGTCGTGGTGCGCCGCAAAGCGCCCGGAACTGTTCAAATAAATGTATATGATATATCTATCGCATGATACTGTGTTTTATTGCGTGACTCCACCTGCCTCCCCCAACTGTCCCACAGCGACACTCCGTCACACGTGACACGCCACAGTTTACATAGGCGGCCCGTACACAGTCAATCTCGATCGCGATCCGCGATCAAAATCAATGACCGCGGATCGGAAAAAAACAGCGGTTCCCTACATTTATGTTCGTATAACTCGTCAAAATGTAGGGAACAGCTGATTTTTTTTCGCCATTTCAGGTTTGGCCCCATAGTAAAAGTTGTTCATAATGATGAGTAGGTACAATGACCTCTTAAGAGGTTGTTGGTGTTTTTCCAATAACCCTGTATATACTACTATCGAAAACAATTTCATCATCTCAGCCCGAAATCACCTACTGCTGCGTATAGGCACAGAATACAGAGAGGTACCTATAGTTAGGCCTCTCTTTAGGTACTTCCCGGCTCCGTGCGTGGCGGTGGGAGTAAGATGATGGCATCTAGGTGCTTCCCGCGATTTTGAAGATAAACAATTTGATGTCAGGAACATAAGAACTTATTTACTTAACTACTCTATAACAAAGGAAAAATTGTCCAATTGACCTTCAGATACCTACGTGCCGATCCGTAATTAAATAGTTGTTGTTGCTTATGTAGTTATCAAATGGGTTTTCTAAGTTTAGTAGACTGTGTCGTGATCATCCAACTAGTAAGGTTCAATCGCATTAAAACATACTTAAATGCATGTGAAAAAAAAAAACAATTGATTTCCAAAATAAAAACTACAAGGCGAAAAATAACTTTAATTTCGGAAGTCGGTGGCAAACAACGAAAATGCGAACCCAACAAAGATAACAACTCTCACACTTAGAAGTTATTCGTCCACTAGAAATTAAGTGGTGGCGCTAGTGGACGAATAACTTCTTGATAAGCTACGTTGATTAATATCAACAGAGATCCTATTTTTAACGTTCAACTCGTACCAAACTACAGTTTGAGTAGTAAAAATGCACTATATAAGATGCTCATTAACTTCAAAGTAGGTACTTACGCAGAGATAAGCAAATAGTTTCTTCGAGCGAATTACTCAGGGTGATTAGTATTCCAACATAAATGATTGCTATCTCGACATCGTTTAATGTACGTAATTGAGAAATTGTAATAATTCCCATACAAAAAAAAAAAAAATTTTTACGAAACTTTATTTGAGGTAGGTAAGATAATAATATTTTTTTGTCTTATTTGTTATCACTGCCACAACATTAGAAAAAAATATCAGCGCTCTAAGATCAATGTCCATTTTTTATTTAGTAAATCGGGACCAGTGTGCGATCTGCGACGTGCCGTTCGCCGTCTGCCCTCCTCCGCCCGCGCCCCGCGCCTCCTGCGCATGCACCCGGGCAGCGGCGGCTGGCGAGCTGTCAAACGGACGAACGTTAGTTAATGTCAGTGTCAGTGTCTGTGAGTGAACTGAGTGACACGGACACATCATACTATCATAGCGCTCGCTCACTCATTCTCCATTTGAGATTTTAGATCGGGCGAGCGCTGACGTTGTGTGTATAATGTGTGCCAGTTAATCGCGCCGGTGTCCGGTCTGCAGTATAGACGTATTTACGCAAATATTAGTAATAGCGGTAGTGTGATGGGTGGCGCGGCGCTGTGGCTGGTGCTGGCGCTGGCGGGCGCGGCGCGCGGCGCAGGCGCAGGCGCGGGCCGCGGCCTGCTGGGCGCGCCGGCCGCCTTCGAGCTGGAGTCCACGCTGCAACTCAACGACGCGGCGCGCGCCGACCGGGAGGTGGGCTACAAGCTGCGCGCGCGCCTCGCCGTGCTGCCGCGCTGGGCCGGCGACCAGGACGACTACCTGCTCGAGTTCCAGGTCAGCGTCGCGCCTCCCGCAGCCCTGTCCCGCATTTTACTTATCCGATATGATCGGAAGTTTCTTAGAATTGAAGGAACACTCTCTAGACTTACTGCTTCCTGTTGTAAGTATCACCAGAAGTTAAATTTAATTTCGTTTTAGTTGCGGTCCCCCAAACTATATCTTCGAGGGAAGCATGTAAGTGCAGACTTCGTGCCGTATGAGTCTGTGTGGGACTCATACAGCGAGAGCACATTCTATGCTCACTGGAGCCGCGGTGAGATCAAGGCGGCCTACCTGGACCCTGATGAGCTGCCCGATGTGCTCAACTACAAGAAGTCCCTGCTCAGTCTGTTTCAGGTAATGTTTTGCTGCATGCATATGCATACATAATCTAACAATAAGATTGAACTGAATTTCAGTTTGTTTGTGTCTTAACTACTCAATAAATTTCATTGAATTTTTTGCCATAGGCAGGAGCAACCACTTAACATAAGGTGGCTCATAGGCTGGTTTGCCATCTCATAAAATATTAATTAACAACTACTTTCAGGTACAAATGCTGGATGGCGAATACAATGAGACAGATGTATCGGGCCCCTGTCAAGTGCTCTATGAGACCATTTCCACAGAGGTGTTCAGAAAGATCAAGGTGGGTGTAAACATGTTTGTTCATTTGTTGAGATTAATAATAAATGAACAAACATTATTGTTTCTGGAAAGATGATTATTTATGTGTACCTACACAGAACTAGAAC
Source organism: Globia sparganii (assembly GCA_949316385.1). Classification (NCBI taxonomy): domain Eukaryota; kingdom Metazoa; phylum Arthropoda; class Insecta; order Lepidoptera; family Noctuidae; genus Globia; species Globia sparganii. Next base: position 22,390,063 of record OX438669.1, read on the forward strand.
TACCATTTGGAACCGTGCACCTAGCTTCTGATGTTTCATAACTGCCCATGTAGGCTTATGTGAAATGAAATATTTGATTGATTTTTTTTTTACTACATATATAAAACCTGCATGCCAAATAATGTATAAATCCAGATTATCATTAATTTGTAAAAGTTGATAACATTGATCGCAGTCCGCTTCTACCTGGTCCCAGCAACCTGTTATAATTATATCAATTTTTTAGGCTATCTAGTTTTTAGGCTTTGACGAAATCAAGTAGTAGAGTTGGTGAGTAACATTGACGCGCTGGTGTGCAGCGGAGCTGCGCGTCGGGCGCGGGCGCCGTGAGCAGCGCGCGGCGCGTGGCGCGCTACTCGCGCGGCGCGCGCGGCCTGCTCGCGCTGCACGCCGAGGAGCTGCTGCTGCTGGGCCCGCCCGCGCTGGGCCTCAAGGCGCGCTCGTGGCACGCGCTGCGCCGCGCCCACGACCCGCCGCCCGGCGCGCGCGCCGCCTCGCTGCCGGCCGCGCTGCGGGCGCTGCCGGCCGCGCTGCGCGACCTGCCGCTGCAGCTGCAGGCGCCGGCCGAGGCCGCGCCCGACGACGAGGTACGATAAGCCGGGTCGCCGGGGCGCGCTATCTGCGCGATAGCTGTGCGCGCCGCCACGTCCCGCCACGTCGGAAGCTGACGGCTATTATCTCTGCGTCTCAGAAACTGACAGATATTTTTATTACTTTATAAATGATTTGTCATTTATCATAACATGTAGGTACTACTTACACATTAAGCACTTATTCCATTACTACAGTTTAATCAGTTTTAACTGATACATGAGTTAGATTATTCACTGTAAAAGTATGTCGAAACAATGTACTTCTTAAAATAAATTCGAAAATGAATAATCTTAGTGCACCTCTTACAGAGTACTAGCGGAAGTTTATTATTTGTTTTCATGTATATTTCAATGTGTAAGCACAACATACCTAAACTATAAAGCTACGAATGAATTATTTTATTTTATTAATTTTAATAAATAAAATAAATAATAATATCTTAAGGCGAAAGCGCCAGGGCAGCACGAAAAATTCAAATTTTCTTATGTTACATAATTATAATCATTAGAATGAGTAATCCTAAATATCAAGATTTCATAAAACAGTCATTCAATAGGATTACTTTAATGATTATAATTCTGTAAATACACATTTGTTACAGTCACGAATCATATTTTAATCAATGTACAACTTCATACTGACTAGCAAATTGCAAAAAAGTAAGAAAATTTGAATCTCGCGAACCTTAGCGCTGCTACCTTAAGAAATATGATTCATTTCATTTCATTTATTCATAAAACAATTTACATTGTGTTGAATATATTATACACATGCAATTTAAATACAGCTACAAATAACTATGAATGATCAATTAACAATCCAAGTGAAATTAAAAAGTGCCAACCTGTTGAATAAATAAATAATGTCAAACAGTTATTAGTATAATGTCAAATAGTTTTAAAATATAATGTCAAACAGGTTTAAATATGATGTTAAACAGTTTTCAATGTGATGTCAAAATTTTTTAATACAATGTCAAAAGATTTTAGAATATATATATATTATGTATGAATCTTAGTTATCGCGTTAGAAACGGTCCTAGTTAAAAGCCAACCAGTATAAAAGTGTCAACTGTTTACAATATTTTTTTTTTTGTGGTATTCTTCAAACGATATAAAAACCGGCCAAGTGCGTGTCAAACTGCGCACAGGGACGGTTTCCCTATCGATGATGTTCGTTCCTCGCACATCGTCCGCAGGAGCTGGACGCGGCGCTGCAGCGCGCGGGCGCGGCGCTGGCGGGCGAGCGCGCGGGCGCGGGCGGCAGCGCGCACAGCGCCGCCGCAGCGCTGCAGCTGCTGCCGGCGCTGCGCCGCGCCAACCACTCCGCCGCGTTGCAGCTGCTGCAGCGCGTCGACCCCAGCGAGCAGCTGTGAGTGCCGTCGCCGCGCCCTGGCACCTTATAATACATGGAGCTGCGTTAACATTTTTCAGTCTCAGTACCAATCGTTTTAACTCATACTTTCCCTCCAGATATCAGATCCAATTCGAGGTTCGCAGCAAAACATTGTAGGTTTAGCTGTACAGTGATGCGAACGTAGAAAACTCGAATTGAATAATTATTTGTTACAATTTATATTCTCAGCTAATTAGCATTTCGTCAACTGTATACTTATGCATGTAAACGACTGTCGCAGCTCGGGCCTGTGTCGCCTGCTGGGGCTGGCGGGCACGCGCGCCGCGCACTCCGCCGCCGACGACTTCCTGCAGCTGCACGCGCACGACCCGCTCGCGCCGCACGCGCAGGCCTACCTCGCCGGCTTCGCGCTCGCCGACCGGCCCGACGTGAGTATGTCGCGCGAGCGCCCGCCGCGGGCCTCGCACGGCCTCACGCGCCTCTGTCCGCAGGAGGGCGCCGTGCTGGACGTGCTGCGCCTGGGCGACGAGGCGCGCGCGCCGGCCGTCCGCGCGGCCGCGTTGCTGGCCGCCGCCGCCGCCGCGCGGGCGCTGCCGGCCGCGCAGGCGGTGCGCGACGCGCTGGCGCGCGGCCTGGCGCGCTGCCGCGACGAGCCGTGCCGCGCGCTGCGCCTGCGCGCGCTCGGCAACCTGCGGCGCGCCGACACGGCCGACCTGCTGCTGGAGCACGCCGAGCGCGCCGAGCCCGCCGCCGCGCTGGCGGCGCTGGGCGCGCTGGACGCGGCGCCGGCCGCCGCGCTGACGTTCGCGCGCCTGGACCGCCTGCAGGCGCTGGCGCTGCGCGACGCGGGCGCGCTGGAGGTGCGCGCGGCGGCGCTGGACCTGCTGGTGCGGCGCCGCGCCGACGTGCCGCTGCCGCTGGCGGCCGCGGCGCACGCGCTGCACGAGCGCGGCGCGCACGAGCTGCGGCGCGTGCTGTGGCAGCGCCTGGCCGCGCTGGCGCCGGCGCACGCGGCGCTGCGCGCGCTGCCGCGGCACCTGCCGGGCTCGCTGCGCGGCTGGGACGCGCAGGCACACGGCGGCACGTCGGCGGTGCTGGCGCGCGCGCCGGGCTGGGCGGCGGGCGGCTGGCGCGCCGAGCTGCAGTCGCTGCAGGTGGCGCGCGCCGGCCTGCTGCGGCGCGGCGAGGTGCGCCTGCTGGCGCATGACGAACACGGCAACACTTTCGATACGCTCGGCGTGAGTATCGCGCGTTATATTTAAGAAAACAAACGGCCAGCGAGCCATTAAGTCTAGATATTCATTCTTTTTTTATTTATTTAAATAACATGGGAGACTTACAGTTAAAACAAGCCAAGCCAATTACAGGCAACACAGAGAAGAAAACGTAAATTCTAAGAACTTTCACACCAAGTTACTATATACTACAGCATAATTACTGTTATTTGAATGCTCGCACTGCATAAAAACCATCATAACAAAAAGAACTACAAGAAAAAGTTACGGCTTAAGCACTTCCTAGCTGACGACACACTAGTTAGAAATGGACCTGTTTTGTGAATGTTACTGTTTACAAAGCTTGTTTAAATTTCTGCTTGCACGCACAATGTAGGGTTTCTGTCTATAATTAGTTGGAGCAATTGGCACGCACAAAGGTGGGTTGTATCGCTTACACTTCATGGGAATGTTGAAATAAAATTTTGACAAAATTTCGGAACAGTTTATAATATTGTTAAATATTTTCAACAAACACACACAATATGAAATCTCGCGGCGGTTTAGTAAAGATAATATGTGAACTTTTTTAATGATACGGTACTTTTTGATGATAACATAGATACCTTATGAACCTTTTTTGGATGCTCTCAATGCGATTGATATATTTGTGGTAACATGGATTACATATTTCAAACGCGTATTCCAAGTACAGTATAGAATTTTAAAGTTTTGGCATGAGTGAAGCACTTTGTTAACCGCATTATGAAATCCAGTGATTTTGAGGCCTTAGCGACTATTGCATCAACTTGTATTTCAAAACTGAGCTTAGAATCGTGATGAACCCCCAGGTCACGGATGGAGTTTGATATAGGTAGAACTTCATCATCACCATCTTCATTCTGAAGTGCCATTACGTCCATCTGCGCTGATATTGTGGCATACATTTTCATATCATTAGCAAAACATAAAACTTTGGATGAAGTCAAGCAAGAGTCGATGTCGTTAATGTAGATTATAAATAGCAATGGACCAAGCAATGAACCCTGCGAGACTCCACTAGGAACAGGCACCCAACTGGATATATAATTATTTTGTACTACTGTTTGGGACCTGTTGACAAGGTAAGAGGAAAACCATCTGAGTAGATTGCCACAAATTCCCATGCCATTTAACTTAGATATCAGAATGCTATGATCAATTTGATCAAAGGCTTTGCTATAGTCTGTATAAACGACATCCACCTGCTTACCGTTGCACATGGCATCAGTTATACATTCATTAAGGAGAATCAGGTTCATGACGGTAGACCTCCTTGTAAGAAGCCGTGTTGGAACGAGCTAAATGAATTTTTCAGAGCAGTATAAACCTGATTATATATTATTCTTTCAAAGACCTTTGCTATAATACACAGTTTAGATATCGGCCTGTAATTCGCTATGTCTGTTTTGTCACTTTTTACTGTATTTGTCATCATTAATATTGCTGTTGCTAGTTATGTTGTGCGATTACGCTTTAGGTGAGAATCAAGTCGTAACCTAGTGATATATGATTGTGGTCGGACGCATACTAGAAAATAAGGTCATAAAAAAGTGAAATTTTTTATAGGTAGAAGTGTGGACACGCGGTCTCGAGGCTTTCGGCGGAGGAGGCGGCGACTCGAGCGCAGATCCCGCCCAGCCCGCGCAGCCCGCCGAGGAGCCGGCTGGCCGGCTCGGCCTCAGCGTGGCCGGCGCGCGCCTGGACGACATCGCGCTGTTCGACGGGCAGGTGAGCCGGGCCCGCACGCACTGACCTGCCGATCGATTCTGTAAAAATCTCACCGTGAAAAGTTAGGTGAAGTGAGTTTAGAGTGAGCTGTCAAGAGTACCAATCCCTAGCATCAGAATGACACTGACAGCTCACTCCACGTTCACTTCACCTAAGTCTTCACGGTGAGATGGTTACAGAATCGCACTGCTGAACTGTGGAGGCTCCTAGGGTCTTTTGAACCAACGCGATTCGAATGTACTTTGATCAATGCTAAAAAGGAATATAATTATTTAATAATGCGCATCTAAAGGAGCTTAGGTACTTACTACGTTATGCATTATTAGGGAGCGTACACACACTTCAGACCCTCGGCTTGCAGGCGGAGCTGCTGGGCCACGTGTGGGCGGGCACGGCCAGCGAGCCCACGCCCGTGCTGCGCGCGCTGCGGCCGCTGCAGGACGAGCGCGCGGTCGTGCCGCTGCTGGTGGGCGTGCGCTTGCGCGCGCACTTGCGGGCGGCGCTGGCGCTGGCGCTGGACGCGCAGGCGCAGGTGTCGCTGTGGTACCGCAGCGCGCGCGCCGAGCTGCAGCTGCGCGCCGGGCTGGCGGCGCAGGCCGCGCTGCGCCTGCGCACGGCGTGGGTGGAGCTGAGCGCGGACGCCGACGTGCGCGCCGAGCCGCGCCTGCGCATCGCGTCCGACCTGGACTTCTACTCGGGCGTGGCGCTGTGCGTGCGCGTGAGCACGGAGCCGCACTGGCTGGCGCGCACGGTGGCGCTGGAGGCGCGTGCGCGGCGCCTGCGCGTGCGGCGCGTGCGCACGACGCGCGTGGCGGCGCCGGGCCGCACGCTGGCGCTGGGCCGGCCCAACGACGCCACGTGCCGCACGCTGCGCGCGGGCGACACTGAACCCGACGCGGACGCACAGTGACGCGCTCCGCTCTTCGCTCACACCAAAGACTCGCGCCTCGTAGCGGCGGATTTAGTCATTAAGATAGTTAAGATGTAATAAATGTATATTTCAATGTATAGTTGATGATAAAAATATTTGACTGCATTTAACTGGAGATCTGATAGATTTATAAACAAATAAACTATATTATTTTGTAAAAATAATCAAAAGTACTCACAGTTATTTTATTCGTCTACTAGCGACCCGCCCCGGCTTCGCACGGGTGCAATGCTGATACTAAGTACTCGTATAGGTATTTCATGAATGTCAGCACGCGCCGCCGCGGCCGGCCTCCGGCCGTGGCCGGTACCGCAGCAACCGCTATGTTCCTGCATTTTAAATCTATAATATCTTCGAAAATATTATTATTAAAGCGACTTTGTTTTATACTATGTATGTATTCCTAAAGTATCTGATGAAAGTGTAAACAGAACAAATCCAGGGTTCAAAATTCAAGGTAGAAATAACAATACCCAATTACGACTCGATCAGACCTGATGAAAATGCTCACATCCATTCATCAACTAGAACAGAACTGATAATATTCAAACGGCTGACCTATTTTTCTTTTGAATCATAGCTAAGAACACTCGATCAAGTCACATTACAAACAAAACAAAATATCGGTTCAGCCAGTTGCCCATTCCAAAGTTACCTATGGAGAAGAACGGATAAGAATCTCCATGGACACTTTTTTTACAAAAATATTAGTTGAATCATTAATGGTGAATTTATAACGTAATAACAAAAAAAACAACCGACTTCAAAAAAAAAAAACACTACAAAGTGTAAAATAACTTTAATTTTAATTTTGGAAATCGGTGTCTTTGTTTTTGTATTTACGTTTTTGCCACCGACTTCCAAAATTAAAATTAAAGTTATTTTACACTTTGTAGTGTTTTTTTTTTAAGTCGGTTGTTTTTTTTGTTAAAAAGTTTTTATTTTTTACTTTTTATAGTCAGAGTGCATCTCATGACAATTCCAATAAGCCCAAACACGGCTAGAATACATGGTTTTATTACGAAGTTCCATTACCTACCTTCCAGCTTCATCATCAGATCGGTTTGATGGTACCATTTTCGTCAGAACCATTTATTTAAATTTGCTTCGTCATAGTCGCTTAACTATCTTAATCGAGATATCTTATCGCCACCCGTGAAATACTTATTATCATTGAAGAGTTCCTGTGGCTATCTGTGGTCTCTTTCATCAGTTCCACTTCACCAAATTATACTTTTTGAATGCAAATGCTTGACATGTTGATGAAAATACCAAAATTGCTATATGTATGCCTATAATATTTGAGGAGTTCCCTCAATTCCTCATGGATCCCATCATCAGAACTGGATTTTGAAAAAAATGGGACCAATCTGGAAGCATATCCTTTCAAATAAAAAAGAAAAAATCCAAATCGGTTCATAAATGACGGCGTACTGAGGTAACAAACATAAAAAAAAAAAAACAACCGAATTGATAACCTCCTCCTTTTTGAAGTCGGTTAATAAAAAAAAAGAAGTACGCGTAAATAGCGTCCAGAGTACAGCAAATAGTAACAAAACAACAATCCAAAAATGAAATAATTAAAAATAAGTCGGATAAAAGTGGCCACTATATTCCGTTTTAAGGATTATGATAAAACTAAACAATATAAAATTACCGCATCTAATAACATTAACGTATAATCTTGTGAAGCACAACAACGTGCTTGTTTTCTGCATTTTCATTCTAAATTGTATGAAATAACCAAACAAACGATGAGGGCGCCACTGTGCGGTCGGCACAGTCTTAAGAATTCCACATTCTTTATAAATTCATTTAACTGGTACATTTGAGTTTTGAAAACAGTCATTCATTTGTTTTTTCCTCATTATTTTTTTCTTTGGCGTCGCTTATTACCGCACAATGGAAAACATGAAATATCGGTATATTTACGAGTACGAGTTCTACCGTGGCACCAGTGCTGCAGAAACAGCTCGAAGGATTAATGATGTGTACGGCGCTGGTGTCGCAAAAGAAAGCACGGTACGTTTTTGGTTTAACGTTTTCGTTCTGGAAATTTCGACCTTCAGAACCAACCCCGTCAACGGCCGGAGACCAAAGTGGAAAATGAAGAATTAAAGGCTATTGTGGAAGCGGATCCATCACAAAGCACTTCAGAGATAGCTGCAGGCTTCGGGGTAAGTGATAAAACTGTATTAATCCACTTGAAGCAAATCGGGAAAGTAAAAAAACTAGAACGATGGGTAGGTACCTCATGAATTGAGTGAATCGAACTTGCAAACACGCGTCGACTGCTGTGTTACTTTGGGGCCGTCCATATATTACGTCATTCTAAATTAGGGGGGGGGGGGGGGGTTGGTCTGCGGATGACGGTAAATGATAGATAGGGGGGGGGGGGGTTTCGAAATTGACGTCATTCTTATTTATAGTTTATTGTTCACGTACAAAAAGATTATTTCTAAAAAGAAATTTCTTCCAGCACACCATTTGTTTTCATTCCTTTTAATTTCTTATCTCTGATGGTTTTTTCTTTTTCCGCTTTCTTTTGTTCACGCTGAATTTTTCTGTTTTTTATGTCTTCTGCTTTCTGTTTCTTTTCGTTTTCTTTTAGTTCCAAGTATTCTTTAAACTTTTTAGAAGTTATTGCTAGAGGTATTGGCGATTTTGACAGTTTACGTTTCGTGCCTTTTTTGCGTTCAGGAAGTCTCAGCAACTCATCAATTTTATCATTCAATACTTTAGAACAGCCCGGTTTATTATTTTCAAGAGAAACATCACGGGTATGCTGACTATTATTTGGTACGTCATAGATTTGGGATGATTCTTCATTGTTCGGCTCATCAACTTGCCGCGACAAATCCTGGATGATCGGACTAAATTTGTGGTTCTGAGATGTTCCTTGATTATTCGGCACATCAACTGGCTGCGATATATTCAGTACAGTGTCATCACATTTATCACCATCAGTGTACCAAGGCAATGGAATTGCTTGCTTTGATGAAACAGGCGTAGAAGTTGTTTGAGGCGCTGCCCAATCAGCAAAAGATGCGGTGTTTGTCAAATCAAGCACATGTGTTGTGTATGAGTGGGGTTCCACAAATTCTATGACATCTTGTTGATTGCCACCAGGTGCTATTCCTATACTTGGTGTCAAACAGTTCTCGTTCGTATCTCCTAAAGCCTCGTCCATTAGAAAAGTCACTCCTTCTATTTCAATCGGCATATTTTCTATATCCATAATGCCATCAATGAAAGTATTTGTCCCAAGAGTCAAACCTCCTTCTCGAAGCTGTGTTTTATGAGTAGGGTACTGGCACCATTAAATGAACGATTAAGCGTTTTTGACAACTTTTAATAGCTATATCTCGGTTATTTCATGAGATAGATACATGCTTATTTTTTTTTATTAATCCATAACCCTCAGGATTTAAAGGATTAAAAAAAGAACCGTCTAGATCTACAATTTTTTTTTTAAAGTTACAATTTGTAAAAAATTTAAGGTTTTACCCCAATAGTTGAACACTGAGCCCTAATTATGAATATTTTGTACCCCATAGTTGAACTAACATTTTAATAGTATTAAAGGAAATGTTGTTTATTATTAGAAATAAAACATGGTAAGTATTATAAAAGGCTTTTAATTATTTGTCTATATTAAATCAGTCTCAACAAATTAAAAAAAAGGCATTTAGCCTACAATAATCTAGTCTTATTTACGAGATCAAGTAACAAAATAACGTCCCTAATACCTACTTTAACTCTTAGTAAGTAGTTAGTCCTAGTTATTCATGACAATATTAAACGTAACATCTAGATAAGTATTCTTTAAATTGAGATCAAATTGAGCAGTTTCAGATGGCTTAACTTATTCATACGTATATGTTTTGTACATCAAACATATATGTTTTGTATATTAATATTTATTTCAATAATTGCAAATACGTAAGTACCTAATTATTCACATAAATTGTGATCATATTGAGCATTCTCAAAAGTAATCATACCTCTTCTTCCAATTCGAGGACACGGTAAAAGATTTTTAATAGCTGATGTCGACACTTCAGTTAAATCAGCAGTAGAAGGTTCAACGAAATATATCAAACTGTCGAATTTGCTGGCTTTCTTTCTCAAACACCTAACTTTGATGAAATTATTTTCATAATCACACATTAGCACTTGCCCGACATAGTAGCGGTTTCGTTTATTCGTCTCAAATTCTAGAACAACATAATCTCCAAAATTTATATTCTCCTTATATTTAGTCAGACTTTCGTTGTTATTGTTGGTCATTTCAGTCTCTGGGATACAATCGTTAATTACATACAAATTATTTGTCATTGTTTTTTTCAAAGCTGGAATCATAAGTGCCTTATTTGAAGTTATTGTTTCATCTACTTGATCAGCTTGTACTGGTCCAGTAGATGAAGCAATATCTTTGTCGTTACTGAATTGGTCCGTATTACAGAACATTCCTCAAGTCTAGTTTGATCGTCAATCAGTTGATCATTGTTTAAGTATAGAATCAGTACTTGAGCATTGTTCTTATTCCAGAACGGTAATCAAACTATAATCAGCTGAAGCGAGAATCAAATCGAGCCTCAAGCAGAGATGTGTATTGTCTATGCATCAGCCTGTTTTCGTTTACTATTTATTTTATTTACCAACTATGTTCTGATATTCACAGGATTAGAAATATTAAAATGTACCTTAGGAACCCAAATATTTAGGAAGTGAGCGTTATTTTGTTAGCTGCGAATAGTACAAACACAGATTTATTGAAGTTAAACTGTTTGGAGTCATTTTGTACTATTTCATTGCACAAATTTTTGTATCTGTGGTGACTAAAGTGCTCTGTGGTCGTGTTTTGACAATCTTAAGTAAGTCAACAATTTCATTAGAAAAATTTAATTTGAATAAAATAATTTTTAATATGTCTATTTCTTTGTGTTTGCGATTATAGCAATGAAAATAATAAACTCCAATAATTGGAGTAAACAAGAAAAAGTATTTATCTCTGAATGTATTTAAACTTACTAATAAAAACTGACCAAATGAATGTTGAAAGCAGTAGCCGCTAATAGGTATGTATTTTTATTGAATTTTCACTTCTATAAATTTATGTAGGTACTTGTGTCTTTAATATATTACTTCCTATTGATTTTGTAACGGGTTTCAGTGTTTTTAATAACAATAAATTATAATACTTGTTTACAGGTGCATTTTTGAATACTGCTATGAAAGCCACTATCACCTAGCACCAATAGATACTATTCAACCTCGCAAAGACGGGGAGTATGGCGACGGAGGAGATCATGCTACGTGTAAAACATGAGGAATGATAGTGGCATGAGAAAATAATAAGGCACCCACGTCTGAAGGAAGAATATTGGAAAACAAAAATAAAGAATTTATAACAAAAATGATGAAATTACATATCAAAATAAATTGTTTCTACAAAATGTCTCTTGTTATTTGTATGTGAATGCCACAACGTGGCTCTTTCGTTCTGGGCCTTAGAACTGTTGTCATAAGAAACTACATTGAATAATCACTTATGTTATGAGCTCCGTCATGAACTTATTCTCTTTAAACCTCCTGAGCACCTACTGAGCTTTCCCTATAAATCCTTTCATCATGTGTACCTACTCCGAATGACGAATATGCAATAGTCCGTCACTTCCCGCTGAGATTTTTTTTTTATTCTTCTTCAATGTTCTGAAATCCCTAGAAGGTTGTCGAAATCCATATCTACTAAGGCACAATTCGATATTAGGAACATTAGCTCGAAGCACGCAATCATATTGAATCGATCAGCTAATTCCAGATTGTCACTATAAATGCAAGACGAAAAAAATATATCAGTCTATTGGAAAAAAAGCTGTTATGTAATATAAATTCTATGAATCATTAGGATTAAACCTAATAATAATCTACTTCTCCAGATATAAGTATCAATTTTTGATAGTAATCTTCAATTCCACAATAATTTTAAACTCGAAAACGCAAATAAACTTAAAAAAGAACAAAATTTCCCATGACAATCTATGCTCAAGCGCGGTCTCGACCACACTTGGGTGATTACAGATCTAATCACTGCTTGGGTTCGATTCACGAACTGAGTAACGATCTAGAATAAAGTCAAACTCGGCTGAACTATGATCAATGAATCTATGCTTGAGGATCGTTCTAAAATTAAAACTTGACTCAAAACTAGTTTTAAACAGAGATCAATGCTTAAGTTTCCTTCTGTAATACGGACCTAGTAAGTGAGACTGCAAATGTGAGAGGCGGCTAAGGCGCGTACAATACTAAAATAACTCATAATAAACATACATAATGCAACATAGATGTACACAAATACAGTAATAACTACAGATAAAATACTCTAACAATAATATTACATATAATACTAGCTGCCCGCCCCGGCTTCGCCCGTGGTACTTACATGTATTATACATACAACGTGGCGCTACAATGGCGACATTAATTTAACACACGGGTAGAGCTAGTGCCTATTAATCATATAAATTTTGATAGGTTAAAATAATTCGTAAATTGAAAAAAAAATGTTTTCAAACAAACTAAATAATAAAAAAGTAACTAAAATTGGGATCACCCTTGCAAAAATTCATTCATGAAATCACTTACCTATACTCCATTTACAATAAGATTAGAAATTTAAACAAACCTTTTTTACCGTCGGTTCAATCGATTTTGACTTCTATTTCGTAGGCATAAGGATGGCATTAAAAGCAGCAAACAGTTGTTATTGTAAGCACTTTTTTTGCTTTTAATGCCATCCTTATTCCTACGGAATACTTGTATTATAATATTATAGAGTTTAACATGGTTGAAAGCTACAAATTTATAACAAAAACTAAAATATGTGGAGTTTGTAATAAGAAGCAAATAGCGAAGAAATAGTTTAACATAGGTCATATCTTTAAGAACTTTAAGAACTATAATAATAATATAATAATAAATTTATTGAAATAATAAGTTTACAAAAAAAGTGTACATATGGGTCAGTAGTATATATTAATCTAGGCCTATAATAGAATTAAAATAATCTGGATATAAACTATGGTATGGCAAATATGAGATTACAGACAAAAATAGAACTCTGAGGGTAATATAGTGCGTTGCCTGATCTAGGTTTATTTAAACCTGTGTTTCAGGCCATCTCTCTACGAAAGTACTTATTATAGGACAATCAGTGAATTAAAATAATATAAATATTTTCAATATCTAAGCAGATACAATATTTTGCGTAACCTTATTATAAACTAGTCCTATGGGATGTATTTATATCTATAACTAAAATTATTATAAAATAATATATGGTTAGGTAATTGCAGTTAAGTCAGCTACTTTAGTTCAGCACCTCTAGTAGTTTTTCCGTGTCCGAATAATTAAGTTTTGCTAAATAATCGAATAACATTATACTACACCTATTATAACTTACATTATATATCTTAAGCAATTTGTTAAATTTATTATATAAGAAAGGTCCTAGAAATAAATAAAATCTTTTTGAGAAAGCATGTTTAGTCTGAGAGTTCGTGCAAACCAGATCCTTTCTTCTCTTATCTGAAGGTAAAGGTTTAAAATCTAGTTCAGTGTGTTGCAGTAAAACTATACTTAGAACAAAAAGTTGTCGAACTGTTAGCACCTTGCATGCCATATAAAGCTGGTGTGTGGGAAATCTGAAAGGGCGACGGGTGGCGACTTTTAGTATTGCTCTTTGAGCACGTTCTAGCAGTAGTAAAGTTGATTTAGCGGCACCACCCCACGAAGTTATACAGTATGTAAGAATAGATTGACACAAAGCTAAGTAAACCTGTTTAATTAATTTAAAGTCGGCTATGTCCCGTAAATTCTTAAAAATATATATTAATTTACGCACTCTAGTGCATAATAAATCGATGTGTTTACGGAAGTTTAGGTTTGTGTCAATCGTGACACCTAGGTATTTGATGTGGTCAGCTTTAGATAAAGTGGGACAAGTGCATGCTATGTCAGCGTTTGTAGTACAATTGTGCGCGTGAATGTTTTGGTTAGTAAGCATCGGGTTAGTATTTCTCATTGCAAATAGAATAAACTTCGTTTTATCTGAATTTAACGTTAATAGATTGTTATGTAGCCAATTACACACAATATCAAAGCCATTCTGAGCAAGTTCATAGACATCAGCTCTTGATTTACCTGAGAACAGTAGAGCTGTGTCATCCGCATATGACATAATTAGACCATTTTGAAGTTGTAAGCAGCAAAGGTCATTTATATATATTAAAAATAATGTGGGCCCCAAAATACTGCCTTGTGGAATTCCATAATTAGTATTTTTAAGTTCAGTGCTCATATACTGACCGATTTTAAGAGACTGGTAACGGTCGCTAAGATAATCAGCTAACAATTTTAACTGTGTTCCTCTTATCCCAATTTTTTCCAGTTTAAGTAATAGAAGAGAACAAGAAATAGTGTCAAAGGCCTTGGCAAGGTCTAAAAAGATCCCAATGGTATGCATGTCATTATCAAGATTTTTACTTATAAAATTAGTCAATTTGTGTACTGCTTGGCTCGTTGATCTTTTAGGCCTAAAACCAAATTGTTGATCTGAAAGCAATTTGTTATTTTCAAGATATTTTACCAGTCTGTTGTTAATGATTCTTTCCAAAATCTTTGAGAGTCCCGTTAGTACTGAAATAGGTCTATAGTTAGTAACACAGGTTTTGTCTCCAGATTTGAGAACAGGGGTGACTACTGCTTTCTTAAGCAATTTTGGGAATATTCCTTGGGTTAAGCATATCTGAAAAATGTGAGTTAGTGGAGGGGCAATTAGGTATTTAAGTCTTTTAAGTATAGCATTAGGAATGTCATCCCAACCGACGGCGCATACGTCCTTCAACCCGTCTATTATACCTATCACTTCACTCACGTCCGTATCTAATAGTACAAAAGAGTTCAGTGTAGTATGAGTCATAGATGGACTTTGAATAGAAGAAATTCTGTGGGATAGGTTTTTTTCCGCCAGATTTTTCCCAATATTGATAAAGAAATTGTTTGCTTTATTTGTCGCTGCGGAAGGGTTCAATACTGTTGTTAAAAGTTCGAGAGGAGGTTCTGAGTTTTTATTACTAAATGTGTTACTTTTAATATATTTCCAGATAAGCTTACTGTTTTTCCCTGCCTTCTGTAGTTGATCTTTGTCATATTGTTTTTTTAGCTTTTTCAACAGATTGTTGCAGAAATTTCTATAACGCTTATAAGTGACCGATAGTATTTCATTGTTAGGGGAAAATTTACATTTTTGGTGTAGTCTGTCTCTATGTCTAATACATCGAACTAGTCCGGGCGTAATCCATGGTTTAATGTTACTGTACTTTCTAGGTATTACTTTTGTAAAAGTGTTCTTCTTAATCGCAGATTGTAACAAATCAATGAAACACTGTAACGAAATATTTGGGTCACTCGAATTATTATAAACGGGGTCGAAATTAATAGCTCGTATGTCATTTTCAAGATTAGTCATGTTGAGTTTAGAATAGCTCTGCATGCAACTTTTTCTAGGTGAAGGTATTTGCAGTGTTAGTAAAACAGCTTGGTGGTCGGTAAGTGACGTATTAGTAACCAATGTAATGGACGGCGCTTTTGACTTTATAATGATATGGTCGAGGCATGAGCCGCTCTGGTGCGTTGGGTAATAATGAGCTGGTAGAAGTCCATGAAATGTGCAGGTGTTCAGATAGTTATGTGCATGAGTATCGATTTTCCCTGAAGCTATGTTAATGTTAATGTCACCTAAAAGGATAATATTTTTAAAAGATGATATTTTTTCTAGGTTTATGTTAAGCGAGTCTAGGAATCTATCAATATTTTGAGATGGAGGTCTATAAATAGCCATAAGTACCGTGTCTGGGGAAATTTTAATTATCAAGGAATTACAGTCTTGAAATAAGGGTTCTTCTACCACTGCTTCTAAATTATTTTTAATATACACAACTAGTCCACTATTTTGATTAATGTGGCTATTAGTTTTGTGTAAGTTGTACCCGTCTAGTGGTGGTATATTCGTTGTTTGTTCGGAGAGCCAACATTCTGTTAGTACAATAATGTCACAGCTTATTTCAAGATTCTGTAATATCACTTCAAAGCCGTTAAAATTTCGGTTTATAAAATTCCTACGGAATAGAAGTCAAAATCGGTTGAATAAGCTGTAAAAAAGGTGTATAGCTGCTGGCTTACGTTAACTCGGAGCGGCAACGCGTCGTTTCGCGCGCTAACAATCGCGCAACGCGTCTTGTATGTACCTACTCGTGATCGGTCCGATTCTTTGACGGCTTATCAAAGAAACCGAGCGACGCAAGTGGTACCTACAGCGGAGGTGCTTAGTGTCTAACGGAGTATGCACTTTTCTAAATTTGAATGGGTGCCACTTTTCGCGCTTTAATATCCTATGGACGGCTCTGTGATGGACTTGAAAATTAGGATCATGTCCGCATATTCAGCTGCTGTGTAGTTCGGATGTGTATTTGCCATCACGATCACAAGTTTACACAAGCATTAATAAAATAACACAAATAAAAGCGTCCGTATCGCAAGAGATGTAAACGTACCTACTAGATTACAAAACGAAAACAAAGCAAATCGTCTTTATCGCAGTATCTAATTACACAAAAATAAATAAATAAAGCAAAAAATATTAGACACCGTAGTGTGAAGAAGTGTATCAAGGACACGGGTTCGGCTATCACTAGAAATGCAAAAAAAGAATTCGAGTTCGGTGCGGCGGCGGGTGGAAGGGAGGGCGCGCGTCGCCTGCGCCGCTCGCCGACAAAGGGCTATCTCTTTCCTTCAATTGGGTACTCTTTGCATTTGTTTCATCCTAATAGTATTGCTTATTCGTTCTAATTTCATTGATGCGATGTTATGATCCGTGACCCCGGCAAATGACCGCTGCGCGACAGTTCTTTAAATACAGGTTGCTCTAAGATGCCATTTTCTAAAATTTAAAATAAATCCGTAAATAATAACGTTTAATAGAAATATAATTTCTAAATGGAACGAAAATGTGAAAACGTATATGTTTGTTAAATTAATGTCACCATTGTGGCGCCACGTTGTATATATTATATCAATGATTATTGCCAAAGTAAAAATAATAAAAGGTGATTCTATAACCAAGTGTTTTAATCATATAATACCCTATTTTTCTCAAATCTGCAATGTTTTAATTTTGTCAAACTGGTAATGACGTCAATTTTGGGAGAAGGGGGGGGGGTCATTACGAAAAGACGATAGGATGATTGTAGGGGGGGGGGGGGGTCTAAAATCTGAAAAAATCGATGACGTAATTTATGGACGGCCCCTTTGCTCAACCGACACAATAATGAAGGGATTTTAAATCGAATCATTACTTGTGATGAAAAGTGGATACTGTACAATAATCGGAAGCGCTGGTCACAATGGCTGAACCCTGGAGAACCAGCCAAATCCTGCCCTAAACGAAAATTTACTCAGAAAAAGTTACTTGTGAGTGTTTGGTGGACTAGCGCCGGTGTCGTTCACTACAGCTTTCTAAAATCTGGCCAAACGATTACGGTAGATATCTATTGTCAGCATCTGCAAACCATGAAGGAAGAACTAGCTGCTAAACAACCGAGGTTTGTCAATCGCTCTAGGCTACTGCTGCTTCACGACAACGCAAGACCACACACTGCACAACAAACAACCACTAAGTTAGATGAGCTACAATTGGAATGTCTGCGACATCCACCATACTCCCCGGACCTTGCTCCAACAGATTACCATTTTTTCTGGAATTTGGACAACTTACAAGGAAAAAAATTCAACTCCGATGCGGCAGTCCAAACCGCCTTTAAAGAGTTCATTGATTCTCGCCTCCATGGTTTTTTTAGTAAAGGGATCAATGAACAATCAATTTTTATGAGATGGCAAAAGTGCATAGATAACAACGGTGCATACTTTGATTAATTAAATATACTTATTTTACAAAAAAAAAAATTGACTCTGTAAACCTCCCGTATAAAACGCCAATTTCATATGAAAGGACCTAATATGATATAAATAGTTGTATAGGTAATTGATTATTTGAAACGTATTAAAATTAATTTGGGCGTAAGAAACGATTGAAATCATAATTATGACTTTGGCTGCATGCGGTGGAATCGTTGCCTACACTACAAAAAAAAGACTGCGTATTAAGTATATTTACAAACAAGTTCCAGCCTGGCGCAACTCTCAAGGTAAAAAAAACTTTTTAACAAAAAAAAAAAAAACAACCGACTTAAAAAAAAAAACACTACAAAGTGTAAAATAACTTTAATTTTAATTTTGGAAGTCGGTGGCAAAAACGTAAATACAAAACCAAAGACACCGACTTCCGAAATTAAAGTTATTTTTCACTTTGTAGTGTTTTTTTGGAAGTCGGTTGTTTTTTTTTTTTGTTAAAAAGTTTTGTATTTACGTTATTTTGCCACCGACTTCCAAAATTAAAGTTATTTTACACTTTGTAGTGTTGTTTTTTTGAAGTCGGTTGTTTTTCTTTTTGTTAAAAAGTTTTTATTTTTTACTTTTTAGTTGTGGTACCTATCCCACACCAATTCGTATACCTACTTACCACATAAGCAATAACAAACTATTAAAGCGACCACACGACGACAGATCATTGACGGAAATAACGAGGCCACGGAATCTGTCTTCTGACAATCAAAGCCACACTTAACGTAACTCAAGTAACGCAATTTGACATTACCATTAAAATCATATAAAGTCAGAGTGCATCTCATGACAATTCCAATAAGCCCAAACACGGCTAGAATACATGCCTTACTGCCATGTCATGTTGACGTTTCTCTGTTGTTGTTTCTAAGAGAAGTGCTCTTTTCACAAAATAATCTAATTATTTGCTATATTTTTGGGTGTGGTGGTCGTCTAGAAGGTACTCAAGACAATCACAAAAACAAAAATGAGTGGATTCAAAAGAAAAAGTGCGAAATAGGTATGTGGAATAAAAACTTGTCGAATGGACGGTCAAAAAGAACATTCATGGCAAGATTTCCTATAAATGAAGATCGGTGAGTACGTAATTTAATTTAATACCGCGTGAAATAACTGTGTTAATCGTAAGTTTCATTGAAGACTTGGTTTTCGAGTAAAATAATGTATATCCATAATTACAACATGTAAACAACAGCACTTTGTTGTGCTTGTTGTAAGTTTTATCGATAATTTTCGTTTGAAGTGAAAAATACCTGGGAAATTATTGTTCTTAATCTATCATAGTAAAAGTCTATTAGTTATGTGTATACAAAAGGGTGCACTTGAAGAAAAAATGTTTTTTGCTTAGCATAGCCTCTCAACTGTTAAAGCTTACTTACATTTTTACTTAGTCATTTTTTTTTTTAAATTTTTTGCATAATTTTGTAATAACAATATTTCCATGTCTGTTTCAGGGACTTTAAAATAGACTGATGACTTCAGGAACTGTTGTAAATAATTTAATGATGACAATACCCTGTGACAAAGTCCCAAAACGATACTGCTTTCAAAAGCATTACAACATGCCTATAGAGGACTGCGACTACTCAGGCTCGAACGAATTCAAAGTTTACACAGATGGATCAAAGACTAACTGCGGACCTGGAGTCAGCGTTTTCTCACACGACTTCAACATAAAAATATCCAGACTGCTGGGAATGCTCAACACGGTCTACCAGTGTGTGAGCATAATACAACAAGGTTACAAGGTTTTTAACCCTGATTTTAGTAATGAATTTATTAGTCATCAATTACCAGCCTTTATTATTTTTTTTGCAGAATTTTCAACCTGGAGCACAGCCTGCAGTAAAGGAACATTTTTGATCTATGCATAAGCAAGCATGTTAAAGTTTGAACGAAATAAAATCCTTTGAATACACTTTCAAATCTTTTTTTTTGTTAATAATTAACTTACCTATATTATTTTTAAAAGAACTGGTTGCGTGGGTCACAACGCTAATAACGACAAATACCGATATCGAAAATTCGATCATTCGTGTGACGTGACATCCCTATTTTGTTCTTGATGTTGGCATTATGTCAAATAAATAAATGATGTTGTTTGCGGCTTCATGTTGGCAAGATTGTTCGCCCCCGTTTCATAGTAATACGAATTCACGCTTTTTCTATGGCACTCCCGTCTCCTACAACGCTAATGATTACATTCTCTTTGCAAGTTCTCCAATGAATTTGAGTTTGTCTAACAATATTGTTCGCGTTTGGTTCTTTTTTATTAAGAAATAAATACAGTTTTATACAATTTGTAAGTAAATGGATAAGTTCTATACAAATAAATGTTTTTGTAACGAACGCCGAACGTGCATGTGAATAGTGAACATGACTGAGTTAAATACCAGTGAAGTGATATATAAGTTATAAGTATAAAAGTGATAGGATAGCTATGACCCTATCCGCGCTCCGGGGCTCCGGGGGCACAGCGTGGGAGTCGTTATACGGACTATTACTGGGTAAGATTTTGATTTTCTAATTAGATTTTAGTGTTTGTATTGTTCTAATTAGCTTTATAACTTGTTTTTATTATTAGTTTTCGTATTAGAATCTGACAGGAATATTTAACGAAGAATTTTTGGGAATTTTAATGTATGAAGAAGAATTATAGGTAGAATAATGACGTACCTAACATGAAAACGAGGTTTTTTGTTCGTGAGAATATTTGCGTGATTTTAGTGTCAAATGAGAGGTTTATGTTTAAAACCGATATTTCCGTTTGAATTATGTAAATCGGTTCACGGGTTTTAAAGATAGAAAGAATTTTGTCAAAATACACTCAAGAGTACCGTTTACCCCACGCCAAGCCCGCTCTCAATTCCACTTAATTCACAGTCGATAGTCGGCAGAGAAGAGAGGTACCTATAACATCTCAATTTCCCCTCCTGACCCGAGGAGTTTTATTTTTTACGAAAGAAATTTTTACTAAAAATGTGCGAAGATTTGTCGATTGATTCTGTTCGTGTATTCATTTCTTAAGTTTCTTTCACTTCCGTTTCAGTTGCCTAGCCCAAGACGAAAGTTCTTTAAAGACTACTGTATGCCCATTTTTTATTGATGGGTTGTCATCAAATGACCCCTACCGCTATGGGTGGAGCAGAAGGGAGTGTCAGACTCTAGCTGACTAAAACCCACCCGCGTTCCTTCCTTAGCCCTTTATGCTCCGGGGCAGTGGTTTGATCGGACGGAGAGTTACCCATTACTCTCCGCCCACAGGCCCTCGCCTACGGTGGCCGGGAGTCGTCACGCGGCTCCCGACGCCCGGAGCGTCTCCCGCGGCGGCTGGGACGTGAGGTTCTCTCCCTCAAATGTCCCGCAACCTCCTTCGCTAGCATGATTGGTTCGCAGAAGGAGGTAACTGCCTCCCACTCCCTCTCACCCCGGACCATGGCCTGAGCCACTCTTAAAAGACGGGTCTTATCGCCACTGTCGTGGCGTTTCCTCCCGCCTGATGATGTGCAGGAACCTCCCAAAACATCCGTGTCCGATGAGGACCGACGTCAGGCGGTAGGTGAGGACGCCATGACGCCTCGTTCGCTCAGGTTAGGTTCGCTCAGGTTAGGTTCGCTCAGGTTAGGTTCGCTCAGGTTAGGTTCGCTCAGGTTAGGTTCGCTCAGGTTAGGTTCGCTCAGGTTAGGTTCGCTCAGGTTAGGTTCGCTCAGGTTAGGTTCGCTCAGGTTAGGTTCGCTCAGGTTAGGTTAGTTTTTTTTTTTTTTTTTTTTTTTTTTTGTTTTGGCAGGAGTGGGAAATCCTCATGGACGCCCAGACTGTCTCACGGGTGAGGCGGTCTGGGCAGTGCCGGACTCTTACCGGCTAAAACCACACTCCTGCCTTGCAGTGTACCTCTGACGTTATCAGAGACGTTGGTCTGCGAAATAAGTAATTTTAAAAGCAACTGAACGACATTATATACTAAGAGAAGGATCCTATAAAAAAAAAAAGACAACTTTAAACAACTACATTAACCTAATTGTATCTTAAATTACAAAACATCATTATATCTAATGCATTTATACTATTTATTATATATGTTGCCTATACTAATTTTTGGACTGTACCAAATTTTCACTATCTACCTTATTATTATGTAAATCTTTTTTTTTTTTTTTTCTTTTCTTTTATTTCTATGATACATTAATTATATACTTATGATATATTAAGTATCAAATTTTCTCAGACTGTCTTATTTCTATTTATAACTAGGGATGCTATTTTACAACTATAATCTAAAAACGTTTTTCTCTTTTTGCCCATCATTAGATACGGTAAATTTTCGGCGATTAGCTTGACGTCAAGTTGTTGTTCTGTATCGCAACGGGCTTTGGCGGTGATCGGGCAGTCCAGCAACGTGTGCAAGACAGTCTCCTCCACGCCGGGCTCACAGGCGCACGATGGGTTCTCTTTGCACTTGAAGCGTTTCAGGTATGCAGAGAACCCACCGTGCCCCGTCAAGATTTGCGTTGTAATGTTCGTGTGGGCCATCTTGCGCACCACACTGTACGCCGTCACTGCGTCCGGGAAGAAGATTTTGGTGCCCGAAGCCGTGTCACCTGATCGATATCTCCCGTTCCATTCGTCAAGCGTTTCCGACCGGATTTGGCGCTTGACGAATGACACGGGACACAGATCGTAGTCCGGCTTCTTCTTCGATCCCAGGGCGGCTTCCTTCGCGAGCTGGTCGGCTCTCTCATTTCCCTCCAATCCTGCGTGGGCCTTGATCCAGAACAAGGAGACACTCTTGCTCTGGAGCCTGCAGCGTTTTAAGGTGTCTCTTGTTTCCACCGCCAAGGGGTGGGGGGAACTTGAGTTGATCACCGACTGAAGGGCCGCCATGGAGTCGCTGAAGATGCCGAAAGAGGTTTCCCGGGACTTGAGCACTTCCCCTGCCGCTCTTTGTAGGGCCAGTAGTTCAGCCTGGTAGACGGTACAGTAAGACGGCAAGGCAAGTTTGAGGGCCTTTGTCTCGGCGGCACCATTCCATAAGGATAGCGCCGCTCCGACTCTGTCCTCAATCTTGCTGCCGTCTGTAAAGATCCTCACAGCAAAATTGCTGTGGTTTTGGTATTGTTCCTCGTCTACCAGGCTTTCAAACTCCAGGTTCGTTTGCTCCGCGGGGTGTGGGGCCTCCAGCGCTGGGGCCATCCGCTCTACCTCCCTGCCTCCCAGTACCGGCTGGGGTACCCCCCTCCTGGCTTCGTACAATGCGGCTGCTTCCCGAATACGAAGATCGAGCGGAAGTATCCCAGCCAGTACCAGGGCCGAGTTTAGGGAGACCGTGCGGTATGCTCTGCATATTTTCTGGGCGATTCCGCGCTGGACGATCCCAAGTTGCTTGACGATGCCCAGCTTTTTTGCTGCCGGTGCCCAGACACTCGCGGCGTAAAGTATAATGGGCTCTATGCACGCGACATACATCAGGCGTATGACCTCTGGGTGCAACCCCCAGCTGACCTTAGCGGCTCTACGTAGCTGTTTGTATATGGCGATCGCCTTCTTACAGACTAGTGAGACGTGGGTGTTGAAGGTCAGCTTGTGGTCGATCGTGACACCCAGAAGTCTCATCTCTGTGGACATGCCAATGTCGATCCCCCCCATGCTCAAGCGCGGAGTGTCATACTTGAGCCTCCGCGTTAGTACCATCGCACAAGTTTTGTGCGGCGCGAATTTCAGCCGATTTCTGACACCCCACGCCCGAACATGTTCGAGAGCGGCATTGGCTTGTCCCTCGATTTCCTGTGCCGTGTCGCCGTCGAACGCCAACACCACGTCGTCGGCAAACGCCTGGCAGTAATCGCCCCTACTCTCCAACTGCTTCAGGAGCGGGTCTAGCAGCATGTTCCATAGGATGGGCCCCCCTATGGATCCTTGGACACAACCCTTGCTGGTTCGTCTTTGGCACTCTTCCCCTGCATACCTCACCGTGACCACCCTGTCGCTGAGATAGCTGCCGATCACCCGTCTCAAATTCACAGGACACTTTTCCTCAGCCAATCGTACTTTAATAGCAGGCCACCATGCGCTGTCGAAGGCCCCCTCTATATCCAGTGACACGAGCGTGACGATCTTCTTCTGTGCCAACTTTTCTCTGATATACTGCACGAGAGTATAGAGGGAGTCCTCGGTGCTCTTTTGGGGCATAAAGCCGTATTGGCGAGTACTAATCCTGGGGAGCAGGTGGAACTTGAGACGAGCAACCAGCATCCTCTCGTACACCTTCCCCAGCACAGGCAATAGCCCAATGGGCCTGTAGGACTTCGGGACGGTGTACGAGTCTTTGCCTGGCTTCCTGAGCACAATCACTGTTGCTTCCTTCCAGGACTTCGGGAAGTATTGGTAATAATAATAATAATAATAATAATAAAAGTTTATTTAGAACAAGTTTCAGGACACAAAATTTACATAAGGAAACGAAGATAGCTACAAAAGTTAAAACTGTGGCGCAGCTATCAACGCCCAGGTCAAAAAATATGATACATTTGTTCCAGACTAGTAATTAAAAAGAAAGAAAATTATTAAAATAAAGGTACTAACTACGTGTGTGAGAGTGAGGGTGTGTGAGAGTGAGGGTGTGTGTGAGTGAGGGTGTGTTAGAGTGAGGGTGTGTGTGTGAGTGAGGGTGTGTGTGTGTATGTGTGTATTGTGGGGTATGCGAGTATTGAGCGTGAGTGAGGGGGCGGTGTTTATGTAATAAGGTTGTTGTTACAGGAATGTAAGTGTTATGTTACCACAAGTTTTTCTGTTGTTTCGTAAGAGAAAGATTTAAGCAATTCTGACAGGTTTTTTCTAAGTAAGGTTCTTGTTAAAGGATAAATTTGAATGTTTCTATTTATGTTATTGTAGAGTTTAGGGCTAACGTAGTTAAAGTGGCGTCTTACTAATGCCAATCTGGAGAAAGGTATCTTGCAAACTATGTCGGAACGTCGCTTCTTAGAGAGGTATAGTGGGTCGTACTTCATGAGGTCGTGCTTCTTGATAACAGTTTGAAGTATAAATAACTGTCTAACAGTGAGGACGTTACAGAGCGAATAAAGTTCCGACGTTGGGAATCTGGCAGGTTTAATGGCCAATACTTTTAGCACTGCTCTTTGTGCTCTCTCCAAACGCAGAATAGAAGTCTTGTGTGTACCTCCCCAAACCGTAATGCAGTAACCAAGAACTGACTGGACGAGTGCAAGGTAAATCAATATAAGGCATGGGAAGTCGGCAACCGCCCTGAGCTTTTTGAACACGTATATAAGTCTTCTTACACGGACCACCACTGAATCAACCTGTTTTTTCCACGTGAGGCAATTGTCTAATGTGACTCCAAGATATTTAATGTTGTCGGAGCGCTCTAACTGGGCACAGTTACAGGAAATAGTGGCCACAGCATGAGAACAAACATGGGTTTTGATGTGAAATGACGTTGGTGGTTGTGTAAGGATTCCTGGTGTGAAGGGTATGAACTTTGTCTTTGCAATGTTGAGTGTGAGTAGGTTTGAGGTTAACCAATCCATGACCAAACCCAGAGCGATCTCCGCCTTCTCACGAGTGTCGTGCCAATCCTTACCATGCGTTATAAGAGCTGTATCATCCGCGTAAGTAATGATTTTAGTGTTTGGAAGTGATAGCTGGCACAGCTCATTGACATAGATAAGGAAAAGCGTGGGCCCTAAGACGCTACCCTGAGGCACACCAAATGACATGTCTTCCGGTGTACTTATATAAGATTCGACTTTGACAACCTGCTTCCTTCCCGTCAAGTAGCTGCGAAAGATTTCGAGGGCATTTCCTCGTATGCCAATTCGTTCCAGCTTGTCTATCAGCTTAGGAACAGATACACTGTCGAATGCCTTCGATAAGTCTAAGAAGATACCAATTGCTTTTTGTTTATTATTAAGATGTTCGACTATTGAATTTGTGAGTTCTAAGGTAGCATCTTCGGTAGATTTGCCTGCTCTGAATCCAAACTGATTGTCGGCCAAGATATTAAATTTATTTAGGAACCTTACAAGTCTCGCGTTGATGACTTTTTCAAAGATTTTTGAAAGTGTCGTAAGTACGGATATAGGCCTGTAGTTGGAAACGACGTACCTACATACATACCACCTGGTGTGCCAGGCATTTGTTTAAAAGCGACAGGAAAAATTCAGGGTTGCAGGAGATGGCCTGAGAGCAGATGTCGGCGGTGAGGCCGTCAGCTCCCGGGGCCTTTTTTGGGTTGAACGACCCAATGGACCTATCAAGCTCACTCTGGGTAAACGGTGGGTCATGTTGTTCATCATGGTTCCACTCGTTTACCCTTTCTGCTAGTAGCCGTATTTGGCGATGGTCCGAGGTGTCGTCTTCCTCACGGTCCTCGGGGTAGAATGTGTCGGCCAACAGCCTCACCGAGCCCTTCGCATCCAGCACCTCACCTCCTGACCACAGCGGTGGATCCTCTTCCCTTTTCGCGACCCTTCCTATGACTCTGTAGATCCCTTCCCAGACGCCCTCCCTGTCCTGCTTCCCGCAAAACTGCTTCCAACTCTCCTCGGTTGCTTTCCTTACAGCCTCCTCATACCTTTCCTTTTCTTCCAGGTACAGCCTTACCACCAACTCTCTTCGGACCGGCGCTGCGTTCCCGATTCTACGTTTCCTGGTGGCGACCAGCTTCTTCATACCCGCGAGCTCCTCAGACCACCACGGCAAGGTAATTGTTTCCTGTTTCTTCTTTGTTTTTAAGGTGTGTGTACATGTTTCACTTACGGCTTGTGTGTATGTGTTTATTGTGTCCTCTAGTTTATCTGTGGTGTGTATGTTTGTGAGTTCCGTAACTGTTAGATTGTTTGCCAGCATAATTTGAGACAGTTTCTCACGAAAATGTCTCCAATTTGCGTTTTTCGTGTTATATTTTCGTGTAGTGCGTTGAATGTGTAATCCTTTCGATTTTTTAAGGTGAATGCCGAAAATTATGCCGTTATGGTCAGAGCCCGTGAGTCCCTCCACGATTCGCCAGCCGTCCACCAGGTCCAGCATGTCCGCCGAACAGGCCGTTACGTCAACGTGGCTGCTATACCTGATACCTCCCCTTATGGTATCGAAGGTTGGAAGGTCGCCCGTATTCAGGATTTGCAGACCCATCACTCCTAGCGCTCCACACATGTGCTCCCCTCTCGAGTCCTCGTTGCCGCTACCCCACCAGGTACTTTTCGCATTTGCGTCCCCTCCAATAACCAACCTGCTAGGGCCCACTACTTGCTCCACTCGTTTTAGCTGCTCCAAGTATGGCTCTATGGACTTGTCGGGCTCGAAGTAGAAGGACACCAGCGTGATCGTCCAGGCTCTGGTTCGGACTCCCACCACAACGATGTTATTTGTGGTGAGTTGCGGGTACTGTATGATATCCAGGCTTTGGTCAAAGACAGCTACTGCTGCCTTTACAGTCCCTTCTCCTCCCTCAGAGCTCTGGAAGACCCTTACGCCCCGGTAGCCCTTCATCCTTCTCACCCCACCCACATAGGGCTCTTGGAGCAGCGCTATGGCAAGTTTGCGCTTGTCAGCCTCCAGCAACAGCTCGTTCGTGGCCAGCTGACTCCGTTGCAGGTTGGCCTGGACCATTTTGTACTGGTGGATATCAGGGGCAACTTTAGCAATACGCTATTGAGGCTCGAGCGAGGGCATCCCACTTTCGCCTTACAGGGCATTCGGTGCTGAAAGCATTGTGCTCAGTGTTTCCCAATTTATCCTTGGTGCAGTTCACACACACCGCTGCTTCGCCCACTTGCCTGTCTGGGCAGTCCGCTCTAAGATGCGGGCCGCCACAGTGGCTGCACAGATCAGCTGGTTGCTTACAGAACCGCTTTCCGTGCCCGTAGCCCAAGCAGCGGGTACACTGCACCAGTGGCGTCTGGTCTTCGACGCGCACAATCTGCAGGTCAATTCTTAGTTTGCCACTTTCAATGGCCCTCCTCCAGATTAATGGGGACACACTGAGCACGATGTGGTTCTGGTGGGGATTGCGCGTCTTCCTTCTGAATTTTATGACCGTCCTTTGGTCCTCGTCACCGAGGCCGCGGAAGAGTTCCCGATTCTGATTCCTGAGGGCCCTTAATACTTCTTCGTCACTATGAATAAGTAAAACGTCCCTCAAAATCAGAAGCGGGTCCCGGTTCGTCACTTCCTCGACGACGAGGCACTGCCCAGCTGCTTCAATCCTTTCCTTTATTTTTGTTCTCTCCTCCTTTGAGTGACACCCCATTATAACCTTCCTATCCTTCGCTTTTCTGACCCGCTCCACCTTCACCCAGCCCTCCTTCGCATCTACTGCCTTCCTTACCCTTTCCAGAACCTCTTCTCCTGTTTCTGTTTCCACTGTCGAGGAGACGACAACGGAGTGTAGCGTTGCCCTTCCCAAGGCCTGAGCCCCGGTCTGGCTGTTTTGCGCAGCAGTCACAGTCGCGTATGTCCTCTCCTCAACAGTGTCCCTCGTCGCTAAAGCGTCTCGCAGCGACTCCATTTTACTGAGGTTTTCTTTTAGGAGAGCGCTATTTTCTTCCAGCTGTTTTAAGAGATCCTCGTTTGCCCTGATTTCTTTGTTTGGGGAGGGCAGGCTGGTCTGGTTTACAGTCGGAATGGAGGCCGCAGTGGCAGGGAGTCTCGACTTCTCTGACTCTTTAACAATTTCGTAAAGCCGATTGATGGCTGCCAATACCTCTGTCTTAATCTCGGTCTTTAAGTTTCGAGAGTTTCCCAAGTGCACCTTTGCCTTACTTAGGCAAGCTCTCGCCTCCGCCATCAGGTTCGGGTACTTCATCTCGGGCTTGTTGCTGGGTCCCGCGGCATCCGCGGAGGCCCGCCGCGTCCCCAGAGAGCAGGGAATTTTTTGTGCGACCGGCGGAGTTGTATCAGGTTTTGGGTTGGCCGGGGACTTCGCCTTAGGCTCTATTTTCCCGGCCTCCCATTCCCCAATGCTGCGTCTCACACTCGGCTGCGAGGTCCCGGCTTGCTCTGCAGATTGCGGCGAGCCCTCGAGGACAGGCGAGCTCGCGGTTTTCTTAGCAGGCGTGCGAAACATGGCGGTGGCTTTGGTGAAGGTGAGGTTCATAAGCTGAACTGTCAGAGGTCACTGAAAACTCTTCTGTGTCCCTGTAAAGGGGGGATCAGCAAGAGAAGCTCTAAATGCGAGCCCTCTAAACAAGGGCTCGGTCGATAAGTTAAAAAAAATTTTTTCTATAGTGTGCCTTCAAAGGCCCCAATACACTCTAATACTGTTCACTTTCCCTGCGTCGTAATAAAGAAGGGCAAAAAACACAAACCTATTTTTTTGTCTATACTCAAAAGTTTACCTGCCCAGTCACTAAAGGGTGGGTAGGAGGGCAAATTTTTGAAGTTCTATGTGAGCTAGGCTCGCGTGCGAGGTGTCAAAAGACGCGTCTCGGCGCGGGCTAACTATCTGTAAGGTTATTGGGATTTTGACTGAACAAAAATTTTGAATTTTGCAGAAAAAACGGGTTTTTCGACCAAAATGTGAGTAAAAACCTGCAATAACACCGCCGAAACGGGACTCGAACTCGCTGAACGCGCGCCGGAGTGCAGGTAAGGCAGGTAAGTAACTATTGAAACTATAAAAACGTAGATTTAGATTAGGATTTTGAAGATAAAAATTTATAAAGTATTTTCAAAGGGATTTTTTAATGAAAATTTTACATGTCAATATACGAAAAATGTTTTTCGCAGATTCGTCAATTTTCACCAGTGGGAAAGTTAAAGGGAGCCTAGAAACGATTAATTTTGCTGAAAACAGCTTCAAAATGCGTCACCGGGATGCAAAGTTATAATGGGTTAGGTTAGGTTAGGTTAGGTTGGGGGAACCCCCACAGCGCATACTTCCACGTAGTTTCCCCCGGGCAACGCCGTGTCTGACCACCGTAACGGAGTGGCAGACCGGCGGCTAAAGTGCGCTGTGATTCGCAGACACAAACGCGGACGTCTGCGAATTATGAAGTCAAAACCATGTCGTGCCGCCTCTGGGCGTTTTATCGCGAGTCGCTCCTCCCAGGGCGACTCAAAAGGCCCTTCTCAGGGCCAACCCAACGGCCCTTCTCAGGGCCAACCCAACGGCCCTTCTCAGGGCCAATCCAACGGCCCTTCTCAGGGCCAATCCAACGGCCCTTCTCAGGGCCTCGCCGGCGACGCTTCGGCGTCGGAAGCTGGCCGAGCACCGTCTGCGGCCAGCATGTTCAGCAGGCCAGGCGAGTTTTCGGACTCCGACGACTCCGTTATGGACACGTCGGCGGCCGAAAACGACCGCATTAAGCGGAAGAGGGCCGCTCTGAAGACCGGGTCTGCGGGCTCCTCGGAGTCGGTTGGAGGTAGGGCGAAGAAGAAGCCGAAGTCTAAAAAGGCTTCGACTTCTTCTTCGGCCTTGGCCCACGATGTGGGCTTGGTGGACGCCGAGCGCCAGTTGAGCCTGGCAAAGAGGGCACAACTCCAGGAAGACCTGGAGGAGAGGGTTGCCGCCAAGGAGCGCCAGGCGCAAGCCGCCAGGTCGAGGGCTGGCTACGGCGCATCAAATGTGCTGTATGCTGACCACTCCCTGGCGGAACTGGAGCGCATGGCGCTCGAGGACAAGGAGGAGGTTCTGGAGGTCGCCTCAAAGTCCTCCAATTTGAAGGGGACCTTCCAGAAGGCCCTCAAATGCCGGGCCGCCAGCATGTTCGGCATTGTCAAGGAGCTGGCGACTCGCACGGCCACGGACGAGACGCGGCAACTGCAGGCGAAGGTGGATCGCCTGCAGGCGGAGGTCAGCCAGCTTCACCAGAAGCTGGCTGAAGCCACGGCCCGGCCTGCCCAACCTGCCCCTGTGCCGGTGGCAGGAGGCTCCTTCTCCTCCCCTTCCAACCTTGAGGACATTATTCGAAAGGTTGTTATGGAGGAGAGGGCCTTCACCAGAGCCTGCCTTGCAGGCATCGAGGACCGGCTCTTGCCGGAAAGGCGGCTCCGCCCGCCGCTAGCGGCGGATAAGAGCCCGCCTCCACCGGGAGAGCCGGAACCTGCGCCTGTAGCAGGCCCGGCATCGGGTGCGCAGCTCCAGGCCCCGAAGCCCTCCAAGGGCAAAGGCAGGGGCAAGAGGACAAACGCGGCTCCTCAAACCCCTGCCACAAGCGCGGAGGGAGCGTCTGGGTCGCCTGCCGCTCCAGCAGCCTCGCAGGGGGAAGACGCCCTTCTTCCCTCCACCACCCCGTCCAACATGTCGTGGACGGAAGTGGTCAGGAGGGGAAAAGGCAAGTCGACCCCCAAGCCCGCTGCGACTGCTCCTGCAGCCAAAAAGGCTCCAGCCGGCGGGAGGAAGCTGGCTCCTCCCAAAACCGCGGCCGTCGTGGTGACCATCACCCCGGAGGCCGCGGAACGGGGTGAAACGTACGAGTCCGTCCTAAGGCGGGCTCGTACCAACGCGGATCCCACCAGGCTGGGGATCGGTGGCATCACGTGCCGCCGAACCGCAACCGGGGCTCGAATTTTCGAGTTCTCGGGGGAGCAGCGCGGTGCAAACGCAGACCTCTTCGCAACAAAGTTGCAAGAGGTCATAGCGGATGCGGCAACGGTCGTCAGGCCCGTCAAGACCGCAGCCTTGGAGGTGGCCGATTTGGAGGACTCGGTCACCAAAGAGGATGTGGTGGCGGCCGTTGCGGCGGCTGGAGGCTGCGACGCTGGCGCGGTGAAGTGCGGAGCCATCAGGCTCGGCCGCCGCGGCATGGGCACCATCCGCGTCGAGTGCCCGGTTGCCGCGGCTGGGGCTGCCCTTGCTGCGACCAAGGGACGGCTGCTTGTGGGGCTCAGCTCGGCTGTGGTCCGGCCGCTTGAAGACCAGCCTATGCGCTGCTTCAAGTGCTTCGCCTTTGGCCACACCCGAGCCACGTGTCCCTCCAAGTCCGACTGGGGGGAGTGTTGCTACCTATGCGGGCAGGAGGGACACAGGAGCGCCACTTGCCGCGCCACCACACCACGCTGCGCAGCGTGTGCCGCCAGTGGCCGCCCCGCGGACCACAGGATGGCGGGCAGGAGCTGCAAGCCTCCCGCGAGGAAGGGCATAGTGCCGGCGCAGGTTCGCCCTGTTGCCACCACCGCCGCCGCTGTCGTCGCCGCCGCTGTAGCTCCAGCAGCGGTAGCTGAGGAGGGGGGTGCGATGTCGGAATAATGGTTTCCGACTACCGCATCCTCCAGGCGAACACCAACCACTGCAGAGCGGCCCAGGACCTGGTGGTGCAGGTCATGGCCGAGTGGTTGGTGAACGTAGCGGTGGTCTCCGAGCCCTACTCGATCCCCGGCAGCTGGCTGGGTGACGAGGACGGCTTGGTGGCACTCGCGGCGCGGTCTTCCACAGACTCCCCTCCCCTCTCGCTATTAGAGAAGGGACCGGGATACGTGGCCGCCGCGTGGGGAGACTTAGCCCTTGTGGGCGTCTATTTCTCCCCAAACCGCCCTCTTCAGGACTTCGAGAACTATCTCGGAGTCCTGGCCGCCGTGATCGGCAGGGCGGCGCCGCGTCAGGTCTCCGTACTGGGAGACCTGAATGCCAAGTCGGTGACCTGGGGCAACCGGGCCACCGATCCTCGCGGGCGAGCAGTGGAAATGTGGGCAGCCTCCTCTGGACTCTCCCTCTTGAACAGAGGAAGCGTCCAGACATGCGTGCGGCGGCAGGGTGGCTCGATAGTGGACGTCACTTTCGCCACCCCTGCGTTGGCCGCGCGCGTGCTGAACTGGCGGGTGGACCTGGTGGAGACTATGTCGGACCACCGCTACGTGCGGTTCGACATCTCCACCGGCGCCCCGGGAGAGACGCGGCCCTTCTCGGGGCGATCACCGTTCCCACGGTGGGCTCTCACTCGCCTGGACAGGGAGGCAGCGGGGGAGGCGGCGTTCATCCAGGACTGGCTTTCGCCGCCTTCCGCTGGCCTGGATGTGGACACCGTGGCGGGGCAACTCAGGGAGTCTCTGACCGAGGTATGCAACTCTAGCATGCCTCGGTCTCGCCGACCACTACCCAAACGGGCCGTGTACTGGTGGTCGGCGGAGCTGGCGGAGCTTCGAGCGGCGTGCGTGGAGGCAAGGAGGGCCTACACGCGGAGCCGGCGGCGGCGTCGACGAGACCACGCCGACGAGGACCACCTCTACGAGGTGTACGTAGAGGCTAAAATGGTCCTCGATAGGGCCATCGCCGCCGCCAGAGACTCGGCGAGAGCGGAGGTGCTGGAGGGTCTCGACAACGACCCCTACGGGAGACCATACAAGGCGGCGCGCAACAAGTTGCGTCCCTTTGGTCCCCCCGTGGCCGAGACCCTGGAGCCCTCATTTCTGGATGGGGTGGTACAGTGCCTGTTTCCACGCAGGGACGACTTCACCCCACCAGTGATGGACCCTCCGCGGGGGACAGCTCCGCCAGCTGAGGAGGAAGAGGAGGCTCCCCCTCCTGTCACGGAGTCGGAACTTGGCGCGGCTATTCTCCGTATCCGCGCCAAGAAGACGGCTCCGGGCCCCGACGGTGTCCCCGCCAGAGTGGTGGCGATCGCCGCCACTCAAATGGAGGAGAGGTTTCGGGACCTCTTCAGCGCATGCCTTGCGTCGGGGAGGTTCCCGAAACCGTGGAAGGAGGGGCAGTTGTGCCTCCTTCGGAAGGAGGGCCGCCCGGCGGATTCCCCCTCGGCATACCGACCCATCGTTCTGCTCGATGAGGTCGGCAAAATGTTCGAGGGGATAATCGCTGGCCGCCTAAAGAGCCATTTGCGGCGTATCGGGCCGGACTTGTCGGACGCTCAGTACGGTTTTCGTGCTGAGCGCTCCACGGTGGACGCGCTGGCCTGCCTTAAGGGCCAGGTGAAGGAGGCGATGGAGGCGGGGGACGGTTTGTTGGCTGTGTCATTCGACATAGCCAACGCCTTCAACTCCGTTCCCCACTCCACCATCCTAGAGGCGCTCCGATTCCACGGAGTGCCTCGTCACATGCGTCGTCTGCTGGCCAGCTACCTGGAGGATCGGGCGATCGTCCTGGTGGACAGGACTGGCCAAGTCCGGCGGTACGCCGCTGAAGCCGGCGTTCCACAGGGGTCAGTCTTAGGACCTCTCCTCTGGAACGTCGGCTACGATTGGCTCTTGCGGGGAACTCTCCTCCGAGGCACGAGTGTCGTTTGCTATGCGGATGACACTCTCCTCACCGCCCGGGGGGGGAGTTTCAGGGAGGCGGCCAACTTGGCCTCGGCGGGCGGATCCTTGGTCGCAGGGAGGATCCGCCGCCTAGGTTTAACGGTGGCGCTGCACAAGACCGAGGCCGTGTTCTTCCACGGACCTCGGCAGCGCCCCCCACCTGACGCCCACATTTTCGTGGAGGGCGTCAGAATCGAGGTGAAGGCCCAGATGAAATATCTGGGCCTTGTACTCGACAGCAGGTGGCGCTTCGGCCCGCATTTTAGCGGGCTGTCGTCGCGCCTGCTGAAGACCGCAGGCGCCCTCTCGTGGCTGCTGCCCAACTTGGGGGGGCCCAGCGCGCGATGCCGGCAACTCTACGCCGGCATCCTGAGGAGCATGGCCCTTTACGGGGCTCCCATCTGGGAGGACTCCCTCCGGAGGAGGGAGAACGCCGCCGCGTTGCGGGCACCCCAAAGGGCCATAGCCCAGCGGGTCGCGCGGGCCTACCGCACGGTGGGATTCGCGGCAGCATGCGCTCTGGCCGGCACCCCGCCTTGGGAACTCGAGGCGTGGGTGCTCGCCAGAGTGTATGAATGGACGGCGGGGCGGAGGGCGAGAGGAGAACGCCCAGCTCCGGAAGAGCGGGAGGCTGTCCGGCGGGAGGCGAGGGACGCCATCGTCGTCCATTGGACGGGGGACCTCGCCACCGCAGCCTTCGGCCGCCGAACCCTCGACGCGATCGGGCCGGTCTTGCGAGACTGGCTCGAGCGGTCGCACGGGTTCCTCTCCTTCCGTCTAGTGCAGGTGCTGTCCGGACACGGTTGCTTCGGATCGTACCTGCACCGAATCGGACGGGAGGAGACGCCGTCCTGCCGCGACTGTGGCGCGGCGGAGGGCACGGCGCAGCACACCCTCGAGGTGTGCCCGTCGTGGTCCGGGACGCGCCGCAGTCTCACCGCGGTGATCGGGCCGGACCTCTCACTCCCCGGCTTGGTTAACGCCATGCTGGGGGACGAGAGGTGCTGGGCAGCAGTGGCCTCCTTCTGCGAACACGTCATGTCCCAGAAGGAGGCGGCGGAGCGCGCGCGGGAGGACGATCCCGACGCGGCGCCGCTCCGAAGGCGGAGGAGGGGTCGAAGAAGACGTCAGTATGACCGTCATCTTCGGCTCCTCCCAGGTGGGGGCCAGCAGGTAACGGGTGTGGGGGCACCCTTGCCTGCATTGCACAGGCCTCCACCAGTGTCGGACGGGAATGACCAGGTGTTCCCGGCCATTCCCGTAGCCCCCCAACCTGGGGGGCACGCGGGGCCCGCCAGTTAGGCGGGCATGCGCCGGGAGGGTTGTGGAAGTAAAGGTTGAACCGGTTTCCCATGACCCTCCCATCACGGCGATGCGGGAACACCGCTGAGTTTTAGTGGGTATACTGTCATTCCGACAGGGAGTCCCACATACCCCGTCTCGTCCCCCACGAGCGGGCATGCGTAATAGCATTTCTCAGCGAAAAAAAAAAAAAAAAAAAAAAAAAAGAAAAAAAAAAAAAAAAAAAAAAAAAAAAAAAGGTTGGGGGAACCCCCACAGCGCATACTTCCACGTAGTTTCCCCCGGGCAACGCCGTGTCTGACCACCGTAACGGAGTGGCAGACCGGCGGCTAAAGTGCGCTGTGATTCGCAGACACAAACGCGGACGTCTGCGAATTATGAAGTCAAAACCATGTCGTGCCGCCTCTGGGCGTTTTATCGCGAGTCGCTCCTCCCAGGGCGACTCAAAAGGCCCTTCTCAGGGCCAACCCAATGGCCCTTCTCAGGGCCAACCCAACGGCCCTTCTCAGGGCCAATCCAACGGCCCTTCTCAGGGCCAATCCAACGGCCCTTCTCAGGGCCTCGCCGGCGACGCTTCGGCGTCGGAAGCTGGCCGAGCACCGTCTGCGGCCAGCTTGTTCAGCAGGCCAGGTGAGTTTTCGGACTCCGACGACTCCATTATGGACACGTCGGCGGCCGAAAACGACCGCATTAAGCGGAAGAGGGCCGCTCTGAAGACCGGGTCTGCGGGCTCCTCGGAGTCGGTTGGAGGTAGGGCGAAGAAGAAGCCGAAGTCTAAAAAGGCTTCGACTTCTTCTTCGGCCTTGGCCCACGATGTGGGCTTGGTGGACGCCGAGCGCCAGTTGAGCCTGGCAAAGAGGGCGCAACTCCAGGAAGACCTGGAGGAGAGGGTTGCCGCCAAGGAGCGCCAGGCGCAAGCCGCCAGGTCGAGGGCTGGCTACGGCGCATCAAATGTGCTGTATGCTGACCACTCCCTGGCGGAATTGGAGCGCATGGCGCTCGAGGACAAGGAGGAGGTTCTGGAGGTCGCCTCAAAGTCCTCCAATTTGAAGGGGACCTTCCAGAAGGCCCTCAAATGCCGGGCCGCCAGCATGTTCGGCATTGTCAAGGAGCTGGCGACTCGCACGGCCACGGACGAGACGCGGCAACTGCAGGCGAAGGTGGATCGCCTGCAGGCGGAGGTCAGCCAGCTTCACCAGAAGCTGGCTGAAGCCACGGCCCGGCCTGCCCCTGTGCCGGTGGCAGGAGGCTCCTTCTCCCCCCCTTCCAACCTTGAGGACATTATCCGAAAGGTTGTTATGGAGGAGAGGGCCTTCACCAGAGCCTGCCTTGCAGGCATCGAGGACCGGCTCTTGCCGGAAAGGCGGCTCCGCCCGCCTCTAGCGGCGGATAAGAGCCCGCCTCCACCGAGAGAGCCGGAACCTGCGCCTGTAGCAGGCCCGGCATCGGGTGCGCAGCTCCAGGCCCCGAAGCCCTCCAAGGGCAAAGGCAAGGGTAAGAGGACAAACGCGGCTCCTCAAACCCCTGCCACAAGCGCGGAGGGAGCGTCTGGGTCGCCTGCCGCTCCAGCAGCCTCGCAGGGGGAAGACGCCCTTCTTCCCTCCACCACCCCGTCCAACATGTCGTGGACGGAAGTCAGGAGGGGAAAAGGCAAGTCGACCCCCAAGCCCGCTGCGACTGCTCCTGCAGCCAAAAAGGCTCCAGCCGGCGGGAGGAAGCTGGTTCCTCCCAAAACCGCGGCCGTCGTGGTGACCATCACCCCGGAGGCCGCGGAACGGGGTGAAACGTACGAGTCCGTCCTAAGGCGGGCTCGTACCAACGCGGATCCCACCAGGCTGGGGATCGGCGGCATCACGTGCCGCCGAACCGCAACCGGGGCTCGAATTTTCGAGTTCTCGGGGGAGCAGCGCGGTGCAAACGCAGACCTCTTCGCAACAAAGTTGCAAGAGGTCATAGCGGATGCGGCAACGGTCGTCAGGCCCGTCAAGACCGCAGCCTTGGAGGTGGCCGATTTGGAGGACTCGGTCACCAAAGAGGATGTGGTGGCGGCCGTTGCGGCGGCTGGAGGCTGCGACGCTGGCGCGGTGAAGTGCGGAGCCATCAGGCTCGGCCGCCGCGGCATGGGCACCATCCGCGTCGAGTGCCCGGTTGCCGCGGCTGGGGCTGCCCTTGCTGCGACCAAGGGACGGCTGCTTGTGGGGCTCAGCTCGGCTGTGGTCCGGCCGCTTGAAGACCAGCCTATGCGCTGCTTCAAGTGCTTCGCCTTTGGCCACACCCGAGCCACGTGTCCCTCCAAGTCCGACTGGGGGGAGTGTTGCTACCTATGCGGGCAGGAGGGACACAGGAGCGCCACTTGCCGCGCCACCACACCACGCTGCGCAGCGTGTGCCGCCAGTGGCCGCCCCGCGGACCACAGGATGGCGGGCAGGAGCTGCAAGCCTCCCGCGAGGAAGGGCATAGTGCCGGCGCAGGTTCGCCCTGTTGCCACCACCGCCGCCGCTGTCGTCGCCGCCGCTGTAGCTCCAGCAGCGGTAGCTGAGGAGGGGGGTGCGATGTCGGAATAATGGTTTCCGACTACCGCATCCTCCAGGCGAACACCAACCACTGCAGAGCGGCCCAGGACCTGGTGGTGCAGGTCATGGCCGAGTGGTTGGTGAACGTAGCGGTGGTCTCCGAGCCCTACTCGATCCCCGGCAGCTGGCTGGGTGACGAGGACGGCTTGGTGGCACTAGCGGCGCGGTCTTCCACAGACTCCCCTCCCCTCTCGCTATTAGAGAAGGGACCGGGATACGTGGCCGCCGCGTGGGGAGACTTAGCCCTTGTGGGCGTCTATTTCTCCCCAAACCGCCCTCTTCAGGACTTCGAGAACTATCTCGGAGTCCTGGCCGCCGTGATCGGCAGGGCGGCGCCGCGTCAGGTCTCCGTACTGGGAGACCTGAATGCCAAGTCGGTGACCTGGGGCAACCGGGCCACCGATCCTCGCGGGCGAGCAGTGGAAATGTGGGCAGCCTCCTCTGGACTCTCCCTCTTGAACAGAGGAAGCGTCCAGACATGCGTGCGGCGGCAGGGTGGCTCGATAGTGGACGTCACTTTCGCCACCCCTGCGTTGGCCGCGCGCGTGCTGAACTGGCGGGTGGACCTGGTGGAGACTATGTCGGACCACCGCTACGTGCGGTTCGACATCTCCACCGGCGCCCCGGGAGAGACGCGGCCCTTCTCGGGGCGATCACCGTTCCCACGGTGGGCTCTCACTCGCCTGGACAGGGAGGCAGCGGGGGAGGCGGCGTTCATCCAGGACTGGCTTTCGCCGCCTTCCGCTGGCCTGGATGTGGACACCGTGGCGGGGCACCTCAGGGAGTCTCTGACCGAGGTATGCAACTCTAGCATGCCTCGGTCTCGCCGACCACTACCCAAACGGGCCGTGTACTGGTGGTCGGCGGAGCTGGCGGAGCTTCGAGCGGCGTGCGTGGAGGCAAGGAGGGCCTACACGCGGAGCCGGCGGCGGCGTCGACGAGACCACGCCGACGAGGACCACCTCTACGAGGTGTACGTAGAGGCGAAAATGGTCCTCGATAGGGCCATCGCCGCCGCCAGAGACTCGGCGAGAGCGGAGGTGCTGGAGGGTCTCGACAACGACCCCTACGGGAGACCATACAAGGCGGCGCGCAACAAGTTGCGTCCCTTTGGTCCCCCCGTGGCCGAGACCCTGGAGCCCTCATTTCTGGATGGGGTGGTTCAGTGCCTGTTTCCACGCAGGGACGACTTCACCCCACCAGTGATGGACCCTCCGCGGGGGACAGCTCCGCCAGCTGAGGAGGAAGAGGAGGCTCCCCCTCCTGTCACGGAGTCGGAACTTGGCGCGGCTATTCTCCGTATCCGCGCCAAGAAGACGGCTCCGGGCCCCGACGGTGTCCCCGCCAGAGTGGTGGCGATCGCCGCCACTCAAATGGAGGAGAGGTTTCGGGACCTCTTCAGCGCATGCCTTGCGTCGGGGAGGTTCCCGAAACCGTGGAAGGAGGGGCAGTTGTGCCTCCTTCGGAAGGAGGGCCGCCCGGCGGATTCCCCCTCGGCATACCGACCCATCGTTCTGCTCGATGAGGTCGGCAAAATGTTCGAGGGGATAATCGCTGGCCGCCTAAAGAGCCATTTGCGGCGTATCGGGCCGGACTTGTCGGACGCTCAGTACGGTTTTCGTGCTGAGCGCTCCACGGTGGACGCGCTGGCCTGCCTTAAGGGCCAGGTGAAGGAGGCGATGGAGGCGGGGGACGGTTTGTTGGCTGTGTCATTCGACATAGCCAACGCCTTCAACTCCGTTCCCCACTCCACCATCCTAGAGGCGCTCCGATTCCACGGAGTGCCTCGTCACATGCGTCGTCTGCTGGCCAGCTACCTGGAGGATCGGGCGATCGTCCTGGTGGACAGGACTGGCCAAGTCCGGCGGTACGCCGCTGAAGCCGGCGTTCCACAGGGGTCAGTCTTAGGACCTCTCCTCTGGAACGTCGGCTACGATTGGCTCTTGCGGGGAACTCTCCTCCGAGGCACGAGTGTCGTTTGCTATGCGGATGACACTCTCCTCACCGCCCGGGGGGGGAGTTTCAGGGAGGCGGCCAACTTGGCCTCGGCGGGCGGATCCTTGGTCGCAGGGAGGATCCGCCGCCTAGGTTTAACGGTGGCGCTGCACAAGACCGAGGCCGTGTTCTTCCACGGACCTCGGCAGCGCCCCCCACCTGACGCCCACATTTTCGTGGAGGGCGTCAGAATCGAGGTGAAGGCCCAGATGAAATATCTGGGCCTTGTACTCGACAGCAGGTGGCGCTTCGG
Source organism: Globia sparganii (assembly GCA_949316385.1). Classification (NCBI taxonomy): domain Eukaryota; kingdom Metazoa; phylum Arthropoda; class Insecta; order Lepidoptera; family Noctuidae; genus Globia; species Globia sparganii. The sequence goes on from OX438669.1 coordinate 22,430,281, forward strand.
CCCGCATTTTAGCGGGCTGTCGTCGCGCCTGCTGAAGACCGCAGGCGCCCTCTCGTGGCTGCTGCCCAACTTGGGGGGGCCCAGCGCGCGATGCCGGCAACTCTACGCCGGCATCCTGAGGAGCATGGCCCTTTACGGGGCTCCCATCTGGGAGGACTCCCTCCGGAGGAGGGAGAACGCCGCCGCGTTGCGGGCACCCCAAAGGGCCATAGCCCAGCGGGTCGCGCGGGCCTACCGCACGGTGGGATTCGCGGCAGCATGCGCTCTGGCCGGCACCCCGCCTTGGGAACTCGAGGCGTGGGTGCTCGCCAGAGTGTATGAATGGACGGCGGGGCGGAGGGCGAGAGGAGAACGCCCAGCCCCGGAAGAGCGGGAGGCTGTCCGGCGGGAGGCGAGGGACGCCATCGTCGTCCATTGGACGGGGGACCTCGCCACCGCAGCCTTCGGCCGCCGAACCCTCGACGCGATCGGGCCGGTCTTGCGAGACTGGCTCGAGCGGTCACACGGGTTCCTCTCCTTCCGTCTAGTGCAGGTGCTGTCCGGACACGGTTGCTTCGGATCGTACCTGCACCGAATCGGACGGGAGGAGACGCCGTCCTGCCGCGACTGTGGCGCGGCGGAGGACACGGCGCAGCACACCCTCGAGGTGTGCCCGTCGTGGTCCGAGACGCGCCGCAGTCTCACCGCGGTGATCGGGCCGGACCTCTCACTCCCCGGCTTGGTTAACGCCATGCTGGGGGACGAGAGGTGCTGGGCAGCAGTGGCCTCCTTCTGCGAACACGTCATGTCCCAGAAGGAGGCGGCGGAGCGCGCGCGGGAGGACGATCCCGACGCGGCGCCGCTCCGAAGGCGGAGGAGGGGTCGAAGAAGACGTCAGTATGACCGTCATCTTCGGCTCCTCCCAGGTGGGGGCCAGCAGGTAACGGGTGTGGGGGCACCCTTGCCTACATTGCACAGGCCTCCACCAGTGTCGGACGGGAATGGCCAGGTGTTCCCGGCCATTCCCGTAGCCCCCCAACCTGGGGGGCACGCGGGGCCCGCCAGTTAGGCGGGCATGCGCCGGGAGGGTTGTGGAAGTAAAGGTTGAACCGGTTTCCCATGACCCTCCCATCACGGCGATGCGGGAACACCGCTGAGTTTTAGTGGGTATACTGTCATTCCGACAGGGAGTCCCACATACCCCGTCTCGTCCCCCACGAGCGGGCATGCGTAATAGCATTTCTCAGCGAAAAAAAAAAAAAAAAAAAAAAAAAAAAAGGTTAGGTTGGGGGACCCCCCCACAGCGCTTACGTCCTCGTCGTGTCCCCTGGAAACAGCCCAGCTCTGACCACCGTAACGGAGTGGCAGACTGGGTTGGCCAAAGTGCGCTGTGCGATCGCACACTATTTTATTGCCGTGCGAGTGCGAACCTGCGGAGGCTATGCCACCACCACCGCGCGACGCCTTCGGGCGTTTTTTAAAATCCAAAGGCCCTTCTCAGGGCCAACCAAACGGCCCTTCTCAGGGCCAACCAAACGGCCCTTCTCAGGGCCAACCAAACGGCCCTTCTCAGGGCCACCCCGACGCTTCGGCGTCAGAATCCAGCCGCGCGCCGTCTGCGGCTGGCTTCTTTGTAGGGGTCGACGAGTCGTCCGACAACGACTCACTTATTAGTGTGTCGGACTTGGACGACTCTCGGTCGCGGAAGCGGGTCCACCTGAGCGGCGGGTCCGAAGGCTCCTCGGCCTCGGGGTCGAAGCCGAAGAGGGCGTCAAAGGCCAAAAAGCCGACGGTGGCTTCGGACACCCATGTCGTTGGGCTCGCGGACGCCCAACGCCAGTTGGACCTGGCCCGGCGAGCGCAGCTCCAGCAAGAGCTGGAGGAGCGGATTGTTGCGAAGGAGCAACGTGCGCACGTCGCTCGGGCCAGGTCTGGGTACGGTGCGTCCCGCGTTGTATACGCCGACTATTCCCTGGCCGAGCTGCAAAAAATGGCGGAAGAGGACGAGGAGGAGATCATGGAGGTCGCCTCTAAGTCCTCCAATCTGAAGGGCACGCTGCAGAAGGCCCTGAAGTGCAGGGCCGCGAGCATGCGTGGTGTCGTCGCTGAGCTGGTGCAGCGGACGACCAGCGACGAGACGCGGCAACTGCAGGCGAGAGTAGATCGCCTGCAGTCTGAGGTCAGCCAGCTTCATCAGAGGCTGGCCGAAGCCACGGCCCGGCCACAGCAGGCCAAGACAAGCAGCCTGCCAGACCGAAGCCCTGCGGCAGAGGGCCCCTCTTCCAACCTTGAGGACATCATCCGCAAGGTCGTAATGGAGGAGAGGGCCTTCACGAGGTCCTGCTTGGCAGGAATAGAGGACCGGCTCCTGCCGGAGAAACGCCTCCGACCACCACTCGCGGCGGATAAGAGGCGGTCCGAGCCGGAGCCGTCCACCTCGACAGCGGAGGATGCCCTTCTCCCGTCCACCACCCCGTCCAACGAGTGGACGGAAGTGGCCCGCAAGGGCAAGGGGAAGGGCAAGGGGAAGGGCAAGGGGATGAAGTCGGCGTCGGCCGTCCCTGCCGTCCCCGCCGCCACCGCTCCCAGCCAGTCGCAGACGACCGGCAAGGGAAAGCCGAAGGGGAAGGGGAAGAAGAGGCTAGTCCCCCCTAGAACCGCGGCCGTCGTGGTGACGCTCACCGCGGAGGCTGCGGAGCGAGGGGAGACGTACGCGTCCGTTTTGGTGCGGGCGCGTGCCAATGCCGACCCTTCCCAGCTGGGGATCGGCAGCGTTTCCTGCCGGCGGACCCAAGCCGGGGCTCGAATTTTCGAGTTCCCCGGGGCCGAGGGGAGTGCCCACGCAGACCTCTTCGCAGCCAAGCTGCAGGAGGTCATAGCGGACTCGGCAAAGGTGGCCCGGCCAGTCAAGTCGGCGACCATTGAGGTGACGGACCTGGACGACTCCGTCACCAAGGAGGAGGTGGTGGCGGCGGTCGCAGCGATAGGGGGCTGCGGCACCGCGGCGGTCCAAGGCCGGGACATTAGGCCCGGCCGTGGTGGCATGGGCACGATTCGCCTCGAGTGCCCGGTCGCCGCTGCCAAAGCCGTCCTTGCCAAGGGACGGCTCACAGTCGGGTTCAGCTCGGCCGCGGTCCGGGCTCTCGAGGACCGGCCGCTGCGGTGTTTCCGGTGCTTCGGCATCGGACACATACGGCTCCAGTGTCCGTCCGCAGTGGACAGGTCGGACGCGTGCTACCGCTGTGGCAGGGACGGCCACAAAACCGTCTCGTGCGAGGCCGCCACGCCGCACTGCGCGGTGTGTGCCGCCAGTGGCCGCCCGGCAGGCCACGTAATGAAGGGGAGGAATTGTAATCCTCCCCCAACGCGGGGAAAAGCGCAGGCGCCGACCGGGCCTGCTGCCGCTGCCGCTGGCGCCGTCGTTCCTGCGGCGGCTGCGGAGGAGGGTGCGATGTCCGAGTGATGGATAGGGTCGAACATCGCATCCTTCAGGCGAACACCAACCACTGCAGGGCAGCCCAGGATCTGCTGATGCAGACCATGGCTGAGTGGTTGGTGGACTTGGCGGTGGTCGCCGAACCCTACTCGGTCCCTGGCAGTTGGCTGGGCGACCGGGACGGCTCGGTGGCAATGGTGACGCGGTCTTCCACAGACTCCCCTCCCCTCTCGCTCTTAGAGAGGGGACCGGGATACGTGGCCGCCGCGTGGGGAGACATGGCCCTGGTGGGGGTCTATTTCTCCCCAAACCGCCCTCTCTCGGACTTTGAGGATTTCCTAGAGATCCTCACCGCAGTCGTCGGGAGGGCGGCGCCGCGCCAGGTCGTGGTGTTGGGCGACCTGAACGCCAAGTCGGTGGCCTGGGGCAACCCGGCCGCCGGATGCAACGTCCGGGGGCGCGCCGTCCAGTTTTGGGCGGCCTCTTGCGGTGTGTCCCTCCTCAACAGGGGGACGGTCCACACGTGTGTGCGGCAACAGGGCGGGTCGGTGGTGGACGTCTCGTTTGCCACCCCCGCGCTAGCCGCCCGCGTCGTCAACTGGCGGGTAGAGATGGCGGAGACCTTGTCGGACCACCGATATGTGCGGTTCGACATCTCCGCCCAGGGGGGGGGGACGGCCCGCGCTGGGCAATCTCCCTTCCCGCGGTGGACACTCACCCGCCTGGACCGGGAGGCAGCCGAGGAGGCGGCCTTCCTCCAGGACTGGCTGTCGCCCCCTGTCGAGGTCCCAGACGTGGACGCCGCAGCGGTCCGGCTCAGGGAGTCCCTGACCGAGGTGTGCGACTACAGCATGCCGCGGTCTCGCCGTCCGCCTCCCCGTCGTGCCGTCTATTGGTGGACGGGGGAGCTGGCGGGGCTCCGGGCCGACTGCGTGGCGGCCAGAAGGGCCTACGCGCGGAGCCGAAGGCGCAGCGCCCAGAACCGAGTCCGGGCAGAAGAGGACCGCCTATACGCCTCCTATCGAGAGGCGACGCTGGTCCTCAAGTCTGCAATGGGCGCTGCGCAAGACTCGGCGAGGGCTGAGATGCTGGAGGGTCTCGACCGGGACCCTTATGGGAGACCATACAGGGCGGCGCGGAGCCAGCTTCGCCCCTATGGTCCCCCACTGACGGAGACCCTCGAGCCAGCGTTGCTGGATGGGGTGGTCCGGTCCCTGTTTCCGTGCAGGACCGACTTCGCCCCACCAGCGATGGATCCCCCGCAAGAGGCGGCCCCACCGGAGGAGGGGATTCCCCCGGTGACGGCGGCGGAGCTCTACGCGGGGGTGCTCAGCCTCCGCGCAAAGAAGACGGCCCCCGGGCCGGACGGCGTCCCCGCACGGGTGGTGGCGATCGCCGCCTCCCAAATGGAGGAGAGGTTTCGGGACCTCTTCAGCGCGTGCTTTACGGCTGGGAGGTTCCCGAAACTGTGGAAGGAGGGGCAGCTGTGCCTCCTCCGAAAGGACGGACGCCCGGTGGACTCCCCCTCGTCATACCGGCCCATCGTTCTGCTCGATGAGGTCGGTAAACTGTTCGAGGGGATTATCGCCACCCGGCTTGATAGCCATTTGCGGGGGGTAGGGCCGGACCTGTCGGACGCCCAATTCGGTTTTCGTCGAGGGCGTTCGACGATCGATGCGCTGGCCCTACTCAAGGGCCAGGTAAAGGAGGCGGTGGAGGCGGGGGACGGAGTGCTGGCGGTGTCATTCGACATTGCAAACGCCTTCAACTCCGTCCCCCACTCGACGATATTGGAGGCGCTCCGGTATCACGGAGTGCCCCAATACCTGCGGGACGTCCTGGCCAGCTACCTGGAGGACCGAGAGGTTCTCCTCGTGGACAAGACGGCCACGTTGAGGCGGTACGGCGCAGAGTCCGGTGTTCCGCAGGGGTCGGTACTAGGGCCCCCCCTGTGGAACATCGGGTTCGATTGGCTGCTGCGGGGAGGCCTCCTCCAGGGCACGAGTGTCATCTGCTACGCGGATGACACTCTCCTCACCGCCCGGGGGAGGAACTTTGCAGACGCGGCCTGTCTGGCCTCGGCTGGCGGATCCTTGGTTGCGGAGAGGATCCGCCGCCTGGGATTGAGGGTGGCGCTGAACAAGACCGAGGCCGTGTTCTTTCGCGGGCCTCGGCAGCGCTGCCCACCCGATGCCCACATCGTCGTAGGGGGCGTCCGGATAGAGGTCCAGACCCAGATGAAGTATCTGGGCCTGGTGCTGGACGACAGGTGGCGCTTCGGCCCGCATTTCAGCGGGCTGTCGACGCGCCTGCTGAAGGCCGCGGACGCCCTCTCGTGGCTCCTCCCGAACCTGGGGGGGCCCAAGGCGAAATGCCGGCGCCTCTATGCCGGCATCCTGCGGAGCATGGCCCTGTACGGGGCTCCCATCTGGGCGGACTCCCTCCACAGGAGGGAGAATGCGACCGCCATCCGCAGGCCCCAAAGAGCCATTGCACAGCGGGTGGCGAGGGCCTACCGCTCGGTGGGCTTTTCGGCGGCGTGCGCTCTGGCCGGCACCCCTCCTTGGGAGTTGGAGGCTTGGGTGCTCGCCAGAGTGTACGAGTGGACGGCGCGTCGGAAGGCGCTCGGGGAGCACCCCGTCGCGGAAGAGCGGGAGGCCGTGCGGCGGGAGGCGAAGGACGCCATCGTCCTCCATTGGACGGAGGACCTCGCTGCCGCCGCCTTTGGCCGCCGGACGTTGGACGCGCTCGGTCCGGTCCTGCGGGACTGGCTCGAGCGGTCCCACGGTTTCCTCTCCTTCCGTCTGGTGCAGGTGTTGTCCGGCCATGGCTGTTTCGGATCGCACCTGCACCGGATCGGGAGGGAGGAGTCCCCGGCGTGCCACGACTGCGGCGCGGCGGAGGACACGGCGCAGCACACCCTCGAGGTGTGCCCGGCTTGGTCCGAGCAGCGCCGCGGTCTGACCGCGGTGATCGGTCAGGACCTCTCGCTTCCCGGCGTGATGAACGCCATGCTGGGGACCGAGGGGGCCTGGACAGCGGTTGCCTCCTTTTGCGAGGACGTGATGTCGCGAAAGGAGGAGGCGGAGCGCGCGCGGGAGGACGATCCTCTCGCTGCGCCGCTCCGCAGACGAAGAAGGGGTCGGAGAGGGCGCCGTCCTCCCCCTCCTCGTGGTGGCGACGGGCGGGCGACAGGCGCGGGGGCGCCTCCGCCCGCATTGCACCCGTCACCACCTTCGTCGGTCACTCCCGGGCCCGTCCCCCTCCCCACGGGGGGGGTGTGAGGGGCTCGCGTTGCGGGCAATCGTCGGCGGTGGACTGGACGTAAAGGCTGTGCCGGATTCCCAGTCCCCCACCACTAAGACGAAGCGGGAGTGCCGCTGGGTTATTTTAGTGGGTATACCGGGTCCCAGACCCGGGGAGTCCCACATAGCCCCCCATCCCCCGATGGGAGGGTATGCGTAACGCATTTTTTCCCAGCGCAAACAAAAAAAAAAAAAAAAAAAAAAAAAAAAAAAAAAAAAAAAAAAAAAAAAAAAAGGTTTAGGTTAGGTTAGGTTAGGTTAGGTTTTTTTTTTTTTTTTTTTTTTTTTTTTTTTGTTTTGGCAGGAGTGGGAAATCCTCATGGACGCCCAGACTGTCCCACTGGTGAGCCAGTCTGGGCAGTGCCGGACTCTTACCGGCTAAAACCACACTCCTGCCTTTGCTCAGTGTCCCTCTGACATGATCAGAGACCTTATTTATCATATATTTTGTCTGCGGGTCTTTCTTTTATTTTTAATTTTGACAGTCCTTTTGTATCAAGTGATGAAATCCTGCTAGCAGCCACCACACTTCATCTCTGTTTATAGCCTTTCATATTCCTTGCTTTATATCTTATATTTACTATATACTTGTACACTCATTATACGTATGGCTATCCTAATATATTTTCAATATATTATATAGACATATTTGCTTATTCTACTGTTTTAGATATTTATTCCCTTTTCTATCTATTCTTACTAATTTATTAAAATATGTTTCTCCTAGTTTACTTTTCCTCAATTCTGCCAGACTCACTACTGCTGTTCCACATACAATCTTTTCTTCTACTCTCACCGCCTCGTTCCCCCAATTCCACTTTTGTCTACGGTACTGCTTGAGAACCTGCGGTTTCCAGACTGGTGCAGCGGTCCAACTGCAGCTTTTCAGGGTGTTGACCTCCTTCTTCATACTTACAATCTCATTCGACCACAACGGTAAGGTAGGTTTATGTCTAATTTCGAATAAGTTTACTTTGGTGTCCGCATTTAATTGGGCCAATTTCTCATGAAATTGACTCCAATTCAATTGTTCTGTATTATTAGTTCTTTTATTTTTTGAATTTGTAATTTTGAGGATCCGAGCTTTAATTTTGAAGACTATACCGTTGTGGTTTTTTGCATTTAGAAGAACAAGTTGCACCTCAGCAGTACGCCACCGATAGGCGTGCTAAAGCGTCCCATTTGACGCGCACTGGGCACTCACTATCGAAGGCGTTGTGGTCAGTCCGCTCTTGTTTGGCCAATAGACAATTGTGGCACTTTGGAGCCTCCTCAGCCAGTCGCAACGGACAATCGGCTCGCATGTGGGGCTCGCCACAGTGGATGCATAGGTCGGCGGGCTGCGTGCACAATTTACGACTGTGGCCGAAACGTAGACAGCGAGTGCATTGCACCAGTGGTGACTGATCCATAACTCGCACCCGCTGCAGATCGATGTGCACACGACCCGCCATAGTCAGTCTCTGCCACACTGTAGGTGACACCTGCAGGATGACATGGCACATGTGGGGGTTCCTTGTCCTTCGACGGTACTTTACCCCCAGTCTCATATCTTCCGCAGGCACGTCCCCGATCACGTGGGTGTTTTGCCGCTGAAGGGCCCCTATCACCTCTGCATCTGAGTGGCAGGAGAGGACGTCCTTGACGATAACGAGCGGATCCTTGTTCTTAACCTCTTCTACCACTAGATTGCCTGTCTTCCGTATCTTTTCGGACACCTTTTCCATTTCTCCTCTGGTCCTAAAGCCGACCACCACCTTCTGATCTCTCGCCTTTCGCAGCCGCTCCACCCTGGTGCCCTCATTCCTGGCATCAACGGCCGTCCTAAGCTTCTCAAGAACCTCTTCACTCGTGTCCTGATCATTCACAGATGATACAACCATCGAGTGAAGAGGTTCCTGGATGTTCTGCCTCGGGCCGGCGGCGATCTCCGCAAAAGTTGGACCTCGGCCTGCGACGTAGCGAGGAGCCACTTGGAGTTGTTCCGACAGAGCCTGTGTGTGTTGGTTGCATTCCTGCAACGCCTGTTTGTGTTGTTGCAGGCCTTCCACAAGGCTTTTCATCAGCTCTGTCGGTTCATCTCTGATCGGCTGAGGCTCTTTTCGGGTTTCCGTTTTACCCTCGCCGGTTTCTTTCCCTCTTTCAGTTTCAGCCTCCTTGACCAGCTGGTAAAGCCTTTCAACTGCCTTTGTGATCTCATCCTTTATTTCTTTCTTAAGGTTTCTGGAGCTTAAGAGTTGTATCTTTGCTTTAGAGAGACAAGCCTTTGCCTCCGTGGTTCTATTGAGGTACTTCACGGGTTGCGTTTCACGCGGCGAGCTCTCTTCAGCAAACTCCAGCTGCTTCGATCCGTCAAGCTTGCTCTGGTGTGCGAGCGTTGCTTTGGATCTAAGTTTTGGGGGAGTAGTTAATGGGGCCTTTTTCGGCGGCGTTGGAGTTTTGAGGGGATGTTCAGAGCTTGGTCTTTCAGCCTCCCCCCCACCAACACTACGCCCAACCGACGGGCCAACCTGTGCCAGTTGAGGCCTCCCCGCATCTGGAATCTGCTCCGAGACCTTCGGCTTGTTTACCGGTGTCCTTAACCCAAACATTTTAGTAAGATCACGGGCTTAAGACTGCAAAACGACTTAGTTGTCAGGGGGACACTTGTATCTATTACTGAATCCCTGTAAAGGGGGGATCAGTATGTAGTTAATATTTTGTAAATTACGACCCTGTAAATCAAGAGTCGGTCAATTAATTAATTGTCAATTTGCCTTCGAGAGGCGGTAATAAGTTTAAAAACCGTTTATTTTCTTATTTTCCCACCAGAGAAAGGTATAGATGAGGCCGGAAGAGCCAAAAATCCAAAATAATTTTTTGTCGTAATTGCAAAGTTTACCTAGTAAGTGACTAAAGGGTGGGTGGGAGGGCAAATTTTTGAAGTTCTATGTGAGCTAGGCTCGCGTGCGAGGTGTCAAAAGAAGCGTCTCGGCGCGGGCTAACTATCTACGAGGTTATTGGAATTTTAGCAGAACAAAAATTTTGAATTTTGCAGAAAAAACGGGTTTTTCGACCAAAATGTGAGTAAAAACCTGCAATAACACCGCCGAAACGGGACTCGAACTCGCTGAACGCGCGCCGGAGTGCAGGTAGGGCAGGTAAGTAACTATTGAAACTATAAAAACGTAGATTTAGATTAGAATTTTGAAGATAAAAATTTATAAAGTATTTTCAAAGGGATTTTTTAATGAAAATTTTACAAGTCAATATACGAAAAATGTTTTTCGCAGATTCGTCAATTTTCACCAGTGGGAAAGTTAAAGGGAGCCTAGAAACGATTAATTTTGCTGAAAACAGCTTCAAAATGCGTCACCGGGATGCAAAGATATAGCGATTTGATGATTTTGTACTATCCCTTAGGTGGATTTCGTCTGTTAGTGAAAATACCAAATGCAAAAAATTTTTGAAGTTCTATGTGAGCTAGGCACGCGTGCGAGGTGTCAAAAGAAGCGTCTCGGCGCGGGCTAACTATCTACGAGGTTATTGGAATTTTAGCAGAACAAAAATTTTGAATTTTGCAGAAAAAACGGGTTTTTCGACCAAAATGTGAGTAAAAACCTGCAATAACACCGCCGAAACGGGACTCGAACTCGCTGAACGCGCGCCGGAGTGCAGGTAGGGCAGGTAAGTAACTATTGAAACTATAAAAACGTAGATTTAGATTAGAATTTTGAAGATAAAAATTTATAAAGTATTTTCAAAGGGATTTTTTAATGAAAATTTTACAAGTCAATATACGAAAAATGTTTTTCGCAGATTCGTCAATTTTCACCAGTGGGAAAGTTAAAGGGAGCCTAGAAACGATTAATTTTGCTGAAAACAGCTTCAAAATGCGTCACCGGGATGCAAAGATATAGCGATTTGATGATTTTGTACTATCCCTTAGGTGGATTTCGTCTGTTAGTGAAAATACCAAATGCAAAAAATTTTTGAAGTTCTATGTGAGCTAGGCACGCGTGCGAGGTGTCAAAAGAAGCGTCTCGGCGCGGGCTAACTATCTACGAGGTTATTGGAATTTTAGCAGAACAAAAATTTTGAATTTTGCAGAAAAAACGGGTTTTTCGACCAAAATGTGAGTAAAAACCTGCAATAACACCGCCGAAACGGGACTCGAACTCGCTGAACGCGCGCCGGAGTGCAGGTAGGGCAGGTAAGTAACTATTGAAACTATAAAAACGTAGATTTAGATTAGAATTTTGAAGATAAAAATTTATAAAGTATTTTCAAAGGGATTTTTTAATGAAAATTTTACAAGTCAATATACGAAAAATGTTTTTCGCAGATTCGTCAATTTTCACCAGTGGGAAAGTTAAAGGGAGCCTAGAAACGATTAATTTTGCTGAAAACAGCTTCAAAATGCGTCACCGGGATGCAAAGATATAGCGATTTGATGATTTTGTACTATCCCTTAGGTGGATTTCGTCTGTTAGTGAAAATACCAAATGCAAAAAATTTTTGAAGTTCTATGTGAGCTAGGCTCGCGTGCGAGGTGTCAAAAGAAGCGTCTCGGCGCGGGCTAACTATCTACGAGGTTATTGGAATTTTAGCAGAACAAAAATTTTGAATTTTGCAGAAAAAACGGGTTTTTCGACCAAAATGTGAGTAAAAACCTGCAATAACACCGCCGAAACGGGACTCGAACTCGCTGAACGCGCGCCGGAGTGCAGGTAGGGCAGGTAAGTAACTATTGAAACTATAAAAACGTAGATTTAGATTAGAATTTTGAAGATAAAAATTTATAAAGTATTTTCAAAGGGATTTTTTAATGAAAATTTTACAAGTCAATATACGAAAAATGTTTTTCGCAGATTCGTCAATTTTCACCAGTGGGAAAGTTAAAGGGAGCCTAGAAACGATTAATTTTGCTGAAAACAGCTTCAAAATGCGTCACCGGGATGCAAAGATATAGCGATTTGATGATTTTGTACTATCCCTTAGGTGGATTTCGTCTGTTAGTGAAAATACCAAATGCAAAAAATTTTTGAAGTTCTATGTGAGCTAGGCTCGCGTGCGAGGTGTCAAAAGAAGCGTCTCGGCGCGGGCTAACTATCTACGAGGTTATTGGAATTTTAGCAGAACAAAAATTTTGAATTTTGCAGAAAAAACGGGTTTTTCGACCAAAATGTGAGTAAAAACCTGCAATAACACCGCCGAAACGGGACTCGAACTCGCTGAACGCGCGCCGGAGTGCAGGTAGGGCAGGTAAGTAACTATTGAAACTATAAAAACGTAGATTTAGATTAGAATTTTGAAGATAAAAATTTATAAAGTATTTTCAAAGGGATTTTTTAATGAAAATTTTACAAGTCAATATACGAAAAATGTTTTTCGCAGATTCGTCAATTTTCACCAGTGGGAAAGTTAAAGGGAGCCTAGAAACGATTAATTTTGCTGAAAACAGCTTCAAAATGCGTCACCGGGATGCAAAGATATAGCGATTTGATGATTTTGTACTATCCCTTAGGTGGATTTCGTCTGTTAGTGAAAATACCAAATGCAAAAAATTTTTGAAGTTCTATGTGAGCTAGGCTCGCGTGCGAGGTGTCAAAAGAAGCGTCTCGGCGCGGGCTAACTATCTACGAGGTTATTGGAATTTTAGCAGAACAAAAATTTTGAATTTTGCAGAAAAAACGGGTTTTTCGACCAAAATGTGAGTAAAAACCTGCAATAACACCGCCGAAACGGGACTCGAACTCGCTGAACGCGCGCCGGAGTGCAGGTAGGGCAGGTAAGTAACTATTGAAACTATAAAAACGTAGATTTAGATTAGAATTTTGAAGATAAAAATTTATAAAGTATTTTCAAAGGGATTTTTTAATGAAAATTTTACAAGTCAATATACGAAAAATGTTTTTCGCAGATTCGTCAATTTTCACCAGTGGGAAAGTTAAAGGGAGCCTAGAAACGATTAATTTTGCTGAAAACAGCTTCAAAATGCGTCACCGGGATGCAAAGATATAGCGATTTGATGATTTTGTACTATCCCTTAGGTGGATTTCGTCTGTTAGTGAAAATACCAAATGCAAAAAATTTTTGAAGTTCTATGTGAGCTAGGCTCGCGTGCGAGGTGTCAAAAGAAGCGTCTCGGCGCGGGCTAACTATCTACGAGGTTATTGGAATTTTAGCAGAACAAAAATTTTGAATTTTGCAGAAAAAACGGGTTTTTCGACCAAAATGTGAGTAAAAACCTGCAATAACACCGCCGAAACGGGACTCGAACTCGCTGAACGCGCGCCGGAGTGCAGGTAGGGCAGGTAAGTAACTATTGAAACTATAAAAACGTAGATTTAGATTAGAATTTTGAAGATAAAAATTTATAAAGTATTTTCAAAGGGATTTTTTAATGAAAATTTTACAAGTCAATATACGAAAAATGTTTTTCGCAGATTCGTCAATTTTCACCAGTGGGAAAGTTAAAGGGAGCCTAGAAACGATTAATTTTGCTGAAAACAGCTTCAAAATGCGTCACCGGGATGCAAAGATATAGCGATTTGATGATTTTGTACTATCCCTTAGGTGGATTTCGTCTGTTAGTGAAAATACCAAATGCAAAAAATTTTTGAAGTTCTATGTGAGCTAGGCTCGCGTGCGAGGTGTCAAAAGAAGCGTCTCGGCGCGGGCTAACTATCTACGAGGTTATTGGAATTTTAGCAGAACAAAAATTTTGAATTTTGCAGAAAAAACGGGTTTTTCGACCAAAATGTGAGTAAAAACCTGCAATAACACCGCCGAAACGGGACTCGAACTCGCTGAACGCGCGCCGGAGTGCAGGTAGGGCAGGTAAGTAACTATTGAAACTATAAAAACGTAGATTTAGATTAGAATTTTGAAGATAAAAATTTATAAAGTATTTTCAAAGGGATTTTTTAATGAAAATTTTACAAGTCAATATACGAAAAATGTTTTTCGCAGATTCGTCAATTTTCACCAGTGGGAAAGTTAAAGGGAGCCTAGAAACGATTAATTTTGCTGAAAACAGCTTCAAAATGCGTCACCGGGATGCAAAGATATAGCGATTTGATGATTTTGTACTATCCCTTAGGTGGATTTCGTCTGTTAGTGAAAATACCAAATGCAAAAAATTTTTGAAGTTCTATGTGAGCTAGGCTCGCGTGCGAGGTGTCAAAAGAAGCGTCTCGGCGCGGGCTAACTATCTACGAGGTTATTGGAATTTTAGCAGAACAAAAATTTTGAATTTTGCAGAAAAAACGGGTTTTTCGACCAAAATGTGAGTAAAAACCTGCAATAACACCGCTGAAACGGGACTCGAACTCGCTGAACGCGCGCCGGAGTGCAGGTAGGGCAGGTAAGTAACTATTGAAACTATAAAAACGTAGATTTAGATTAGAATTTTGAAGATAAAAATTTATAAAGTATTTTCAAAGGGATTTTTTAATGAAAATTTTACAAGTCAATATACGAAAAATGTTTTTCGCAGATTCGTCAATTTTCACCAGTGGGAAAGTTAAAGGGAGCCTAGAAACGATTAATTTTGCTGAAAACAGCTTCAAAATGCGTCACCGGGATGCAAAGATATAGCGATTTGATGATTTTGTACTATCCCTTAGGTGGATTTCGTCTGTTAGTGAAAATACCAAATGCAAAAAATTTTTGAAGTTCTATGTGAGCTAGGCTCGCGTGCGAGGTGTCAAAAGAAGCGTCTCGGCGCGGGCTAACTATCTACGAGGTTATTGGAATTTTAGCAGAACAAAAATTTTGAATTTTGCAGAAAAAAACGGGTTTTTCGACCAAAATGTGAGTAAAAACCTGCAATAACACCGCCGAAACGGGACTCGAACTCGCTGAACGCGCGCCGGAGTGCAGGTAGGGCAGGTAAGTAACTATTGAAACTATAAAAACGTAGATTTAGATTAGAATTTTGAAGATAAAAATTTATAAAGTATTTTCAAAGGGATTTTTTAATGAAAATTTTACAAGTCAATATACGAAAAATGTTTTTCGCAGATTCGTCAATTTTCACCAGTGGGAAAGTTAAAGGGAGCCTAGAAACGATTAATTTTGCTGAAAACAGCTTCAAAATGCGTCACCGGGATGCAAAGATATAGCGATTTGATGATTTTGTACTATCCCTTAGGTGGATTTCGTCTGTTAGTGAAAATACCAAATGCAAAAAATTTTTGAAGTTCTATGTGAGCTAGGCACGCGTGCGAGGTGTCAAAAGAAGCGTCTCGGCGCGGGCTAACTATCTACGAGGTTATTGGAATTTTAGCAGAACAAAAATTTTGAATTTTGCAGAAAAAACGGGTTTTTCGACCAAAATGTGAGTAAAAACCTGCAATAACACCGCCGAAACGGGACTCGAACTCGCTGAACGCGCGCCGGAGTGCAGGTAGGGCAGGTAAGTAACTATTGAAACTATAAAAACGTAGATTTAGATTAGAATTTTGAAGATAAAAATTTATAAAGTATTTTCAAAGGGATTTTTTAATGAAAATTTTACAAGTCAATATACGAAAAATGTTTTTCGCAGATTCGTCAATTTTCACCAGTGGGAAAGTTAAAGGGAGCCTAGAAACGATTAATTTTGCTGAAAACAGCTTCAAAATGCGTCACCGGGATGCAAAGATATAGCGATTTGATGATTTTGTACTATCCCTTAGGTGGATTTCGTCTGTTAGTGAAAATACCAAATGCAAAAAATTTTTGAAGTTCTATGTGAGCTAGGCTCGCGTGCGAGGTGTCAAAAGAAGCGTCTCGGCGCGGGCTAACTATCTACGAGGTTATTGGAATTTTAGCAGAACAAAAATTTTGAATTTTGCAGAAAAAACGGGTTTTTCGACCAAAATGTGAGTAAAAACCTGCAATAACACCGCCGAAACGGGACTCGAACTCGCTGAACGCGCGCCGGAGTGCAGGTAGGGCAGGTAAGTAACTATTGAAACTATAAAAACGTAGATTTAGATTAGAATTTTGAAGATAAAAATTTATAAAGTATTTTCAAAGGGATTTTTTAATGAAAATTTTACAAGTCAATATACGAAAAATGTTTTTCGCAGATTCGTCAATTTTCACCAGTGGGAAAGTTAAAGGGAGCCTAGAAACGATTAATTTTGCTGAAAACAGCTTCAAAATGCGTCACCGGGATGCAAAGATATAGCGATTTGATGATTTTGTACTATCCCTTAGGTGGATTTCGTCTGTTAGTGAAAATACCAAATGCAAAAAATTTTTGAAGTTCTATGTGAGCTAGGCTCGCGTGCGAGGTGTCAAAAGAAGCGTCTCGGCGCGGGCTAACTATCTACGAGGTTATTGGAATTTTAGCAGAACAAAAATTTTGAATTTTGCAGAAAAAACGGGTTTTTCGACCAAAATGTGAGTAAAAACCTGCAATAACACCGCCGAAACGGGACTCGAACTCGCTGAACGCGCGCCGGAGTGCAGGTAGGGCAGGTAAGTAACTATTGAAACTATAAAAACGTAGATTTAGATTAGAATTTTGAAGATAAAAATTTATAAAGTATTTTCAAAGGGATTTTTTAATGAAAATTTTACAAGTCAATATACGAAAAATGTTTTTCGCAGATTCGTCAATTTTCACCAGTGGGAAAGTTAAAGGGAGCCTAGAAACGATTAATTTTGCTGAAAACAGCTTCAAAATGCGTCACCGGGATGCAAAGATATAGCGATTTGATGATTTTGTACTATCCCTTAGGTGGATTTCGTCTGTTAGTGAAAATACCAAATGCAAAAAATTTTTGAAGTTCTATGTGAGCTAGGCTCGCGTGCGAGGTGTCAAAAGAAGCGTCTCGGCGCGGGCTAACTATCTACGAGGTTATTGGAATTTTAGCAGAACAAAAATTTTGAATTTTGCAGAAAAAACGGGTTTTTCGACCAAAATGTGAGTAAAAACCTGCAATAACACCGCCGAAACGGGACTCGAACTCGCTGAACGCGCGCCGGAGTGCAGGTAGGGCAGGTAAGTAACTATTGAAACTATAAAAACGTAGATTTAGATTAGAATTTTGAAGATAAAAATTTATAAAGTATTTTCAAAGGGATTTTTTAATGAAAATTTTACAAGTCAATATACGAAAAATGTTTTTCGCAGATTCGTCAATTTTCACCAGTGGGAAAGTTAAAGGGAGCCTAGAAACGATTAATTTTGCTGAAAACAGCTTCAAAATGCGTCACCGGGATGCAAAGATATAGCGATTTGATGATTTTGTACTATCCCTTAGGTGGATTTCGTCTGTTAGTGAAAATACCAAATGCAAAAAATTTTTGAAGTTCTATGTGAGCTAGGCTCGCGTGCGAGGTGTCAAAAGAAGCGTCTCGGCGCGGGCTAACTATCTACGAGGTTATTGGAATTTTAGCAGAACAAAAATTTTGAATTTTGCAGAAAAAACGGGTTTTTCGACCAAAATGTGAGTAAAAACCTGCAATAACACCGCCGAAACGGGACTCGAACTCGCTGAACGCGCGCCGGAGTGCAGGTAGGGCAGGTAAGTAACTATTGAAACTATAAAAACGTAGATTTAGATTAGAATTTTGAAGATAAAAATTTATAAAGTATTTTCAAAGGGATTTTTTAATGAAAATTTTACAAGTCAATATACGAAAAATGTTTTTCGCAGATTCGTCAATTTTCACCAGTGGGAAAGTTAAAGGGAGCCTAGAAACGATTAATTTTGCTGAAAACAGCTTCAAAATGCGTCACCGGGATGCAAAGATATAGCGATTTGATGATTTTGTACTATCCCTTAGGTGGATTTCGTCTGTTAGTGAAAATACCAAATGCAAAAAATTTTTGAAGTTCTATGTGAGCTAGGCTCGCGTGCGAGGTGTCAAAAGAAGCGTCTCGGCGCGGGCTAACTATCTACGAGGTTATTGGAATTTTAGCAGAACAAAAATTTTGAATTTTGCAGAAAAAACGGGTTTTTCGACCAAAATGTGAGTAAAAACCTGCAATAACACCGCCGAAACGGGACTCGAACTCGCTGAACGCGCGCCGGAGTGCAGGTAGGGCAGGTAAGTAACTATTGAAACTATAAAAACGTAGATTTAGATTAGAATTTTGAAGATAAAAATTTATAAAGTATTTTCAAAGGGATTTTTTAATGAAAATTTTACAAGTCAATATACGAAAAATGTTTTTCGCAGATTCGTCAATTTTCACCAGTGGGAAAGTTAAAGGGAGCCTAGAAACGATTAATTTTGCTGAAAACAGCTTCAAAATGCGTCACCGGGATGCAAAGATATAGCGATTTGATGATTTTGTACTATCCCTTAGGTGGATTTCGTCTGTTAGTGAAAATACCAAATGCAAAAAATTTTTGAAGTTCTATGTGAGCTAGGCTCGCGTGCGAGGTGTCAAAAGAAGCGTCTCGGCGCGGGCTAACTATCTACGAGGTTATTGGAATTTTAGCAGAACAAAAATTTTGAATTTTGCAGAAAAAACGGGTTTTTCGACCAAAATGTGAGTAAAAACCTGCAATAACACCGCTGAAACGGGACTCGAACTCGCTGAACGCGCGCCGGAGTGCAGGTAGGGCAGGTAAGTAACTATTGAAACTATAAAAACGTAGATTTAGATTAGAATTTTGAAGATAAAAATTTATAAAGTATTTTCAAAGGGATTTTTTAATGAAAATTTTACAAGTCAATATACGAAAAATGTTTTTCGCAGATTCGTCAATTTTCACCAGTGGGAAAGTTAAAGGGAGCCTAGAAACGATTAATTTTGCTGAAAACAGCTTCAAAATGCGTCACCGGGATGCAAAGATATAGCGATTTGATGATTTTGTACTATCCCTTAGGTGGATTTCGTCTGTTAGTGAAAATACCAAATGCAAAAAATTTTTGAAGTTCTATGTGAGCTAGGCTCGCGTGCGAGGTGTCAAAAGAAGCGTCTCGGCGCGGGCTAACTATCTACGAGGTTATTGGAATTTTAGCAGAACAAAAATTTTGAATTTTGCAGAAAAAACGGGTTTTTCGACCAAAATGTGAGTAAAAACCTGCAATAACACCGCCGAAACGGGACTCGAACTCGCTGAACGCGCGCCGGAGTGCAGGTAGGGCAGGTAAGTAACTATTGAAACTATAAAAACGTAGATTTAGATTAGAATTTTGAAGATAAAAATTTATAAAGTATTTTCAAAGGGATTTTTTAATGAAAATTTTACAAGTCAATATACGAAAAATGTTTTTCGCAGATTCGTCAATTTTCACCAGTGGGAAAGTTAAAGGGAGCCTAGAAACGATTAATTTTGCTGAAAACAGCTTCAAAATGCGTCACCGGGATGCAAAGATATAGCGATTTGATGATTTTGTACTATCCCTTAGGTGGATTTCGTCTGTTAGTGAAAATACCAAATGCAAAAAATTTTTGAAGTTCTATGTGAGCTAGGCTCGCGTGCGAGGTGTCAAAAGAAGCGTCTCGGCGCGGGCTAACTATCTACGAGGTTATTGGAATTTTAGCAGAACAAAAATTTTGAATTTTGCAGAAAAAAACGGGTTTTTCGACCAAAATGTGAGTAAAAACCTGCAATAACACCGCCGAAACGGGACTCGAACTCGCTGAACGCGCGCCGGAGTGCAGGTAGGGCAGGTAAGTAACTATTGAAACTATAAAAACGTAGATTTAGATTAGAATTTTGAAGATAAAAATTTATAAAGTATTTTCAAAGGGATTTTTTAATGAAAATTTTACAAGTCAATATACGAAAAATGTTTTTCGCAGATTCGTCAATTTTCACCAGTGGGAAAGTTAAAGGGAGCCTAGAAACGATTAATTTTGCTGAAAACAGCTTCAAAATGCGTCACCGGGATGCAAAGATATAGCGATTTGATGATTTTGTACTATCCCTTAGGTGGATTTCGTCTGTTAGTGAAAATACCAAATGCAAAAAATTTTTGAAGTTCTATGTGAGCTAGGCTCGCGTGCGAGGTGTCAAAAGAAGCGTCTCGGCGCGGGCTAACTATCTACGAGGTTATTGGAATTTTAGCAGAACAAAAATTTTGAATTTTGCAGAAAAAACGGGTTTTTCGACCAAAATGTGAGTAAAAACCTGCAATAACACCGCCGAAACGGGACTCGAACTCGCTGAACGCGCGCCGGAGTGCAGGTAGGGCAGGTAAGTAACTATTGAAACTATAAAAACGTAGATTTAGATTAGAATTTTGAAGATAAAAATTTATAAAGTATTTTCAAAGGGATTTTTTAATGAAAATTTTACAAGTCAATATACGAAAAATGTTTTTCGCAGATTCGTCAATTTTCACCAGTGGGAAAGTTAAAGGGAGCCTAGAAACGATTAATTTTGCTGAAAACAGCTTCAAAATGCGTCACCGGGATGCAAAGATATAGCGATTTGATGATTTTGTACTATCCCTTAGGTGGATTTCGTCTGTTAGTGAAAATACCAAATGCAAAAAATTTTTGAAGTTCTATGTGAGCTAGGCTCGCGTGCGAGGTGTCAAAAGAAGCGTCTCGGCGCGGGCTAACTATCTACGAGGTTATTGGAATTTTAGCAGAACAAAAATTTTGAATTTTGCAGAAAAAACGGGTTTTTCGACCAAAATGTGAGTAAAAACCTGCAATAACACCGCTGAAACGGGACTCGAACTCGCTGAACGCGCGCCGGAGTGCAGGTAGGGCAGGTAAGTAACTATTGAAACTATAAAAACGTAGATTTAGATTAGAATTTTGAAGATAAAAATTTATAAAGTATTTTCAAAGGGATTTTTTAATGAAAATTTTACAAGTCAATATACGAAAAATGTTTTTCGCAGATTCGTCAATTTTCACCAGTGGGAAAGTTAAAGGGAGCCTAGAAACGATTAATTTTGCTGAAAACAGCTTCAAAATGCGTCACCGGGATGCAAAGATATAGCGATTTGATGATTTTGTACTATCCCTTAGGTGGATTTCGTCTGTTAGTGAAAATACCAAATGCAAAAAATTTTTGAAGTTCTATGTGAGCTAGGCTCGCGTGCGAGGTGTCAAAAGAAGCGTCTCGGCGCGGGCTAACTATCTACGAGGTTATTGGAATTTTAGCAGAACAAAAATTTTGAATTTTGCAGAAAAAACGGGTTTTTCGACCAAAATGTGAGTAAAAACCTGCAATAACACCGCCGAAACGGGACTCGAACTCGCTGAACGCGCGCCGGAGTGCAGGTAGGGCAGGTAAGTAACTATTGAAACTATAAAAACGTAGATTTAGATTAGAATTTTGAAGATAAAAATTTATAAAGTATTTTCAAAGGGATTTTTTAATGAAAATTTTACAAGTCAATATACGAAAAATGTTTTTCGCAGATTCGTCAATTTTCACCAGTGGGAAAGTTAAAGGGAGCCTAGAAACGATTAATTTTGCTGAAAACAGCTTCAAAATGCGTCACCGGGATGCAAAGATATAGCGATTTGATGATTTTGTACTATCCCTTAGGTGGATTTCGTCTGTTAGTGAAAATACCAAATGCAAAAAATTTTTGAAGTTCTATGTGAGCTAGGCTCGCGTGCGAGGTGTCAAAAGAAGCGTCTCGGCGCGGGCTAACTATCTACGAGGTTATTGGAATTTTAGCAGAACAAAAATTTTGAATTTTGCAGAAAAAAACGGGTTTTTCGACCAAAATGTGAGTAAAAACCTGCAATAACACCGCCGAAACGGGACTCGAACTCGCTGAACGCGCGCCGGAGTGCAGGTAGGGCAGGTAAGTAACTATTGAAACTATAAAAACGTAGATTTAGATTAGAATTTTGAAGATAAAAATTTATAAAGTATTTTCAAAGGGATTTTTTAATGAAAATTTTACAAGTCAATATACGAAAAATGTTTTTCGCAGATTCGTCAATTTTCACCAGTGGGAAAGTTAAAGGGAGCCTAGAAACGATTAATTTTGCTGAAAACAGCTTCAAAATGCGTCACCGGGATGCAAAGATATAGCGATTTGATGATTTTGTACTATCCCTTAGGTGGATTTCGTCTGTTAGTGAAAATACCAAATGCAAAAAATTTTTGAAGTTCTATGTGAGCTAGGCTCGCGTGCGAGGTGTCAAAAGAAGCGTCTCGGCGCGGGCTAACTATCTACGAGGTTATTGGAATTTTAGCAGAACAAAAATTTTGAATTTTGCAGAAAAAACGGGTTTTTCGACCAAAATGTGAGTAAAAACCTGCAATAACACCGCTGAAACGGGACTCGAACTCGCTGAACGCGCGCCGGAGTGCAGGTAGGGCAGGTAAGTAACTATTGAAACTATAAAAACGTAGATTTAGATTAGAATTTTGAAGATAAAAATTTATAAAGTATTTTCAAAGGGATTTTTTAATGAAAATTTTACAAGTCAATATACGAAAAATGTTTTTCGCAGATTCGTCAATTTTCACCAGTGGGAAAGTTAAAGGGAGCCTAGAAACGATTAATTTTGCTGAAAACAGCTTCAAAATGCGTCACCGGGATGCAAAGATATAGCGATTTGATGATTTTGTACTATCCCTTAGGTGGATTTCGTCTGTTAGTGAAAATACCAAATGCAAAAAATTTTTGAAGTTCTATGTGAGCTAGGCTCGCGTGCGAGGTGTCAAAAGAAGCGTCTCGGCGCGGGCTAACTATCTACGAGGTTATTGGAATTTTAGCAGAACAAAAATTTTGAATTTTGCAGAAAAAACGGGTTTTTCGACCAAAATGTGAGTAAAAACCTGCAATAACACCGCCGAAACGGGACTCGAACTCGCTGAACGCGCGCCGGAGTGCAGGTAGGGCAGGTAAGTAACTATTGAAACTATAAAAACGTAGATTTAGATTAGAATTTTGAAGATAAAAATTTATAAAGTATTTTCAAAGGGATTTTTTAATGAAAATTTTACAAGTCAATATACGAAAAATGTTTTTCGCAGATTCGTCAATTTTCACCAGTGGGAAAGTTAAAGGGAGCCTAGAAACGATTAATTTTGCTGAAAACAGCTTCAAAATGCGTCACCGGGATGCAAAGATATAGCGATTTGATGATTTTGTACTATCCCTTAGGTGGATTTCGTCTGTTAGTGAAAATACCAAATGCAAAAAATTTTTGAAGTTCTATGTGAGCTAGGCTCGCGTGCGAGGTGTCAAAAGAAGCGTCTCGGCGCGGGCTAACTATCTACGAGGTTATTGGAATTTTAGCAGAACAAAAATTTTGAATTTTGCAGAAAAAAACGGGTTTTTCGACCAAAATGTGAGTAAAAACCTGCAATAACACCGCCGAAACGGGACTCGAACTCGCTGAACGCGCGCCGGAGTGCAGGTAGGGCAGGTAAGTAACTATTGAAACTATAAAAACGTAGATTTAGATTAGAATTTTGAAGATAAAAATTTATAAAGTATTTTCAAAGGGATTTTTTAATGAAAATTTTACAAGTCAATATACGAAAAATGTTTTTCGCAGATTCGTCAATTTTCACCAGTGGGAAAGTTAAAGGGAGCCTAGAAACGATTAATTTTGCTGAAAACAGCTTCAAAATGCGTCACCGGGATGCAAAGATATAGCGATTTGATGATTTTGTACTATCCCTTAGGTGGATTTCGTCTGTTAGTGAAAATACCAAATGCAAAAAATTTTTGAAGTTCTATGTGAGCTAGGCTCGCGTGCGAGGTGTCAAAAGAAGCGTCTCGGCGCGGGCTAACTATCTACGAGGTTATTGGAATTTTAGCAGAACAAAAATTTTGAATTTTGCAGAAAAAACGGGTTTTTCGACCAAAATGTGAGTAAAAACCTGCAATAACACCGCCGAAACGGGACTCGAACTCGCTGAACGCGCGCCGGAGTGCAGGTAGGGCAGGTAAGTAACTATTGAAACTATAAAAACGTAGATTTAGATTAGAATTTTGAAGATAAAAATTTATAAAGTATTTTCAAAGGGATTTTTTAATGAAAATTTTACAAGTCAATATACGAAAAATGTTTTTCGCAGATTCGTCAATTTTCACCAGTGGGAAAGTTAAAGGGAGCCTAGAAACGATTAATTTTGCTAAAAACAGCTTCAAAATGCGTCACCGGGATGCAAAGATATAGCGATTTGATGATTTTGTACTATCCCTTTTTTTTTTTTTTTTTTTTTTTTTTTTTTTTGTGGATGGGAAATCATCCAATGACCCCTCCCGCTCTGGGTGGAGCAGAAGGGAGTGTCAGACTCTTACTGACTAAAACCCACCCGTGTTCCTTCCTTAGCCCTTTGTGTTCCGGGGTAGCGGTAACCCTTTCGGACAATCCCGCTGCCCCGGCAGGCTTCGGCCCTTTCGGGCCCCTTCCTTGCTGCTGACATCTCTTTGAGGCGCGCGTGGAACACGTACGCGCCGTCCGGCACGGGCCTGGTCCTGATCGGACGGAGAGTTACCCATTACTCTCCGCCCGCAGGCCCGCGCCTACGGTGGCCGGGAGTCGTCTCGCGGCTCCCGACGCCCGGGGCGTCTCCCGCGGCGGCTGGGACGTGAGGCCCTCTCCCTCATCCGTCCCGCCACCTCCTTCGCTAGCATGACTGCTTCGCAGAAGGAGGTGACTGCCTCCCACTCCCTCTCGCCCCGGACCATGGCTTGAACCAGGGCCGGGCGCGAGAGGTCGCCGCCGCTGCCGATCGCCTCTGCGAGAACACGGCGGTGCTCCGCCCAATTGGGGCATACCGCCACCGTATGCTCCACCGTGTCCTCCGGGCGACCCTCGCAGTGGTGACACCCGGGCGTTTCCTCCCGCCCGATAATGTGCAGGAACCTCCCGAAACACCCGTGTCCGGTGAGGACCTGCGTCAGGCGGTAGGTGAGGGCGCCGTGGCGCCTCTCTAGCCACTCCTCAAAGAGGGGTCTTACCGCCGCTATCGCGGCGTGCCCTGCGCTGGGTTGCGACAGTCGCTCTTTCCATGCCGCCATGAGATCGCGCCGGAGGTCGGTCCGCTCCGCCGCGATTTGCCGCGGAAGCGGAGTTTCCCCCCGGCGTAGTGCCTCCGCGCGCCACTCGTACAGGCGCGCGAGGACTATCGCCTCCAGATCCCACGGCGGCAGTCCGGCAAGGAGGCTTGCCGCCTCGCCCGAGATCGTGCGGTACCCCCGGATCAGCCTTACGGCTACCACCTTCTGGGGCGCGTTCAAATAGTGGGCGGCTCGCCGCCGCAGTGAACGCGCCCACACCGGGGCCCCGTACAGGGCCATGGACCGCACGACCCCCGCGTAAAGCCTCCGGCAGGAGGCGTTTGGCCCCCTCAGGTTGGGCAAGAGCCGCTTGAAGGCGGCCCCGGCCCGTTCCAGCTTGGGAGCCAAACGTCGGAAGTGCTCGACGAAGTTCCACCGGCTGTCGAGGACGAGACCCAGGTATCTCATCGTTGTCTCGACGCCGATGTGAACCCCTCCTGCCGTTATTTGGGATCCCGAAGGCGGCCCGTTCCGAGGCCCATGAAAAGACATGGCCTCGGACTTGTGCAAAGCCACCTCGAGACCCAACTGCCGGATCCTCTCCACGACTATCGCAACCCCGCGTGTCATCGCGTCGGCCGCCGCCTGATGCGACCTCCCCTGCGCCAGGACTAGCGTGTCGTCAGCGTAGCAAACCACGCTGACTCCATCAGGGAGATCGGCCCGCAGCACCCAGTCGTAACCGATGTCCCACAGGAGCGGCCCCAGAACCGATCCCTGTGGGACACCGCACGACATCTCTCGCCGGTTCCATTCCCCGTTGCGACCGGGGTAGATGACGGCTCTGTCCGTCAGATACGCCCCGACTACTCGACGGAGGTAGGTCGGCACCCGGTGATACCGGAGTGCCTCCCCAATGCAACTCCAGGGCAGGGTGTTAAACGCGTTGGCGATGTCGAGTGACACCGCCACGACCACCCCACCCCGGGACACCGCGTCCCCCGTCGTGAGGGCCCTCACGCGCATGATGGCGTCCACCGTCGAGCGCCCCTTGCGGAAGCCGAACTGGCTGTCCGCAAGATCCGGCCCCGTCCTCACCAGGTGCCCGACGAGGCGGCCCGCAATCACTCTCTCAAAGAGCTTGCCGACCTCGTCGAGCAGCACGATGGGCCGGAATGCGGACGGAGAGTCCGCAGGGCGCCCTGGCTTCTGTATGAGGACCAGCTTCCCCGTCTTCCAGCGGAGTGGAAACTGGCCCCTCTCCATGCATGCGCTTAAGAGCGCCTCTAGTCGGGGCCCGAGAGCCCCTGAGGCCAGGACCCAGGCCTTACCCGGCAAGCCGTCGGGTCCTGGGGCGGTATTTTTGGCCTTCAGCCTATTTACCGCCACTCTCAGATCTACCCCGGTCACTTCAGGGATGTCGTCGTCGTCCGCGTGGTCCGCTTCAGGCACCGCAAGTGGCGGAGCCATGGGCGGGGGAGTATGCTCCGCCCGTGAAGGGAACAGAGCGCTCACCACCTCCTCCACCAGCTGGGGGCGGAGACTCTGCGTCAGCGGGGGGGCCCAGGTGCGGAGTTTATTCCGCACCATTTTATAAGGGCGCCCCCATGGATCTCTGTTCAGAGTCTCCACCATCTCCTCGCGGGCCATATCCTTGGCCCGCTGGACAGCCTCGCGGAGGGCGGTCTTCGCCGCTCTGTACCCCTCGTACAGCTCCGCCTCCGTGGCTTCCACATCCGGAGGGCGGATGCGGAGCCTGCGGTGCCTGGTGTACAGGTGTCGCGCGTCGACGCACGCCTTGCGTAGCGACTCCACCTCCCGCGACCACCAGTACACCCGGCGTCGGGCGCGTCCTGGCCGGACTCGGGGCATTGCCACGTCGCATATCTCGGACATGGCCTCCCGGAACCACTCCGCCTCATCGTCGATATCGGCAGGCCTGTCCGGTGATGACACCCAGGCCTGCACGATCGAGGCTTCCAGGAGGAGCTCCCGGTCCAGCTGCTTCAGCGCCCACCGCGGACCACTCGGGGCCTGTTGGACCGGCGCGCTGGAGGTCTGGGTGGAGACGTCGAACCGGATATACCGGTGATCGGAGTAGGTCTCCACCTCCTCCATGACGCGCCAGTCAATAACACTCTGTGCCAGAGCGGGGCTGGCGAACGAAATGTCCACCACGGACTCGCCCCGCATCCGCACACACGTGGGAACAGAACCCCGATTTAGGACGACCAGGCCTGTTTCCAGAGCCCAGTCCTCCACCATCCTGCCCCGCACGTCCGTGTGACGGGAACCCCAGGCCAAATTCTTGGCGTTGAAGTCCCCGAGCACTAGCACGGGGAAGCGATGGTTTCCGGCGACGACGACACTCAACTCTGTTAAAGAGTTCTGGAACTCGGCGAGAGTTCGGCTCGGAGAGAAGTATACTCCCACTACTACGATCTCTCCGAACCGTGCTGCTACGCACCCCTGTCCCTTCGTGACTCCTTCGAGGGACGGGGTGCCGGCGGCGGCCGACGAAATTATGGCCACTGAGCCGCTCAGGTCCTCCACCCAGTCATCCCTGGGCGGGACAAAGTACGGCTCAGCGACCACGGCGATGTTGATCGACCACTGCGCCATGCTCTGGAGCAACAGGTCCTGGGCGCAGGCGCAGTGGTTGATGTTCGCCTGGAGGAGGCGTAATGGAGCCATCACTGCTCCATTTCAGCCCCCTCCTGGGCCCCTTGCGAGGGCCCCTCCGTGGTGGCGGTGGCGGCGGTGGCGGCGGCGGCAGTGGCGGTGGCGGCGGCGGCGGTGGCGGCGGTGGTACTATCCCTTAGGTGGATTTCGTCTGTTAGTGAAAATACCAAATGCAAAAAATTTTTGAAGTTCTATGTGAGCTAGGCTCGCGTGCGAGGTGTCAAAAGAAGCGTCTCGGCGCGGGCTAACTATCTACGAGGTTATTGGAATTTTAGCAGAACAAAAATTTTGAATTTTGCAGAAAAAACGGGTTTTTCGACCAAAATGTGAGTAAAAACCTGCAATAACACCGCTGAAACGGGACTCGAACTCGCTGAACGCGCGCCGGAGTGCAGGTAGGGCAGGTAAGTAACTATTGAAACTATAAAAACGTAGATTTAGATTAGAATTTTGAAGATAAAAATTTATAAAGTATTTTCAAAGGGATTTTTTAATGAAAATTTTACAAGTCAATATACGAAAAATGTTTTTCGCAGATTCGTCAATTTTCACCAGTGGGAAAGTTAAAGGGAGCCTAGAAACGATTAATTTTGCTGAAAACAGCTTCAAAATGCGTCACCGGGATGCAAAGATATAGCGATTTGATGATTTTGTACTATCCCTTAGGTGGATTTCGTCTGTTAGTGAAAATACCAAATGCAAAAAATTTTTGAAGTTCTATGTGAGCTAGGCTCGCGTGCGAGGTGTCAAAAGAAGCGTCTCGGCGCGGGCTAACTATCTACGAGGTTATTGGAATTTTAGCAGAACAAAAATTTTGAATTTTGCAGAAAAAACGGGTTTTTCGACCAAAATGTGAGTAAAAACCTGCAATAACACCGCCGAAACGGGACTCGAACTCGCTGAACGCGCGCCGGAGTGCAGGTAGGGCAGGTAAGTAACTATTGAAACTATAAAAACGTAGATTTAGATTAGAATTTTGAAGATAAAAATTTATAAAGTATTTTCAAAGGGATTTTTTAATGAAAATTTTACAAGTCAATATACGAAAAATGTTTTTCGCAGATTCGTCAATTTTCACCAGTGGGAAAGTTAAAGGGAGCCTAGAAACGATTAATTTTGCTGAAAACAGCTTCAAAATGCGTCACCGGGATGCAAAGATATAGCGATTTGATGATTTTGTACTATCCCTTAGGTGGATTTCGTCTGTTAGTGAAAATACCAAATGCAAAAAATTTTTGAAGTTCTATGTGAGCTAGGCTCGCGTGCGAGGTGTCAAAAGAAGCGTCTCGGCGCGGGCTAACTATCTACGAGGTTATTGGAATTTTAGCAGAACAAAAATTTTGAATTTTGCAGAAAAAAACGGGTTTTTCGACCAAAATGTGAGTAAAAACCTGCAATAACACCGCCGAAACGGGACTCGAACTCGCTGAACGCGCGCCGGAGTGCAGGTAGGGCAGGTAAGTAACTATTGAAACTATAAAAACGTAGATTTAGATTAGAATTTTGAAGATAAAAATTTATAAAATATTTTCAAAGGGATTTTTTAATGAAAATTTTACAAGTCAATATACGAAAAATGTTTTTCGCAGATTCGTCAATTTTCACCAGTGGGAAAGTTAAAGGGAGCCTAGAAACGATTAATTTTGCTGAAAACAGCTTCAAAATGCGTCACCGGGATGCAAAGATATAGCGATTTGATGATTTTGTACTATCCCTTAGGTGGATTTCGTCTGTTAGTGAAAATACCAAATGCAAAAAATTTTTGAAGTTCTATGTGAGCTAGGCACGCGTGCGAGGTGTCAAAAGAAGCGTCTCGGCGCGGGCTAACTATCTACGAGGTTATTGGAATTTTAGCAGAACAAAAATTTTGAATTTTGCAGAAAAAACGGGTTTTTCGACCAAAATGTGAGTAAAAACCTGCAATAACACCGCCGAAACGGGACTCGAACTCGCTGAACGCGCGCCGGAGTGCAGGTAGGGCAGGTAAGTAACTATTGAAACTATAAAAACGTAGATTTAGATTAGAATTTTGAAGATAAAAATTTATAAAGTATTTTCAAAGGGATTTTTTAATGAAAATTTTACAAGTCAATATACGAAAAATGTTTTTCGCAGATTCGTCAATTTTCACCAGTGGGAAAGTTAAAGGGAGCCTAGAAACGATTAATTTTGCTGAAAACAGCTTCAAAATGCGTCACCGGGATGCAAAGATATAGCGATTTGATGATTTTGTACTATCCCTTAGGTGGATTTCGTCTGTTAGTGAAAATACCAAATGCAAAAAATTTTTGAAGTTCTATGTGAGCTAGGCTCGCGTGCGAGGTGTCAAAAGAAGCGTCTCGGCGCGGGCTAACTATCTACGAGGTTATTGGAATTTTAGCAGAACAAAAATTTTGAATTTTGCAGAAAAAACGGGTTTTTCGACCAAAATGTGAGTAAAAACCTGCAATAACACCGCCGAAACGGGACTCGAACTCGCTGAACGCGCGCCGGAGTGCAGGTAGGGCAGGTAAGTAACTATTGAAACTATAAAAACGTAGATTTAGATTAGAATTTTGAAGATAAAAATTTATAAAGTATTTTCAAAGGGATTTTTTAATGAAAATTTTACAAGTCAATATACGAAAAATGTTTTTCGCAGATTCGTCAATTTTCACCAGTGGGAAAGTTAAAGGGAGCCTAGAAACGATTAATTTTGCTGAAAACAGCTTCAAAATGCGTCACCGGGATGCAAAGATATAGCGATTTGATGATTTTGTACTATCCCTTAGGTGGATTTCGTCTGTTAGTGAAAATACCAAATGCAAAAAATTTTTGAAGTTCTATGTGAGCTAGGCTCGCGTGCGAGGTGTCAAAAGAAGCGTCTCGGCGCGGGCTAACTATCTACGAGGTTATTGGAATTTTAGCAGAACAAAAATTTTGAATTTTGCAGAAAAAACGGGTTTTTCGACCAAAATGTGAGTAAAAACCTGCAATAACACCGCCGAAACGGGACTCGAACTCGCTGAACGCGCGCCGGAGTGCAGGTAGGGCAGGTAAGTAACTATTGAAACTATAAAAACGTAGATTTAGATTAGAATTTTGAAGATAAAAATTTATAAAGTATTTTCAAAGGGATTTTTTAATGAAAATTTTACAAGTCAATATACGAAAAATGTTTTTCGCAGATTCGTCAATTTTCACCAGTGGGAAAGTTAAAGGGAGCCTAGAAACGATTAATTTTGCTGAAAACAGCTTCAAAATGCGTCACCGGGATGCAAAGATATAGCGATTTGATGATTTTGTACTATCCCTTAGGTGGATTTCGTCTGTTAGTGAAAATACCAAATGCAAAAAATTTTTGAAGTTCTATGTGAGCTAGGCTCGCGTGCGAGGTGTCAAAAGAAGCGTCTCGGCGCGGGCTAACTATCTACGAGGTTATTGGAATTTTAGCAGAACAAAAATTTTGAATTTTGCAGAAAAAAACGGGTTTTTCGACCAAAATGTGAGTAAAAACCTGCAATAACACCGCCGAAACGGGACTCGAACTCGCTGAACGCGCGCCGGAGTGCAGGTAGGGCAGGTAAGTAACTATTGAAACTATAAAAACGTAGATTTAGATTAGAATTTTGAAGATAAAAATTTATAAAGTATTTTCAAAGGGATTTTTTAATGAAAATTTTACAAGTCAATATACGAAAAATGTTTTTCGCAGATTCGTCAATTTTCACCAGTGGGAAAGTTAAAGGGAGCCTAGAAACGATTAATTTTGCTGAAAACAGCTTCAAAATGCGTCACCGGGATGCAAAGATATAGCGATTTGATGATTTTGTACTATCCCTTAGGTGGATTTCGTCTGTTAGTGAAAATACCAAATGCAAAAAATTTTTGAAGTTCTATGTGAGCTAGGCTCGCGTGCGAGGTGTCAAAAGAAGCGTCTCGGCGCGGGCTAACTATCTACGAGGTTATTGGAATTTTAGCAGAACAAAAATTTTGAATTTTGCAGAAAAAACGGGTTTTTCGACCAAAATGTGAGTAAAAACCTGCAATAACACCGCCGAAACGGGACTCGAACTCGCTGAACGCGCGCCGGAGTGCAGGTAGGGCAGGTAAGTAACTATTGAAACTATAAAAACGTAGATTTAGATTAGAATTTTGAAGATAAAAATTTATAAAGTATTTTCAAAGGGATTTTTTAATGAAAATTTTACAAGTCAATATACGAAAAATGTTTTTCGCAGATTCGTCAATTTTCACCAGTGGGAAAGTTAAAGGGAGCCTAGAAACGATTAATTTTGCTGAAAACAGCTTCAAAATGCGTCACCGGGATGCAAAGATATAGCGATTTGATGATTTTGTACTATCCCTTAGGTGGATTTCGTCTGTTAGTGAAAATACCAAATGCAAAAAATTTTTGAAGTTCTATGTGAGCTAGGCTCGCGTGCGAGGTGTCAAAAGAAGCGTCTCGGCGCGGGCTAACTATCTACGAGGTTATTGGAATTTTAGCAGAACAAAAATTTTGAATTTTGCAGAAAAAACGGGTTTTTCGACCAAAATGTGAGTAAAAACCTGCAATAACACCGCCGAAACGGGACTCGAACTCGCTGAACGCGCGCCGGAGTGCAGGTAGGGCAGGTAAGTAACTATTGAAACTATAAAAACGTAGATTTAGATTAGAATTTTGAAGATAAAAATTTATAAAGTATTTTCAAAGGGATTTTTTAATGAAAATTTTACAAGTCAATATACGAAAAATGTTTTTCGCAGATTCGTCAATTTTCACCAGTGGGAAAGTTAAAGGGAGCCTAGAAACGATTAATTTTGCTGAAAACAGCTTCAAAATGCGTCACCGGGATGCAAAGATATAGCGATTTGATGATTTTGTACTATCCCTTAGGTGGATTTCGTCTGTTAGTGAAAATACCAAATGCAAAAAATTTTTGAAGTTCTATGTGAGCTAGGCTCGCGTGCGAGGTGTCAAAAGAAGCGTCTCGGCGCGGGCTAACTATCTACGAGGTTATTGGAATTTTAGCAGAACAAAAATTTTGAATTTTGCAGAAAAAACGGGTTTTTCGACCAAAATGTGAGTAAAAACCTGCAATAACACCGCTGAAACGGGACTCGAACTCGCTGAACGCGCGCCGGAGTGCAGGTAGGGCAGGTAAGTAACTATTGAAACTATAAAAACGTAGATTTAGATTAGAATTTTGAAGATAAAAATTTATAAAGTATTTTCAAAGGGATTTTTTAATGAAAATTTTACAAGTCAATATACGAAAAATGTTTTTCGCAGATTCGTCAATTTTCACCAGTGGGAAAGTTAAAGGGAGCCTAGAAACGATTAATTTTGCTGAAAACAGCTTCAAAATGCGTCACCGGGATGCAAAGATATAGCGATTTGATGATTTTGTACTATCCCTTAGGTGGATTTCGTCTGTTAGTGAAAATACCAAATGCAAAAAATTTTTGAAGTTCTATGTGAGCTAGGCTCGCGTGCGAGGTGTCAAAAGAAGCGTCTCGGCGCGGGCTAACTATCTACGAGGTTATTGGAATTTTAGCAGAACAAAAATTTTGAATTTTGCAGAAAAAACGGGTTTTTCGACCAAAATGTGAGTAAAAACCTGCAATAACACCGCCGAAACGGGACTCGAACTCGCTGAACGCGCGCCGGAGTGCAGGTAGGGCAGGTAAGTAACTATTGAAACTATAAAAACGTAGATTTAGATTAGAATTTTGAAGATAAAAATTTATAAAGTATTTTCAAAGGGATTTTTTAATGAAAATTTTACAAGTCAATATACGAAAAATGTTTTTCGCAGATTCGTCAATTTTCACCAGTGGGAAAGTTAAAGGGAGCCTAGAAACGATTAATTTTGCTGAAAACAGCTTCAAAATGCGTCACCGGGATGCAAAGATATAGCGATTTGATGATTTTGTACTATCCCTTAGGTGGATTTCGTCTGTTAGTGAAAATACCAA
This sequence comes from Globia sparganii, assembly GCA_949316385.1. NCBI lineage: Eukaryota > Metazoa > Arthropoda > Insecta > Lepidoptera > Noctuidae > Globia > Globia sparganii. The sequence continues at coordinate 22,463,521 of OX438669.1, forward strand.
ATGCAAAAAATTTTTGAAGTTCTATGTGAGCTAGGCTCGCGTGCGAGGTGTCAAAAGAAGCGTCTCGGCGCGGGCTAACTATCTACGAGGTTATTGGAATTTTAGCAGAACAAAAATTTTGAATTTTGCAGAAAAAAACGGGTTTTTCGACCAAAATGTGAGTAAAAACCTGCAATAACACCGCCGAAACGGGACTCGAACTCGCTGAACGCGCGCCGGAGTGCAGGTAGGGCAGGTAAGTAACTATTGAAACTATAAAAACGTAGATTTAGATTAGAATTTTGAAGATAAAAATTTATAAAGTATTTTCAAAGGGATTTTTTAATGAAAATTTTACAAGTCAATATACGAAAAATGTTTTTCGCAGATTCGTCAATTTTCACCAGTGGGAAAGTTAAAGGGAGCCTAGAAACGATTAATTTTGCTGAAAACAGCTTCAAAATGCGTCACCGGGATGCAAAGATATAGCGATTTGATGATTTTGTACTATCCCTTAGGTGGATTTCGTCTGTTAGTGAAAATACCAAATGCAAAAAATTTTTGAAGTTCTATGTGAGCTAGGCACGCGTGCGAGGTGTCAAAAGAAGCGTCTCGGCGCGGGCTAACTATCTACGAGGTTATTGGAATTTTAGCAGAACAAAAATTTTGAATTTTGCAGAAAAAACGGGTTTTTCGACCAAAATGTGAGTAAAAACCTGCAATAACACCGCCGAAACGGGACTCGAACTCGCTGAACGCGCGCCGGAGTGCAGGTAGGGCAGGTAAGTAACTATTGAAACTATAAAAACGTAGATTTAGATTAGAATTTTGAAGATAAAAATTTATAAAGTATTTTCAAAGGGATTTTTTAATGAAAATTTTACAAGTCAATATACGAAAAATGTTTTTCGCAGATTCGTCAATTTTCACCAGTGGGAAAGTTAAAGGGAGCCTAGAAACGATTAATTTTGCTGAAAACAGCTTCAAAATGCGTCACCGGGATGCAAAGATATAGCGATTTGATGATTTTGTACTATCCCTTAGGTGGATTTCGTCTGTTAGTGAAAATACCAAATGCAAAAAATTTTTGAAGTTCTATGTGAGCTAGGCTCGCGTGCGAGGTGTCAAAAGAAGCGTCTCGGCGCGGGCTAACTATCTACGAGGTTATTGGAATTTTAGCAGAACAAAAATTTTGAATTTTGCAGAAAAAACGGGTTTTTCGACCAAAATGTGAGTAAAAACCTGCAATAACACCGCCGAAACGGGACTCGAACTCGCTGAACGCGCGCCGGAGTGCAGGTAGGGCAGGTAAGTAACTATTGAAACTATAAAAACGTAGATTTAGATTAGAATTTTGAAGATAAAAATTTATAAAGTATTTTCAAAGGGATTTTTTAATGAAAATTTTACAAGTCAATATACGAAAAATGTTTTTCGCAGATTCGTCAATTTTCACCAGTGGGAAAGTTAAAGGGAGCCTAGAAACGATTAATTTTGCTGAAAACAGCTTCAAAATGCGTCACCGGGATGCAAAGATATAGCGATTTGATGATTTTGTACTATCCCTTAGGTGGATTTCGTCTGTTAGTGAAAATACCAAATGCAAAAAATTTTTGAAGTTCTATGTGAGCTAGGCTCGCGTGCGAGGTGTCAAAAGAAGCGTCTCGGCGCGGGCTAACTATCTACGAGGTTATTGGAATTTTAGCAGAACAAAAATTTTGAATTTTGCAGAAAAAAACGGGTTTTTCGACCAAAATGTGAGTAAAAACCTGCAATAACACCGCCGAAACGGGACTCGAACTCGCTGAACGCGCGCCGGAGTGCAGGTAGGGCAGGTAAGTAACTATTGAAACTATAAAAACGTAGATTTAGATTAGAATTTTGAAGATAAAAATTTATAAAGTATTTTCAAAGGGATTTTTTAATGAAAATTTTACAAGTCAATATACGAAAAATGTTTTTCGCAGATTCGTCAATTTTCACCAGTGGGAAAGTTAAAGGGAGCCTAGAAACGATTAATTTTGCTGAAAACAGCTTCAAAATGCGTCACCGGGATGCAAAGATATAGCGATTTGATGATTTTGTACTATCCCTTAGGTGGATTTCGTCTGTTAGTGAAAATACCAAATGCAAAAAATTTTTGAAGTTCTATGTGAGCTAGGCACGCGTGCGAGGTGTCAAAAGAAGCGTCTCGGCGCGGGCTAACTATCTACGAGGTTATTGGAATTTTAGCAGAACAAAAATTTTGAATTTTGCAGAAAAAACGGGTTTTTCGACCAAAATGTGAGTAAAAACCTGCAATAACACCGCCGAAACGGGACTCGAACTCGCTGAACGCGCGCCGGAGTGCAGGTAGGGCAGGTAAGTAACTATTGAAACTATAAAAACGTAGATTTAGATTAGAATTTTGAAGATAAAAATTTATAAAGTATTTTCAAAGGGATTTTTTAATGAAAATTTTACAAGTCAATATACGAAAAATGTTTTTCGCAGATTCGTCAATTTTCACCAGTGGGAAAGTTAAAGGGAGCCTAGAAACGATTAATTTTGCTGAAAACAGCTTCAAAATGCGTCACCGGGATGCAAAGATATAGCGATTTGATGATTTTGTACTATCCCTTAGGTGGATTTCGTCTGTTAGTGAAAATACCAAATGCAAAAAATTTTTGAAGTTCTATGTGAGCTAGGCTCGCGTGCGAGGTGTCAAAAGAAGCGTCTCGGCGCGGGCTAACTATCTACGAGGTTATTGGAATTTTAGCAGAACAAAAATTTTGAATTTTGCAGAAAAAACGGGTTTTTCGACCAAAATGTGAGTAAAAACCTGCAATAACACCGCCGAAACGGGACTCGAACTCGCTGAACGCGCGCCGGAGTGCAGGTAGGGCAGGTAAGTAACTATTGAAACTATAAAAACGTAGATTTAGATTAGAATTTTGAAGATAAAAATTTATAAAGTATTTTCAAAGGGATTTTTTAATGAAAATTTTACAAGTCAATATACGAAAAATGTTTTTCGCAGATTCGTCAATTTTCACCAGTGGGAAAGTTAAAGGGAGCCTAGAAACGATTAATTTTGCTGAAAACAGCTTCAAAATGCGTCACCGGGATGCAAAGATATAGCGATTTGATGATTTTGTACTATCCCTTAGGTGGATTTCGTCTGTTAGTGAAAATACCAAATGCAAAAAATTTTTGAAGTTCTATGTGAGCTAGGCTCGCGTGCGAGGTGTCAAAAGAAGCGTCTCGGCGCGGGCTAACTATCTACGAGGTTATTGGAATTTTAGCAGAACAAAAATTTTGAATTTTGCAGAAAAAACGGGTTTTTCGACCAAAATGTGAGTAAAAACCTGCAATAACACCGCTGAAACGGGACTCGAACTCGCTGAACGCGCGCCGGAGTGCAGGTAGGGCAGGTAAGTAACTATTGAAACTATAAAAACGTAGATTTAGATTAGAATTTTGAAGATAAAAATTTATAAAGTATTTTCAAAGGGATTTTTTAATGAAAATTTTACAAGTCAATATACGAAAAATGTTTTTCGCAGATTCGTCAATTTTCACCAGTGGGAAAGTTAAAGGGAGCCTAGAAACGATTAATTTTGCTGAAAACAGCTTCAAAATGCGTCACCGGGATGCAAAGATATAGCGATTTGATGATTTTGTACTATCCCTTAGGTGGATTTCGTCTGTTAGTGAAAATACCAAATGCAAAAAATTTTTGAAGTTCTATGTGAGCTAGGCTCGCGTGCGAGGTGTCAAAAGAAGCGTCTCGGCGCGGGCTAACTATCTACGAGGTTATTGGAATTTTAGCAGAACAAAAATTTTGAATTTTGCAGAAAAAACGGGTTTTTCGACCAAAATGTGAGTAAAAACCTGCAATAACACCGCCGAAACGGGACTCGAACTCGCTGAACGCGCGCCGGAGTGCAGGTAGGGCAGGTAAGTAACTATTGAAACTATAAAAACGTAGATTTAGATTAGAATTTTGAAGATAAAAATTTATAAAGTATTTTCAAAGGGATTTTTTAATGAAAATTTTACAAGTCAATATACGAAAAATGTTTTTCGCAGATTCGTCAATTTTCACCAGTGGGAAAGTTAAAGGGAGCCTAGAAACGATTAATTTTGCTGAAAACAGCTTCAAAATGCGTCACCGGGATGCAAAGATATAGCGATTTGATGATTTTGTACTATCCCTTAGGTGGATTTCGTCTGTTAGTGAAAATACCAAATGCAAAAAATTTTTGAAGTTCTATGTGAGCTAGGCTCGCGTGCGAGGTGTCAAAAGAAGCGTCTCGGCGCGGGCTAACTATCTACGAGGTTATTGGAATTTTAGCAGAACAAAAATTTTGAATTTTGCAGAAAAAAACGGGTTTTTCGACCAAAATGTGAGTAAAAACCTGCAATAACACCGCCGAAACGGGACTCGAACTCGCTGAACGCGCGCCGGAGTGCAGGTAGGGCAGGTAAGTAACTATTGAAACTATAAAAACGTAGATTTAGATTAGAATTTTGAAGATAAAAATTTATAAAGTATTTTCAAAGGGATTTTTTAATGAAAATTTTACAAGTCAATATACGAAAAATGTTTTTCGCAGATTCGTCAATTTTCACCAGTGGGAAAGTTAAAGGGAGCCTAGAAACGATTAATTTTGCTGAAAACAGCTTCAAAATGGGTCACCGGGATGCAAAGATATAGCGATTTGATGATTTTGTACTATCCCTTAGGTGGATTTCGTCTGTTAGTGAAAATACCAAATGCAAAAAATTTTTGAAGTTCTATGTGAGCTAGGCACGCGTGCGAGGTGTCAAAAGAAGCGTCTCGGCGCGGGCTAACTATCTACGAGGTTATTGGAATTTTAGCAGAACAAAAATTTTGAATTTTGCAGAAAAAACGGGTTTTTCGACCAAAATGTGAGTAAAAACCTGCAATAACACCGCCGAAACGGGACTCGAACTCGCTGAACGCGCGCCGGAGTGCAGGTAGGGCAGGTAAGTAACTATTGAAACTATAAAAACGTAGATTTAGATTAGAATTTTGAAGATAAAAATTTATAAAGTATTTTCAAAGGGATTTTTTAATGAAAATTTTACAAGTCAATATACGAAAAATGTTTTTCGCAGATTCGTCAATTTTCACCAGTGGGAAAGTTAAAGGGAGCCTAGAAACGATTAATTTTGCTGAAAACAGCTTCAAAATGCGTCACCGGGATGCAAAGATATAGCGATTTGATGATTTTGTACTATCCCTTAGGTGGATTTCGTCTGTTAGTGAAAATACCAAATGCAAAAAATTTTTGAAGTTCTATGTGAGCTAGGCTCGCGTGCGAGGTGTCAAAAGAAGCGTCTCGGCGCGGGCTAACTATCTACGAGGTTATTGGAATTTTAGCAGAACAAAAATTTTGAATTTTGCAGAAAAAACGGGTTTTTCGACCAAAATGTGAGTAAAAACCTGCAATAACACCGCCGAAACGGGACTCGAACTCGCTGAACGCGCGCCGGAGTGCAGGTAGGGCAGGTAAGTAACTATTGAAACTATAAAAACGTAGATTTAGATTAGAATTTTGAAGATAAAAATTTATAAAGTATTTTCAAAGGGATTTTTTAATGAAAATTTTACAAGTCAATATACGAAAAATGTTTTTCGCAGATTCGTCAATTTTCACCAGTGGGAAAGTTAAAGGGAGCCTAGAAACGATTAATTTTGCTGAAAACAGCTTCAAAATGCGTCACCGGGATGCAAAGATATAGCGATTTGATGATTTTGTACTATCCCTTTTTTTTTTTTTTTTTTTGTGGATGGGAAATCATCCAATGACCCCTCCCGCTCTGGGTGGAGCAGAAGGGAGTGTCAGACTCTTACTGACTAAAACCCACCCGTGTTCCTTCCTTAGCCCTTTGTGTTCCGGGGTAGCGGTAACCCTTTCGGACAATCCCGCTGCCCCGGCAGGCTTCGGCCCTTTCGGGCCCCTTCCTTGCTGCTGACATCTCTTTGAGGCGCGCGTGGAACACGTACGCGCCGTCCGGCACGGGCCTGGTCCTGATCGGACGGAGAGTTACCCATTACTCTCCGCCCGCAGGCCCGCGCTTACGGTGGCCGGGAGTCGTCTCGCGGCTCCCGACGCCCGGGGCGTCTCCCGCGGCGGCTGGGACGTGAGGCCCTCTCCCTCAGCCGTCCCGCCACCTCCTTCGCTAGCATGACTGCTTCGCAGAAGGAGGTGACTGCCTCCCACTCCCTCTCGCCCCGGACCATGGCTTGAACCAGGGCCGGGCGCGAGAGGTCGCTGCCGCCGCCGATCGCCTCTGCGAGAACACGGCGGTGCTCCGCCCAATTGGGGCATACCGCCACCGTATGCTCCACCGTGTCCTCCGGGCGACCCTCGCAGTGGTGACACCCGGGCGTTTCCTCCCGCCCGATGGTGTGCAGGAACCTCCCGAAACACCCGTGTCCGGTGAGGACCTGCGTCAGGCGGTAGGTGAGGGCGCCGTGGCGCCTCTCTAGCCACTCCTCAAAGAGGGGTCTTACCGCCGCTATCGCGGCGTGCCCTGCGCTGGGTTGCGACAGTCGCTCTTTCCATGCCGCCATGAGATCGCGCCGGAGGTCGGTCCGCTCCGCCGCGATTTGCCGCGGAAGCGGAGTTTCCCCCCGGCGTAGTGCCTCCGCGCGCCACTCGTACAGGCGCGCGAGGACTATCGCCTCCAGATCCCACGGCGGCAGTCCGGCAAGGAGGCTTGCCGCCTCGCCCGAGATCGTGCGGTATCCCCGGATCAGCCTTACGGCTACCACCTTCTGGGGCGCGTTCAGATAGTGGGCGGCTCGCCGCCGCAGTGAACGCGCCCACACCGGGGCCCCGTACAGGGCCATGGACCGCACGACCCCCGCGTAAAGCCTCCGGCAGGAGGCGTTTGGCCCCCTCAGGTTGGGCAAGAGCCGCTTGAAGGCGGCCCCGGCCCGTTCCAGCTTGGGAGCCAAACGTCGGAAGTGCTCGACGAAGTTCCACCGGCTGTCGAGGACGAGACCCAGGTATCTCATCGTTGTCTCGACGCCGATGTGAACCCCTCCTGCCGTTATTTGGGATCCCGAAGGCGGCCCGTTCCGAGGCCCATGAAAAGACATGGCCTCGGACTTGTGCAAAGCCACCTCGAGACCCAACTGCCGGATCCTCTCCACGACTATCGCAACCCCGCGTGTCATCGCGTCGGCCGCCGCCTGATGCGACCTCCCCTGCGCCAGGACTAGCGTGTCGTCAGCGTAGCAAACCACGCTGACTCTATCAGGGAGATCGGCCCGCAGCACCCAGTCGTAACCGATGTCCCACAGGAGCGGCCCCAGAACCGATCCCTGTGGGACACCGCACGACATCTCTCGCCGGTTCCATTCCCCGTTGCGACCGGGGTAGATGACGGCTCTGCCCGTCAGATACGCCCCGACTACTCGACGGAGGTAGGTCGGCACCCGGTGATACCGGAGTGCCTCCCCAATGCAACTCCAGGGCAGGGTGTTAAACGCGTTGGCGATGTCGAGTGACACCGCCACGACCACCCCACCCCGGGACACCGCGTCCCCCGTCGTGAGGGCCCTCACGCGCATGATGGCGTCCACCGTCGAGCGCCCCTTGCGGAAGCCGAACTGGCTGTCCGCAAGATCCGGCCCCGTCCTCACCAGGTGCCCGACGAGGCGGCCCGCAATCACTCTCTCAAAGAGCTTGCCGACCTCGTCGAGCAGCACGATGGGCCGGAATGCGGACGGAGAGTCCGCAGGGCGCCCTGGCTTCTGTATGAGGACCAGCTTCCCCGTCTTCCAGCGGAGTGGAAACTGGCCCCTCTCCATGCATGCGCTTAAGAGCGCCTCTAGTCGGGTTGTACTATCCCTTAGGTGGATTTCGTCTGTTAGTGAAAATACCAAATGCAAAAAATTTTTGAAGTTCTATGTGAGCTAGGCTCGCGTGCGAGGTGTCAAAAGAAGCGTCTCGGCGCGGGCTAACTATCTACGAGGTTATTGGAATTTTAGCAGAACAAAAATTTTGAATTTTGCAGAAAAAACGGGTTTTTCGACCAAAATGTGAGTAAAAACCTGCAATAACACCGCTGAAACGGGACTCGAACTCGCTGAACGCGCGCCGGAGTGCAGGTAGGGCAGGTAAGTAACTATTGAAACTATAAAAACGTAGATTTAGATTAGAATTTTGAAGATAAAAATTTATAAAGTATTTTCAAAGGGATTTTTTAATGAAAATTTTACAAGTCAATATACGAAAAATGTTTTTCGCAGATTCGTCAATTTTCACCAGTGGGAAAGTTAAAGGGAGCCTAGAAACGATTAATTTTGCTGAAAACAGCTTCAAAATGCGTCACCGGGATGCAAAGATATAGCGATTTGATGATTTTGTACTATCCCTTTTTTTTTTTTTTTTTTTGTGGATGGGAAATCATCCAATGACCCCTCCCGCTCTGGGTGGAGCAGAAGGGAGTGTCAGACTCTTACTGACTAAAACCCACCCGTGTTCCTTCCTTAGCCCTTTGTGTTCCGGGGTAGCGGTAACCCTTTCGGACAATCCCGCTGCCCCGGCAGGCTTCGGCCCTTTCGGGCCCCTTCCTTGCTGCTGACATCTCTTTGAGGCGCGCGTGGAACACGTACGCGCCGTCCGGCACGGGCCTGGTCCTGATCGGACGGAGAGTTACCCATTACTCTCCGCCCGCAGGCCCGCGCTTACGGTGGCCGGGAGTCGTCTCGCGGCTCCCGACGCCCGGGGCGTCTCCCGCGGCGGCTGGGACGTGAGGCCCTCTCCCTCAGCCGTCCCGCCACCTCCTTCGCTAGCATGACTGCTTCGCAGAAGGAGGTGACTGCCTCCCACTCCCTCTCGCCCCGGACCATGGCTTGAACCAGGGCCGGGCGCGAGAGGTCGCTGCCGCCGCCGATCGCCTCTGCGAGAACACGGCGGTGCTCCGCCCAATTGGGGCATACCGCCACCGTATGCTCCACCGTGTCCTCCGGGCGACCCTCGCAGTGGTGACACCCGGGCGTTTCCTCCCGCCCGATGGTGTGCAGGAACCTCCCGAAACACCCGTGTCCGGTGAGGACCTGCGTCAGGCGGTAGGTGAGGGCGCCGTGGCGCCTCTCTAGCCACTCCTCAAAGAGGGGTCTTACCGCCGCTATCGCGGCGTGCCCTGCGCTGGGTTGCGACAGTCGCTCTTTCCATGCCGCCATGAGATCGCGCCGGAGGTCGGTCCGCTCCGCCGCGATTTGCCGCGGAAGCGGAGTTTCCCCCCGGCGTAGTGCCTCCGCGCGCCACTCGTACAGGCGCGCGAGGACTATCGCCTCCAGATCCCACGGCGGCAGTCCGGCAAGGAGGCTTGCCGCCTCGCCCGAGATCGTGCGGTATCCCCGGATCAGCCTTACGGCTACCACCTTCTGGGGCGCGTTCAGATAGTGGGCGGCTCGCCGCCGCAGTGAACGCGCCCACACCGGGGCCCCGTACAGGGCCATGGACCGCACGACCCCCGCGTAAAGCCTCCGGCAGGAGGCGTTTGGCCCCCTCAGGTTGGGCAAGAGCCGCTTGAAGGCGGCCCCGGCCCGTTCCAGCTTGGGAGCCAAACGTCGGAAGTGCTCGACGAAGTTCCACCGGCTGTCGAGGACGAGACCCAGGTATCTCATCGTTGTCTCGACGCCGATGTGAACCCCTCCTGCCGTTATTTGGGATCCCGAAGGCGGCCCGTTCCGAGGCCCATGAAAAGACATGGCCTCGGACTTGTGCAAAGCCACCTCGAGACCCAACTGCCGGATCCTCTCCACGACTATCGCAACCCCGCGTGTCATCGCGTCGGCCGCCGCCTGATGCGACCTCCCCTGCGCCAGGACTAGCGTGTCGTCAGCGTAGCAAACCACGCTGACTCTATCAGGGAGATCGGCCCGCAGCACCCAGTCGTAACCGATGTCCCACAGGAGCGGCCCCAGAACCGATCCCTGTGGGACACCGCACGACATCTCTCGCCGGTTCCATTCCCCGTTGCGACCGGGGTAGATGACGGCTCTGCCCGTCAGATACGCCCCGACTACTCGACGGAGGTAGGTCGGCACCCGGTGATACCGGAGTGCCTCCCCAATGCAACTCCAGGGCAGGGTGTTAAACGCGTTGGCGATGTCGAGTGACACCGCCACGACCACCCCACCCCGGGACACCGCGTCCCCCGTCGTGAGGGCCCTCACGCGCATGATGGCGTCCACCGTCGAGCGCCCCTTGCGGAAGCCGAACTGGCTGTCCGCAAGATCCGGCCCCGTCCTCACCAGGTGCCCGACGAGGCGGCCCGCAATCACTCTCTCAAAGAGCTTGCCGACCTCGTCGAGCAGCACGATGGGCCGGAATGCGGACGGAGAGTCCGCAGGGCGCCCTGGCTTCTGTATGAGGACCAGCTTCCCCGTCTTCCAGCGGAGTGGAAACTGGCCCCTCTCCATGCATGCGCTTAAGAGCGCCTCTAGTCGGGTTGTACTATCCCTTAGGTGGATTTCGTCTGTTAGTGAAAATACCAAATGCAAAAAATTTTTGAAGTTCTATGTGAGCTAGGCTCGCGTGCGAGGTGTCAAAAGAAGCGTCTCGGCGCGGGCTAACTATCTACGAGGTTATTGGAATTTTAGCAGAACAAAAATTTTGAATTTTGCAGAAAAAACGGGTTTTTCGACCAAAATGTGAGTAAAAACCTGCAATAACACCGCTGAAACGGGACTCGAACTCGCTGAACGCGCGCCGGAGTGCAGGTAGGGCAGGTAAGTAACTATTGAAACTATAAAAACGTAGATTTAGATTAGAATTTTGAAGATAAAAATTTATAAAGTATTTTCAAAGGGATTTTTTAATGAAAATTTTACAAGTCAATATACGAAAAATGTTTTTCGCAGATTCGTCAATTTTCACCAGTGGGAAAGTTAAAGGGAGCCTAGAAACGATTAATTTTGCTGAAAACAGCTTCAAAATGCGTCACCGGGATGCAAAGATATAGCGATTTGATGATTTTGTACTATCCCTTAGGTGGATTTCGTCTGTTAGTGAAAATACCAAATGCAAAAAAATTTTGAAGTTCTATGTGAGCTAGGCTCGCGTGCGAGGTGTCAAAAGAAGCGTCTCGGCGCGGGCTAACTATCTACGAGGTTATTGGAATTTTAGCAGAACAAAAATTTTGAATTTTGCAGAAAAAACGGGTTTTTCGACCAAAATGTGAGTAAAAACCTGCAATAACACCGCCGAAACGGGACTCGAACTCGCTGAACGCGCGCCGGAGTGCAGGTAGGGCAGGTAAGTAACTATTGAAACTATAAAAACGTAGATTTAGATTAGAATTTTGAAGATAAAAATTTATAAAGTATTTTCAAAGGGATTTTTTAATGAAAATTTTACAAGTCAATATACGAAAAATGTTTTTCGCAGATTCGTCAATTTTCACCAGTGGGAAAGTTAAAGGGAGCCTAGAAACGATTAATTTTGCTGAAAACAGCTTCAAAATGCGTCACCGGGATGCAAAGATATAGCGATTTGATGATTTTGTACTATCCCTTAGGTGGATTTCGTCTGTTAGTGAAAATACCAAATGCAAAAAATTTTTGAAGTTCTATGTGAGCTAGGCTCGCGTGCGAGGTGTCAAAAGAAGCGTCTCGGCGCGGGCTAACTATCTACGAGGTTATTGGAATTTTAGCAGAACAAAAATTTTGAATTTTGCAGAAAAAAACGGGTTTTTCGACCAAAATGTGAGTAAAAACCTGCAATAACACCGCCGAAACGGGACTCGAACTCGCTGAACGCGCGCCGGAGTGCAGGTAGGGCAGGTAAGTAACTATTGAAACTATAAAAACGTAGATTTAGATTAGAATTTTGAAGATAAAAATTTATAAAGTATTTTCAAAGGGATTTTTTAATGAAAATTTTACAAGTCAATATACGAAAAATGTTTTTCGCAGATTCGTCAATTTTCACCAGTGGGAAAGTTAAAGGGAGCCTAGAAACGATTAATTTTGCTGAAAACAGCTTCAAAATGCGTCACCGGGATGCAAAGATATAGCGATTTGATGATTTTGTACTATCCCTTAGGTGGATTTCGTCTGTTAGTGAAAATACCAAATGCAAAAAATTTTTGAAGTTCTATGTGAGCTAGGCTCGCGTGCGAGGTGTCAAAAGAAGCGTCTCGGCGCGGGCTAACTATCTACGAGGTTATTGGAATTTTAGCAGAACAAAAATTTTGAATTTTGCAGAAAAAAACGGGTTTTTCGACCAAAATGTGAGTAAAAACCTGCAATAACACCGCCGAAACGGGACTCGAACTCGCTGAACGCGCGCCGGAGTGCAGGTAGGGCAGGTAAGTAACTATTGAAACTATAAAAACGTAGATTTAGATTAGAATTTTGAAGATAAAAATTTATAAAGTATTTTCAAAGGGATTTTTTAATGAAAATTTTACAAGTCAATATACGAAAAATGTTTTTCGCAGATTCGTCAATTTTCACCAGTGGGAAAGTTAAAGGGAGCCTAGAAACGATTAATTTTGCTGAAAACAGCTTCAAAATGCGTCACCGGGATGCAAAGATATAGCGATTTGATGATTTTGTACTATCCCTTAGGTGGATTTCGTCTGTTAGTGAAAATACCAAATGCAAAAAATTTTTGAAGTTCTATGTGAGCTAGGCTCGCGTGCGAGGTGTCAAAAGAAGCGTCTCGGCGCGGGCTAACTATCTACGAGGTTATTGGAATTTTAGCAGAACAAAAATTTTGAATTTTGCAGAAAAAACGGGTTTTTCGACCAAAATGTGAGTAAAAACCTGCAATAACACCGCCGAAACGGGACTCGAACTCGCTGAACGCGCGCCGGAGTGCAGGTAGGGCAGGTAAGTAACTATTGAAACTATAAAAACGTAGATTTAGATTAGAATTTTGAAGATAAAAATTTATAAAGTATTTTCAAAGGGATTTTTTAATGAAAATTTTACAAGTCAATATACGAAAAATGTTTTTCGCAGATTCGTCAATTTTCACCAGTGGGAAAGTTAAAGGGAGCCTAGAAACGATTAATTTTGCTGAAAACAGCTTCAAAATGCGTCACCGGGATGCAAAGATATAGCGATTTGATGATTTTGTACTATCCCTTAGGTGGATTTCGTCTGTTAGTGAAAATACCAAATGCAAAAAATTTTTGAAGTTCTATGTGAGCTAGGCTCGCGTGCGAGGTGTCAAAAGAAGCGTCTCGGCGCGGGCTAACTATCTACGAGGTTATTGGAATTTTAGCAGAACAAAAATTTTGAATTTTGCAGAAAAAACGGGTTTTTCGACCAAAATGTGAGTAAAAACCTGCAATAACACCGCTGAAACGGGACTCGAACTCGCTGAACGCGCGCCGGAGTGCAGGTAGGGCAGGTAAGTAACTATTGAAACTATAAAAACGTAGATTTAGATTAGAATTTTGAAGATAAAAATTTATAAAGTATTTTCAAAGGGATTTTTTAATGAAAATTTTACAAGTCAATATACGAAAAATGTTTTTCGCAGATTCGTCAATTTTCACCAGTGGGAAAGTTAAAGGGAGCCTAGAAACGATTAATTTTGCTGAAAACAGCTTCAAAATGCGTCACCGGGATGCAAAGATATAGCGATTTGATGATTTTGTACTATCCCTTAGGTGGATTTCGTCTGTTAGTGAAAATACCAAATGCAAAAAATTTTTGAAGTTCTATGTGAGCTAGGCTCGCGTGCGAGGTGTCAAAAGAAGCGTCTCGGCGCGGGCTAACTATCTACGAGGTTATTGGAATTTTAGCAGAACAAAAATTTTGAATTTTGCAGAAAAAACGGGTTTTTCGACCAAAATGTGAGTAAAAACCTGCAATAACACCGCCGAAACGGGACTCGAACTCGCTGAACGCGCGCCGGAGTGCAGGTAGGGCAGGTAAGTAACTATTGAAACTATAAAAACGTAGATTTAGATTAGAATTTTGAAGATAAAAATTTATAAAGTATTTTCAAAGGGATTTTTTAATGAAAATTTTACAAGTCAATATACGAAAAATGTTTTTCGCAGATTCGTCAATTTTCACCAGTGGGAAAGTTAAAGGGAGCCTAGAAACGATTAATTTTGCTGAAAACAGCTTCAAAATGCGTCACCGGGATGCAAAGATATAGCGATTTGATGATTTTGTACTATCCCTTAGGTGGATTTCGTCTGTTAGTGAAAATACCAAATGCAAAAAATTTTTGAAGTTCTATGTGAGCTAGGCTCGCGTGCGAGGTGTCAAAAGAAGCGTCTCGGCGCGGGCTAACTATCTACGAGGTTATTGGAATTTTAGCAGAACAAAAATTTTGAATTTTGCAGAAAAAAACGGGTTTTTCGACCAAAATGTGAGTAAAAACCTGCAATAACACCGCCGAAACGGGACTCGAACTCGCTGAACGCGCGCCGGAGTGCAGGTAGGGCAGGTAAGTAACTATTGAAACTATAAAAACGTAGATTTAGATTAGAATTTTGAAGATAAAAATTTATAAAGTATTTTCAAAGGGATTTTTTAATGAAAATTTTACAAGTCAATATACGAAAAATGTTTTTCGCAGATTCGTCAATTTTCACCAGTGGGAAAGTTAAAGGGAGCCTAGAAACGATTAATTTTGCTGAAAACAGCTTCAAAATGCGTCACCGGGATGCAAAGATATAGCGATTTGATGATTTTGTACTATCCCTTAGGTGGATTTCGTCTGTTAGTGAAAATACCAAATGCAAAAAATTTTTGAAGTTCTATGTGAGCTAGGCTCGCGTGCGAGGTGTCAAAAGAAGCGTCTCGGCGCGGGCTAACTATCTACGAGGTTATTGGAATTTTAGCAGAACAAAAATTTTGAATTTTGCAGAAAAAACGGGTTTTTCGACCAAAATGTGAGTAAAAACCTGCAATAACACCGCTGAAACGGGACTCGAACTCGCTGAACGCGCGCCGGAGTGCAGGTAGGGCAGGTAAGTAACTATTGAAACTATAAAAACGTAGATTTAGATTAGAATTTTGAAGATAAAAATTTATAAAGTATTTTCAAAGGGATTTTTTAATGAAAATTTTACAAGTCAATATACGAAAAATGTTTTTCGCAGATTCGTCAATTTTCACCAGTGGGAAAGTTAAAGGGAGCCTAGAAACGATTAATTTTGCTGAAAACAGCTTCAAAATGCGTCACCGGGATGCAAAGATATAGCGATTTGATGATTTTGTACTATCCCTTAGGTGGATTTCGTCTGTTAGTGAAAATACCAAATGCAAAAAATTTTTGAAGTTCTATGTGAGCTAGGCTCGCGTGCGAGGTGTCAAAAGAAGCGTCTCGGCGCGGGCTAACTATCTACGAGGTTATTGGAATTTTAGCAGAACAAAAATTTTGAATTTTGCAGAAAAAACGGGTTTTTCGACCAAAATGTGAGTAAAAACCTGCAATAACACCGCCGAAACGGGACTCGAACTCGCTGAACGCGCGCCGGAGTGCAGGTAGGGCAGGTAAGTAACTATTGAAACTATAAAAACGTAGATTTAGATTAGAATTTTGAAGATAAAAATTTATAAAGTATTTTCAAAGGGATTTTTTAATGAAAATTTTACAAGTCAATATACGAAAAATGTTTTTCGCAGATTCGTCAATTTTCACCAGTGGGAAAGTTAAAGGGAGCCTAGAAACGATTAATTTTGCTGAAAACAGCTTCAAAATGCGTCACCGGGATGCAAAGATATAGCGATTTGATGATTTTGTACTATCCCTTAGGTGGATTTCGTCTGTTAGTGAAAATACCAAATGCAAAAAATTTTTGAAGTTCTATGTGAGCTAGGCTCGCGTGCGAGGTGTCAAAAGAAGCGTCTCGGCGCGGGCTAACTATCTACGAGGTTATTGGAATTTTAGCAGAACAAAAATTTTGAATTTTGCAGAAAAAAACGGGTTTTTCGACCAAAATGTGAGTAAAAACCTGCAATAACACCGCCGAAACGGGACTCGAACTCGCTGAACGCGCGCCGGAGTGCAGGTAGGGCAGGTAAGTAACTATTGAAACTATAAAAACGTAGATTTAGATTAGAATTTTGAAGATAAAAATTTATAAAGTATTTTCAAAGGGATTTTTTAATGAAAATTTTACAAGTCAATATACGAAAAATGTTTTTCGCAGATTCGTCAATTTTCACCAGTGGGAAAGTTAAAGGGAGCCTAGAAACGATTAATTTTGCTGAAAACAGCTTCAAAATGCGTCACCGGGATGCAAAGATATAGCGATTTGATGATTTTGTACTATCCCTTAGGTGGATTTCGTCTGTTAGTGAAAATACCAAATGCAAAAAATTTTTGAAGTTCTATGTGAGCTAGGCTCGCGTGCGAGGTGTCAAAAGAAGCGTCTCGGCGCGGGCTAACTATCTACGAGGTTATTGGAATTTTAGCAGAACAAAAATTTTGAATTTTGCAGAAAAAACGGGTTTTTCGACCAAAATGTGAGTAAAAACCTGCAATAACACCGCCGAAACGGGACTCGAACTCGCTGAACGCGCGCCGGAGTGCAGGTAGGGCAGGTAAGTAACTATTGAAACTATAAAAACGTAGATTTAGATTAGAATTTTGAAGATAAAAATTTATAAAGTATTTTCAAAGGGATTTTTTAATGAAAATTTTACAAGTCAATATACGAAAAATGTTTTTCGCAGATTCGTCAATTTTCACCAGTGGGAAAGTTAAAGGGAGCCTAGAAACGATTAATTTTGCTAAAAACAGATGATTTTGCAGAAAACAGATTGATGATTTTGTACTATCCCTTTTTTTTTTTTTTTTTTTTTTTTTTTTTTTTGTGGATGGGAAATCATCCAATGACCCCTCCCGCTCTGGGTGGAGCAGAAGGGAGTGTCAGACTCTTACTGACTAAAACCCACCCGTGTTCCTTCCTTAGCCCTTTGTGTTCCGGGGTAGCGGTAACCCTTTCGGACAATCCCGCTGCCCCGGCAGGCTTCGGCCCTTTCGGGCCCCTTCCTTGCTGCTGACATCTCTTTGAGGCGCGCGTGGAACACGTACGCGCCGTCCGGCACGGGCCTGGTCCTGATCGGACGGAGAGTTACCCATTACTCTCCGCCCGCAGGCCCGCGCCTACGGTGGCCGGGAGTCGTCTCGCGGCTCCCGACGCCCGGGGCGTCTCCCGCGGCGGCTGGGACGTGAGGCCCTCTCCCTCATCCGTCCCGCCACCTCCTTCGCTAGCATGACTGCTTCGCAGAAGGAGGTGACTGCCTCCCACTCCCTCTCGCCCCGGACCATGGCTTGAACCAGGGCCGGGCGCGAGAGGTCGCCGCCGCTGCCGATCGCCTCTGCGAGAACACGGCGGTGCTCCGCCCAATTGGGGCATACCGCCACCGTATGCTCCACCGTGTCCTCCGGGCGACCCTCGCAGTGGTGACACCCGGGCGTTTCCTCCCGCCCGATAATATGCAGGAACCTCCCGAAACACCCGTGTCCGGTGAGGACCTGCGTCAGGCGGTAGGTGAGGGCGCCGTGGCGCCTCTCTAGCCACTCCTCAAAGAGGGGTCTTACCGCCGCTATCGCGGCGTGCCCTGCGCTGGGTTGCGACAGTCGCTCTTTCCATGCCGCCATGAGATCGCGCCGGAGGTCGGTCCGCTCCGCCGCGATTTGCCGCGGAAGCGGAGTTTCCCCCCGGCGTAGTGCCTCCGCGCGCCACTCGTACAGGCGCGCGAGGACTATCGCCTCCAGATCCCACGGCGGCAGTCCGGCAAGGAGGCTTGCCGCCTCGCCCGAGATCGTGCGGTACCCCCGGATCAGCCTTACGGCTACCACCTTCTGGGGCGCGTTCAAATAGTGGGCGGCTCGCCGCCGCAGTGAACGCGCCCACACCGGGGCCCCGTACAGGGCCATGGACCGCACGACCCCCGCGTAAAGCCTCCGGCAGGAGGCGTTTGGCCCCCTCAGGTTGGGCAAGAGCCGCTTGAAGGCGGCCCCGGCCCGTTCCAGCTTGGGAGCCAAACGTCGGAAGTGCTCGACGAAGTTCCACCGGCTGTCGAGGACGAGACCCAGGTATCTCATCGTTGTCTCGACGCCGATGTGAACCCCTCCTGCCGTTATTTGGGATCCCGAAGGCGGCCCGTTCCGAGGCCCATGAAAAGACATGGCCTCGGACTTGTGCAAAGCCACCTCGAGACCCAACTGCCGGATCCTCTCCACGACTATCGCAACCCCGCGTGTCATCGCGTCGGCCGCCGCCTGATGCGACCTCCCCTGCGCCAGGACTAGCGTGTCGTCAGCGTAGCAAACCACGCTGACTCCATCAGGGAGATCGGCCCGCAGCACCCAGTCGTAACCGATGTCCCACAGGAGCGGCCCCAGAACCGATCCCTGTGGGACACCGCACGACATCTCTCGCCGGTTCCATTCCCCGTTGCGACCGGGGTAGATGACGGCTCTGTCCGTCAGATACGCCCCGACTACTCGACGGAGGTAGGTCGGCACCCGGTGATACCGGAGTGCCTCCCCAATGCAACTCCAGGGCAGGGTGTTAAACGCGTTGGCGATGTCGAGTGACACCGCCACGACCACCCCACCCCGGGACACCGCGTCCCCCGTCGTGAGGGCCCTCACGCGCATGATGGCGTCCACCGTCGAGCGCCCCTTGCGGAAGCCGAACTGGCTGTCCGCAAGATCCGGCCCCGTCCTCACCAGGTGCCCGACGAGGCGGCCCGCAATCACTCTCTCAAAGAGCTTGCCGACCTCGTCGAGCAGCACGATGGGCCGGAATGCGGACGGAGAGTCCGCAGGGCGCCCTGGCTTCTGTATGAGGACCAGCTTCCCCGTCTTCCAGCGGAGTGGAAACTGGCCCCTCTCCATGCATGCGCTTAAGAGCGCCTCTAGTCGGGGCCCGAGAGCCCCTGAGGCCAGGACCCAGGCCTTACCCGGCAAGCCGTCGGGTCCTGGGGCGGTATTTTTGGCCTTCAGCCTATTTACCGCCACTCTCAGATCTACCCCGGTCACTTCAGGGATGTCGTCGTCGTCCGCGTGGTCCGCTTCAGGCACCGCAAGTGGCGGAGCCATGGGCGGGGGAGTATGCTCCGCCCGTGAAGGGAACAGAGCGCTCACCACCTCCTCCACCAGCTGGGGGCGGAGACTCTGCGTCAGCGGGGGGGCCCAGGTGCGGAGTTTATTCCGCACCATTTTATAAGGGCGCCCCCATGGATCTCTGTTCAGAGTCTCCACCATCTCCTCGCGGGCCATATCCTTGGCCCGCTGGACAGCCTCGCGGAGGGCGGTCTTCGCCGCTCTGTACCCCTCGTACAGCTCCGCCTCCGTGGCTTCCACATCCGGAGGGCGGATGCGGAGCCTGCGGTGCCTGGTGTACAGGTGTCGCGCGTCGACGCACGCCTTGCGTAGCGACTCCACCTCCCGCGACCACCAGTACACCCGGCGTCGGGCGCGTCCTGGCCGGACTCGGGGCATTGCCACGTCGCATATCTCGGACATGGCCTCCCGGAACCACTCCGCCTCATCGTCGATATCGGCAGGCCTGTCCGGTGATGACACCCAGGCCTGCACGATCGAGGCTTCCAGGAGGAGCTCCCGGTCCAGCTGCTTCAGCGCCCACCGCGGACCACTCGGGGCCTGTTGGACCGGCGCGCTGGAGGTCTGGGTGGAGACGTCGAACCGGATATACCGGTGATCGGAGTAGGTCTCCACCTCCTCCATGACGCGCCAGTCAATAACACTCTGTGCCAGAGCGGGGCTGGCGAACGAAATGTCCACCACGGACTCGCCCCGCATCCGCACACACGTGGGAACAGAACCCCGATTTAGGACGACCAGGCCTGTTTCCAGAGCCCAGTCCTCCACCATCCTGCCCCGCACGTCCGTGTGACGGGAACCCCAGGCCAAATTCTTGGCGTTGAAGTCCCCGAGCACTAGCACGGGGAAGCGATGGTTTCCGGCGACGACGACACTCAACTCTGTTAAAGAGTTCTGGAACTCGGCGAGAGTTCGGCTCGGAGAGAAGTATACTCCCACTACTACGATCTCTCCGAACCGTGCTGCTACGCACCCCTGTCCCTTCGTGACTCCTTCGAGGGACGGGGTGCCGGCGGCGGCCGACGAAATTATGGCCACTGAGCCGCTCAGGTCCTCCACCCAGTCATCCCTGGGCGGGACAAAGTACGGCTCAGCGACCACGGCGATGTTGATCGACCACTGCGCCATGCTCTGGAGCAACAGGTCCTGGGCGCAGGCGCAGTGGTTGATGTTCGCCTGGAGGAGGCGTAATGGAGCCATCACTGCTCCATTTCAGCCCCCTCCTGGGCCCCTTGCGAGGGCCCCTCCGTGGTGGCGGTGGCGGCGGTGGCGGCGGCGGCAGTGGCGGTGGCGGCGGCGGCGGTGGCGGCGGTGGTACTATCCCTTAGGTGGATTTCGTCTGTTAGTGAAAATACCAAATGCAAAAAATTTTTGAAGTTCTATGTGAGCTAGGCTCGCGTGCGAGGTGTCAAAAGAAGCGTCTCGGCGCGGGCTAACTATCTACGAGGTTATTGGAATTTTAGCAGAACAAAAATTTTGAATTTTGCAGAAAAAACGGGTTTTTCGACCAAAATGTGAGTAAAAACCTGCAATAACACCGCTGAAACGGGACTCGAACTCGCTGAACGCGCGCCGGAGTGCAGGTAGGGCAGGTAAGTAACTATTGAAACTATAAAAACGTAGATTTAGATTAGAATTTTGAAGATAAAAATTTATAAAGTATTTTCAAAGGGATTTTTTAATGAAAATTTTACAAGTCAATATACGAAAAATGTTTTTCGCAGATTCGTCAATTTTCACCAGTGGGAAAGTTAAAGGGAGCCTAGAAACGATTAATTTTGCTGAAAACAGCTTCAAAATGCGTCACCGGGATGCAAAGATATAGCGATTTGATGATTTTGTACTATCCCTTAGGTGGATTTCGTCTGTTAGTGAAAATACCAAATGCAAAAAATTTTTGAAGTTCTATGTGAGCTAGGCTCGCGTGCGAGGTGTCAAAAGAAGCGTCTCGGCGCGGGCTAACTATCTACGAGGTTATTGGAATTTTAGCAGAACAAAAATTTTGAATTTTGCAGAAAAAACGGGTTTTTCGACCAAAATGTGAGTAAAAACCTGCAATAACACCGCCGAAACGGGACTCGAACTCGCTGAACGCGCGCCGGAGTGCAGGTAGGGCAGGTAAGTAACTATTGAAACTATAAAAACGTAGATTTAGATTAGAATTTTGAAGATAAAAATTTATAAAGTATTTTCAAAGGGATTTTTTAATGAAAATTTTACAAGTCAATATACGAAAAATGTTTTTCGCAGATTCGTCAATTTTCACCAGTGGGAAAGTTAAAGGGAGCCTAGAAACGATTAATTTTGCTGAAAACAGCTTCAAAATGCGTCACCGGGATGCAAAGATATAGCGATTTGATGATTTTGTACTATCCCTTAGGTGGATTTCGTCTGTTAGTGAAAATACCAAATGCAAAAAATTTTTGAAGTTCTATGTGAGCTAGGCTCGCGTGCGAGGTGTCAAAAGAAGCGTCTCGGCGCGGGCTAACTATCTACGAGGTTATTGGAATTTTAGCAGAACAAAAATTTTGAATTTTGCAGAAAAAAACGGGTTTTTCGACCAAAATGTGAGTAAAAACCTGCAATAACACCGCCGAAACGGGACTCGAACTCGCTGAACGCGCGCCGGAGTGCAGGTAGGGCAGGTAAGTAACTATTGAAACTATAAAAACGTAGATTTAGATTAGAATTTTGAAGATAAAAATTTATAAAATATTTTCAAAGGGATTTTTTAATGAAAATTTTACAAGTCAATATACGAAAAATGTTTTTCGCAGATTCGTCAATTTTCACCAGTGGGAAAGTTAAAGGGAGCCTAGAAACGATTAATTTTGCTGAAAACAGCTTCAAAATGCGTCACCGGGATGCAAAGATATAGCGATTTGATGATTTTGTACTATCCCTTAGGTGGATTTCGTCTGTTAGTGAAAATACCAAATGCAAAAAATTTTTGAAGTTCTATGTGAGCTAGGCACGCGTGCGAGGTGTCAAAAGAAGCGTCTCGGCGCGGGCTAACTATCTACGAGGTTATTGGAATTTTAGCAGAACAAAAATTTTGAATTTTGCAGAAAAAACGGGTTTTTCGACCAAAATGTGAGTAAAAACCTGCAATAACACCGCCGAAACGGGACTCGAACTCGCTGAACGCGCGCCGGAGTGCAGGTAGGGCAGGTAAGTAACTATTGAAACTATAAAAACGTAGATTTAGATTAGAATTTTGAAGATAAAAATTTATAAAGTATTTTCAAAGGGATTTTTTAATGAAAATTTTACAAGTCAATATACGAAAAATGTTTTTCGCAGATTCGTCAATTTTCACCAGTGGGAAAGTTAAAGGGAGCCTAGAAACGATTAATTTTGCTGAAAACAGCTTCAAAATGCGTCACCGGGATGCAAAGATATAGCGATTTGATGATTTTGTACTATCCCTTAGGTGGATTTCGTCTGTTAGTGAAAATACCAAATGCAAAAAATTTTTGAAGTTCTATGTGAGCTAGGCTCGCGTGCGAGGTGTCAAAAGAAGCGTCTCGGCGCGGGCTAACTATCTACGAGGTTATTGGAATTTTAGCAGAACAAAAATTTTGAATTTTGCAGAAAAAACGGGTTTTTCGACCAAAATGTGAGTAAAAACCTGCAATAACACCGCCGAAACGGGACTCGAACTCGCTGAACGCGCGCCGGAGTGCAGGTAGGGCAGGTAAGTAACTATTGAAACTATAAAAACGTAGATTTAGATTAGAATTTTGAAGATAAAAATTTATAAAGTATTTTCAAAGGGATTTTTTAATGAAAATTTTACAAGTCAATATACGAAAAATGTTTTTCGCAGATTCGTCAATTTTCACCAGTGGGAAAGTTAAAGGGAGCCTAGAAACGATTAATTTTGCTGAAAACAGCTTCAAAATGCGTCACCGGGATGCAAAGATATAGCGATTTGATGATTTTGTACTATCCCTTAGGTGGATTTCGTCTGTTAGTGAAAATACCAAATGCAAAAAATTTTTGAAGTTCTATGTGAGCTAGGCTCGCGTGCGAGGTGTCAAAAGAAGCGTCTCGGCGCGGGCTAACTATCTACGAGGTTATTGGAATTTTAGCAGAACAAAAATTTTGAATTTTGCAGAAAAAACGGGTTTTTCGACCAAAATGTGAGTAAAAACCTGCAATAACACCGCCGAAACGGGACTCGAACTCGCTGAACGCGCGCCGGAGTGCAGGTAGGGCAGGTAAGTAACTATTGAAACTATAAAAACGTAGATTTAGATTAGAATTTTGAAGATAAAAATTTATAAAGTATTTTCAAAGGGATTTTTTAATGAAAATTTTACAAGTCAATATACGAAAAATGTTTTTCGCAGATTCGTCAATTTTCACCAGTGGGAAAGTTAAAGGGAGCCTAGAAACGATTAATTTTGCTGAAAACAGCTTCAAAATGCGTCACCGGGATGCAAAGATATAGCGATTTGATGATTTTGTACTATCCCTTAGGTGGATTTCGTCTGTTAGTGAAAATACCAAATGCAAAAAATTTTTGAAGTTCTATGTGAGCTAGGCTCGCGTGCGAGGTGTCAAAAGAAGCGTCTCGGCGCGGGCTAACTATCTACGAGGTTATTGGAATTTTAGCAGAACAAAAATTTTGAATTTTGCAGAAAAAAACGGGTTTTTCGACCAAAATGTGAGTAAAAACCTGCAATAACACCGCCGAAACGGGACTCGAACTCGCTGAACGCGCGCCGGAGTGCAGGTAGGGCAGGTAAGTAACTATTGAAACTATAAAAACGTAGATTTAGATTAGAATTTTGAAGATAAAAATTTATAAAGTATTTTCAAAGGGATTTTTTAATGAAAATTTTACAAGTCAATATACGAAAAATGTTTTTCGCAGATTCGTCAATTTTCACCAGTGGGAAAGTTAAAGGGAGCCTAGAAACGATTAATTTTGCTGAAAACAGCTTCAAAATGCGTCACCGGGATGCAAAGATATAGCGATTTGATGATTTTGTACTATCCCTTAGGTGGATTTCGTCTGTTAGTGAAAATACCAAATGCAAAAAATTTTTGAAGTTCTATGTGAGCTAGGCTCGCGTGCGAGGTGTCAAAAGAAGCGTCTCGGCGCGGGCTAACTATCTACGAGGTTATTGGAATTTTAGCAGAACAAAAATTTTGAATTTTGCAGAAAAAACGGGTTTTTCGACCAAAATGTGAGTAAAAACCTGCAATAACACCGCCGAAACGGGACTCGAACTCGCTGAACGCGCGCCGGAGTGCAGGTAGGGCAGGTAAGTAACTATTGAAACTATAAAAACGTAGATTTAGATTAGAATTTTGAAGATAAAAATTTATAAAGTATTTTCAAAGGGATTTTTTAATGAAAATTTTACAAGTCAATATACGAAAAATGTTTTTCGCAGATTCGTCAATTTTCACCAGTGGGAAAGTTAAAGGGAGCCTAGAAACGATTAATTTTGCTGAAAACAGCTTCAAAATGCGTCACCGGGATGCAAAGATATAGCGATTTGATGATTTTGTACTATCCCTTAGGTGGATTTCGTCTGTTAGTGAAAATACCAAATGCAAAAAATTTTTGAAGTTCTATGTGAGCTAGGCTCGCGTGCGAGGTGTCAAAAGAAGCGTCTCGGCGCGGGCTAACTATCTACGAGGTTATTGGAATTTTAGCAGAACAAAAATTTTGAATTTTGCAGAAAAAACGGGTTTTTCGACCAAAATGTGAGTAAAAACCTGCAATAACACCGCCGAAACGGGACTCGAACTCGCTGAACGCGCGCCGGAGTGCAGGTAGGGCAGGTAAGTAACTATTGAAACTATAAAAACGTAGATTTAGATTAGAATTTTGAAGATAAAAATTTATAAAGTATTTTCAAAGGGATTTTTTAATGAAAATTTTACAAGTCAATATACGAAAAATGTTTTTCGCAGATTCGTCAATTTTCACCAGTGGGAAAGTTAAAGGGAGCCTAGAAACGATTAATTTTGCTGAAAACAGCTTCAAAATGCGTCACCGGGATGCAAAGATATAGCGATTTGATGATTTTGTACTATCCCTTAGGTGGATTTCGTCTGTTAGTGAAAATAACAAATGCAAAAAATTTTTGAAGTTCTATGTGAGCTAGGCTCGCGTGCGAGGTGTCAAAAGAAGCGTCTCGGCGCGGGCTAACTATCTACGAGGTTATTGGAATTTTAGCAGAACAAAAATTTTGAATTTTGCAGAAAAAACGGGTTTTTCGACCAAAATGTGAGTAAAAACCTGCAATAACACCGCTGAAACGGGACTCGAACTCGCTGAACGCGCGCCGGAGTGCAGGTAGGGCAGGTAAGTAACTATTGAAACTATAAAAACGTAGATTTAGATTAGAATTTTGAAGATAAAAATTTATAAAGTATTTTCAAAGGGATTTTTTAATGAAAATTTTACAAGTCAATATACGAAAAATGTTTTTCGCAGATTCGTCAATTTTCACCAGTGGGAAAGTTAAAGGGAGCCTAGAAACGATTAATTTTGCTGAAAACAGCTTCAAAATGCGTCACCGGGATGCAAAGATATAGCGATTTGATGATTTTGTACTATCCCTTAGGTGGATTTCGTCTGTTAGTGAAAATACCAAATGCAAAAAATTTTTGAAGTTCTATGTGAGCTAGGCTCGCGTGCGAGGTGTCAAAAGAAGCGTCTCGGCGCGGGCTAACTATCTACGAGGTTATTGGAATTTTAGCAGAACAAAAATTTTGAATTTTGCAGAAAAAACGGGTTTTTCGACCAAAATGTGAGTAAAAACCTGCAATAACACCGCCGAAACGGGACTCGAACTCGCTGAACGCGCGCCGGAGTGCAGGTAGGGCAGGTAAGTAACTATTGAAACTATAAAAACGTAGATTTAGATTAGAATTTTGAAGATAAAAATTTATAAAGTATTTTCAAAGGGATTTTTTAATGAAAATTTTACAAGTCAATATACGAAAAATGTTTTTCGCAGATTCGTCAATTTTCACCAGTGGGAAAGTTAAAGGGAGCCTAGAAACGATTAATTTTGCTGAAAACAGCTTCAAAATGCGTCACCGGGATGCAAAGATATAGCGATTTGATGATTTTGTACTATCCCTTAGGTGGATTTCGTCTGTTAGTGAAAATACCAAATGCAAAAAATTTTTGAAGTTCTATGTGAGCTAGGCTCGCGTGCGAGGTGTCAAAAGAAGCGTCTCGGCGCGGGCTAACTATCTACGAGGTTATTGGAATTTTAGCAGAACAAAAATTTTGAATTTTGCAGAAAAAAACGGGTTTTTCGACCAAAATGTGAGTAAAAACCTGCAATAACACCGCCGAAACGGGACTCGAACTCGCTGAACGCGCGCCGGAGTGCAGGTAGGGCAGGTAAGTAACTATTGAAACTATAAAAACGTAGATTTAGATTAGAATTTTGAAGATAAAAATTTATAAAGTATTTTCAAAGGGATTTTTTAATGAAAATTTTACAAGTCAATATACGAAAAATGTTTTTCGCAGATTCGTCAATTTTCACCAGTGGGAAAGTTAAAGGGAGCCTAGAAACGATTAATTTTGCTGAAAACAGCTTCAAAATGCGTCACCGGGATGCAAAGATATAGCGATTTGATGATTTTGTACTATCCCTTAGGTGGATTTCGTCTGTTAGTGAAAATACCAAATGCAAAAAATTTTTGAAGTTCTATGTGAGCTAGGCACGCGTGCGAGGTGTCAAAAGAAGCGTCTCGGCGCGGGCTAACTATCTACGAGGTTATTGGAATTTTAGCAGAACAAAAATTTTGAATTTTGCAGAAAAAACGGGTTTTTCGACCAAAATGTGAGTAAAAACCTGCAATAACACCGCCGAAACGGGACTCGAACTCGCTGAACGCGCGCCGGAGTGCAGGTAGGGCAGGTAAGTAACTATTGAAACTATAAAAACGTAGATTTAGATTAGAATTTTGAAGATAAAAATTTATAAAGTATTTTCAAAGGGATTTTTTAATGAAAATTTTACAAGTCAATATACGAAAAATGTTTTTCGCAGATTCGTCAATTTTCACCAGTGGGAAAGTTAAAGGGAGCCTAGAAACGATTAATTTTGCTGAAAACAGCTTCAAAATGCGTCACCGGGATGCAAAGATATAGCGATTTGATGATTTTGTACTATCCCTTAGGTGGATTTCGTCTGTTAGTGAAAATACCAAATGCAAAAAATTTTTGAAGTTCTATGTGAGCTAGGCTCGCGTGCGAGGTGTCAAAAGAAGCGTCTCGGCGCGGGCTAACTATCTACGAGGTTATTGGAATTTTAGCAGAACAAAAATTTTGAATTTTGCAGAAAAAACGGGTTTTTCGACCAAAATGTGAGTAAAAACCTGCAATAACACCGCCGAAACGGGACTCGAACTCGCTGAACGCGCGCCGGAGTGCAGGTAGGGCAGGTAAGTAACTATTGAAACTATAAAAACGTAGATTTAGATTAGAATTTTGAAGATAAAAATTTATAAAGTATTTTCAAAGGGATTTTTTAATGAAAATTTTACAAGTCAATATACGAAAAATGTTTTTCGCAGATTCGTCAATTTTCACCAGTGGGAAAGTTAAAGGGAGCCTAGAAACGATTAATTTTGCTGAAAACAGCTTCAAAATGCGTCACCGGGATGCAAAGATATAGCGATTTGATGATTTTGTACTATCCCTTTTTTTTTTTTTTTTTTTTGTGGATGGGAAATCATCCAATGACCCCTCCCGCTCTGGGTGGAGCAGAAGGGAGTGTCAGACTCTTACTGACTAAAACCCACCCGTGTTCCTTCCTTAGCCCTTTGTGTTCCGGGGTAGCGGTAACCCTTTCGGACAATCCCGCTGCCCCGGCAGGCTTCGGCCCTTTCGGGCCCCTTCCTTGCTGCTGACATCTCTTTGAGGCGCGCGTGGAACACGTACGCGCCGTCCGGCACGGGCCTGGTCCTGATCGGACGGAGAGTTACCCATTACTCTCCGCCCGCAGGCCCGCGCCTACGGTGGCCGGGAGTCGTCTCGCGGCTCCCGACGCCCGGGGCGTCTCCCGCGGCGGCTGGGACGTGAGGCCCTCTCCCTCAGCCGTCCCGCCACCTCCTTCGCTAGCATGACTGCTTCGCAGAAGGAGGTGACTGCCTCCCACTCCCTCTCGCCCCGGACCATGGCTTGAACCAGGGCCGGGCGCGAGAGGTCGCTGCCGCCGCCGATCGCCTCTGCGAGAACACGGCGGTGCTCCGCCCAATTGGGGCATACCGCCACCGTATGCTCCACCGTGTCCTCCGGGCGACCCTCGCAGTGGTGACACCCGGGCGTTTCCTCCCGCCCGATGGTGTGCAGGAACCTCCCGAAACACCCGTGTCCGGTGAGGACCTGCGTCAGGCGGTAGGTGAGGGCGCCGTGGCGCCTCTCTAGCCACTCCTCAAAGAGGGGTCTTACCGCCGCTATCGCGGCGTGCCCTGCGCTGGGTTGCGACAGTCGCTCTTTCCATGCCGCCATGAGATCGCGCCGGAGGTCGGTCCGCTCCGCCGCGATTTGCCGCGGAAGCGGAGTTTCCCCCCGGCGTAGTGCCTCCGCGCGCCACTCGTACAGGCGCGCGAGGACTATCGCCTCCAGATCCCACGGCGGCAGTCCGGCAAGGAGGCTTGCCGCCTCGCCCGAGATCGTGCGGTATCCCCGGATCAGCCTTACGGCTACCACCTTCTGGGGCGCGTTCAGATAGTGGGCGGCTCGCCGCCGCAGTGAACGCGCCCACACCGGGGCCCCGTACAGGGCCATGGACCGCACGACCCCCGCGTAAAGCCTCCGGCAGGAGGCGTTTGGCCCCCTCAGGTTGGGCAAGAGCCGCTTGAAGGCGGCCCCGGCCCGTTCCAGCTTGGGAGCCAAACGTCGGAAGTGCTCGACGAAGTTCCACCGGCTGTCGAGGACGAGACCCAGGTATCTCATCGTTGTCTCGACGCCGATGTGAACCCCTCCTGCCGTTATTTGGGATCCCGAAGGCGGCCCGTTCCGAGGCCCATGAAAAGACATGGCCTCGGACTTGTGCAAAGCCACCTCGAGACCCAACTGCCGGATCCTCTCCACGACTATCGCAACCCCGCGTGTCATCGCGTCGGCCGCCGCCTGATGCGACCTCCCCTGCGCCAGGACTAGCGTGTCGTCAGCGTAGCAAACCACGCTGACTCCATCAGGGAGATCGGCCCGCAGCACCCAGTCGTAACCGATGTCCCACAGGAGCGGCCCCAGAACCGATCCCTGTGGGACACCGCACGACATCTCTCGCCGGTTCCATTCCCCGTTGCGACCGGGGTAGATGACGGCTCTGCCCGTCAGATACGCCCCGACTACTCGACGGAGGTAGGTCGGCACCCGGTGATACCGGAGTGCCTCCCCAATGCAACTCCAGGGCAGGGTGTTAAACGCGTTGGCGATGTCGAGTGACACCGCCACGACCACCCCACCCCGGGACACCGCGTCCCCCGTCGTGAGGGCCCTCACGCGCATGATGGCGTCCACCGTCGAGCGCCCCTTGCGGAAGCCGAACTGGCTGTCCGCAAGATCCGGCCCCGTCCTCACCAGGTGCCCGACGAGGCGGCCCGCAATCACTCTCTCAAAGAGCTTGCCGACCTCGTCGAGCAGCACGATGGGCCGGAATGCGGACGGAGAGTCCGCAGGGCGCCCTGGCTTCTGTATGAGGACCAGCTTCCCCGTCTTCCAGCGGAGTGGAAACTGGCCCCTCTCCATGCATGCGCTTAAGAGCGCCTCTAGTCGGGTTGTACTATCCCTTAGGTGGATTTCGTCTGTTAGTGAAAATACCAAATGCAAAAAATTTTTGAAGTTCTATGTGAGCTAGGCTCGCGTGCGAGGTGTCAAAAGAAGCGTCTCGGCGCGGGCTAACTATCTACGAGGTTATTGGAATTTTAGCAGAACAAAAATTTTGAATTTTGCAGAAAAAACGGGTTTTTCGACCAAAATGTGAGTAAAAACCTGCAATAACACCGCTGAAACGGGACTCGAACTCGCTGAACGCGCGCCGGAGTGCAGGTAGGGCAGGTAAGTAACTATTGAAACTATAAAAACGTAGATTTAGATTAGAATTTTGAAGATAAAAATTTATAAAGTATTTTCAAAGGGATTTTTTAATGAAAATTTTACAAGTCAATATACGAAAAATGTTTTTCGCAGATTCGTCAATTTTCACCAGTGGGAAAGTTAAAGGGAGCCTAGAAACGATTAATTTTGCTGAAAACAGCTTCAAAATGCGTCACCGGGATGCAAAGATATAGCGATTTGATGATTTTGTACTATCCCTTAGGTGGATTTCGTCTGTTAGTGAAAATACCAAATGCAAAAAAATTTTGAAGTTCTATGTGAGCTAGGCTCGCGTGCGAGGTGTCAAAAGAAGCGTCTCGGCGCGGGCTAACTATCTACGAGGTTATTGGAATTTTAGCAGAACAAAAATTTTGAATTTTGCAGAAAAAACGGGTTTTTCGACCAAAATGTGAGTAAAAACCTGCAATAACACCGCCGAAACGGGACTCGAACTCGCTGAACGCGCGCCGGAGTGCAGGTAGGGCAGGTAAGTAACTATTGAAACTATAAAAACGTAGATTTAGATTAGAATTTTGAAGATAAAAATTTATAAAGTATTTTCAAAGGGATTTTTTAATGAAAATTTTACAAGTCAATATACGAAAAATGTTTTTCGCAGATTCGTCAATTTTCACCAGTGGGAAAGTTAAAGGGAGCCTAGAAACGATTAATTTTGCTGAAAACAGCTTCAAAATGCGTCACCGGGATGCAAAGATATAGCGATTTGATGATTTTGTACTATCCCTTAGGTGGATTTCGTCTGTTAGTGAAAATACCAAATGCAAAAAATTTTTGAAGTTCTATGTGAGCTAGGCTCGCGTGCGAGGTGTCAAAAGAAGCGTCTCGGCGCGGGCTAACTATCTACGAGGTTATTGGAATTTTAGCAGAACAAAAATTTTGAATTTTGCAGAAAAAAACGGGTTTTTCGACCAAAATGTGAGTAAAAACCTGCAATAACACCGCCGAAACGGGACTCGAACTCGCTGAACGCGCGCCGGAGTGCAGGTAGGGCAGGTAAGTAACTATTGAAACTATAAAAACGTAGATTTAGATTAGAATTTTGAAGATAAAAATTTATAAAGTATTTTCAAAGGGATTTTTTAATGAAAATTTTACAAGTCAATATACGAAAAATGTTTTTCGCAGATTCGTCAATTTTCACCAGTGGGAAAGTTAAAGGGAGCCTAGAAACGATTAATTTTGCTGAAAACAGCTTCAAAATGCGTCACCGGGATGCAAAGATATAGCGATTTGATGATTTTGTACTATCCCTTTTTTTTTTTTTTTTTTTTTTTTTTTTGTGGATGGGAAATCATCCAATGACCCCTCCCGCTCTGGGTGGAGCAGAAGGGAGTGTCAGACTCTTACTGACTAAAACCCACCCGTGTTCCTTCCTTAGCCCTTTGTGTTCCGGGGTAGCGGTAACCCTTTCGGACAATCCCGCTGCCCCGGCAGGCTTCGGCCCTTTCGGGCCCCTTCCTTGCTGCTGACATCTCTTTGAGGCGCGCGTGGAACACGTACGCGCCGTCCGGCACGGGCCTGGTCCTGATCGGACGGAGAGTTACCCATTACTCTCCGCCCGCAGGCCCGCGCCTACGGTGGCCGGGAGTCGTCTCGCGGCTCCCGACGCCCGGGGCGTCTCCCGCGGCGGCTGGGACGTGAGGCCCTCTCCCTCAGCCGTCCCGCCACCTCCTTCGCTAGCATGACTGCTTCGCAGAAGGAGGTGACTGCCTCCCACTCCCTCTCGCCCCGGACCATGGCTTGAACCAGGGCCGGGCGCGAGAGGTCGCCGCCGCCGCCGATCGCCTCTGCGAGAACACGGCGGTGCTCCGCCCAATTGGGGCATACCGCCACCGTATGCTCCACCGTGTCCTCCGGGCGACCCTCGCAGTGGTGACACCCGGGCGTATCCTCCCGCCCGATAATGTGCAGGTACCTCCCGAAACACCCGTGTCCGGTGAGGACCTGCGTCAGGCGGTAGGTGAGGGCGCCGTGGCGCCTCTCTAGCCACTCCTCAAAGAGGGGTCTTACCGCCGCTATCGCGGCGTGCCCTGCGCTGGGTTGCGACAGTCGCTCTTTCCATGCCGCTTGTACTATCCCTTAGGTGGATTTCGTCTGTTAGTGAAAATACCAAATGCAAAAAATTTTTGAAGTTCTATGTGAGCTAGGCTCGCGTGCGAGGTGTCAAAAGAAGCGTCTCGGCGCGGGCTAACTATCTACGAGGTTATTGGAATTTTAGCAGAACAAAAATTTTGAATTTTGCAGAAAAAACGGGTTTTTCGACCAAAATGTGAGTAAAAACCTGCAATAACACCGCCGAAACGGGACTCGAACTCGCTGAACGCGCGCCGGAGTGCAGGTAGGGCAGGTAAGTAACTATTGAAACTATAAAAACGTAGATTTAGATTAGAATTTTGAAGATAAAAATTTATAAAGTATTTTCAAAGGGATTTTTTAATGAAAATTTTACAAGTCAATATACGAAAAATGTTTTTCGCAGATTCGTCAATTTTCACCAGTGGGAAAGTTAAAGGGAGCCTAGAAACGATTAATTTTGCTGAAAACAGCTTCAAAATGCGTCACCGGGATGCAAAGATATAGCGATTTGATGATTTTGTACTATCCCTTAGGTGGATTTCGTCTGTTAGTGAAAATACCAAATGCAAAAAATTTTTGAAGTTCTATGTGAGCTAGGCTCGCGTGCGAGGTGTCAAAAGAAGCGTCTCGGCGCGGGCTAACTATCTACGAGGTTATTGGAATTTTAGCAGAACAAAAATTTTGAATTTTGCAGAAAAAACGGGTTTTTCGACCAAAATGTGAGTAAAAACCTGCAATAACACCGCCGAAACGGGACTCGAACTCGCTGAACGCGCGCCGGAGTGCAGGTAGGGCAGGTAAGTAACTATTGAAACTATAAAAACGTAGATTTAGATTAGAATTTTGAAGATAAAAATTTATAAAGTATTTTCAAAGGGATTTTTTAATGAAAATTTTACAAGTCAATATACGAAAAATGTTTTTCGCAGATTCGTCAATTTTCACCAGTGGGAAAGTTAAAGGGAGCCTAGAAACGATTAATTTTGCTGAAAACAGCTTCAAAATGCGTCACCGGGATGCAAAGATATAGCGATTTGATGATTTTGTACTATCCCTTTTTTTTTTTTTTTTTTTTTTTTTTTGTGGATGGGAAATCATCCAATGACCCCTCCCGCTCTGGGTGGAGCAGAAGGGAGTGTCAGACTCTTACTGACTAAAACCCACCCGTGTTCCTTCCTTAGCCCTTTGTGTTCCGGGGTAGCGGTAACCCTTTCGGACAATCCCGCTGCCCCGGCAGGCTTCGGCCCTTTCGGGCCCCTTCCTTGCTGCTGACATCTCTTTGAGGCGCGCGTGGAACACGTACGCGCCGTCCGGCACGGGCCTGGTCCTGATCGGACGGAGAGTTACCCATTACTCTCCGCCCGCAGGCCCGCGCCTACGGTGGCCGGGAGTCGTCTCGCGGCTCCCGACGCCCGGGGCGTCTCCCGCGGCGGCTGGGACGTGAGGCCCTCTCCCTCAGCCGTCCCGCCACCTCCTTCGCTAGCATGACTGCTTCGCAGAAGGAGGTGACTGCCTCCCACTCCCTCTCGCCCCGGACCATGGCTTGAACCAGGGCCGGGCGCGAGAGGTCGCCGCCGCTGCCGATCGCCTCTGCGAGGACACGGCGGTGCTCCGCCCAATTGGGGCATACCGCCACCGTATGCTCCACCGTGTCCTCCGGGCGACCCTCGCAGTGGTGACACCCGGGCGTATCCTCCCGCCCGATAATGTGCAGGTACCTCCCGAAACACCCGTGTCCGGTGAGGACCTGCGTCAGGCGGTAGGTGAGGGCGCCGTGGCGCCTCTCTAGCCACTCCTCAAAGAGGGGTCTTACCGCCGCTATCGCGGCGTGCCCTGCGCTGGGTTGCGACAGTCGCTCTTTCCATGCCGCCATGAGATCGCGCCGGAGGTCGGTCCGCTCCGCTGCGATTTGCCGCGGAAGCGGAGTTTCCCCCCGGCGTAGTGCCTCCGCGCGCCACTCGTACAGGCGCGCGAGGACTATCGCCTCCAGATCCCACGGCGGCAGTCCGGCAAGGAGGCTTGCCGCCTCGCCCGAGATCGTGCGGTACCCCCGGATTAGCCTTACGGCTACCACCTTCTGGGGCGCGTTCAGGTAATGGGCGGCTCGCCGCCGCAGTGAACGCGCCCACACCGGGGCCCCATATAGGGCCATGGACCGCACGACCCCCGCGTAAAGCCTCCGGCAGGAGGCGTTTGGCCCCCTCAGGTTGGGCAAGAGCCGCTTGAAGGCGGCCCCGGCCCGTTCCAATTTGGGAGCCAAACGTCGAAAATGCTCGACGAAGTTCCACCGGCTGTCGAGGACGAGACCCAGGTACCTCATCGTTGTCTCGACGCCGATGTGAACCCCTCCTACCGTTAGTTGGGATCCCGAAGGCGGCCCATTCCGAGGCCCATGAAAAGACATGGCCTCGGACTTGTGCAATGCCACCTCGAGACCCAACTGCCGGATCCTCTCCACGACTATCGCAACCCCGCGTGTCATCGCGTCGGCCGCCGCCTGATGCGACCTCCCCTGCGCCAGGACTAGCGTGTCGTCAGCGTAGCAAACCACGCTGACTCCATCAGGGAGATCGGCCCGCAGCACCCAGTCGTAACCGATGTCCCACAGGAGCGGCCCCAGAACCGATCCCTGTGGGACACCGCACGACATCTCTCGCCGGTTCCATTCCCCGTTGCGACCGGGGTAGATGACGGCTCTGTCCGTCAGATACGCCCCGACTACTCGACGGAGGTAGGTCGGCACCCGGTGATACCGGAGCGCCTCCCCAATGCAACTCCAGGGCAGGGTGTTAAAAGCGTTGGCGATGTCGAGTGACACCGCCACGACCACCCCACCCCGGGACACCGCGTCCCCCGTCGTGAGGGCCCTCACGCGCATGATGGCGTCCACCGTCGAGCGCCCCTTGCGGAAGCCGAACTGGCTGTCCGCAAGATCCGGCCCCGTCCTCACCAGGTGCCCGACGAGGCGGCCCGCAATCACTCTCTCAAAGAGCTTGCCGACCTCGTCGAGCAGCACGATGGGCCGGAATGCGGACGGAGAGTCCGCAGGGCGCCCTGGCTTCTGTATGAGGACCAGCTTCCCCGTCTTCCAGCGGAGTGGAAACTGGCCCCTCTCCATGCATGCGCTTAAGAGCGCCTCTAGTCGGGGCCCGAGAGCCCCTGAGGCCAGGACCCAGGCCTTACCCGGCAAGCCGTCGGGTCCTGGGGCGGTATTTTTGGCCTTCAGCCTATTTACCGCCACTCTCAGATCTACCCCGGTCACTTCAGGGATGTCGTCGTCGTCCGCGTGGTCCGCTTCAGGCACCGCAAGTGGCGGAGCCATGGGCGGGGGAGTATGCTCCGCCCGTGAAGGGAACAGAGCGCTCACCACCTCCTCCACCAGCTGGGGGCGGAGACTCTGCGTCAGCGGGGGGGCCCAGGTGCGGAGTTTATTCCGCACCATTTTATAAGGGCGCCCCCATGGATCTCTGTTCAGAGTCTCCACCATCTCCTCGCGGGCCATATCCTTGGCCCGCTGGACAGCCTCGCGGAGGGCGAGGGAGCATGCGGTGCCTGGTGTATAGGTGTCGCGCTTCGACGCACGCCTTGCGTAGCGACTCCACCTCCCGCGACCACCAGTACACCTGACGTCGGGCGCGTCCTGGCCGGACTCGGGGCATTGCCACGTCGCATATCTCGGACATGGCCTCCCGGAACCACTCCGCCTCATCGTCGATATCGGCAGGCCTGTCCGGTGATGACACCCAGGCCTGCACGATCGAGGCTTCCAGGAGGAGCTCCCGGTCCAGCTGCTTCAGCGCCCACCGCGGACCACTCGGGGCCTGTTGGACCGGCGCGCTGGAGGTCTGGGTGGAGACGTCGAACCGGATATACCGGTGATCGGAGTAGGTCTCCACCTCCTCCATGACGCGCCAGTCAATAACACTCTGTGCCAGAGCGGGGCTGGCGAACGAAATGTCCACCACGGACTCGCCCCGCATCCGCACACACGTGGGAACAGAACCCCGATTTAGGACGACCAGGCCTGTTTCCAGAGCCCAGTCCTCCACCATCCTGCCCCGCACGTCCGTGTGACGGGAACCCCAGGCCAAATTCTTGGCGTTGAAGTCCCCGAGCACTAGCACGGGGAAGCGATGGTTTCCGGCGACGACGACACTCAACTCTGTTAAAGAGTTCTGGAACTCGGCGGGAGTTCGGCTCGGAGAGAAGTACACTCCCACTACTACTAACTCTCCGAACCGTGCTGCTACGCACCCCTGTCCCTTCGTGACTCCTTCGAGGGACGGGGTGCCGGCGGCGGCCGACGAAATTAGGGCCACTGAGCCGCTCAGGTCCTCCACCCAGTCATCCCTGGGCGGGACAAAGTACGGCTCAGCGACCACGGCGATGTTAATCGACCACTGCGCCATGCTCTGGAGCAACAGGTCCTGGGCGCAGGCGCAGTGGTTGATGTTCGCCTGGAGGAGGCGTAATGGAGCCATCACTCCTCCATTTCAGCCCCCTCCTGGGTCCCTTGCGAGGGCCCCTCCGCGGTGGCGGTGGCGGCAGTGGCGGCAGCAGCGGCGGTGACGGCGGTGGCGGCAGCGGCAGTGGCGGTGGCGGCGACGGCGGTGGTGGCGGCGGCGGCGGCAGCAAAGGCGGAAGCGACAGTGGTGGTGGCGGCGGTTGTGGCGGAGGGCCTCCCTTTCCTCTTGGCTCCGTCGGGTGGAACGCAGCACCTGCTCCCAGCCCGGTGCTCGGCCGGCTTGCCGGCAGCCGCACATGCGACGCAGTGCGGCGCGGCGCTGCACGAGCCGGCCGTGTGTCCGGGCTGACCGCAGCGGAAGCACAGAGTGCTGCGGTCCACCTCCGAGGTGCACTGGACGCCTACGTGGTGCCCCACATGGCATCGGAAGCACCTCAGAGGTCTGGGTTCCAGCAGCTTAACCTGCGCCGAAACCCAGCCGACCAGAAGCCTTCGGCCCTCCACAATTTTTCTGGCCGCCGTCACGGGGCAGCTTACCGTTACGGTACGCATGCCCGCGAAGTCAGGACGTATGGTGCCCGTCTTCACCTGGTCGACCAGACACCCGCCCGCCCTGACGACGGCGGCCACCACCTCTCCCTCCGTTACGGAGTCATCCAGGCCCAAGATGCGCATGTCTGCGCACTTGACGGGCCTGGATACTCGTGCCTCCTCCGCATTCAGGGACGCCCTTAGCTTCTCAGCTAGGGCGTCAGCGGTGGGGCCACTCGTTGCGCCGGGGATCTCCAGCATGCGGGCGCCAGTGGCGGTCACCCTATGCCGGAGGCCCCCGGTGATCCCCAGCTCCTGAAGGTCCACCGTCGCTCTGGCCTTAGTGAGCACGTCGCAGTACGTCACGCCCTTCTTGACCGCGTCCGGCTGCAGTGTTATTACTACAGCCGCGGTCTTCGGGGCGCGAAGCCTAGCTGCGACGGCTCGCTCCTTGCGGCGCCGCCTTTGCGCCTTTTTCCTGGCCGCCTTGGCCGCCTTCTTCTTCTGCCCGACCACCTGCCATTCGGCGTCGGTCGCGGCAGAAGTGGGAGTGTTTTGGGGGCCGGGCGTAGGCTCTGGGGCCTTCGCCTTCCCTCCCCCTCCGCCCCTCTTCCGGGCCGGCGCCGGGGTTTTGCCAGCAGGAGCCGGCCTTACCGTCGCCGGGGCTCCGCCTGCAGGCACCGGTTTAGCCGGCGCCGGGGCTCCGCCAGCCGACGCCGGTTTCGCCCTCGCCGGGGCTCCGCCAGCAGACGCTGGTTTGGCCGGCACCTGAGCCCGGCCTGACGGCCCGGGTTTAGGGGCGGCCGTTGCCGCTGCGGCCGCGTACGAGGCCGCCTTCGGCCCCGGGGCCGCCGCCTTGCCCGCCAGAGGTGGGCGCAGGACTATGCCCTCCAGGACGGAAAACCGCGCCTGGAAGGCCGCCAGCTCCTGCCGAACCAGGTCCAGGACCTGGTTCTCCACCGGGATAGGCCGGCTCGGCAATTCCGCCTGCGCCCTGCCGGTGCTCCTCAAGGTGGCCAGGTCTGCCCGGAGCCTCCCGTTCTCCTCTCGGAGATGCTCCATCGCGGCCGTCAGGCGGGCGACCTCGGCTCGCAATTCGGCCACTTCGCCGGCCGAAGGGCCGACGTAGTTGGCCGCCTCCGCTGCCTCCATGATGGAGGCCGTAGCCGAGACTATGGCCCTGTTCTTTGAAGCTTGCAGCTTCTTCAGGGACACGTCCCGGATCGCGGCCTCCACGACCGCCGCAAACCTGCGCTTGCGGTCCGCCCCGGGGGTGCCAACCGCACCCGCCTCGTCGCCAGAGGACCCCGAAGCGACCGCGCGACCGGCCTCCGCCTCCTTTGTTGGCTCCTCCGCCAGTTCTGCCGCCTCTCGGGCAGTGAGCCCCCTCCCTTTGCCTCGCTCCCGGACTCCTCCCCGCCTGCTGGTGGGGATTTTCCGAGCCGAGGCCAGCTCCCCGTCAGAGGAGGACCCCTGGTCGTCCTCTGACCTTGGCCGCTTGCTGCGAGACTTTTTCGCAGCAGCGGCCACCTTCTTGGCACGGCTGGGGCTCCCTGAGCCTCCCGTGCTTGCACCTCCAGATGCGGCGTCGGACTCCGACCCCGCATCACTCCTCACCTCTTCCGTTTCTTTATTTTGGTATTTTATATTTTCCATAGCTGTTCCCACGAGTATATATCATGTTTTATTGACTCAAATTATAGTGGTTCGCACTAGCGACTAAATCAAGCTACCCATTAGCCAAGCTTAGTACCTCCCTCACGGTGCGCCGCCGCTTGGAGGTTTGGGGAATTTTTTATAGAGGTTAATCTTCCTCGCGGTCCGGGCGGTTAAGCCAAGACCCTCGACCCCCTTCAACAGCCAGAGACATGACCTTAACTGTCTCCAGGGCTACGAGATTAGCGGTGGCAGCAGGGTTACCCCTCCTGCCTGCCCGGCGGCAGGGTAAGTGCACACCGGGCCCGCTCTGACCCCCCACCACAACTGCCGCTCAGCTACTCAGAGCGGCACGTGTGGAGCGATCCTCCTGGCAGAACATTGGCATGCGGACAGCGAGATTCCACTGGGAAATAATCCCAGAGGAAAATCGCTGCCCGCACCCCGGGATGCACCGGCCCAAACACTGGTCTTCCCCCCGGACTATCCCTTAGGTGGATTTCGTCTGTTAGTGAAAATACCAAATGCAAAAAATTTTTGAAGTTCTATGTGAGCTAGGCTCGCGTGCGAGGTGTCAAAAGAAGCGTCTCGGCGCGGGCTAACTATCTACGAGGTTATTGGAATTTTAGCAGAACAAAAATTTTGAATTTTGCAGAAAAAACGGGTTTTTCGACCAAAATGTGAGTAAAAACCTGCAATAACACCGCCGAAACGGGACTCGAACTCGCTGAACGCGCGCCGGAGTGCAGGTAGGGCAGGTAAGTAACTATTGAAACTATAAAAACGTAGATTTAGATTAGAATTTTGAAGATAAAAATTTATAAAGTATTTTCAAAGGGATTTTTTAATGAAAATTTTACAAGTCAATATACGAAAAATGTTTTTCGCAGATTCGTCAATTTTCACCAGTGGGAAAGTTAAAGGGAGCCTAGAAACGATTAATTTTGCTGAAAACAGCTTCAAAATGCGTCACCGGGATGCAAAGATATAGCGATTTGATGATTTTGTACTATCCCTTAGGTGGATTTCGTCTGTTAGTGAAAATACCAAATGCAAAAAATTTTTGAAGTTCTATGTGAGCTAGGCTCGCGTGCGAGGTGTCAAAAGAAGCGTCTCGGCGCGGGCTAACTATCTACGAGGTTATTGGAATTTTAGCAGAACAAAAATTTTGAATTTTGCAGAAAAAACGGGTTTTTCGACCAAAATGTGAGTAAAAACCTCGAATAACACCGCCAAACGGGACTCGAATTCGCTGAACGCGCGCCGGAGTGCAGGTAAGGCAGGTAAGTAACTATTGAAACTATAAAAACGTAGATTTAGATTAGAATTTTGAAGATAAAAATTTATAAAGTATTTTCAAAGGGATTTTTTAATGAAAATTTTACAAGTCAATATACGAAAAATGTTTTTCGCAGATTCGTCAATTTTCACCAGTGGGAAAGTTAAAGGGAGCCTAGAAACGATTAATTTTGCTGAAAACAGCTTCAAAATGCGTCACCGGGATGCAAAGATATAGCGATTTGATGATTTTGTACTATCCCTTAGGTGGATTTCGTCTGTTAGTGAAAATACCAAATGCAAAAAATTTTTGAAGTTCTATGTGAGCTAGGCTCGCGTGCGAGGTGTCAAAAGAAGCGTCTCGGCGCGGGCTAACTATCTACGAGGTTATTGGAATTTTAGCAGAACAAAAATTTTGAATTTTGCAGAAAAAACGGGTTTTTCGACCAAAATGTGAGTAAAAACCTCGAATAACACCGCCAAACGGGACTCGAATTCGCTGAACGCGCGCCGGAGTGCAGGTAAGGCAGGTAAGTAACTATTGAAACTATAAAAACGTAGATTTAGATTAGAATTTTGAAGATAAAAATTTATAAAGTATTTTCAAAGGGATTTTTTAATGAAAATTTTACAAGTCAATATACGAAAAATGTTTTTCGCAGATTCGTCAATTTTCACCAGTGGGAAAGTTAAAGGGAGCCTAGAAACGATTAATTTTGCTGAAAACAGCTTCAAAATGCGTCACCGGGATGCAAAGATATAGCGATTTGATGATTTTGTACTATCCCTTAGGTGGATTTCGTCTGTTAGTGAAAATACCAAATGCAAAAAATTTTTGAAGTTCTATGTGAGCTAGGCTCGCGTGCGAGGTGTCAAAAGAAGCGTCTCGGCGCGGGCTAACTATCTACGAGGTTATTGGAATTTTAGCAGAACAAAAATTTTGAATTTTGCAGAAAAAACGGGTTTTTCGACCAAAATGTGAGTAAAAACCTGCAATAACACCGCCGAAACGGGACTCGAACTCGCTGAACGCGCGCCGGAGTGCAGGTAGGGCAGGTAAGTAACTATTGAAACTATAAAAACGTAGATTTAGATTAGAATTTTGAAGATAAAAATTTATAAAGTATTTTCAAAGGGATTTTTTAATGAAAATTTTACAAGTCAATATACGAAAAATGTTTTTCGCAGATTCGTCAATTTTCACCAGTGGGAAAGTTAAAGGGAGCCTAGAAACGATTAATTTTGCTGAAAACAGCTTCAAAATGCGTCACCGGGATGCAAAGATATAGCGATTTGATGATTTTGTACTATCCCTTTTTTTTTTTTTTTTTTTTTTTTTTTGTGGATGGGAAATCATCCAATGACCCCTCCCGCTCTGGGTGGAGCAGAAGGGAGTGTCAGACTCTTACTGACTAAAACCCACCCGTGTTCCTTCCTTAGCCCTTTGTGTTCCGGGGTA
Organism: Globia sparganii; assembly: GCA_949316385.1. Classification (NCBI taxonomy): domain Eukaryota; kingdom Metazoa; phylum Arthropoda; class Insecta; order Lepidoptera; family Noctuidae; genus Globia; species Globia sparganii. The sequence continues at coordinate 22,505,169 of OX438669.1, forward strand.
GCGGTAACCCTTTCGGACAATCCCGCTGCCCCGGCAGGCTTCGGCCCTTTCGGGCCCCTTCCTTGCTGCTGACATCTCTTTGAGGCGCGCGTGGAACACGTACGCGCCGTCCGGCACGGGCCTGGTCCTGATCGGACGGAGAGTTACCCATTACTCTCCGCCCGCAGGCCCGCGCCTACGGTGGCCGGGAGTCGTCTCGCGGCTCCCGACGCCCGGGGCGTCTCCCGCGGCGGCTGGGACGTGAGGCCCTCTCCCTCAGCCGTCCCGCCACCTCCTTCGCTAGCATGACTGCTTCGCAGAAGGAGGTGACTGCCTCCCACTCCCTCTCGCCCCGGACCATGGCTTGAACCAGGGCCGGGCGCGAGAGGTCGCCGCCGCTGCCGATCGCCTCTGCGAGAACACGGCGGTGCTCCGCCCAATTGGGGCATACCGCCACCGTATGCTCCACCGTGTCCTCCGGGCGACCCTCGCAGTGGTGACACCCGGGCGTTTCCTCCCGCCCGATGATGTGCAGGTACCTCCCGAAACACCCGTGTCCGGTGAGGACCTGCGTCAGGCGGTAGGTGAGGGCGCCGTGGCGCCTCTCTAGCCACTCCTCAAAGAGGGGTCTTACCGCCGCTATCGCGGCGTGCCCTGCGCTGGGTTGCGACAGTCGCTCTTTCCATGCCGCCATGAGATCGCGCCGGAGGTCGGTCCGCTCCGCTGCGATTTGCCGCGGAAGCGGAGTTTCCCCCCGGCGTAGTGCCTCCGCGCGCCACTCGTACAGGCGCGCGAGGACTATCGCCTCCAGATCCCACGGCGGCAGTCCGGCAAGGAGGCTTGCCGCCTCGCCCGAGATCGTGCGGTACCCCCGGATCAGCCTTACGGCTACCACCTTCTGGGGCGCGTTCAGGTAATGGGCGGCTCGCCGCCGCAGTGAACGCGCCCACACCGGGGCCCCGTATAGGGCCATGGACCGCACGACCCCCGCGTAAAGCCTCCGGCAGGAGGCGTTTGGCCCCCTCAGGTTGGGCAAGAGCCGCTTGAAGGCGGCCCCGGCCCGTTCCAATTTGGGAGCCAAACGTCGAAAATGCTCGACGAAGTTCCACCGGCTGTCGAGGACGAGACCCAGGTATCTCATCGTTGTCTCGACGCCGATGTGAACCCCTCCTACCGTTAGTTGGGATCCCGAAGGCGGCCCATTCCGAGGCCCATGAAAAGACATGGCCTCGGACTTGTGCAATGCCACCTCGAGACCCAACTGCCGGATCCTCTCCACGACTATCGCAACCCCGCGTGTCATCGCGTCGGCCGCCGCCTGATGCGACCTCCCTTGCGCCAGGACTAGCGTGTCGTCAGCGTAGCAAACCACGCTGACTCCATCAGGGAGATCGGCCCGCAGCACCCAGTCGTAACCGATGTCCCACAAGAGCGGCCCCAGAACCGATCCCTGTGGGACACCGCACGACATCTCTCGCCGGTTCCATTCCCCGTTGCGACCGGGGTAGATGACGGCTCTGTCCGTCAGATACGCCCCGACTACACGACGGAGGTAGGTCGGCACCCGGTGATACCGGAGCGCCTCCCCAATGCAACTCCAGGGCAGGGTGTTAAAAGCGTTGGCGATGTCGAGTGACACCGCCACGACCACCCCACCCCGGGACACCGCGTCCCCCGTCGTGAGGGCCCTCACGCGCATGATGGCATCCACCGTCGAGCGCCCCTTGCGGAAGCCGAACTGGCTGTTCGCAAGATCCGGCCCCGTCCTCACCAGGTGCCCGACGAGGCGGCCCGCAATCACTCTCTCAAAGAGCTTGCCGACCTCGTCGAGCAGCACGATGGGCCGGAATGCGGACGGAGAGTCCGCAGGGCGCCCTGGCTTCTGTATGAGGACCAGCTTCCCCGTCTTCCAGCGGAGTGGAAACTGGCCCCTCTCCATGCATGCGCTTAAGAGCGCCTCTAGTCGGGGCCCGAGAGCCCCTGAGGCCAGGACCCAGGCCTTACCCGGCAAGCCGTCGGGTCCTGGGGCGGTATTTTTGGCCTTCAGCCTATCTACCGCCACTCTCAGATCTACCCCGGTCACTTCAGGGATGTCGTCGTCGTCCGCGTGGTCCGCTTCAGGCACCGCAAGTGGCGGAGCCATGGGCGGGGGAGTATGCTCCGCCCGTGAAGGGAACAGAGCGCTCACCACCTCCTCCACCAGCTGGGGGCGGAGACTCTGCGTCAGCGGGGGGGCCCAGGTGCGGAGTTTATTCCGCACCATTTTATAAGGGCGCCCCCATGGATCTCTGTTCAGAGTCTCCACCATCTCCTCGCGGGCCATATCCTTGGCCCGCTGGACAGCCTCGCGGAGGGCGGTCTTCGCCGCTCTGTACCCCTCGTACAGCTCCGCCTCCGTGGCTTCCGCATCCGGAGGGCGGATGCGGAGCCTGCGGTGCCTGGTGTACAGGTGTCGCGCGTCGACGCAAGCCTTGCGTAGCGACTCCACCTCCCGCGACCACCAGTACACCTGACGTCGGGCGCGTCCTGGCCGGACTCGGGGCATTGCCACGTCGCATATCTCCGACATGGCCTCCCGGAACCACTCCGCCTCATCGTCGATATCGGCAGGCCTGTCCGGTGATGACACCCAGGCCTGCACGATCGAGGCTTCCAGGAGGAGCTCCCGGTCCAGCTGCTTCAGCGCCCACCGCGGACCACTCGGGGCCTGTTGGACCGGCGCGCTGGAGGTCTGGGTGGAGACGTCGAACCGGATATACCGGTGATCGGAGTAGGTCTCCACCTCCTCCATGACACGCCAGTCAATAACACTCCGTGCCAGAGCGGGGCTGGCGAACGAAATGTCCACCACGGACTCGCCCCGCATCCGCACACACGTGGGAACAGAACCCCGATTTAGGACGACCAGGCCTGTTTCCAGAGCCCAGTCCTCCACCATCCTGCCCCGCACGTCCGTGCAACGGGAACCCCAGGCCATATTCTTGGCGTTGAAGTCCCCGAGCACTAGTACGGGGAAGCTATGGTTTCCGGCGACGACGACACTCAACTCTGTTAAAGAGTTCTGGAACTCGGCGAGAGTTCGGCTCGGAGAGAAGTACACTCCCACTACTACTATCTCTCCGAACCGTGCTGCTACGCACCCCTGTCCCTTCGTGACTCCTTCGAGGGACGGGGTGCTTGTACTATCCCTTAGGTGGATTTCGTCTGTTAGTGAAAATACCAAATGCAAAAAATTTTTGAAGTTCTATGTGAGCTAGGCTCGCGTGCGAGGTGTCAAAAGAAGCGTCTTCGCACTAAGACGAAGCGGGAGTGCCGCTGGGTTATTTTAGTGGGTATACCGGGTCCCAGACCCGGGGAGTCCCACATAGCCCCCCATCCCCCGATGGGAGGGTATGCGTAACGCATTTTTTCCCAGCGCAAACAAAAAAAAAAAAAAAAAAAAAAAGGTTAGGTTAGGTTAGGTTGCCGTCCCCCCCGGTGGGTTCCCGCATTGTCGAGGCGGGGGGGCTCAGTAGCCGTGGCTTGGTCACCCACGGTGAAGCGAAGAGGAACCCGAGGAGGGGCCGCTCGTCAGGGCTTTTGCCTGTAAGCCGACGACGTAGCGGCCAACAAGTAGGTTGCGGTGCCGCTTGGGCGACATCGCAACTGAGGCGGGCCGCGATGTCGTATGTGAGGGAGGCATCGCGGCTGAAGGTTGGAGGCCGCGGCGGGAGAGGAGTGCCGGTATTGCGGTGCGCCGCTCTCCCTACCTTCCGCGGCCTTGACGGGGTCGCCACCGTTGATGGCGGACGCGGTGGGGCCGCAGGGGAGGAGGAGTGTTGGTATTACGTTGGCCACTCTCCCTATCCTCTGCGGCCGAAAATTGGCAGGCGGCGGGGCCAACGACCTGTCCCGCCGCAAGGGGACCAAGGGTGCCCAGACACGGGGTCGTCTGGCGCCCATGTGCTGGTTTGGTCCCTGGGGTGGTCACGGCGTGCTATGTGTTCTGGTGCGCCGGTGATGGGGAGCACTCCCCAGAGGAGGGTCCGGTGACGGACAGCCGCGGCGGGTTCACGGATGAGTGCTAACGCGTGCCCGTGTTCCCGCCATAAGCGGCGGAGGAGGACACCGTGGAGTTTTAGTGGGTAAGAGTCCCACATAACTGCACTATCTCCCCGTGGTAGTGCAGTATGCATGAGCATTTCTCCACGTTAAAAAAAAAAAAAAAAAAAAAAAGGTTAGGTTGCCGTGACTGACCTGACGGCCGGTAGCATCGCCGTTTTGCGGAGGCCGCAGAGAGCGATGGCCGTCAGAGTCGTCCGGGGGTATCGCACGATCTCCTACGAGACGGCTTGCGTACTGGCCGGATCCCCGCCCTGGGACCTGGAGGCGAAAGTACTCGCGTCATTGTATCGGTGGCGCGAGGAAGCGAGGGCGCGGGGCGAGCAACCGATGCAGCAACACATAGAGCTGCGTCGGTCTCAGCTCCGCGAGGTCCTGGTGGCGGAATGGCGGGACAGGCTTTCACGCCCTACCGCCGGCCTCGTCACCATCGAGGCGGTCCGGCCGGTGCTCGAGCAATGGCTCGGGAGGAGGCACGGCTCCCTGTCGTTTCGGGTGACGCAGGTGCTCTCGGGGCATGGTTGCTTCGGGAAGTACCTGTGTCGCATAAACAGGGAGCCGGACGCCCGGTGTCACCACTGCGTCGACTGCCGGGAGGACACGGCGTGGCATACGCTGGCAGAGTGTGCCGCTTGGGAGGAGCCACGCCGTGCCCTCATCTCAGAAGTAGGCAGTGACCTGTCGCTGCCGGCCGTGGTCGAGTCGATGGTCGGCAGCGAGGAGTCCTGGGACGCGGTGGTTTCCTTCTGCGAAACAGTCGTCTCGCAGAAGGAGGCTGCGGAAAGGGAGAGGGAGATCTCGTCCACTCACCCGGCCCGCAGCAGGCGCACCGGGCGTCGGCGGAGGGCGGATAACGCCCTCTTCCAGCCCCCCTAAATGGGTCCAGGGGCGACGGACTCGGGGACGTCCGTCGCCCCCCACACATCAGGACCCGAGGTGGCGGCGCGTAGTGTTCCACGCGCGCCCCTCTTAGACGTCGCGGGGGGAGTCAAACACCTCACTCCCCCCCCTGACCCGAGGAGGCCCGCAGTGGCGGGCCGGCACCAGTCGGGGGTTGCGGAAGGATCGTACGTTCCCGCGACCCCCGGCGTAGGTGTGAGATGGAACACCGGGGTGGTTTTTAGTCAGTAAGAGTCTGACAGACCCCGCCGCCCGCCCCAGGGCGGCGGACATCCATGAGGATTTTCCACCCCGGAACAAAAAAAAAAAAAAAAAAAAAAAAAAAAAGGTTAGGTTGCCGTGGGGGACCCCCCCACAGCGCTTACGTCCTCGTCGTGTCCCCTGGAAACAGCCCAGCTCTGACCACCGTAACGGAGTGGCAGACTGGGTTGGCCAAAGTGCGCTGTGCGATCGCATAATTTTAATTGCCGTGCGAGTGCGAAACTGCGGAGGCTATGCCACCACCACCGCGCGACGCCTTCGGGCGTTTTTTAAAATCCAAAGGCCCTTCTCAGGGCCAACCAAACGGCCCTTCTCAGGGCCAACCAAACGGCCCTTCTCAGGGCCACCCCGACGCTTCGGCGTCAGAATCCAGCCGCGCGCCGTCTGCGGCTGGCTTCTTTGTGGGGGTCGACGAGTCGTCCGACAACGACTCACTTATTAGTGTGTCGGACTTGGACGACTCTCGGTCGCGGAAGCGGGTCCACCTGAGCGGCGGGTCCGAAGGCTCCTCGGCCTCGGGGTCGAAGCCGAAGAGGGCGTCAAAGGCCAAAAAGCCGACGGTGGCTTCGGACACCCACGTCGTGGGGCTCGCGGACGCCCAACGCCAGTTGGACCTGGCCCGGCGAGCGCAGCTCCAGCAAGAGCTGGAGGAGCGGATCGTTGCGAAGGAGCAACGTGCGCACGTCGCTCGGGCCAGGTCTGGGTACGGTGCGTCCCGCGTTGTATACGCCGACTATTCCCTGGCCGAGCTGCAAAAAATGGCGGAAGAGGACGAGGAGGAGATCATGGAGGTCGCCTCTAAGTCCTCCAATCTGAAGGGCACGCTGCAGAAGGCCCTGAAGTGCAGGGCCGCGAGCATGCGTGGTGTCGTCGCTGAGCTGGTGCAGCGGACGACCAGCGACGAGACGCGGCAACTGCAGGCGAGAGTAGATCGCCTGCAGTCTGAGGTCAGCCAGCTTCACCAGAGGCTGGCCGAAGCCACGGCCCGGCCACAGCAGGCCAAGACAAACAGCCTGCCAGACCGAAGCCCTGCGGCAGAGGGCCCCTCTTCCAACCTTGAGGACATCATCCGCAAGGTCGTAATGGAGGAGAGGGCCTTCACGAGGTCCTGCTTGGCAGGAATAGAGGACCGGCTCCTGCCGGAGAAACGCCTCCGACCACCGCTCGCAGCGGATAAGAGGCGGTCCGAGCCGGAGCCGTCCACCTCGACAGCGGAGGATGCCCTTCTCCCGTCCACCACCCCGTCCAACGAGTGGACGGAAGTGGCCCGCAAGGGCAAGGGGAAGGGCAAGGGGAAGAAGTCGGCGTCGGCCGTCCCTGCCGTCCCCGCCGCCACCGCTCCCAGCCAGTCGCAGACGACCGGCAAGGGAAAGCCGAAGGGGAAGGGGAAGAAGAGGCTAGTCCCCCCTAGAACCGCGGCCGTCGTGGTGACGCTCACCGCGGAGGCTGCGGAGCGAGGGGAGACGTACGCGTCCGTTTTGGTGCGGGCGCGTGCCAATGCCGACCCTTCCCAGCTGGGGATCGGCAGCGTTTCGTGCCGGCGGACCCAAGCCGGGGCTCGAATTTTTGAGTTCCCCGGGGCCGAGGGGAGTGCCCACGCAGACCTCTTCGCAGCCAAGCTGCAGGAGGTCATAGCGGACTCGGCAAAGGTGGCCCGGCCAGTCAAGTCGGCGACCATTGAGGTGACGGACCTGGACGACTCCGTCACCAAGGAGGAGGTGGTGGCGGCGGTCGCAGCGATAGGGGGCTGCGGCACCGCGGCGGTCCAAGGCCGGGACATTAGGCCCGGCCGTGGTGGCATGGGCACGATTCGCCTCGAGTGCCCGGTCGCCGCTGCCAAAGCCGTCCTTGCCAAGGGACGGCTCACAGTCGGGTTCAGCTCGGCCGCGGTCCGGGCTCTCGAGGACCGGCCGCTGCGGTGTTTCCGGTGCTTCGGCATCGGACACATACGGCTCCAGTGTCCGTCCGCAGTGGACAGGTCGGACGCGTGCTACCGCTGTGGCAGGGACGGCCACAAAACCGTCTCGTGCGAGGCCGCCACGCCGCACTGCGCGGTGTGCGCCGCCAGTGGCCGCCCGGCAGGCCACGTAATGAAGGGGAGGAATTGTAATCCTCCCCCAACGCGGGGAAAAGCGCAGGCGCCGACCGGGCCTGCTGCCGCTGCCGCTGGCGCCGTCGTTCCTGCGGCGGCTGCGGAGGAGGGTGCGATGTCCGAGTGATGGATAGGGTCGAACATCGCATCCTTCAGGCGAACACCAACCACTGCAGGGCAGCCCAGGATCTGCTGATGCAGACCATGGCTGAGTGGTTGGTGGACTTGGCGGTGGTCGCCGAACCCTACTCGGTCCCTGGCAGTTGGCTGGGCGACCGGGACGGCTCGGTGGCAATGGTGACGCGGTCTTCCACAGACTCCCCTCCCCTCTCGCTCTTAGAGAGGGGACCGGGATACGTGGCCGCCGCGTGGGGAGACATGGCCCTGGTGGGGGTCTATTTCTCCCCAAACCGCCCTCTCTCGGACTTTGAGGATTTCCTAGAGATCCTCACCGCAGTCGTCGGGAGGGCGGCGCCGCGCCAGGTCGTGGTGTTGGGCGACCTGAACGCCAAGTCGGTGGCCTGGGGCAACCCGGCCGCCGGATGCAACGTCCGGGGGCGCGCCGTCCAGTTTTGGGCGGCCTCTTGCGGTGTGTCCCTCCTCAACAGGGGGACGGTCCACACGTGTGTGCGGCAACAGGGCGGGTCGGTGGTGGACGTCTCGTTTGCCACCCCCGCGCTAGCCGCCCGCGTCGTCAACTGGCGGGTAGAGATGGCGGAGACCTTGTCGGACCACCGATATGTGCGGTTCGACATCTCCGCCCAGGGGGGGAGGACGGCCCGCGCTGGGCAATCTCCCTTCCCGCGGTGGACACTTACCCGCCTGGACCGGGAGGCAGCCGAGGAGGCGGCCTTCCTCCAGGACTGGCTGTCGCCCCCTGTCGAGGTCCCGGACGTGGACGCCGCAGCGGTCCGGCTCAGGGAGTCCCTGACCGAGGTGTGCGACTACAGCATGCCGCGGTCTCGCCGTCCGCCTCCCCGTCGTGCCGTCTATTGGTGGACGGGGGAGCTGGCGGGGCTCCGGGCCGACTGCGTGGCGGCCAGAAGGGCCTACGCGCGGAGCCGAAGGCGCAGCGCCCAGAACCGAGTCCGGGCAGAAGAGGACCGCCTATACGCCTCCTATCGAGAGGCGACGCTGGTCCTCAAGTCTGCAATGGGCGCTGCGCAAGACTCGGCGAGGGCTGAGATGCTGGAGGGTCTCGACCGGGACCCTTATGGGAGACCATACAGGGCGGCGCGGAGCCAGCTTCGCCCCTATGGTCCCCCACTGACGGAGACCCTCGAGCCAGCGTTGCTGGATGGGGTGGTCCGGTCCCTGTTTCCGTGCAGGACCGACTTCGCCCCACCAGCGATGGATCCCCCGCAAGAGGCGGCCCCACCGGAGGAGGGGATTCCCCCGGTGACGGCGGCGGAGCTCTACGCGGGGGTGCTCAGCCTCCGCGCAAAGAAGACGGCCCCCGGGCCGGACGGCGTCCCCGCACGGGTGGTGGCGATCGCCGCCTCCCAAATGGAGGAGAGGTTTCGGGACCTCTTCAGCGCGTGCTTTACGGCTGGGAGGTTCCCGAAACTGTGGAAGGAGGGGCAGCTGTGCCTCCTCCGAAAGGAAGGACGCCCGGTGGACTCCCCCTCGTCATACCGGCCCATCGTTCTGCTCGATGAGGTCGGTAAACTGTTCGAGGGGATTATCGCCACCCGGCTTGATAGCCATTTGCGGGAGGTAGGGCCGGACCTGTCGGACGCCCAATTCGGTTTTCGTCGAGGGCGTTCGACGATCGATGCGCTGGCCCTACTCAAGAGCCAGGTAAAGGAGGCGGTGGAGGCGGGGGACGGAGTGCTGGCGGTGTCATTCGACATTGCAAACGCCTTCAACTCCGTCCCCCACTCGACGATATTGGAGGCGCTCCGGTATCACGGAGTGCCCCAATACCTGCGGGACGTCCTGGCCAGCTACCTGGAGGACCGAGAGGTCCTCCTGGTGGACAAGACGGCCACGTTGAGGCGGTACGGCGCAGAGTCCGGTGTTCCGCAGGGGTCGGTACTAGGGCCCCCCCTGTGGAACATCGGGTTCGATTGGCTCCTGCGGGGAGGCCTCCTCCAGGGCACGAGTGTCATCTGCTACGCGGATGACACTCTCCTCACCGCCCGGGGGAGGAACTTTGCAGACGCGGCCTGTCTGGCCTCGGCTGGCGGATCCTTGGTTGCGGAGAGGATCCGCCGCCTGGGATTGAGGGTGGCGCTGAACAAGACCGAGGCCGTGTTCTTTCGCGGGCCTCGGCAGCGCTGCCCACCCGATGCCCACATCGTCGTAGGGGGCGTCCGGATAGAGGTCCAGGCCCAGATGAAGTATCTGGGCCTGGTGCTGGACGACAGGTGGCGCTTCGGCCCGCATTTCAGCGGGCTGTCGACGCGCCTGCTGAAGGCCGCGGACGCCCTCTCGTGGCTCCTCCCGAACCTGGGGGGGCCCAAGGCGAAATGCCGGCGCCTCTATGCCGGCATCCTGCGGAGCATGGCCCTGTACGGGGCTCCCATCTGGGTGGATTCCCTCCACAGGAGGGAGAATGCGACCGCCATCCGCAGGCCCCAAAGAGCCATTGCACAGCGGGTGGCGAGGGCCTACCGCTCGGTGGGCTTTTCGGCGGCGTGCGCTCTGGCCGGCACCCCTCCTTGGGAGTTGGAGGCTTGGGTGCTCGCCAGAGTGTACGAGTGGACGGCGCGTCGGAAGGCGCTCGGGGAGCACCCCGTCGCGGAAGAGCGGGAGGCCGTGCGGCGGGAGGCGAAGGACGCCATCGTCCTCCATTGGACGGAGGACCTCGCTGCCGCCGCCTTTGGCCGCCGGACGTTGGACGCGCTCGGTCCGGTCCTGCGGGACTGGCTCGAGCGGTCCCACGGTTTCCTCTCCTTCCGTCTGGTGCAGGTGTTGTCCGGCCATGGCTGTTTCGGATCGCACCTGCACCGGATCGGGAGGGAGGAGTCCCCGGCGTGCCACGACTGCGGCGCGGCGGAGGACACGGCGCAGCACACCCTCGAGGTGTGCCCGGCTTGGTCCGAGCAGCGCCGCGGTCTGACCGCGGTGATCGGTCAGGACCTCTCGCTTCCCGGCGTGATAAACGCCATGCTGGGGAGCGAGGGGGCCTGGACAGCGGTTGCCTCCTTTTGCGAGGACGTGATGTCGCGAAAGGAGGAGGCGGAGCGCGCGCGGGAGGACGATCCTCTCGCTGCGCCGCTCCGCAGACGAAGAAGGGGTCGGAGAGGGCGCCGTCCTCCCCCTCCTCGTGGTGGCGACGGGCGGGCGACAGGCGCGGGGGCGCCTCCGCCCGCATTGCACCCGTCACCACCTTCGTCGGTCACTCCCGGGCCCGTCCCCCTCCCCACGGGGGGGGGTGTGAGGGGCTCGCGTTGCGGGCAATCGTCGGCGGTGGACTGGACGTAAAGGCTGTGCCGGATTCCCAGTCCCCCACCACTAAGACGAAGCGGGAGTGCCGCTGGGTTATTTTAGTGGGTATACCGGGTCCCAGACCCGGGGAGTCCCACATAGCCCCCCATCCCCCGATGGGTGGGTATGCGTAACGCATTTTTTCCCAGCGCAAAAAAAAAAAAAAAAAAAAAAAGGTTAGGTTGGGGTGCATGTTGAAGAGCCTCCTCGTGGCGCACTCTGGGCAACGTCGGTTCCAATTGCCCATCAGGTTCTGGGGGACAATTGGGGTTGGCGGCTAATCTTCAACACACGGGGAAGGGTCATGGTTCCAATCACCGATCATCTTTGATGGTCGGTGAAGGGAACCTGGCTATAGATGGAGTCATACGTCTACTCCCCCTCTGCTTACAGAGGAAGGTGAGTGGGCGTAGGCTGGGAAGGGGCGGTTTTGCGCCGCTGCACCCACGAGTGTGGGTGGTAGAAGGTGTCCCATGCCCGCGCTGCGTCTGTCCGGCATCCGGCGGCAGCGTGGGGACGCCGGGGCGGCGGTTGGTTCTGCCCAGCCGTCGGCCACCCCGTAATCCTGAGTTCTGGACCGGGGGTCCAGGCCACTGAGGTCTGGGCCGCGAGGAAGACAACCTCTCTAAAAAAATTACCCCAATCCCAAGGTCTAGCGTGCCGAGGGGATGAATGGCCGGAGGGGATCCGGTCGTTAGCGCGGCGAAAAGGGACCTCACCCTTAAAAAGGAACAAGGAAAATGGTACAGACTAATGAGAAAAATTCTCCCCAGGCGGGTACCCTCCTACACAAGGAGGGTCAATCCCGCCCTTCTTCGGAAGGCAGCCCCATCGTATCTGGGGGGGGCACCACTAGTCTCGTGGGCCGGCAGACCACCGCCGACCTTCGTCAACCTGCGTCGCAAGAAAAGGAGCTCCGGGTTAGCCTGGAGCGACTGTGCGACGCAGAAAAAGCACCGCTTGCCGTCGTTGATGGCAACAAGAGCCGAGGAGGCTCAGGTCCTGGAGAGGACCAACTGTCCGATCAGGACACGCGCGGGCGCAACCCCGAATTTTTGAGGAAGCGCCCACACAGTGAGGATTTGGGGTCGATGGGGCTCTCCTCTAGCGAGGAGGACCTGTCGGCTGCAAAAATTGCAACCTCACAGAGGGGGCGAGGTCGTGCGGTGGCGGGCGGAGCTTCCGCTCGTTTGCCGGACCGCGACTCACGAGGTCGCTTTTTGCGGCCCTCTACGCCGACACCGGTGCGCCTAGAGAGCGCGGAGAGTGACGGGACCGCTGGGGACCCGAGTGAAGACTCTGCTGCGTCCCCGCTGCTGCTGCAAAGCAACAAGGCGGAGGCGAATGCCGCGAAGCGGGCGCAGCGGAAGGCGGTGGCGGCTGACGAGGTCAGCGAGATGGCTCGACAGGCCCGAGAGCGACGCTCTGCTCAGGCGTCTGCCGGGGAGAGCCTGTCAGCGGTGGCGCTCAGCCGCCAAGTTTTGGACGGCGTGGACGTCGTTCTGAAGGTTGCTACTAAATCTGGCAGCCTGAAGGGCACGTTCACGCGCGCTCTAAAGGAGGCGGCTGAAGGGATAAAGGAGGCAGTCGAGGTCCTTCTTAATCGCACAAGCTCGGAGGAGACGGCGAAGCTGTGGGAGGAGAATGGCCGTCTCAGATCCGAGCTGGAGGACCTCAAGCGGGAGCTTGTCGCGCAGAGGGCGGAATGGCAGCAGAGGCGTCCTGCGGCCACCAGTTCTGCTCCCGTCGCAGCCCCACCACCGTCGGCCCCATCGTCGACCCCTGCCCTCACACCTGCGGATGCGGAGATCGAGAAGATCGTTCGCATCTGCATGCTGCAGTGTGGGGGTATGGTAAATGCCCGTCTGCAGGGCCTGGAGTCGAGGCTACTCCCGGCGGAGACTCTCCGGCCGCCGCTCGCTGCGGATAGGCGGAAAGAGGAGCCCGCTAAATCGGGCCCGGTAGCCGCAACCGGGAAGGCCAAGGGGGCCAAAAAGCCTGCGAAGGGGCCCCGAACGGCTGCACCCCCACTGACCGCACCCCCGGCGACCGCACCCTCGGCGACCGCACCCTCGGCGACCGCGACCGAGTCCACCGCGGATACCTGGACGACGGTCGTCAAGAGAGGCCGCCGTAAGAAGAAGAAGACGGCGCCGCAGCCACCGGTACCCACTGGAGCGCCGGCATCGGCACCCACGAAGGCTCAGGGGCCGCCTAGGGTCAGAGCCCCACGCTCCGCGGCTGTAGTGATTACGCTGCAGCCCGGAGCCGTAGAAAGGGGCATCTCCTATAAGGCGGTCCTTATGGAGGCGAAAGCCAAAATCGCGTTCCCCGACCTTGGTATACCGTCCGGCCTCAGAATGAGACCGGCGATTACGGGGGCGCGACTGCTTGAGGTGTCGGGTGCCTCTAGCGGCGAAAAGGCGGACGTTCTGGCCGCCAAGCTGAGGGAGGTCCTCAACCCGGAGGACGTTCGGGTGTCCAGGCCGATAAAGACTGCTGAACTGCGCGTCGACGGACTGGACGACTCGACGACTCCGGCTGAGGTCGTGGCGGCCGTCGCCCGAGCCGGAGGATGTCCGCCCGAGGACGTGCGGACGGGCGAGATCCGCGTCGATGCTTCCGGGCTCGGCGCGATCTGGGTGCGGTGCCCGGTGGCGGCGGCGAACAAAGTCGCCGACGCTGGGCGTCTGTTGGTGGGGTGGGTGGCAGTGAGGGTGAAGCCGCTGCAACCCAGGGCCTTGCGGTGCTACCGTTGCCTCGACATTGGGCATGTCAGGGCACGGTGCACCTCCGAAATAGACCGTAGCGAACAGTGCTATCGCTGCGGTCAGGCCGGCCACAAGGCGGCCCAGTGCTCCGCGGCGCCAAACTGCAGCCTCTGTACAGCTGCAGGGAGGCCCGCTGGGCACAGAGCGGGCGGAAAGGCCTGTGGCGCGCCCGCCCAGAAAGGGAAGAGAAGGGGTGCCAAGGCTGCCGGGGGCTCTTTACCCCCCCCTCAGCCTGGCTGCCCTTCGGCCGACTCCCGGCCTAGGAATGGTGCGGAGGGAATGGATTGCGCATAATGGCGCTCTACCATTTCCTCCAGGGCAATATCAACCACTCTGCTAGAGCTCAGGATCTCTTGCTCCAGAGCATGGCAGAGTGGTCGATTCACGTGGCTGTGGTCGCCGAACCGTATTTTGTCCCCCCTAGGGATAACTGGGTGGGAGACCTAGACGGTTTGGTGGCCATCATTGGCGGGGCTCTTGTCAACCCGTCCCGAGGTCACGGCTGGGTGGCCGCCCTCGCGGACGGCATTGGCACGGTTGGGGCGTATTTTTCGCCCAACAAGAGTCTCGCCGACTTCGAGAGGTTCCTTGTCGAGTTGGGTGCCGTCGTGGGCCGACTCCACCCTCGCCCGGTGCTGTTGCTGGGGGATCTCAACGCCAAGTCTGTGGCGTGGGGATCCCCTGTGACCGATGCTAGGGGTGAGGTGTTGGAGGAGTGGGCGGTCACGACTGGCTTGACCGTCCTAAATCGGGGCTCGGTGCACACGTGCGTGCGGCAGCGGGGCGGATCTATAGTGGACGTCTCGTTCGCTAGCCCCGCTGTCGCGAGCCGTGTCCGCGACTGGCGTGTCGCCGCGGAGGTGGAGACGTTGTCGGATCACCGATACATCCGTTTCGACGTCTCCGCCCAGACCGCCGGTGGCCGCGGTTCGCCGGCCCCGCGAACGGACGGTCCGCGCTGGGCGCGTAAGCGCATCGACAGGGAGCTTCTCGAGGAGGCCGCTATTGTCCAGGCCTGGGTCCGGGAGTCGGCAACGGACGGACCCGTCGACGTCGAGCAGGAGACGCTGTGGTTCCGCGGGGCGATGACGCAAATAAGCGACGCGTCAATGCCCCGGGTCCACGCACAGTCAGCAAGGCGCCAGGTGTACTGGTGGACCGCCGAGATCGCGCAGTTGCGCGTCGCGTGCGTGGCGGTCAGGCGCCAGTACACCCGATACCGGAGGAGACGTCGTCGGGTCCCTGACGAAGAAGCCGCGCTGTATGAGGTGTACCGCGCGGCGAAGGAGACTCTGTGGCTGGCCATCGGCGAGGCGAGGACGCGAGCCAGGGAGGAGATGTTGGAGACTCTAGACGGGGATCCGTGGGGGCGCCCTTATCGCGCGGTCCGAGGGAAACTTCGGGCCGCGGCGCCCCCACTTACGGAGAGTCTCCAACCCGAGCTGCTGGAGGAGGTGGTGGCAGCCCTCTTCCCGGCAAGAGCGGAGCATACTCCGCCGCCGATGGCTTTGCCCACGGCCGCAGAGTCTACAGAGGAGAACGCCATCAGCGTCCCAGAGGTGACACAGGCAGAGATGGGGGCAGCCGTGATGCGGCTCCGGGCCAAGAACGTGGCTCCGGGGCCCGACGGGATCCACGGCTGCGTGTTAGCCCTCGCTCTGAAGGAACTTGAGCCCCAACTGAGAGGACTCTACACAGCGTGCCTTGAGCGGGGCCAGTTTCCCACTTTGTGGAAATCTGGTCGTCTGGTCCTGCTCAGGAAGGCGGGGCGCCCTGCGGACTCGCCGTCCGCGTACCGGCCCATAGTGCTGCTAGACGAGGTGGGTAAGCTGTTTGAGCGAGTAATCGCAGCCCGCCTCGTCGGCCACTTGTGCGGAGAGGGACCGGACCTGGACGGCAGCCAGTTCGGTTTTCGGCATGGGCGCTCCACCATTCACGCTGTGTCGCGGGTGAGAGTCCTGGCGGAGGATGCGGTGTCCCGGGGCGGGGTGATGTTGGCGGTGTCCTTGGACATCACCAACGCCTTCAACACCCTGCCCTGGAGTTGTATTCGGGAGGCACTGCGGTATCATCGTGTGCCTCCCTACCTCCGCAACATCGTTGGGGCTTATCTGTCGGAGAGGTGTGTCACCTACGTGGGACGTGATGGCGCAAACCAGCACCGCATGTCGTGCGGTGTTCCGCAGGGCTCGGTCCTAGGCCCGCTCCTGTGGAGCATCGGGTACGACTGGGTGCTGAGGGGCGAGCTCCAACCGGGGGTGGACCTGACGTGTTATGCTGACGACACGCTGGTCACGGCCCGGGGGAGCTCGCACAGGGAGGCAGCGTTGCTGGCGACGGCTGCGGTGTCACAGGTGGTGAGCCGCATACGTCGCCTGGGCTTGGAGGTGGCCCTCAGCAAGTCGGAGGCCATGGTGTTTCATGGCCCCCGACGGGCGCCGCCGCCCGGCCTACACATCGTGGTCGGGGGGGCTCGGATCGCTGTCGAGTCTACCATGAAGTACCTGGGATTGGTGCTCGACAGCCGGTGGGACTTTGAGCCCCACTTCCGACGGCTGGCGCCCAAGCTGCTGGGCGCGGCTGGCGCGCTCTCAACGCTGCTTCCCAATCTGGGGGGCCCGAGCGCCGCCTGTAGGCGGCTCTACGTGGGGATCGTGCGATCGATGGCCCTGTATGGGGCCCCGATCTGGGCGACTGACCTGACGGCCGGTAGCATCGCCGTTTTGCGGAGGCCGCAGAGAGCGATGGCCGTCAGAGTCGTCCGGGGGTATCGCACGATCTCCTACGAGGCGGCTTGCGTACTGGCCGGATCCCCGCCCTGGGACCTGGAGGCGAAAGTACTCGCGTCATTGTATCGGTGGCGCGAGGAAGCGAGGGCGCGGGGCGAGCAACCGATGCAGCAACACATAGAGCTGCGTCGGTCTCAGCTCCGCGAGGTCCTGGTGGCGGAATGGCGGGACAGGCTTTCACGCCCTACCGCCGGCCTCGTCACCATCGAGGCGGTCCGGCCGGTGCTCGAGCAATGGCTCGGGAGGAGGCACGGCTCCCTGTCGTTTCGGGTGACGCAGGTGCTCTCGGGGCATGGTTGCTTCGGGAAGTACCTGTGTCGCATAAACAGGGAGCCGGACGCCCGGTGTCACCACTGCGTCGACTGCCGGGAGGACACGGCGTGGCATACGCTGGCAGAGTGTGCCGCTTGGGAGGAGCCACGCCGTGCCCTCATCTCAGAAGTAGGCAGTGACCTGTCGCTGCCGGCCGTGGTCGAGTCGATGGTCGGCAGCGAGGAGTCCTGGGACGCGGTGGTTTCCTTCTGCGAAACAGTCGTCTCGCAGAAGGAGGCTGCGGAAAGGGAGAGGGAGATCTCGTCCACTCACCCGGCCCGCAGCAGGCGCACCGGGCGTCGGCGGAGGGCGGATAACGCCCTCTTCCAGCCCCCCTAAATGGGTCCAGGGGCGACGGACTCGGGGACGTCCGTCGCCCCCCACACATCAGGACCCGAGGTGGCGGCGCGTAGTGTTCCACGCGCGCCCCTCTTAGACGTCGCGGGGGGAGTCAAACACCTCACTCCCCCCCTGACCCGAGGAGGCCCGCAGTGGCGGGCCGACACCAGTCGGGGGTTGCGGAAGGATCGTACGTTCCCGCGACCCCCGGCGTAGGTGTGAGATGGAACACCGGGGTGGTTTTTAGTCAGTAAGAGTCTGACAGACCCCGCCGCCCGCCCCAGGGCGGCGGACATCCATGAGGATTTTCCACCCCGGAACAAAAAAAAAAAAAAAAAAAAAAGGTTAGGTTAGGTTAGGTTGCAGACCATGGCTGAGTGGTTGGTGGACTTGGCGGTGGTCGCCGAACCCTACTCGGTCCCTGGCAGTTGGCTGGGCGACCGGGACGGCTCGGTGGCAATGGTGACGCGGTCTTCCACAGACTCCCCTCCCCTCTCGCTCTTAGAGAGGGGACCGGGATACGTGGCCGCCGCGTGGGGAGACATGGCCCTGGTGGGGGTCTATTTCTCCCCAAACCGCCCTCTCTCGGACTTTGAGGATTTCCTAGAGATCCTCACCGCAGTCGTCGGGAGGGCGGCGCCGCGCCAGGTCGTGGTGTTGGGCGACCTGAACGCCAAGTCGGTGGCCTGGGGCAACCCGGCCGCCGGATGCAACGTCCGGGGGCGCGCCGTCCAGTTTTGGGCGGCCTCTTGCGGTGTGTCCCTCCTCAACAGGGGGACGGTCCACACGTGTGTGCGGCAACAGGGCGGGTCGGTGGTGGACGTCTCGTTTGCCACCCCCGCGCTAGCCGCCCGCGTCGTCAACTGGCGGGTAGAGATGGCGGAGACCTTGTCGGACCACCGATATGTGCGGTTCGACATCTCCGCCCAGGGGGGGGGGACGGCCCGCGCTGGGCAATCTCCCTTCCCGCGGTGGACACTCACCCGCCTGGACCGGGAGGCAGCCGAGGAGGCGGCCTTCCTCCAGGACTGGCTGTCGCCCCCTGTCGAGGTCCCAGACGTGGACGCCGCAGCGGTCCGGCTCAGGGAGTCCCTGACCGAGGTGTGCGACTACAGCATGCCGCGGTCTCGCCGTCCGCCTCCCCGTCGTGCCGTCTATTGGTGGACGGGGGAGCTGGCGGGGCTCCGGGCCGACTGTGTGGCGGCCAGAAGGGCCTACGCGCGGAGCCGAAGGCGCAGCGCCCAGAACCGAGTCCGGGCAGAAGAGGACCGCCTATACGCCTCCTATCGAGAGGCGACGCTGGTCCTCAAGTCTGCAATGGGCGCTGCGCAAGACTCGGCGAGGGCTGAGATGCTGGAGGGTCTCGACCGGGACCCTTATGGGAGACCATACAGGGCGGCGCGGAGCCAGCTTCGCCCCTATGGTCCCCCACTGACGGAGACCCTCGAGCCAGCGTTGCTGGATGGGGTGGTCCGGTCCCTGTTTCCGTGCAGGACCGACTTCGCCCCACCAGCGATGGATCCCCCGCAAGAGGCGGCCCCACCGGAGGAGGGGATTCCCCCGGTGACGGCGGCGGAGCTCTACGCGGGGGTGCTCAGCCTCCGCGCAAAGAAGACGGCCCCCGGGCCGGACGGCGTCCCCGCACGGGTGGTGGCGATCGCCGCCTCCCAAATGGAGGAAAGGTTTCGGGACCTCTTCAGCGCGTGCTTTACGGCTGGGAGGTTCCCGAAACTGTGGAAGGAGGGGCAGCTGTGCCTCCTCCGAAAGGACGGACGACCGGTGGACTCCCCCTCGTCATACCGGCCCATCGTTCTGCTCGATGAGGTCGGTAAACTGTTCGAGGGGATTATCGCCACCCGGCTTGATAGCCATTTGCGGGGGGTAGGGCCGGACCTGTCGGACGCCCAATTCGGTTTTCGTCGAGGGCGTTCGACGATCGATGCGCTGGCCCTACTCAAGGGCCAGGTAAAGGAGGCGGTGGAGGCGGGGGACGGAGTGCTGGCGGTGTCATTCGACATTGCAAACGCCTTCAACTCCGTCCCCCACTCGACGATATTGGAGGCGCTCCGGTATCACGGAGTGCCCCGATACCTGCGGGACGTCCTGGCCAGCTACCTGGAGGACCGAGAGGTCCTCCTCGTGGACAAGACGGCCAGGTTGAGGCGGTACGGCGCAGAGTCCGGTGTTCCGCAGGGGTCGGTACTAGGGCCCCCCCTGTGGAACATCGGGTTCGATTGGCTCCTGCGGGGAGGCCTCCTCCAGGGCACGAGTGTCATCTGCTACGCGGATGACACTCTCCTCACCGCCCGGGGGAGGAACTTTGCAGACGCGGCCTGTCTGGCCTCGGCTGGCGGATCCTTGGTTGCGGAGAGGATCCGCCGCCTGGGATTGAGGGTGGCGCTGAACAAGACCGAGGCCGTGTTCTTTCGCGGGCCTCGACAGCGCTGCCCACCCGATGCCCACATCGTCGTAGGGGGCGTCCGGATAGAGGTCCAGGCCCAGATGAAGTATCTGGGCCTGGTGCTGGACGACAGGTGGCGCTTCGGCCCGCATTTCAGCGGGCTGTCGACGCGCCTGCTGAAGGTCGCGGACGCCCTCTCGTGGCTCCTCCCGAACCTGGGGGGACCCAAGGCGAAATGCCGGCGCCTCTATGCCGGCATCCTGCGGAGCATGGCCCTGTACGGGGCTCCCATCTGGGCGGACTCCCTCCACAGGAGGGAGAATGCGACCGCCATCCGCAGGCCCCAAAGAGCCATTGCACAGCGGGTGGCGAGGGCCTACCGCTCGGTGGGCTTTTCGGCGGCGTGCGCTCTGGCCGGCACCCCTCCTTGGGAGTTGGAGGCTTGGGTGCTCGCCAGAGTGTACGAGTGGACGGCGCGTCGGAAGGCGCTCGGGGAGCACCCCGTCGCGGAAGAGCGGGAGGCCGTGCGGCGGGAGGCGGAGGACGCCATCGTCCTCCATTGGACGGAGGACCTCGCTGCCGCCGCCTTTGGCCGCCGGACGTTGGACGCGCTCGGTCCGGTCCTGCGGGACTGGCTCGAGCGGTCCCACGGTTTCCTCTCCTTCCGTCTGGTGCAGGTGTTGTCCGGCCATGGCTGTTTCGGATCGCACCTGCACCGGATCGGGAGGGAGGAGTCCCCGGCGTGCCACGACTGCGGCGCGGCGGAGGACACGGCGCAGCACACCCTCGAGGTGTGCCCGGCTTGGTCCGAGCAGCGCCGCGGTCTGACCGCGGTGATCGGTCAGGACCTCTCGCTTCCCGCCGTGATGAACGCCATGCTGGGGACCGAGGGGGCCTGGACAGCGGTTGCCTCCTTTTGCGAGGACGTGATGTCGCGAAAGGAGGAGGCGGAGCGCGCGCGGGAGGACGATCCTCTCGCTGCGCCGCTCCGCAGACGAAGAAGGGGTCGGAGAGGGCGCCGTCCTCCCCCTCCTCGTGGTGGCGACGGGCGGGCGACAGGCGCGGGGGCGCCTCCGCCCGCATTGCACCCGTCACCACCTTCGTCGGTCACTCCCGGGCCCGTCCCCCTCCCCACGGGGGGGGTGTGAGGGGCTCGCGTTGCGGGCAATCGTCGGCGGTGGACTGGACGTAAAGGCTGTGCCGGATTCCCAGTCCTCCACCACTAAGACGAAGCGGGAGTGCCGCTGGGTTATTTTAGTGGGTATACCGGGTCCCAGACCCGGGGAGTCCCACATAGCCCCCCATCCCCCGATGGGTGGGTATGCGTAACGCATTTTTTCCCAGCGCAAAAAAAAAAAAAAAAAAAAAAGGTTGGGGGGACCCCCCCACAGCGCTTACGTCCTCGTCGTGTCCCCTGGAAACAGCCCAGCTCTGACCACCGTAACGGAGTGGCAGACTGGGTTGGCCAAAGTGCGCTGTGCGATCGCACACTATTTTATTGCCGTGCGAGTGCGAACCTGCGGAGGCTATGCCACCACCACCGCGCGACGCCTTCGGGCGTTTTTTAAAATCCAAAGGCCCTTCTCAGGGCCAACCAAACGGCCCTTCTCAGGGCCAACCAAACGGCCCTTCTCAGGGCCAACCAAACGGCCCTTCTCAGGGCCACCCCGACGCTTCGGCGTCAGAATCCAGCCGCGCGCCGTCTGCGGCTGGCTTCTTTGTAGGGGTCGACGAGTCGTCCGACAACGACTCACTTATTAGTGTGTCGGACTTGGACGACTCTCGGTCGCGGAAGCGGGTCCACCTGAGCGGTGGGTCCGAAGGCTCCTCGGCATCGGGGTCGAAGCCGAAGAGGGCGTCAAAGGCCAAAAAGCCGACGGTGGCTTCGGACACCCATGTCGTTGGGCTCGCGGACGCCCAACGCCAGTTGGACCTGGCCCGGCGAGCGCAGCTCCAGCAAGAGCTGGAGGAGCGGATTGTCGCGAAGGAGCAACGTGCGCACATCGCTCGGGCCAGGTCTGGGTACGGTGCGTCCCGCGTTGTATACGCCGACCATTCTCTGGCCGAGCTGCAGAGAATGGCGGAAGAGGACGAGGAGGAGATCAAGGAGGTCGCCTCTAAGTCCTCCAACCTGAAGGGCACGCTGCAGAAGGCCCTGAAGTGCAGGGCTGCGAGCATGCGTGGTGTCGTCGCTGAGCTGGTGCAGCGGACGACCAGCGACGAGACGCGGCAACTGCAGGCGAGAATAGATCGCCTGCAGTCTGAGAACAGCCAGCTTCACCAGAGGCTGGCCGAAGCCACGGCCCGGCCACAGCAGGCCAAAACGAACAGCCTGCCAGACCGAAGCCCTGCGGCAGAGGGCCCCTCTTCCAACCTTGAGGACATCATCCGCAAGGTCGTAATGGAGGAGAGGGCCTTCACGAGGTCCTGCTTGGCAGGGATAGAGGACCGGCTCCTGCCGGAGAAACGCCTCCGACCACCACTCGCGGCGGATAAGAGGCGGTCCGAGCCGGAGCCGTCCACCTCGACAGCGGAGGATGCCCTTCTCCCGTCCACCACCCCGTCCAACGAGTGGACGGAAGTGGCCCGCAAGGGCAAGGGGAAGGGCAAGGGGAAGGGCAAGGGGAAGAAGTCGGCGTCGGCCGTCCCTGCCGTCCCCGCCGCCACCGCTCCCAGCCAGTCGCAGACGACCGGCAAGGGAAAGCCGAAGGGGAAGGGGAAGAAGAGGCTAGTCCCCCCTAGAACCGCGGCCGTCGTGGTGACGCTCACCGCGGAGGCTGCGGAGCGAGGGGAGACGTACGCGTCCGTTTTGGTGCGGGCGCGTGCCAATGCCGACCCTTCCCAGCTGGGGATCGGCAGCGTTTCGTGCCGGCGGACCCAAGCCGGGGCTCGAATTTTTGAGTTCCCCGGGGCCGAGGGGAGTGCCCACGCAGACCTCTTCGCAGCCAAGCTGCAGGAGGTCATAGCGGACTCGGCAAAGGTGGCCCGGCCAATCAAGTCGGCGACCATTGAGGTGACGGACCTCGACGACTCCGTCACCAAGGAGGAGGTGGTGGCGGCGGTCGCAGCGATAGGGGGCTGCGGCACCGCGGCGGTCCAAGGCCGGGACATTAGGCCCGGCCGTGGTGGCATGGGCACGATTCGCCTCGAGTGCCCGGTCGCCGCTGCCAAAGCCGTCCTTGCCAAGGGACGGCTCACAGTCGGGTTCAGCTCGGCCGCGGTCCGGGCTCTCGAGGACCGGCCGCTGCGGTGTTTCCGGTGCTTCGGCATCGGACACATACGGCTCCAGTGTCCGTCCGCAGTGGACAGGTCGGACGCGTGCTACCGCTGTGGCAGGGACGGCCACAAAACCGTCTCGTGCGAGGCCGCCACGCCGCACTGCGCGGTGTGCGCCGCCAGTGGCCGCCCGGCAGGCCACGTAATGAAGGGGAGGAATTGTAATCCTCCCCCAACGCGGGGAAAAGCGCAGGCGCCGACCGGGCCTGCTGCCGCTGCCGCTGGCGCCGTCGTTCCTGCGGCGGCTGCGGAGGAGGGTGCGATGTCCGAGTGATGGATAGGGTCGAACATCGCATCCTTCAGGCGAACACCAACCACTGCAGGGCAGCCCAGGATCTGCTGATGCAGACCATGGCTGAGTGGTTGGTGGACTTGGCGGTGGTCGCCGAACCCTACTCGGTCCCTGGCAGTTGGCTGGGCGACCGGGACGGCTCGGTGGCAATGGTGACGCGGTCTTCCACAGACTCCCCTCCCCTCTCGCTCTTAGAGAGGGGACCGGGATACGTGGCCGCCGCGTGGGGAGACATGGCCCTGGTGGGGGTCTATTTCTCCCCAAACCGCCCTCTCTCGGACTTTGAGGATTTCCTAGAGATCCTCACCGCAGTCGTCGGGAGGGCGGCGCCGCGCCAGGTCGTGGTGTTGGGCGACCTGAACGCCAAGTCGGTGGCCTGGGGCAACCCGGCCGCCGGATGCAACGTCCGGGGGCGCGCCGTCCAGTTTTGGGCGGCCTCTTGCGGTGTGTCCCTCCTCAACAGGGGGACGGTCCACACGTGTGTGCGGCAACAGGGCGGGTCGGTGGTGGACGTCTCGTTTGCCACCCCCGCGCTAGCCGCCCGCGTCGTCAACTGGCGGGTAGAGATGGCGGAGACCTTGTCGGACCACCGATATGTGCGGTTCGACATCTCCGCCCAGGGGGGGGGGACGGCCCGCGCTGGGCAATCTCCCTTCCCGCGGTGGACACTCACCCGCCTGGACCGGGAGGCAGCCGAGGAGGCGGCCTTCCTCCAGGACTGGCTGTCGCCCCCTGTCGAGGTCCCAGACGTGGACGCCGCAGCGGTCCGGCTCAGGGAGTCCCTGACCGAGGTGTGCGACTACAGCATGCCTCGGTCTCGCCGTCCGCCTCCCCGACGTGCCGTCTATTGGTGGACGGGGGAGCTGGCGGGGCTCCGGGCCGACTGCGTGGCGGCCAGAAGGGCCTACGCGCGGAGCCGAAGGCGCAGCGCCCAGAACCGAGTCCGGGCAGAAGAGGACCGCCTATACGCCTCCTATCGAGAGGCGACACTGGCCCTCAAGTCTGCAATGGGCGCTGCGCAAGACTCGGCGAGGGCTGAGATGCTGGAGGGTCTCGACCGGGACCCTTATGGGAGGCCATATAAGGCGGCGCGGAGCCAGCTTCGCCCCTATGGTCCCCCACTGACGGAGACCCTCGAGCCAGCGTTGCTGGATGGGGTGGTCCGGTCCCTGTTTCCGTGCAGGACCGACTTCGCCCCACCAGCGATGGATCCCCCGCAAGAGGCGGCCCCACCGGAGGAGGGGATTCCCCCGGTGACGGCGGCGGAGCTCTACGCGGGGGTGCTCAGCCTCCGCGCAAAGAAGACGGCCCCCGGGCCGGACGGCGTCCCCGCACGGGTGGTGGCGATCGCCGCCTCCCAAATGGAGGAGAGGTTTCGGGACCTCTTCAGCGCGTGCTTTACGGCTGGGAGGTTCCCGAAACTGTGGAAGGAGGGGCAGCTGTGCCTCCTCCGAAAGGAAGGACGCCCGGTGGACTCCCCCTCGTCATACCGGCCCATCGTTCTGCTCGATGAGGTCGGTAAACTGTTCGAGGGGATTATCGCCACCCGGCTTGATAGCCATTTGCGGGGGGTAGGGCCGGACCTGTCGGACGCCCAATTCGGTTTTCGTCGAGGGCGTTCGACGATCGATGCGCTGGCCCTACTCAAGGGCCAGGTAAAGGAGGCGGTGGAGGCGGGGGACGGAGTGCTGGCGGTGTCATTCGACATTGCAAACGCCTTCAACTCCGTCCCCCACTCGACGATATTGGAGGCGCTCCGGTATCACGGAGTGCCCCGATACCTGCGGGACGTCCTGGCCAGCTACCTGGAGGACCGAGAGGTCCTCCTCGTGGACAAGACGGCCACGTTGAGGCGGTACGGCGCAGAGTCCGGTGTTCCGCAGGGGTCGGTACTAGGGCCCCCCCTGTGGAACATCGGGTTCGATTGGCTCCTGCGGGGAGGCCTCCTCCAGGGCACGAGTGTCATCTGCTACGCGGATGACACTCTCCTCACCGCCCGGGGGAGGAACTTTGCAGACGCGGCCTGTCTGGCCTCGGCTGGCGGATCCTTGGTTGCGGAGAGGATCCGCCGCCTGGGATTGAGGGTGGCGCTGAACAAGACCGAGGCCGTGTTCTTTCGCGGGCCTCGGCAGCGCTGCCCACCCGATGCCCACATCGTCGTAGGGGGCGTCCGGATAGAGGTCCAGGCCCAGATGAAGTATCTGGGCCTGGTGCTGGACGACAGGTGGCGCTTCGGCCCGCATTTCAGCGGGCTGTCGACGCGCCTGCTGAAGACCGCGGACGCCCTCTCGTGGCTCCTCCCGAACCTGGGGGGACCCAAGGCGAAATGCCGGCGCCTCTATGCCGGCATCCTGCGGAGCATGGCCCTGTACGGGGCTCCCATCTGGGCGGACTCCCTCCACAGGAGGGAGAATGCGACCGCCATCCGCAGGCCCCAAAGAGCCATTGCACAGCGGGTGGCGAGGGCCTACCGCTCGGTGGGCTTTTCGGCGGCGTGCGCTCTGGCCGGCACCCCTCCTTGGGAGTTGGAGGCTTGGGTGCTCGCCAGAGTGTACGAGTGGACGGCGCGTCGGAAGGCGCTCGGGGAGCACCCCGTCGCGGAAGAGCGGGAGGCCGTGCGGCGGGAGGCGAAGGACGCCATCGTCCTCCATTGGACGGAGGACCTCGCTGCCGCCGCCTTTGGCCGCCGGACGTTGGACGCGCTCGGTCCGGTCCTGCGGGACTGGCTCGAGCGGTCCCACGGTTTCCTCTCCTTCCGTCTGGTGCAGGTGTTGTCCGGCCATGGCTGTTTCGGATCGCACCTGCACCGGATCGGGAGGGAGGAGTCCCCGGCGTGCCACGACTGCGGCGCGGCGGAGGACACGGCGCAGCACACCCTCGAGGTGTGCCCGGCTTGGTCCGAGCAGCGCCGCGGTCTGACCGCGGTGATCGGTCAGGACCTCTCGCTTCCCGGCGTGATGAACGCCATGCTGGGGACCGAGGGGGCCTGGACAGCGGTTGCCTCCTTTTGCGAGGACGTGATGTCGCGAAAGGAGGAGGCGGAGCGCGCGCGGGAGGACGATCCTCTCGCTGCGCCGCTCCGCAGACGAAGAAGGGGTCGGAGAGGGCGCCGTCCTCCCCCTCCTCGTGGTGGCGACGGGCGGGCGACAGGCGCGGGGGCGCCTCCGCCCGCATTGCACCCGTCACCACCTTCGTCGGTCACTCCCGGGCCCGTCCCCCTCCCCACGGGGGGGGTGTGAGGGGCTCGCGTTGCGGGCAATCGTCGGCGGTGGACTGGACGTAAAGGCTGTGCCGGATTCCCAGTCCCCCACCACTAAGACGAAGCGGGAGTGCCGCTGGGTTATTTTAGTGGGTATACCGGGTCCCAGACCCGGGGAGTCCCACATAGCCCCCCATCCCCCGATGGGAGGGTATGCGTAACGCATTTTTTCCCAGCGCAAACAAAAAAAAAAAAAAAAAAAAAGGTTAGGTTAGGTTGGGGGAACCCCCACAGCGCATACTTCCACGTAGTTTCCCCCGGGCAACGCCGTGTCTGACCACCGTAACGGAGTGGCAGACCGGCGGCTAAAGTGCGCTGTGATTCGCAGACACAAACGCGGACGTCTGCGAATTATGAAGACAAAACCATGTCGTGCCGCCTCTGGGCGTTTTATCGCGAGTCGCTCCTCCCAGGGCGACTCAAAAGGCCCTTCTCAGGGCCAACCCAACGGCCCTTCTCAGGGCCAACCCAACGGCCCTTCTCAGGGCCAATCCAACGGCCCTTCTCAGGGCCAATCCAACGGCCCTTCTCAGGGCCTCGCCGGCGACGCTTCGGCGTCGGAAGCTGGCCGAGCACCGTCTGCGGCCAGCTTGTTCAGCAGGCCAGGCGAGTTTTCGGACTCCGACGACTCCGTTATGGACACGTCGGCGGCCGAAAACGACCGCATTAAGCGGAAGAGGGCCGCTCTGAAGACCGGGTCTGCGGGCTCCTCGGAGTCGGTTGGAGGTAGGGCGAAGAAGAAGCCGAAGTCTAAAAAGGCTTCGACTTCTTCTTCGGCCTTGGCCCACGATGTGGGCTTGGTGGACGCCGAGCGCCAGTTGAGCCTGGCAAAGAGGGCGCAACTCCAGGAAGACCTGGAGGAGAGGGTTGCCGCCAAGGAGCGCCAGGCGCAAGCCGCCAGGTCGAGGGCTGGCTACGGTGCATCAAATGTGCTGTATGCTGACCACTCCCTGGCGGAATTGGAGCGCATGGCGCTCGAGGACAAGGAGGAGGTTCTGGAGGTCGCCTCAAAGTCCTCCAATTTGAAGGGGACCTTCCAGAAGGCCCTCAAATGCCGGGCCGCCAGCATGTTCGGCATTGTCAAGGAGCTGGCGACTCGTACGGCCACGGACGAGACGCGGCAACTGCAGGCGAAGGTGGATCGCCTGCAGGCGGAGGTCAGCCAGCTTCACAAGAAGCTGGCTGAAGCCACGGCCCGGCCTGCCCAACCTGCCCCTGTGCCGGTGGCAGGAGGCTCCTTCTCCCCCCCTTCCAACCTTGAGGACATTATCCGAAAGGTTGTTATGGAGGAGAGGGCCTTCACCAGAGCCTGCCTTGCAGGCATCGAGGACCGGCTCTTGCCGGAAAGGCGGCTCCGCCCGCCGCTAGCGGCGGATAAGAGCCCGCCTCCACCGAGAGAGCCGGAACCTGCGCCTGTAGCAGGCCCGGCATCGGGTGCGCAGCTCCAGGCCCCGAAGCCCTCCAAGGGCAAAGGCAGGGGCAAGAGGACAAACGCGGCTCCTCAAACCCCTGCCACAAGCGCGGAGGGAGCGTCTGGGTCGCCTGCCGCTCCAGCAGCCTCGCAGGGGGAAGACGCCCTTCTTCCCTCCACCACCCCGTCCAACATGTCGTGGACGGAAGTGGTCAGGAGGGGAAAAGGCAAGTCGACCCCCAAGCCCGCTGCGACTGCTCCTGCAGCCAAAAAGGCTCCAGCCGGCGGGAGGAAGCTGGTTCCTCCCAAAACCGCGGCCGTCGTGGTGACCATCACCCCGGAGGCCGCGGAACGGGATGAAACGTACGAGTCCGTCCTAAGGCGGGCTCGTACCAACGCGGATCCCACCAGGCTGGGGATCGGCGGCATCACGTGCCGCCGAACCGCAACCGGGGCTCGAATTTTCGAGTTCTCGGGGGAGCAGCGCGGTGCAAACGCAGACCTCTTCGCAACAAAGTTGCAAGAGGTCATAGCGGATGCGGCAACGGTCGTCAGGCCCGTCAAGACCGCAGCCTTGGAGGTGGCCGATTTGGAGGACTCGGTCACCAAAGAGGATGTGGTGGCGGCCGTTGCGGCGGCTGGAGGCTGCGACGCTGGCGCGGTGAAGTGCGGAGCCATCAGGCTCGGCCGCCGCGGCATGGGCACCATCCGCGTCGAGTGCCCGGTTGCCGCGGCTGGGGCTGCCCTTGCTGCGACCAAGGGACGGCTGCTTGTGGGGCTCAGCTCGGCTGTGGTCCGGCCGCTTGAAGACCAGCCTATGCGCTGCTTCAAGTGCTTCGCCTTTGGCCACACCCGAGCCACGTGTCCCTCCAAGTCCAACTGGGGGGAGTGTTGCTACCTATGCGGGCAGGAGGGACACAGGAGCGCCACTTGCCGCGCCACCACACCACGCTGCGCAGCGTGTGCCGCCAGTGGCCGCCCCGCGGACCACAGGATGGCGGGCAGGAGCTGCAAGCCTCCCGCGAGGAAGGGCATAGTGCCGGCGCAGGTTCGCCCTGTTGCCACCACCGCCGCCGCTGTCGTCGCCGCCGCTGTAGCTCCAGCAGCGGTAGCTGAGGAGGGGGGTGCGATGTCGGAATAATGGTTTCCGACTACCGCATCCTCCAGGCGAACACCAACCACTGCAGAGCGGCCCAGGACCTGGTGGTGCAGGTCATGGCCGAGTGGTTGGTGAACGTAGCGGTGGTCTCCGAGCCCTACTCGATCCCCGGCAGCTGGCTGGGCGACGAGGACGGCTTGGTGGCACTAGCGGCGCGGTCTTCCACAGACTCCCCTCCCCTCTCGCTATTAGAGAAGGGACCGGGATACGTGGCCACCGCGTGGGGAGACTTAGCCCTTGTGGGGGTCTATTTCTCCCCAAACCGCCCTCTTCAGGACTTCGAGAACTATCTCGGAGTCCTGGCCGCCGTGATCGGCAGGGCGGCGCCGCGTCAGGTCTCCGTACTGGGAGACCTGAATGCCAAGTCGGTGACCTGGGGCAACCGGGCCACCGATCCTCGCGGGCGAGCAGTGGAAATGTGGGCAGCCTCCTCTGGACTCTCCCTCTTGAACAGAGGAAGCGTCCAGACATGCGTGCGGCGGCAGGGTGGCTCGATAGTGGACGTCACTTTCGCCACCCCTGCGTTGGCCGCGCGCGTGCTGAACTGGCGGGTGGACCTGGTGGAGACTATGTCGGACCACCGCTACGTGCGGTTCGACATCTCCACCGGCGCCCCGGGAGAGACGCGGCCCTTCTCGGGGCGATCACCGTTCCCACGGTGGGCTCTCACTCGCCTGGACAGGGAGGCAGCGGGGGAGGCGGCGTTCATCCAGGACTGGCTTTCGCCGCCTTCCGCTGGCCTGGATGTGGACACCGTGGCGGGGCACCTCAGGGAGTCTCTGACCGAGGTATGCAACTCTAGCATGCCTCGGTCTCGCCGACCACTACCCAAACGGGCCGTGTACTGGTGGTCGGCGGAGCTGGCGGAGCTTCGAGCGGCGTGCGTGGAGGCAAGGAGGGCCTACACGCGGAGCCGGCGGCGGCGTCGACGAGACCACGCCGACGAGGACCACCTCTACGAGGTGTACGTAGAGGCTAAAATGGTCCTCGATAGGGCCATCGCCGCCGCCAGAGACTCGGCGAGAGCGGAGGTGCTGGAGGGTCTCGACAACGACCCCTACGGGAGACCATACAAGGCGGCGCGCAACAAGTTGCGTCCCTTTGGTCCCCCCATGGCCGAGACCCTGGAGCCCTCATTTCTGGATGGGGTGGTTCAGTCCCTGTTTCCACGCAGGGACAACTTCACCCCACCAGTGATGGACCCTCCGCGGGGGACAGCTCCGCCAGCTGAGGAGGAAGAGGAGGCTCCCCCTCCTGTCACGGAGTCGGAACTTGGCGCGGCTATTCTCCGTATCCGCGCCAAGAAGACGGCTCCGGGCCCCGACGGTGTCCCCGCCAGAGTGGTGGCGATCGCCGCCACTCAAATGGAGGAGAGGTTTCGGGACCTCTTCAGCGCATGCCTTGCGTCGGGGAGGTTCCCGAAACCGTGGAAGGAGGGGCAGTTGTGCCTCCTTCGGAAGGAGGGCCGCCCGGCGGATTCCCCCTCGGCATACCGACCCATCGTTCTGCTCGATGAGGTCGGCAAAATGTTCGAGGGGATAATCGCTGGCCGCCTAAAGAGCCATTTGCGGCGTATCGGGCCGGACTTGTCGGACGCTCAGTACGGTTTTCGTGCTGAGCGCTCCACGGTGGACGCGCTGGCCTGCCTTAAGGGCCAGGTGAAGGAGGCGATGGAGGCGGGGGACGGTTTGTTGGCTGTGTCATTCGACATAGCCAACGCCTTCAACTCCGTTCCCCACTCCACCATCCTAGAGGCGCTCCGATTCCACGGAGTGCCTCGTCACATGTGTCGTCTGCTGGCCAGCTACCTGGAGGATCGGGCGATCGTCCTGGTGGACAGGACTGGCCAAGTCCGGCGGTACGCCGCTGAAGCCGGCGTTCCACAGGGGTCAGTCTTAGGACCTCTCCTCTGGAACGTCGGCTACGATTGGCTCTTGCGGGGAACTCTCCTCCGAGGCACGAGTGTCGTTTGCTATGCGGATGACACTCTCCTCACCGCCCGGGGGGGGAGTTTCAGGGAGGCGGCCAACTTGGCCTCGGCGGGCGGATCCTTGGTCGCAGGGAGGATCCGCCGCCTAGGTTTAACGGTGGCGCTGCACAAGACCGAGGCCGTGTTCTTCCACGGACCCCGGCAGCGCCCCCCACCTGACGCCCACATTTTCGTGGAGGGCGTCAGAATCGAGGTGAAGGCCCAGATGAAATATCTGGGCCTTGTACTCGACAGCAGGTGGCGCTTCGGCCCGCATTTTAGCGGGCTGTCGTCGCGCCTGCTGAAGACCGCAGGCGCCCTCTCGTGGCTGCTGCCCAACTTGGGGGGGCCCAGCGCGCGATGCCGGCAACTCTACGCCGGCATCCTGAGGAGCATGGCCCTTTACGGGGCTCCCATCTGGGAGGACTCCCTCCGGAGGAGGGAGAACGCCGCCGCGTTGCGGGCACCCCAAAGGGCCATAGCCCAGCGGGTCGCGCGGGCCTACCGCACGGTGGGATTCGCGGCAGCATGCGCTCTGGCCGGCACCCCGCCTTGGGAACTCGAGGCGTGGGTGCTCGCCAGAGTGTATGAATGGACGGCGGGGCGGAGGGCGAGAGGAGAACGCCCAGCCCCGGAAGAGCGGGAGGCTGTCCGGCGGGAGGCGAGGGACGCCATCGTCGTCCATTGGACGGGGGACCTCGCCACCGCAGCCTTCGGCCGCCGAACCCTCGACGCGATCGGGCCGGTCTTGCGAGACTGGCTCGAGCGGTCGCACGGGTTCCTCTCCTTCCGTCTAGTGCAGGTGCTGTCCGGACACGGTTGCTTCGGATCGTACCTGCACCGAATCGGACGGGAGGAGACGCCGTCCTGCCGCGACTGTGGTGCGGCGGAGGACACGGCGCAGCACACCCTCGAGGTGTGCCCGTCGTGGTCCGAGACGCGCCGCAGTCTCACCGCGGTGATCGGGCCGGACCTCTCACTCCCCGGCTTGGTTAACGCCATGCTGGGGGACGAGAGGTGCTGGGCAGCAGTGGCCTCCTTCTGCGAACACGTCATGTCCCAGAAGGAGGCGGCGGAGCGCGCGCGGGAGGACGATCCCGACGCGGCGCCGCTCCGAAGGCGGAGGAGGGGTCGAAGAAGACGTCAGTATGACCGTCATCTTCGGCTCCTCCCAGGTGGGGGCCAGCAGGTAACGGGTGTGGGGGCACCCTTGCCTACATTGCACAGGCCTCCACCAGTGTCGGACGGGAATGGCCAGGTGTTCCCGGCCATTCCCGTAGCCCCCCAACCTGGGGGGCACGCGGGGCCCGCCAGTTAGGCGGGCATGCGCCGGGAGGGTTGTGGAAGTAAAGGTTGAACCGGTTTCCCATGACCCTCCCATCACGGCGATGCGGGAACACCGCTGAGTTTTAGTGGGTATACTGTCATTCCGACAGGGAGTCCCACATACCCCGTCTCGTCCCCCACGAGCGGGCATGCGTAATAGCATTTCTCAGCGAAAAAAAAAAAAAAAAAAAGGTTAGGTTGGGGGACCCCCCCACAGCGCTTACGTCCTCGTCGTGTCCCCTGGAAACAGCCCAGCTCTGACCACCGTAACGGAGTGGCAGACTGGGTTGGCCAAAGTGCGCTGTGCGATCGCACACTATTTTATTGCCGTGCGAGTGCGAACCTGCGGAGGCTATGCCACCACCACCGCGCGACGCCTTCGGGCGTTTTTTAAAATCCAAAGGCCCTTCTCAGGGCCAACCAAACGGCCCTTCTCAGGGCCAACCAAACGGCCCTTCTCAGGGCCAACCAAACGGCCCTTCTCAGGGCCACCCCGACGCTTCGGCGTCAGAATCCAGCCGCGCGCCGTCTGCGGCTGGCTTCTTTGTAGGGGTCGACGAGTCGTCCGACAACGACTCACTTATTAGTGTGTCGGACTTGGACGACTCTCGGTCGCGGAAGCGGGTCCACCTGAGCGGTGGGTCCGAAGGCTCCTCGGCATCGGGGTCGAAGCCGAAGAGGGCGTCAAAGGCCAAAAAGCCGACGGTGGCTTCGGACACCCATGTCGTTGGGCTCGCGGACGCCCAACGCCAGTTGGACCTG
Source organism: Globia sparganii (assembly GCA_949316385.1). Lineage (NCBI taxonomy): Eukaryota > Metazoa > Arthropoda > Insecta > Lepidoptera > Noctuidae > Globia > Globia sparganii. Next base: position 22,538,000 of record OX438669.1, read on the forward strand.
GCCCGGCGAGCGCAGCTCCAGCAAGAGCTGGAGGAGCGGATTGTCGCGAAGGAGCAACGTGCGCACATCGCTCGGGCCAGGTCTGGGTACGGTGCGTCCCGCGTTGTATACGCCGACCATTCTCTGGCCGAGCTGCAGAGAATGGCGGAAGAGGACGAGGAGGAGATCAAGGAGGTCGCCTCTAAGTCCTCCAACCTGAAGGGCACGCTGCAGAAGGCCCTGAAGTGCAGGGCTGCGAGCATGCGTGGTGTCGTCGCTGAGCTGGTGCAGCGGACGACCAGCGACGAGACGCGGCAACTGCAGGCGAGAATAGATCGCCTGCAGTCTGAGAACAGCCAGCTTCACCAGAGGCTGGCCGAAGCCACGGCCCGGCCACAGCAGGCCAAAACGAACAGCCTGCCAGACCGAAGCCCTGCGGCAGAGGGCCCCTCTTCCAACCTTGAGGACATCATCCGCAAGGTCGTAATGGAGGAGAGGGCCTTCACGAGGTCCTGCTTGGCAGGGATAGAGGACCGGCTCCTGCCGGAGAAACGCCTCCGACCACCACTCGCGGCGGATAAGAGGCGGTCCGAGCCGGAGCCGTCCACCTCGACAGCGGAGGATGCCCTTCTCCCGTCCACCACCCCGTCCAACGAGTGGACGGAAGTGGCCCGCAAGGGCAAGGGGAAGGGCAAGGGGAAGGGCAAGGGGAAGAAGTCGGCGTCGGCCGTCCCTGCCGTCCCCGCCGCCACCGCTCCCAGCCAGTCGCAGACGACCGGCAAGGGAAAGCCGAAGGGGAAGGGGAAGAAGAGGCTAGTCCCCCCTAGAACCGCGGCCGTCGTGGTGACGCTCACCGCGGAGGCTGCGGAGCGAGGGGAGACGTACGCGTCCGTTTTGGTGCGGGCGCGTGCCAATGCCGACCCTTCCCAGCTGGGGATCGGCAGCGTTTCGTGCCGGCGGACCCAAGCCGGGGCTCGAATTTTTGAGTTCCCCGGGGCCGAGGGGAGTGCCCACGCAGACCTCTTCGCAGCCAAGCTGCAGGAGGTCATAGCGGACTCGGCAAAGGTGGCCCGGCCAATCAAGTCGGCGACCATTGAGGTGACGGACCTCGACGACTCCGTCACCAAGGAGGAGGTGGTGGCGGCGGTCGCAGCGATAGGGGGCTGCGGCACCGCGGCGGTCCAAGGCCGGGACATTAGGCCCGGCCGTGGTGGCATGGGCACGATTCGCCTCGAGTGCCCGGTCGCCGCTGCCAAAGCCGTCCTTGCCAAGGGACGGCTCACAGTCGGGTTCAGCTCGGCCGCGGTCCGGGCTCTCGAGGACCGGCCGCTGCGGTGTTTCCGGTGCTTCGGCATCGGACACATACGGCTCCAGTGTCCGTCCGCAGTGGACAGGTCGGACGCGTGCTACCGCTGTGGCAGGGACGGCCACAAAACCGTCTCGTGCGAGGCCGCCACGCCGCACTGCGCGGTGTGCGCCGCCAGTGGCCGCCCGGCAGGCCACGTAATGAAGGGGAGGAATTGTAATCCTCCCCCAACGCGGGGAAAAGCGCAGGCGCCGACCGGGCCTGCTGCCGCTGCCGCTGGCGCCGTCGTTCCTGCGGCGGCTGCGGAGGAGGGTGCGATGTCCGAGTGATGGATAGGGTCGAACATCGCATCCTTCAGGCGAACACCAACCACTGCAGGGCAGCCCAGGATCTGCTGATGCAGACCATGGCTGAGTGGTTGGTGGACTTGGCGGTGGTCGCCGAACCCTACTCGGTCCCTGGCAGTTGGCTGGGCGACCGGGACGGCTCGGTGGCAATGGTGACGCGGTCTTCCACAGACTCCCCTCCCCTCTCGCTCTTAGAGAGGGGACCGGGATACGTGGCCGCCGCGTGGGGAGACATGGCCCTGGTGGGGGTCTATTTCTCCCCAAACCGCCCTCTCTCGGACTTTGAGGATTTCCTAGAGATCCTCACCGCAGTCGTCGGGAGGGCGGCGCCGCGCCAGGTCGTGGTGTTGGGCGACCTGAACGCCAAGTCGGTGGCCTGGGGCAACCCGGCCGCCGGATGCAACGTCCGGGGGCGCGCCGTCCAGTTTTGGGCGGCCTCTTGCGGTGTGTCCCTCCTCAACAGGGGGACGGTCCACACGTGTGTGCGGCAACAGGGCGGGTCGGTGGTGGACGTCTCGTTTGCCACCCCCGCGCTAGCCGCCCGCGTCGTCAACTGGCGGGTAGAGATGGCGGAGACCTTGTCGGACCACCGATATGTGCGGTTCGACATCTCCGCCCAGGGGGGGGGGACGGCCCGCGCTGGGCAATCTCCCTTCCCGCGGTGGACACTCACCCGCCTGGACCGGGAGGCAGCCGAGGAGGCGGCCTTCCTCCAGGACTGGCTGTCGCCCCCTGTCGAGGTCCCAGACGTGGACGCCGCAGCGGTCCGGCTCAGGGAGTCCCTGACCGAGGTGTGCGACTACAGCATGCCTCGGTCTCGCCGTCCGCCTCCCCGACGTGCCGTCTATTGGTGGACGGGGGAGCTGGCGGGGCTCCGGGCCGACTGCGTGGCGGCCAGAAGGGCCTACGCGCGGAGCCGAAGGCGCAGCGCCCAGAACCGAGTCCGGGCAGAAGAGGACCGCCTATACGCCTCCTATCGAGAGGCGACACTGGCCCTCAAGTCTGCAATGGGCGCTGCGCAAGACTCGGCGAGGGCTGAGATGCTGGAGGGTCTCGACCGGGACCCTTATGGGAGGCCATATAAGGCGGCGCGGAGCCAGCTTCGCCCCTATGGTCCCCCACTGACGGAGACCCTCGAGCCAGCGTTGCTGGATGGGGTGGTCCGGTCCCTGTTTCCGTGCAGGACCGACTTCGCCCCACCAGCGATGGATCCCCCGCAAGAGGCGGCCCCACCGGAGGAGGGGATTCCCCCGGTGACGGCGGCGGAGCTCTACGCGGGGGTGCTCAGCCTCCGCGCAAAGAAGACGGCCCCCGGGCCGGACGGCGTCCCCGCACGGGTGGTGGCGATCGCCGCCTCCCAAATGGAGGAGAGGTTTCGGGACCTCTTCAGCGCGTGCTTTACGGCTGGGAGGTTCCCGAAACTGTGGAAGGAGGGGCAGCTGTGCCTCCTCCGAAAGGAAGGACGCCCGGTGGACTCCCCCTCGTCATACCGGCCCATCGTTCTGCTCGATGAGGTCGGTAAACTGTTCGAGGGGATTATCGCCACCCGGCTTGATAGCCATTTGCGGGGGGTAGGGCCGGACCTGTCGGACGCCCAATTCGGTTTTCGTCGAGGGCGTTCGACGATCGATGCGCTGGCCCTACTCAAGGGCCAGGTAAAGGAGGCGGTGGAGGCGGGGGACGGAGTGCTGGCGGTGTCATTCGACATTGCAAACGCCTTCAACTCCGTCCCCCACTCGACGATATTGGAGGCGCTCCGGTATCACGGAGTGCCCCGATACCTGCGGGACGTCCTGGCCAGCTACCTGGAGGACCGAGAGGTCCTCCTCGTGGACAAGACGGCCACGTTGAGGCGGTACGGCGCAGAGTCCGGTGTTCCGCAGGGGTCGGTACTAGGGCCCCCCCTGTGGAACATCGGGTTCGATTGGCTCCTGCGGGGAGGCCTCCTCCAGGGCACGAGTGTCATCTGCTACGCGGATGACACTCTCCTCACCGCCCGGGGGAGGAACTTTGCAGACGCGGCCTGTCTGGCCTCGGCTGGCGGATCCTTGGTTGCGGAGAGGATCCGCCGCCTGGGATTGAGGGTGGCGCTGAACAAGACCGAGGCCGTGTTCTTTCGCGGGCCTCGGCAGCGCTGCCCACCCGATGCCCACATCGTCGTAGGGGGCGTCCGGATAGAGGTCCAGGCCCAGATGAAGTATCTGGGCCTGGTGCTGGACGACAGGTGGCGCTTCGGCCCGCATTTCAGCGGGCTGTCGACGCGCCTGCTGAAGACCGCGGACGCCCTCTCGTGGCTCCTCCCGAACCTGGGGGGACCCAAGGCGAAATGCCGGCGCCTCTATGCCGGCATCCTGCGGAGCATGGCCCTGTACGGGGCTCCCATCTGGGCGGACTCCCTCCACAGGAGGGAGAATGCGACCGCCATCCGCAGGCCCCAAAGAGCCATTGCACAGCGGGTGGCGAGGGCCTACCGCTCGGTGGGCTTTTCGGCGGCGTGCGCTCTGGCCGGCACCCCTCCTTGGGAGTTGGAGGCTTGGGTGCTCGCCAGAGTGTACGAGTGGACGGCGCGTCGGAAGGCGCTCGGGGAGCACCCCGTCGCGGAAGAGCGGGAGGCCGTGCGGCGGGAGGCGAAGGACGCCATCGTCCTCCATTGGACGGAGGACCTCGCTGCCGCCGCCTTTGGCCGCCGGACGTTGGACGCGCTCGGTCCGGTCCTGCGGGACTGGCTCGAGCGGTCCCACGGTTTCCTCTCCTTCCGTCTGGTGCAGGTGTTGTCCGGCCATGGCTGTTTCGGATCGCACCTGCACCGGATCGGGAGGGAGGAGTCCCCGGCGTGCCACGACTGCGGCGCGGCGGAGGACACGGCGCAGCACACCCTCGAGGTGTGCCCGGCTTGGTCCGAGCAGCGCCGCGGTCTGACCGCGGTGATCGGTCAGGACCTCTCGCTTCCCGGCGTGATGAACGCCATGCTGGGGACCGAGGGGGCCTGGACAGCGGTTGCCTCCTTTTGCGAGGACGTGATGTCGCGAAAGGAGGAGGCGGAGCGCGCGCGGGAGGACGATCCTCTCGCTGCGCCGCTCCGCAGACGAAGAAGGGGTCGGAGAGGGCGCCGTCCTCCCCCTCCTCGTGGTGGCGACGGGCGGGCGACAGGCGCGGGGGCGCCTCCGCCCGCATTGCACCCGTCACCACCTTCGTCGGTCACTCCCGGGCCCGTCCCCCTCCCCACGGGGGGGGTGTGAGGGGCTCGCGTTGCGGGCAATCGTCGGCGGTGGACTGGACGTAAAGGCTGTGCCGGATTCCCAGTCCCCCACCACTAAGACGAAGCGGGAGTGCCGCTGGGTTATTTTAGTGGGTATACCGGGTCCCAGACCCGGGGAGTCCCACATAGCCCCCCATCCCCCGATGGGAGGGTATGCGTAACGCATTTTTTCCCAGCGCAAACAAAAAAAAAAAAAAAAAAAAAGGTTAGGTTAGGTTGGGGGAACCCCCACAGCGCATACTTCCACGTAGTTTCCCCCGGGCAACGCCGTGTCTGACCACCGTAACGGAGTGGCAGACCGGCGGCTAAAGTGCGCTGTGATTCGCAGACACAAACGCGGACGTCTGCGAATTATGAAGACAAAACCATGTCGTGCCGCCTCTGGGCGTTTTATCGCGAGTCGCTCCTCCCAGGGCGACTCAAAAGGCCCTTCTCAGGGCCAACCCAACGGCCCTTCTCAGGGCCAACCCAACGGCCCTTCTCAGGGCCAATCCAACGGCCCTTCTCAGGGCCAATCCAACGGCCCTTCTCAGGGCCTCGCCGGCGACGCTTCGGCGTCGGAAGCTGGCCGAGCACCGTCTGCGGCCAGCTTGTTCAGCAGGCCAGGCGAGTTTTCGGACTCCGACGACTCCGTTATGGACACGTCGGCGGCCGAAAACGACCGCATTAAGCGGAAGAGGGCCGCTCTGAAGACCGGGTCTGCGGGCTCCTCGGAGTCGGTTGGAGGTAGGGCGAAGAAGAAGCCGAAGTCTAAAAAGGCTTCGACTTCTTCTTCGGCCTTGGCCCACGATGTGGGCTTGGTGGACGCCGAGCGCCAGTTGAGCCTGGCAAAGAGGGCGCAACTCCAGGAAGACCTGGAGGAGAGGGTTGCCGCCAAGGAGCGCCAGGCGCAAGCCGCCAGGTCGAGGGCTGGCTACGGTGCATCAAATGTGCTGTATGCTGACCACTCCCTGGCGGAATTGGAGCGCATGGCGCTCGAGGACAAGGAGGAGGTTCTGGAGGTCGCCTCAAAGTCCTCCAATTTGAAGGGGACCTTCCAGAAGGCCCTCAAATGCCGGGCCGCCAGCATGTTCGGCATTGTCAAGGAGCTGGCGACTCGTACGGCCACGGACGAGACGCGGCAACTGCAGGCGAAGGTGGATCGCCTGCAGGCGGAGGTCAGCCAGCTTCACAAGAAGCTGGCTGAAGCCACGGCCCGGCCTGCCCAACCTGCCCCTGTGCCGGTGGCAGGAGGCTCCTTCTCCCCCCCTTCCAACCTTGAGGACATTATCCGAAAGGTTGTTATGGAGGAGAGGGCCTTCACCAGAGCCTGCCTTGCAGGCATCGAGGACCGGCTCTTGCCGGAAAGGCGGCTCCGCCCGCCGCTAGCGGCGGATAAGAGCCCGCCTCCACCGAGAGAGCCGGAACCTGCGCCTGTAGCAGGCCCGGCATCGGGTGCGCAGCTCCAGGCCCCGAAGCCCTCCAAGGGCAAAGGCAGGGGCAAGAGGACAAACGCGGCTCCTCAAACCCCTGCCACAAGCGCGGAGGGAGCGTCTGGGTCGCCTGCCGCTCCAGCAGCCTCGCAGGGGGAAGACGCCCTTCTTCCCTCCACCACCCCGTCCAACATGTCGTGGACGGAAGTGGTCAGGAGGGGAAAAGGCAAGTCGACCCCCAAGCCCGCTGCGACTGCTCCTGCAGCCAAAAAGGCTCCAGCCGGCGGGAGGAAGCTGGTTCCTCCCAAAACCGCGGCCGTCGTGGTGACCATCACCCCGGAGGCCGCGGAACGGGATGAAACGTACGAGTCCGTCCTAAGGCGGGCTCGTACCAACGCGGATCCCACCAGGCTGGGGATCGGCGGCATCACGTGCCGCCGAACCGCAACCGGGGCTCGAATTTTCGAGTTCTCGGGGGAGCAGCGCGGTGCAAACGCAGACCTCTTCGCAACAAAGTTGCAAGAGGTCATAGCGGATGCGGCAACGGTCGTCAGGCCCGTCAAGACCGCAGCCTTGGAGGTGGCCGATTTGGAGGACTCGGTCACCAAAGAGGATGTGGTGGCGGCCGTTGCGGCGGCTGGAGGCTGCGACGCTGGCGCGGTGAAGTGCGGAGCCATCAGGCTCGGCCGCCGCGGCATGGGCACCATCCGCGTCGAGTGCCCGGTTGCCGCGGCTGGGGCTGCCCTTGCTGCGACCAAGGGACGGCTGCTTGTGGGGCTCAGCTCGGCTGTGGTCCGGCCGCTTGAAGACCAGCCTATGCGCTGCTTCAAGTGCTTCGCCTTTGGCCACACCCGAGCCACGTGTCCCTCCAAGTCCGACTGGGGGGAGTGTTGCTACCTATGCGGGCAGGAGGGACACAGGAGCGCCACTTGCCGCGCCACCACACCACGCTGCGCAGCGTGTGCCGCCAGTGGCCGCCCCGCGGACCACAGGATGGCGGGCAGGAGCTGCAAGCCGCCCGCGAGGAAGGGCATAGTGCCGGCGCAGGTTCGCCCTGTTGCCACCACCGCCGCCGCTGTCGTCGCCGCCGCTGTAGCTCCAGCAGCGGTAGCTGAGGAGGGGGGTGCGATGTCGGAATAATGGTTTCCGACTACCGCATCCTCCAGGCGAACACCAACCACTGCAGAGCGGCCCAGGACCTGGTGGTGCAGGTCATGGCCGAGTGGTTGGTGAACGTAGCGGTGGTCTCCGAGCCCTACTCGATCCCCGGCAGCTGGCTGGGCGACGAGGACGGCTTGGTGGCACTAGCGGCGCGGTCTTCCACAGACTCCCCTCCCCTCTCGCTATTAGAGAAGGGACCGGGATACGTGGCCGCCGCGTGGGGAGACTTAGCCCTTGTGGGCGTCTATTTCTCCCCAAACCGCCCTCTTCAGGACTTCGAGAACTATCTCGGAGTCCTGGCCGCCGTGATCGGCAGGGCGGCGCCGCGTCAGGTCTCCGTACTGGGAGACCTGAATGCCAAGTCGGTGACCTGGGGCAACCGGGCCACCGATCCTCGCGGGCGAGCAGTGGAAATGTGGGCAGCCTCCTCTGGACTCTCCCTCTTAAACAGAGGAAGCGTCCAGACATGCGTGCGGCGGCAGGGTGGCTCGATAGTGGACGTCACTTTCGCCACCCCTGCGTTGGCCGCGCGCGTGCTGAACTGGCGGGTGGACCTGGTGGAGACTATGTCGGACCACCGCTACGTGCGGTTCGACATCTCCACCGGCGCCCCGGGAGAGACGCGGCCCTTCTCGGGGCGATCACCGTTCCCACGGTGGGCTCTCACTCGCCTGGACAGGGAGGCAGCGGGGGAGGCGGCGTTCATCCAGGACTGGCTTTCGCCGCCTTCCGCTGGCCTGGATGTGGACACCGTGGCGGGGCACCTCAGGGAGTCTCTGACCGAGGTATGCAACTCTAGCATGCCTCGGTCTCGCCGACCACTACCCAAACGGGCCGTGTACTGGTGGTCGGCGGAGCTGGCGGAGCTTCGAGCGGCGTGCGTAGAGGCAAGGAGGGCCTACACGCGGAGCCGGCGGTGGCGTCGACGAGACCACGCCGACGAGGACCACCTCTACGAGGTGTACGTAGAGGCTAAAATGGTCCTCGATAGGGCCATCGCCGCCGCCAGAGACTCGGCGAGAGCGGAGGTGCTGGAGGGTCTCGACAACGACCCCTACGGGAGACCATACAAGGCGGCGCGCAACAAGTTGCGTCCCTTTGGTCCCCCCGTGGCCGAGACCCTGGAGCCCTCATTTCTGGATGGGGTGGTTCAGTCCCTGTTTCCACGCAGGGACAACTTCACCCCACCAGTGATGGACCCTCCGCGGGGGACAGCTCCGCCAGCTGAGGAGGAAGAGGAGGCTCCCCCTCCTGTCACGGAGTCGGAACTTGGCGCGGCTATTCTCCGTATCCGCGCCAAGAAGACGGCTCCGGGCCCCGACGGTGTCCCCGCCAGAGTGGTGGCGATCGCCGCCACTCAAATGGAGGAGAGGTTTCGGGACCTCTTCAGCGCATGCCTTGCGTCGGGGAGGTTCCCGAAACCGTGGAAGGAGGGGCAGTTGTGCCTCCTTCGGAAGGAGGGCCGCCCGGCGGATTCCCCCTCGGCATACCGACCCATCGTTCTGCTCGATGAGGTCGGCAAAATGTTCGAGGGGATAATCGCTGGCCGCCTAAAGAGCCATTTGCGGCGTATCGGGCCGGACTTGTCGGACGCTCAGTACGGTTTTCGTGCTGAGCGCTCCACGGTGGACGCGCTGGCCTGCCTTAAGGGCCAGGTGAAGGAGGCGATGGAGGCGGGGGACGGTTTGTTGGCTGTGTCATTCGACATAGCCAACGCCTTCAACTCCGTTCCCCACTCCACCATCCTAGAGGCGCTCCGATTCCACGGAGTGCCTCGTCACATGCGTCGTCTGCTGGCCAGCTACCTGGAGGATCGGGCGATCGTCCTGGTGGACAGGACTGGCCAAGTCCGGCGGTACGCCGCTGAAGCCGGCGTTCCACAGGGGTCAGTCTTAGGACCTCTCCTCTGGAACGTCGGCTACGATTGGCTCTTGCGGGGAACTCTCCTCCGAGGCACGAGTGTCGTTTGCTATGCGGATGACACTCTCCTCACCGCCCGGGGGGGGAGTTTCAGGGAGGCGGCCAACTTGGCCTCGGCGGGCGGATCCTTGGTCGCAGGGAGGATCCGCCGCCTAGGTTTAACGGTGGCGCTGCACAAGACCGAGGCCGTGTTCTTCCACGGACCTCGGCAGCGCCCCCCACCTGACGCCCACATTTTCGTGGAGGGCGTCAGAATCGAGGTGAAGGCCCAGATGAAATATCTGGGCCTTGTACTCGACAGCAGGTGGCGCTTCGGCCCGCATTTTAGCGGGCTGTCGTCGCGCCTGCTGAAGACCGCAGGCGCCCTCTCGTGGCTGCTGCCCAACTTGGGGGGGCCCAGCGCGCGATGCCGGCAACTCTACGCCGGCATCCTGAGGAGCATGGCCCTTTACGGGGCTCCCATCTGGGAGGACTCCCTCCGGAGGAGGGAGAACGCCGCCGCGTTGCGGGCACCCCAAAGGGCCATAGCCCAGCGGGTCGCGCGGGCCTACCGCACGGTGGGATTCGCGGCAGCATGCGCTCTGGCCGGCACCCCGCCTTGGGAACTCGAGGCGTGGGTGCTCGCCAGAGTGTATGAATGGACGGCGGGGCGGAGGGCGAGAGGAGAACGCCCAGCTCCGGAAGAGCGGGAGGCTGTCCGGCGGGAGGCGAGGGACGCCATCGTCGTCCATTGGACGGGGGACCTCGCCACCGCAGCCTTCGGCCGCCGAACCCTCGACGCGATCGGGCCGGTCTTGCGAGACTGGCTCGAGCGGTCGCACGGGTTCCTCTCCTTCCGTCTAGTGCAGGTGCTGTCCGGACACGGTTGCTTCGGATCGTACCTGCACCGAATCGGACGGGAGGAGACGCCGTCCTGCCGCGACTGTGGCGCGGCGGAGGACACGGCGCAGCACACCCTCGAGGTGTGCCCGTCGTGGTCCGGGACGCGCCGCAGTCTCACCGCGGTGATCGGGCCGGACCTCTCACTCCCCGGCTTGGTTAACGCCATGCTGGGGGACGAGAGGTGCTGGGCAGCAGTGGCCTCCTTCTGCGAACACGTCATGTCCCAGAAGGAGGCGGCGGAGCGCGCGCGGGAGGACGATCCCGACGCGGCGCCGCTCCGAAGGCGGAGGAGGGGTCGAAGAAGACGTCAGTATGACCGTCATCTTCGGCTCCTCCCAGGTGGGGGCCAGCAGGTAACGGGTGTGGGGGCACCCTTGCCTGCATTGCACAGGCCTCCACCAGTGTCGGACGGGAATGACCAGGTGTTCCCGGCCATTCCCGTAGCCCCCCAACCTGGGGGGCACGCGGGGCCCGCCAGTTAGGCGGGCATGCGCCGGGAGGGTTGTGGAAGTAAAGGTTGAACCGGTTTCCCATGACCCTCCCATCACGGCGATGCGGGAACACCGCTGAGTTTTAGTGGGTATACTGTCATTCCGACAGGGAGTCCCACATACCCCGTCTCGTCCCCCACGAGCGGGCATGCGTAATAGCATTTCTCAGCGAAAAAAAAAAAAAAAAAAAAAAAAAAAAAAGGTTAGGTTAGGTTAGGTTTTTTTTTTTTTTTTTTTTTTTGTTTTGGCAGGAGTGGGAAATCCTCATGGACGCCCAGACTGTCCCACTGGTGAGGCAATCTGGGCAGTGCCGGACTCTTACCGGCTAAAACCACACTCCTGCCTTTCTAAGTGTCCCCCTGACATAGTCAGAGACCTTTTAAAATTTTATTTTTAATTATTATTAACGTTTTATGTTTTGATACTAATTTTGAAAAAAGGTTTTATCTGTTTTAGTTACTAATCGGTTTTATTTATCTATCTAGAATTTTAAATTTTTATGTTCTTTTTAATAATCTAATATTTTGTTCTATGCTTTGTCTGTATATACACTTATATATTAAAAGCATAGTTTTATGTTTCCTTGTTTCTTTTAATTACTTTTGTGGCTATTGTGGTACAGTATTCTAAAAAGTTTTTCCTAAGTTTTCCATTTGTCATTATCTTACTTATATTATTTCTATTTATTTCCGTCTCCAGTTTCATCTCCGCATGTAAGCGCTGTGTTCCGAACGCAGGACATTCTGTTAAAATGTGTGGGACTGTTTCTGGCGCGTCTGGGTCACAGATGCACGATGGGTTTCCCTTACGCTTAAAACGATGCAGGTACTCAGAAAACCCACCGTGTCCAGTCAGTATCTGTGTCATTACTCCGGTCGGCTCCACTCCCCTTACAATCCTGAAGGCGTCTATCACGTCCGGCAGGAACATTTTTGTCACTGAGGCTGTTTCGGCGTCATTGTATCTCCGGTTCCACTCGTCAAGCGACCCCATACGGATCTGTCGTTTGACGAATGAAACCGGGCAGCGGTCATAGTCCGGCCTCTTTTTAGACCTGAGTGCAGCCTCTTTTGCAAGATAGTCTGCACGCTCATTGCCTTGCAGCCCAGCGTGAGCCTTTACCCAGAACAAGGAAACATCTTTGCCCTGGGATAAAGCCGCGCCCATATTCGCTCTTGCCTCCACCGCTAGGGCATGGAGGGACCCTTGGTTTGTGACTGTTTGAAGTGCAGCCTTTGAGTCACTATAGATTCCGAAGGTTCCCTCCCTGCGTTTGAGGATTTCCCTCGTAGCTACGCATATGGCCAGGAGTTCTGCCTGGTAGACTGTGCAGCACGACGGCAAGCTAAGCTTCAAGGACTTGATCTCGGCTTCACTATCCCACAGTGATAGTGCTGCTCCGACCTTGTCCTCTATCCTGCTGCCGTCGGTGAAAAATCGTACCGCCTGGTTGTTATGGGTGTTCACCAGGGACTGGTCTTCCAGACTCACGAACCCCATGGCCATATGTTTTGCCGGATGTGGTGTTTCCGCAAACGCCACCACGCGCTCCACTTCCCTGCCCGCGAGTGCCGGCTGGGGTACCCCCCTCTTTGCCTCATAGAGAGCGGCTGCTTCTTGTATTCGGAGGTCGAGTGGTAGTATCCCAGCCAGCACCAGGGACGCGTTCAGCGAAACGGTGCGGTAGGATCTGCAGAGCTTTTGGGCGAACCCTCGCTGGACCGTGTTGAGCATTTTCTGCACTCCTATCTTCTTGGTTGCCGGCGCCCAGGCACTTGCCGCGTACATCACAACCGGCTCCACCGCCGCCGTGTATATGGTCCGAATCACTTCCGGGTGCAGACCCCAGCTCACTTTGGCCGCTCTAGATAGCTGTTTGTAGATGTTTGCAGCTTTTCTACACACGTTTGCGGCGTGGGTGTTGAAAGTGAGCTGGTGGTCTATTGTGAGCCCCAGTATTTTGATTTCCTTAGACATGCCAATGCCAACCCCGCCCATGTTCAGGATCGGGACATCGTACTTCAGCTTCCTGGTTACTACCATCGCACAGGTTTTGTGTGGCGCAAATTTCAGCTTATTTCGGATGCCCCACTCCCGAACACACTCGAGGGCGGCATTGGCACGTCTCTGAACTTCCAACCCTGTATCACCGTCAAAGACCATAACCACGTCGTCGGCGAAAGCCTGGCTGTGATCCCCCCGCTCTTCCAACCCCTTTAGCAAGGGGTCCAGCAGCAAGTTCCAGAGGATCGGACCGCCTATTGATCCCTGGACACATCCTTTGCTAGTGTTTCTCTGGCACTCTGCTCCGGCGTACCTAACCCGAACACTCCTATCGGTAAGGTAGCTGTCCAGCATTCGCCTCAGATTCACCGGGCACCTTTCCTCAGCCAGTCTGGTTCTAATTGCTGGCCACCATGCACTGTCGAAGGCTCCCTCTATGTCAAGCGACACAACAGTGATCAGCTTCTTTTGGTTCAGCTTTGTTTTGATATGTTGTATCATGGTATAGAGGGAGTCTTCGGTGCTCTTCTGGGGCATGAAACCAAACTGACGAGTACTCAACCGCGGGATCAGATGCCACTTCAGCCTTGCTACCAACATTTTCTCTAGCATTTTACCCAGGACTGGTAAAAGGCCGATCGGTCTGTAGGACTTTGGGGTGGTGTAACAGTCCTTACCCGGCTTCCTGAGTATAACTACTGTGGCCACCTTCCAGGATCCGGGGAAGTGGCCCAGCTCAAGGCACTTGTTGGCCAATGCAAGAAACATCCCCGGGTCCCGGAAGATGGCTTGCGCACAAATGTCGGCAGTGAGACCATCCGCCCCCGGTGCCTTCTTCGGGTTGAAACTTTCCACCGCGGTTTTCAGCTCCTGAAGTGTAAACGGTGGGTCATGGTGTTCATCATGCGTCCAATCGTTTACACGACTGGCCGCTTCTCGCGTCCGACGGTGGTCATCGTTGTCTTCCTCTTTCAGGTCTTCGGGGTAGAAGGTCTCCGCCAGCAGCAACGCTGAATCCTCACCATCGAGTGGCACTCCATTCATCAGCAAAGGTAAGTCCTCGTGTCTTTTTGCGGTCCGTCCCATAACCCTGTAAATGCCCTCCCAAACTCCCTCCTTATCCTGTTTTTCACAGAATTTCTTCCAACTGGAAGTCTGTGCCCTTTTTGCTTGGAGCTCATAGTTTTCTTTTGCTTGCAGGTACTCATCGACGACCCTCGCTCTCCGTACTGCAGCGGCGCATCGAATTCGGCGTCTCTTAGTGTTGACCTCATTCAACATATCAGTTAGCTCGTTGGACCACCACGGTATCGTAAGAATGTCTGTATTTTTAAATTTAGCCAAAGTTTTTTCACATGAGTTGGTAATTGTACCTATATAATTATTTACGCTATTTTCTAAATCTTCTTTATTTCTAATTTTATTAATTTCTTCTAAGTTAAGGTTGTTTTCTGCTTTTAATTGGGCCAATTTCTCATGAAATTGGCTCCAATTTGCTTTCCTTGTGTTAAAAAGTCTTGTGGTTCTTTTGATATTTGTCCCTATTGCTTTTTTAAGATTAATTTTGAATACGATACCGTTGTGGTCAGAGCTTGTGATGCCTTCCTCAACTCTCCAGTCTTCCACCAAGTCCAGCATATCCGTTGAACAAGCTGTTAGGTCAACGAAGCTGGTGTAAAGTTTTCCACCTCTGATGGTGTCGAAAGTTGGCTTGTTGCCGACGTTGAGTACCTGCAAGTTCATTTCGTCCAAGGAGCCCGACATTTCTTCCCCCCTACTATCTATAACTAGACTACCCCACCAGGTGCTCTTTGCGTTTGCGTCGCCTCCCATCACAATTTTTATAGGGCCCATTTCCTCACGAATCTGCAGAAGCTGCTCCAGGTACGGTTGTATGGGCAGATCCGGTTCAAAATAGAAGGAGACCACTGCGATTTCCCAGGCGCTGGTTCGGATCCTCACCACCGTGATGTTATTGGTGGTGAGTTTTGGACACTGTGTGACATCAAGGTCTTTATCGAAGACGACTATTGCCGCCTTCACAGTTCCATTTCCTTGTTCCGCGCTCTGGTAGATTCGCGCTCCCAGGTAGTCTCGCATCCTTTTAATCGCACCCACATATGGCTCCTGGAGCAGTGCAAAAGCGAACTTTCGCTCACTTGCTGCTACCATGAGCTCCTGGGTCGCAAGGTTCTTCCTCTGCAGATTCGCTTGGATCACCCAGTAGTTTGGGCGGGCGTCAGGGTGGGTTCGGATCCTACTGCCTGGGATCTGGGTGTTTGTATTTCCTGGAAACGCTGGTGTCACCTTAGCAGTACGCCACCGACAGGCGTGCCAATGCGTCCCACTTCACTCGTACTGGGCACTCTCTGTCGAAGGCGTTGTGGTCGATCTTTTCCAGTTTTGCCAACAGGCAATTATGACACTTTGGCACCTCCGCAGCCAGTCGTGACGGGCAGTCAGCACGCATGTGGGGATCGCCGCAGTGGATACAGAGGTCAGCGGGCTGCGTGCACAGTTTTCGGCTATGACCGAAACGCAGACAGCGTGTGCACTGCACCAGTGGCGACTGATCCTGCACTCGCACACGCTGTAGGTCGATGTGCACGCGACCCGCCATAGTCAGCCTCTGCCATACCGTAGGGGACACCTGCAGGATGACGTGGCACGTGTGGGGGTTCCTCGTCCTACGACGGTACTTCACCCCCAGCCGCAGGTCTTCCGCAGGTATGTCCCCGATCAGGTGGGCGTTCTGACGTTGCAGAGCCTGTGCGATCTCCACATCCGAGTGGCAGGAGAGAACGTCACAGATAATTATAAGTGGGTCCTTGTTCTTCATCTCCTCT
This sequence comes from Globia sparganii, assembly GCA_949316385.1. NCBI lineage: Eukaryota > Metazoa > Arthropoda > Insecta > Lepidoptera > Noctuidae > Globia > Globia sparganii. Next base: position 22,553,607 of record OX438669.1, read on the forward strand.
ACCACCAGGTTCCCTACTTTTCTTATTCTGTCTGTCACTTTGGTCATCTCCTCTCTGGTCTTAAAACCAACGACCACCTTTTGGTCCCTCGCCTTGCGCAGCCGCTCCACTCTCGTGCCTTCGTTCTTGGCATCGACCGCCGTCCTGAGCTTCTCAATGACCTCTTCACCGGTGTCCTGTTCGTTGACAGATGATACTACCACCGAGTGAAGAGGCTGTTGGATGTGCTTCTTCGGGCCGGCGGCCATTTCCGCGAAGGTCGGACCCTGGCCTGGGACATAGCGAGGGGCCTGTTGCAGATGCTCCGACAGAGCCCGAGTGTGCAGCTGGCATTCCTCCAGCGCCTGGTTATGTTGTTGGAGGTTTGCCATGAGCTGCTTCATGAGCTCCGTCGGTTCATCTGCGGTTGGCCTTTGGTCATTTCGAGCCTTTTCGGGTTCAGCTGCCACCTCAGCTCCATTTACCCTCTCGACCTCCGCTTCCTTTACCAGCTGGTACAATCTTTCGACCGCTTTTGTTAGCTCGTCTTTTATCTCCTTTTTCAGGTTCCGAGAACTTAAGAGCTGGATCTTTGCTTTTGTGAGACACGCCTTTGCCTCCGTGGTCCTGTTTGCGTACCTCACGGGTTGTGCGTCTCGTGGGGAGCTCTGTTCGATCCCCGCAGGCAGTTTTGGTCCATCGAGCTTACTCTGATGTGCGAGTGTCGCTGTTTTGGACTTTACCTTCGGGGGAGTAGTTATCGGGGCCTTCTTCGGTGGAGTTGGAGTTTTGAGAAGCTGTCCAGAACTCAGTCTATCAGCCTCCCACTCCCCAACGCTATGACCAACCGACGGGCCAGCCTGTGCCAATTGAGGCTTCCCCACGTCTGAGCTCTGCTCCGAGGTCTTTGGTTTGTTCACCGGTGTCCTTATACCAAACATTTTGGCTGGATTACGGAAATTGACTGCGGAACGACTAAATTACCGGGGGACACTTTATCCGTTACTAGATCCCTGTACAGGGGGGATCCGTATGAAGTTAATAACGTAAAATACGATCCTGTAAATCAGGAGTCGGTCAATTAAATAATTGTCAATTTGCCTTCGAGAGGCGGTAATAAGTTTAAAAACCGTTTATTTTCTTATTTTCCCACCAGAGAAAGGTATCGATGAGGCCGGAAGAGCCAAAAATCCAAAATAATTTTTTGTCGTAATTGCATAGTTTACCTGGTAAGTGACTAAAGGGTGGGTGGGAGGGCAAATTAAAATAAATAAATTAAAATAAAAATTTATAAAGTATTTTCAAAGGGATTTTTTACTGAAAATTTTACAAGTCAATATACGAAAAATGTTTTTCGCAGATTCGTCAATTTTCACCAGTGGGAAAGTTAAACGGAGCCTAGAAACGATTAATTTTGCTGAAAACAGCTTCAAAATGCGTCACCGGGATGCAAAGATATAGCGATTTGATGATTTTGTACTATCCCTTAGGTGGATTTCGTCTGTTAGTGAAAATACCAAATGCAAAAAATTTTTGAAGTTCTATGTGAGCTAGGCTCGCGTGCGAGGTGTCAAAAGACGCGTCTCGGCGCGGGCTAACTATCTACGAGGTTATTGGAATTTTAGCAGAATAAAAATTTTGAATTTTGCAGAAAAAACGGGTTTTTCGACCAAAATGTGAGTAAAAACCTCGAATAACACCGCCAAACGGGACTCGAATTCGCTGAACGCGCGCCGGAGTGCAGGTAAGGCAGGTAAGTGACTATTGAAACTATAAAAACGTAGATTTAGATTAGAATTTTGAAGATAAAAATTTATAAAGTATTTTCAAAGGGATTTTTTACTGAAAATTTTACAAGTCAATATACGAAAAATGTTTTTCGCAGATTCGTCAATTCTCACCAGTGGGAAAGTTAAACGGAGCCTAGAAACGATTAATTTTGCTGAAAACAGCTTCAAAATGCGTCACCGGGATGCAAAGATATAGCGATTTGATGATTTTGTACTATCCCTTAGGTGGATTTCGTCTGTTAGTGAAAATACCAAATGCAAAAAATTTTTGAAGTTCTATGTGAGCTAGGCTCGCGTGCGAGGTGTCAAAAGACGCGTCTCGGCGCGGGCTAACTATCTACGAGGTTATTGGAATTTTAGCAGAATAAAAATTTTGAATTTTGCAGAAAAAACGGGTTTTTCGACCAAAATGTGAGTAAAAACCTCGAATAACACCGCCAAACGGGACTCGAATTCGCTGAACGCGCGCCGGAGTGCAGGTAAGGCAGGTAAGTGACTATTGAAACTATAAAAACGTAGATTTAGATTAGAATTTTGAAGATAAAAATTTATAAAGTATTTTCAAAGGGATTTTTTACTGAAAATTTTACAAGTCAATATACGAAAAATGTTTTTCGCAGATTCGTCAATTCTCACCAGTGGGAAAGTTAAACGGAGCCTAGAAACGATTAATTTTGCTGAAAACAGCTTCAAAATGCGTCACCGGGATGCAAAGATATGGTTAGGTTAGGTTAGGTTAGGTTGTGGTGAGCCGCATACGTCGCCTGGGCTTGGAGGTGGCCCTCAGCAAGTCGGAGGCCATGGTGTTTCATGGCCCCCGACGGGCGCCGCCGCCCGGCCTACACATCGTGGTCGGGGGGGCTCGGATCGCTGTCGAGTCTACCATGAAGTACCTGGGATTGGTGCTCGACAGCCGGTGGGACTTTGAGCCCCACTTCCGACGGCTGGCGCCCAAGTTGCTGGGCGCGGCTGGCGCGCTCTCAACGCTGCTTCCCAATCTGGGGGGCCCGAGCGCCGCCTGTAGGCGGCTCTACGTAGGGATCGTGCGATCGATGGCCCTTTATGGGGCCCCGATCTGGGCGACTGACCTGACGGCCGGTAGCATCGCCGTTTTGCGGAGGCCGCAGAGAGCGATGGCCGTCAGAGTCGTCCGGGGGTATCGCACGATCTCCTACGAGACGGCTTGCGTACTGGCCGGATCCCCGCCCTGGGACCTGGAGGCGAAAGTACTCGCGTCATTGTATCGGTGGCGCGAGGAAGCGAGGGCGCGGGGCGAGCAACCGATGCAGCAACACATAGAGCTGCGTCGGTCTCAGCTCCGCGAGGTCCTGGTGGCGGAATGGCGGGACAGGCTTTCACGCCCTACCGCCGGCCTCGTCACCATCGAGGCGGTCCGGCCGGTGCTCGAGCAATGGCTCGGGAGGAGGCACGGCTCCCTGTCGTTTCGGGTGACGCAGGTGCTCTCGGGGCATGGTTGCTTCGGGAAGTACCTGTGTCGCATAAACAGGGAGCCGGACGCCCGGTGTCACCACTGCGTCGACTGCCGGGAGGACACGGCGTGGCATACGCTGGCAGAGTGTGCCGCTTGGGAGGAGCCACGCCGTGCCCTCATCTCAGAAGTAGGCAGTGACCTGTCGCTGCCGGCCGTGGTCGAGTCGATGGTCGGCAGCGAGGAGTCCTGGGACGCGGTGGTTTCCTTCTGCGAAACAGTCGTCTCGCAGAAGGAGGCTGCGGAAAGGGAGAGGGAGATCTCGTCCACTCACCCGGCCCGCAGCAGGCGCACCGGGCGTCGGCGGAGGGCGGATAACGCCCTCTTCCAGCCCCCCTAAATGGGTCCAGGGGCGACGGACTCGGGGACGTCCGTCGCCCCCCACACATCAGGACCCGAGGTGGCGGCGCGTAGTGTTCCACGCGCGCCCCTCTTAGACGTCGCGGGGGGAGTCAAACACCTCACTCCCCCCCCTGACCCGAGGAGGCCCGCAGTGGCGGGCCGGCACCAGTCGGGGGTTGCGGAAGGATCGTACGTTCCCGCGACCCCCGGCGTAGGTGTGAGATGGAACACCGGGGTGGTTTTTAGTCAGTAAGAGTCTGACAGACCCCGCCGCCCGCCCCAGGGCGGCGGACATCCATGAGGATTTTCCACCCCGGAACAAAAAAAAAAAAAAAAGGTTAGGTTAGGTTAGGTTAGGTTGCCAGCGTTGCTGGATGGGGTGGTCCGGTCCCTGTTTCCGTGCAGGACCGACTTCGCCCCACCAGCGATGGATCCCCCGCAAGGGGCGGCCCCGCCGGACGAGGAGATTCCCCCGGTGACGGCGGCGGAGCTCTACGCGGGGGTGCTCAGCCTCCGCGCAAAGAAGACGGCCCCCGGGCCGGACGGCGTCCCCGCACGGGTGGTGGCGATCGCCGCCTCCCAAATGGAGGAGAGGTTTCGGGACCTCTTCAGCGCGTGCTTTACGGCTGGGAGGTTCCCGAAACTGTGGAAGGAGGGGCAGCTGTGCCTCCTCCGAAAGGACGGACGCCCGGTGGACTCCCCCTCGTCATACCGGCCCATCGTTCTGCTCGATGAGGTCGGTAAACTGTTCGAGGGGATTATCGCCACCCGGCTTGATAGCCATTTGCGGGGGGTAGGGCCGGACCTGTCGGACGCCCAATTCGGTTTTCGTCGAGGGCGTTCGACGATCGATGCGCTGGCCCTACTCAAGGGCCAGGTAAAGGAGGCGGTGGAGGCGGGGGACGGAGTGCTGGCGGTGTCATTCGACATTGCAAACGCCTTCAACTCCGTCCCCCACTCGACGATATTGGAGGCGCTCCGGTATCACGGAGTGCCCCGATACCTGCGGGACGTCCTGGCCAGCTACCTGGAGGACCGAGAGGTCCTCCTCGTGGACAAGACGGCCACGTTGAGGCGGTACGGCGCAGAGTCCGGTGTTCCGCAGGGGTCGGTACTAGGGCCCCCCCTGTGGAACATCGGGTTCGATTGGCTCCTGCGGGGAGGCCTCCTCCAGGGCACGAGTGTCATCTGCTACGCGGATGACACTCTCCTCACCGCCCGGGGGAGGAACTTTGCAGACGCGGCCTGTCTGGCCTCGGCTGGCGGATCCTTGGTTGCGGAGAGGATCCGCCGCCTGGGATTGAGGGTGGCGCTGAACAAGACCGAGGCCGTGTTCTTTCGCGGGCCTCGGCAGCGCTGCCCACCCGATGCCCACATCGTCGTAGGGGGCGTCCGGATAGAGGTCCAGACCCAGATGAAGTATCTGGGCCTGGTGCTGGACGACAGGTGGCGCTTCGGCCCGCATTTCAGCGGGCTGTCGACGCGCCTGCTGAAGGCCGCGGACGCCCTCTCGTGGCTCCTCCCGAACCTGGGGGGGCCCAAGGCGAAATGCCGGCGCCTCTATGCCGGCATCCTGCGGAGCATGGCCCTGTACGGGGCTCCCATCTGGGCGGACTCCCTCCACAGGAGGGAGAATGCGACCGCCATCCGCAGGCCCCAAAGAGCCATTGCACAGCGGGTGGCGAGGGCCTACCGCTCGGTGGGCTTTTCGGCGGCGTGCGCTCTGGCCGGCACCCCTCCTTGGGAGTTGGAGGCTTGGGTGCTCGCCAGAGTGTACGAGTGGACGGCGCGTCGGAAGGCGCTCGGGGAGCACCCCGTCGCGGAAGAGCGGGAGGCCGTGCGGCGGGAGGCGAAGGACGCCATCGTCCTCCATTGGACGGAGGACCTCGCTGCCGCCGCCTTTGGCCGCCGGACGTTGGACGCGCTCGGTCCGGTCCTGCGGGACTGGCTCGAGCGGTCCCACGGTTTCCTCTCCTTCCGTCTGGTGCAGGTGTTGTCCGGCCATGGCTGTTTCGGATCGCACCTGCACCGGATCGGGAGGGAGGAGTCCCCGGCGTGCCACGACTGCGGCGCGGCGGAGGACACGGCGCAGCACACCCTCGAGGTGTGCCCGGCTTGGTCCGAGCAGCGCCGCGGTCTGACCGCGGTGATCGGTCAGGACCTCTCGCTTCCCGGCGTGATAAACGCCATGCTGGGGAGCGAGGGGGCCTGGACAGCGGTTGCCTCCTTTTGCGAGGACGTGATGTCGCGAAAGGAGGAGGCGGAGCGCGCGCGGGAGGACGATCCTCTCGCTGCGCCGCTCCGCAGACGAAGAAGGGGTCGGAGAGGGCGCCGTCCTCCCCCTCCTCGTGGTGGCGACGGGCGGGCGACAGGCGCGGGGGCGCCTCCGCCCGCATTGCACCCGTCACCACCTTCGTCGGTCACTCCCGGGCCCGTCCCCCTCCCCACGGGGGGGGTGTGAGGGGCTCGCGTTGCGGGCAATCGTCGGCGGTGGACTGGACGTAAAGGCTGTGCCGGATTCCCAGTCCCCCACCACTAAGACGAAGCGGGAGTGCCGCTGGGTTATTTTAGTGGGTATACCGGGTCCCAGACCCGGGGAGTCCCACATAGCCCCCTATCCCCCGATGGGAGGGTATGCGTAACGCATTTTTTCCCAGCGCAAACAAAAAAAAAAAAAAAAAAAAAAAAAAAAAAAAAAAAAAAAAAAAAAAAAAAAAAAAAAAAAGGTTAGGTTAGGTTAGGTTAGGTTAGGTTAGGTTGGGGGACCCCCCCACAGCGCTTACGTCCTCGTCGTGTCCCCTGGAAACAGCCCAGCTCTGACCACCGTAACGGAGTGGCAGACTGGGTTGGCCAAAGTGCGCTGTGCGATCGTACACTATTTTATTGCCGTGTGAGTGCGAAACTGCGGAGGCTATGCCACCACCACCGCGCGACGCCTTCGGGCGTTTTTTAAAATCCAAAGGCCCGTCTCAGGGCCAACCAAACGGCCCTTCTCAGGGCCAACCAAACGGCCCTTCTCAGGGCCAACCAAACGGCCCTTCTCAGGGCCACCCCGACGCTTCGGCGTCAGAATCCAGCCGCGCGCCGTCTGCGGCTGGCTTCTTTGTGGGGGTCGACGAGTCGTCCGACAACGACTCACTTATTAGTGTGTCGGACTTGGACGACTCTCGGTCGCGGAAGCGGGTCCACCTGAGCGGCGGGTCCGAAGGCTCCTCGGCCTCGGGGTCGAAGCCGAAGAGGGCGTCAAAGGCCAAAAAGCCGACGGTGGCTTCGGACACCCATGTCGTTGGGCTCGCGGACGCCCAACGCCAGTTGGACCTGGCCCGGCGAGCGCAGCTCCAGCAAGAGCTGGAGGAGCGGATTGTTGCGAAGGAGCAACGTGCGCACGTCGCTCGGGCCAGGTCTGGGTACGGTGCGTCCCGCGTTGTATACGCCGACTATTCCCTGGCCGAGCTGCAAAAAATGGCGGAAGAGGACGAGGACGAGATCATGGAGGTCGCCTCTAAGTCCTCCAACCTGAAGGGCACGCTGCAGAAGGCCCTGAAGTGCAGGGCCGCGAGCATGCGTGGTGTCGTCGCTGAGCTGGTGCAGCGGACGACCAGCGACGAGACGCGGCAACTGCAGGCGAGAGTAGATCGCCTGCAGTCTGAGGTCAGCCAGCTTCATCAGAGGCTGGCCGAAGCCACGGCCCGGCCACAGCAGGCCAAGACAAGCAGCCTGCCAGACCGAAGCCCTGCGGCAGAGGGCCCCTCTTCCAACCTTGAGGACATCATCCGCAAGGTCGTAATGGAGGAGAGGGCCTTCACGAGGTCCTGCTTCGCAGGGATAGAGGACCGGCTCCTGCCGGAGAAACGCCTCCGACCACCGCTCGCAGCGGATAAGAGGCAGTCCGAGCCGGAGCCGTCCACCTCGACAGCGGAGGATGCCCTTCTCCCGTCCACCACCCCGTCCAACGAGTGGACGGAAGTGGCCCGCAAGGGCAAGGGGAAGGGCAAGGGGAAGGGCAAGGGGAAGAAGTCGGCGTCGGCCGTCCCTGCCGTCCCCGCCGCCACCGCTCCCAGCCAGTCGCAGACGACCGGCAAGGGAAAGCCGAAGGGGAAGGGGAAGAAGAAGCTAGTCCCCCCTAGAACCGCGGCCGTCGTGGTGACGCTCACCGCGGAGGCTGCGGAGCGAGGGGAGACGTACGCGTCCGTTTTGGTGCGGGCGCGTGCCAATGCCGACCCTTCCCAGCTGGGGATCGGCAGCGTTTCGTGCCGGCGGACCCAAGCCGGGGCTCGAATTTTCGAGTTCCCCGGGGCCGAGGGGAGTGCCCACGCAGACCTCTTCGCAGCCAAGCTGCAGGAGGTCATAGCGGACTCGGCAAAGGTGGCCCGGCCAGTCAAGTCGGCGACCATTGAGGTGACGGACCTGGACGACTCCGTCACCAAGGAGGAGGTGGTGGCGGCGGTCGCAGCGATAGGGGGCTGCGGCACCGCGGCGGTCCAAGGCCGGGACATTAGGCCCGGCCGTGGTGGCATGGGCACGATTCGCCTCGAGTGCCCGGTCGCCGCTGCCAAAGCCGTCCTTGCCAAGGGACGGCTCACAGTCGGGTTCAGCTCGGCCGCGGTCCGGGCTCTCGAGGACCGGCCGCTGCGGTGTTTCCGGTGCTTCGGCATCGGACACATACGGCTCCAGTGTCCGTCCGCAGTGGACAGGTCGGACGCGTGCTACCGCTGTGGCAGGGACGGCCACAAAACCGTCTCGTGCGAGGCCGCCACGCCGCACTGCGCGGTGTGTGCCGCCAGTGGCCGCCCGGCAGGCCACGTAATGAAGGGGAGGAATTGTAATCCTCCCCCAACGCGGGGAAAAGCGCAGGCGCCGACCGGGCCTGCTGCCGCTGCCGCTGGCGCCGTCGTTCCTGCGGCGGCTGCGGAGGAGGGTGCGATGTCCGAGTGATGGATAGGGTCGAACATCGCATCCTTCAGGCGAACACCAACCACTGCAGGGCAGCCCAGGATCTGCTGATGCAGACCATGGCTGAGTGGTTGGTGGACTTGGCGGTGGTCGCCGAACCCTACTCGGTCCCTGGCAGTTGGCTGGGCGACCGGGACGGCTCGGTGGCAATGGTGACGCGGTCTTCCACAGACTCCCCTCCCCTCTCGCTCTTAGAGAGGGGACCGGGATACGTGGCCGCCGCGTGGGGAGACATGGCCCTGGTGGGGGTCTATTTCTCCCCAAACCGCCCTCTCTCGGACTTTGAGGATTTCCTAGAGATCCTCACCGCAGTCGTCGGGAGGGCGGCGCCGCGCCAGGTCGTGGTGTTGGGCGACCTGAACGCCAAGTCGGTGGCCTGGGGCAACCCGGCCGCCGGATGCAACGTCCGGGGGCGCGCCGTCCAGTTTTGGGCGGCCTCTTGCGGTGTGTCCCTCCTCAACAGGGGGACGGTCCACACGTGTGTGCGGCAACAGGGCGGGTCGGTGGTGGACGTCTCGTTTGCCACCCCCGCGCTAGCCGCCCGCGTCGTCAACTGGCGGGTAGAGATGGCGGAGACCTTGTCGGACCACCGATATGTGCGGTTCGACATCTCCGCCCAGGGGGGGAGGACGGCCCGCGCTGGGCAATCTCCCTTCCCGCGGTGGACACTCACCCGCCTGGACCGGGAGGCAGCCGAGGAGGCGGCCTTCCTCCAGGACTGGCTGTCGCCCCCTGTCGAGGTCCCGGACGTGGACGCCGCAGCGGTCCGGCTCAGGGAGTCCCTGACCGAGGTGTGCGACTACAGCATGCCTCGGTCTCGCCGTCCGCCTCCCCGACGTGCCGTCTATTGGTGGACGGGGGAGCTGGCGGGGCTCCGGGCCGACTGCGTGGCGGCCAGAAGGGCCTACGCGCGGAGCCGAAGGCGCAGCGCCCAGAACCGAGTCCGGGCAGAAGAGGACCGCCTATACGCCTCCTATCGAGAGGCGACGCTGGTCCTCAAGTCTGCAATGGGCGCTGCGCAAGACTCGGCGAGGGCTGAGATGCTAGAGGGTCTCGACCGGGACCCTTATGGGAGACCATACAGGGCGGCGCGGAGCCAGCTTCGCCCCTATGGTCCCCCACTGACGGAGACCCTCGAGCCAGCGTTGCTGGATGGGGTGGTCCGGTCCCTGTTTCCGTGCAGGACCGACTTCGCCCCACCAGCGATGGATCCCCCGCAAGGGGCGGCCCCACCGGAGGAGGAGATTCCCCCGGTGACGGCGGCGGAGCTCTACGCGGGGGTGCTCAGCCTCCGCGCAAAGAAGACGGCTCCCGGGCCGGACGGCGTCCCCGCACGGGTGGTGGCGATCGCCGCCTCCCAAATGGAGGAGAGGTTTCGGGACCTCTTCAGCGCGTGCTTTACGGCTGGGAGGTTCCCGAAGCTGTGGAAGGAGGGGCAGCTGTGCCTCCTCCGAAAGGACGGACGCCCGGTGGACTCCCCCTCGTCATACCGGCCCATCGTTCTGCTCGATGAGGTCGGTAAACTGTTCGAGGGGATTATCGCCACCCGGCTTGATAGCCATTTGCGGGGGGTAGGGCCGGACCTGTCGGACGCCCAATTCGGTTTTCGTCGAGGGCGTTCGACGATCGATGCGCTGGCCCTACTCAAGGGCCAGGTAAAGGAGGCGGTGGAGGCGGGGGACGGAGTGCTGGCGGTGTCATTCGACATTGCAAACGCCTTCAACTCCGTCCCCCACTCGACGATATTGGAGGCGCTCCGGTATCACGGAGTGCCCCAATACCTGCGGGACGTCCTGGCCAGCTACCTGGAGGACCGAGAGGTCCTCCTCGTGGACAAGACGGCCACGTTGAGGCGGTACAGCGCAGAGTCCGGTGTTCCGCAGGGGTCGGTACTAGGGCCCCCCCTGTGGAACATCGGGTTCGATTGGCTCCTGCGGGGAGGCCTCCTCCAGGGCACGAGTGTCATCTGCTACGCGGATGACACTCTCCTCACCGCCCGGGGGAGGAACTTTGCAGACGCGGCCTGTCTGGCCTCGGCTGGCGGATCCTTGGTTGCGGAGAGGATCCGCCGCCTGGGATTGAGGGTGGCGCTGAACAAGACCGAGGCCGTGTTCTTTCGCGGGCCTCGGCAGCGCTGCCCACCCGATGCCCACATCGTCGTAGGGGGCGTCCGGATAGAGGTCCAGGCCCGGATGAAGTATCTGGGCCTGGTGCTGGACGACAGGTGGCGCTTCGGCCCGCATTTCAGCGGGCTGTCGACGCGCCTGCTGAAGGCCGCGGACGCCCTCTCGTGGCTCCTCCCGAACCTGGGGGGGCCTAAGGCGAAATGCCGGCGCCTCTATGCCGGCATCCTGCGGAGCATGGCCCTGTACGGGGCTCCCATCTGGGCGGACTCCCTCCACAGGAGGGAGAATGCGACCGCCATCCGCAGGCCCCAAAGAGCCATTGCACAGCGGGTGGCGAGGGCCTACCGCTCGGTGGGCTTTTCGGCGGCGTGCGCTCTGGCCGGCACCCCTCCTTGGGAGTTGGAGGCTTGGGTGCTCGCCAGAGTGTACGAGTGGACGGCGCGTCGGAAGGCGCTCGGGGAGCACCCCGTCGCGGAAGAGCGGGAGGCCGTGCGGCGGGAGGCGAAGGACGCCATCGTCCTCCATTGGACGGAGGACCTCGCTGCCGCCGCCTTTGGCCGCCGGACGTTGGACGCGCTCGGTCCGGTCCTGCGGGACTGGCTCGAGCAGTCCCACGGTTTCCTCTCCTTCCGTCTGGTGCAGGTGTTGTCCGGCCATGGCTGTTTCGGATCGCACCTGCACCGGATCGGGAGGGAGGAGTCCCCGGCGTGCCACGACTGCGGCGCGGCGGAGGACACGGCGCAGCACACCCTCGAGGTGTGCCCGGCTTGGTCCGAGCAGCGCCGCGGTCTGACCGCGGTGATCGGTCAGGACCTCTCGCTTCCCGGCGTGATGAACGCCATGCTGGGGACCGAGGGGGCCTGGACAGCGGTTGCCTCCTTTTGCGAGGACGTGATGTCGCGAAAGGAGGAGGCGGAGCGCGCGCGGGAGGACGATCCTCTCGCTGCGCCGCTCCGCAGACGAAGAAGGGGTCGGAGAGGGCGCCGTCCTCCCCCTCCTCGTGGTGGCGACGGGCGGGCGACAGGCGCGGGGGCGCCTCCGCCCGCATTGCACCCGTCACCACCTTCGTCGGTCACTCCCGGGCCCGTCCCCCTCCCCACGGGGGGGGTGTGAGGGGCTCGCGTTGCGGGCAATCGTCGGCGGTGGACTGGACGTAAAGGCTGTGCCGGATTCCCAGTCCTCCACCACTAAGACGAAGCGGGAGTGCCGCTGGGTTATTTTAGTGGGTATACCGGGTCCCAGACCCGGGGAGTCCCACATAGCCCCCCATCCCCCGATGGGTGGGTATGCGTAACGCATTTTTTCCCAGCGCAAAAAAAAAAAAAAAAAAAAAAAAAAAAAAAAAAAAAAAAAAAAAAAAAAAAAAAAAAAAAAAAAAAAAAAAAAAAAAAAAAAAAAAAAAAAAAAAAAAAAAAAAAAAAAAAAAAAAAAAAAAAAAAAAAAAAAAAAAGGTTAGGTTAGGTTGGGGGACCCCCCCACAGCGCTTACGTCCTCGTCGTGTCCCCTGGAAACAGCCCAGCTCTGACCACCGTAACGGAGTGGCAGACTGGGTTGGCCAAAGTGCGCTGTGCGATCGCATAATTTTAATTGCCGTGCGAGTGCGAAACTGCGGAGGCTATGCCACCACCACCGCGCGACGCCTTCGGGCGTTTTTTAAAATCCAAAGGCCCTTCTCAGGGCCAACCAAACGGCCCTTCTCAGGGCCAACCAAACGGCCCTTCTCAGGGCCACCCCGACGCTTCGGCGTCAGAATCCAGCCGCGCGCCGTCTGCGGCTGGCTTCTTTGTGGGGGTCGACGAGTCGTCCGACAACGACTCAGTTATTAGTGTGTCGGACTTGGACGACTCTCGGTCGCGGAAGCGGGTCCACCTGAGCGGCGGGTCCGAAGGCTCCTCGGCCTCGGGGTCGAAGCCGAAGAGGGCGTCAAAGGCCAAAAAGCCGACGGTGGCTTCGGACACCCATGTCGTTGGGCTCGCGGACGCCCAACGCCAGTTGGACCTGGCCCGGCGAGCGCAGCTCCAGCAAGAGCTGGAGGAGCGGATTGTTGCGAAGGAGCAACGTGCGCACGTCGCTCGGGCCAGGTCTGGGTACGGTGCGTCCCGCGTTATATACGCCGACTATTCCCTGGCCGAGCTGCAAAAAATGGCGGAAGAGGACGAGGAGGAGATCATGGAGGTCGCCTCTAAGTCCTCCAATCTGAAGGGCACGCTGCAGAAGGCCCTCAAGTGCAGGGCCGCGAGCATGCGTGGTGTCGTCGCTGAGCTGGTGCAGCGGACGACCAGCGACGAGACGCGGCAACTGCAGGCGAGAGTAGATCGCCTGCAGTCTGAGGTCAGCCAGCTTCATCAGAGGCTGGCCGAAGCCACGGCCCGGCCACAGCAGGCCAAGACAAGCAGCCTGCCAGACCGAAGCCCTGCGGCAGAGGGCCCCTCTTCCAACCTTGAGGACATCATCCGCAAGGTCGTAATGGAGGAGAGGGCCTTCACAAGGTCCTGCTTCGCAGGGATAGAGGACCGGCTCCTGCCGGAGAAACGCCTCCGACCACCGCTCGCAGCGGATAAGAGGCGGTCCGAGCCGGAGCCGTCCACCTCGACAGCGGAGGATGCCCTTCTCCCGTCCACCACCCCGTCCAACGAGTGGACGGAAGTGGCCCGCAAGGGCAAGGGGAAGGGCAAGGGGAAGAAGTCGGCGTCGGCCGTCCCTGCCGTCCCCGCCGCCACCGCTCCCAGCCAGTCGCAGACGACCGGCAAGGGAAAGCCGAAGGGGAAGGGGAAGAAGAAGCTAGTCCCCCCTAGAACCGCGGCCGTCGTGGTGACGCTCACCGCGGAGGCTGCGGAGCGAGGGGAGACGTACGCGTCCGTTTTGGTGCGGGCGCGTGCCAATGCCAACCCTTCCCAGCTGGGGATCGGCAGCGTTTCGTGCCGGCGGACCCAAGCCGGGGCTCGAATCTTTGAGTTCCCCGGGGCCGAGGGGAGTGCCCACGCAGACCTCTTCGCAGCCAAGCTGCAGGAGGTCATAGCGGACTCGGCAAAGGTGGCCCGGCCAGTCAAGTCGGCGACCATTGAGGTGACGGACCTGGACGACTCCGTCACCAAGGAGGAGGTGGTGGCGGCGGTCGCAGCGATAGGGGGCTGCGGCACCGCGGCGGTCCAAGGCCGGGACATTAGGCCCGGCCGTGGTGGCATGGGCACGATTCGCCTCGAGTGCCCGGTCGCCGCTGCCAAAGCCGTCCTTGCCAAGGGACGGCTCACAGTCGGGTTCAGCTCGGCCGCGGTCCGGGCTCTCGAGGACCGGCCGCTGCGGTGTTTCCGGTGCTTCGGCATCGGACACATACGGCTCCAGTGTCCGTCCGCAGTGGACAGGTCGGACGCGTGCTACCGCTGTGGCAGGGACGGCCACAAAACCGTCTCGTGCGAGGCCGCCACGCCGCACTGCGCGGTGTGTGCCGCCAGTGGCCGCCCGGCAGGCCACGTAATGAAGGGGAGGAATTGTAATCCTCCCCCAACGCGGGGAAAAGCGCAGGCGCCGACCGGGCCTGCTGCCGCTGCCGCTGGCGCCGTCGTTCCTGCGGCGGCTGCGGAGGAGGGTGCGATGTCCGAGTGATGGATAGGGTCGAACATCGCATCCTTCAGGCGAACACCAACCACTGCAGGGCAGCCCAGGATCTGCTGATGCAGACCATGGCTGAGTGGTTGGTGGACTTGGCGGTGGTCGCCGAACCCTACTCGGTCCCTGGCAGTTGGCTGGGCGACCGGGACGGCTCGGTGGCAATGGTGACGCGGTCTTCCACAGACTCCCCTCCCCTCTCGCTCTTAGAGAGGGGACCGGGATACGTGGCCGCCGCGTGGGGAGACATGGCCCTGGTGGGGGTCTATTTCTCCCCAAACCGCCCTCTCTCGGACTTTGAGGATTTCCTAGAGATCCTCACCGCAGTCGTCGGGAGGGCGGCGCCGCGCCAGGTCGTGGTGTTGGGCGACCTGAACGCCAAGTCGGTGGCCTGGGGCAACCCGGCCGCCGGATGCAACGTCCGGGGGCGCGCCGTCCAGTTTTGGGCGGCCTCTTGCGGTGTGTCCCTCCTCAACAGGGGGACGGTCCACACGTGTGTGCGGCAACAGGGCGGGTCGGTGGTGGACGTCTCGTTTGCCACCCCCGCGCTAGCCGCCCGCGTCGTCAACTGGCGGGTAGAGATGGCGGAGACCTTGTCGGACCACCGATATGTGCGGTTCGACATCTCCGCCCAGGGGGGGGGGACGGCCCGCGCTGGGCAATCTCCCTTCCCGCGGTGGACACTCACCCGCCTGGACCGGGAGGCAGCCGAGGAGGCGGCCTTCCTCCAGGACTGGCTGTCGCCCCCTGTCGAGGTCCCGGACGTGGACGCCGCAGCGGTCCGGCTCAGGGAGTCCCTGACCGAGGTGTGCGACTACAGCATGCCGCGGTCTCGCCGTCCGCCTCCCCGTCGTGCCGTCTATTGGTGGACGGGGGAGCTGGCGGGGCTCCGGGCCGACTGCGTGGCGGCCAGAAGGGCCTACGCGCGGAGCCGAAGGCGCAGCGCCCAGAACCGAGTCCGGGCAGAAGAGGACCGCCTATACGCCTCCTATCGAGAGGCGACGCTGGTCCTCAAGTCTGCAATGGGCGCTGCGCAAGACTCGGCGAGGGCTGAGATGCTGGAGGGTCTCGACCGGGACCCTTATGGGAGGCCATATAAGGCGGCGCGGAGCCAGCTTCGCCCCTATGGTCCCCCACTGACGGAGACCCTCGAGCCAGCGTTGCTGGATGGGGTGGTCCGGTCCCTGTTTCCGTGCAGGACCGACTTCGCCCCACCAGCGATGGATCCCCCGCAAGGGGCGGCCCCATCGGAGGAGGAGATTCCCCCGGTGACGGCGGCGGAGCTCTACGCGGGGGTGCTCAGCCTCCGCGCAAAGAAGACGGCCCCCGGGCCGGACGGCGTCCCCGCACGGGTGGTGGCGATCGCCGCCTCCCAAATGGAGGAGAGGTTTCGGGACCTCTTCAGCGCGTGCTTTACGGCTGGGAGGTTCCCGAAACTGTGGAAGGAGGGGCAGCTGTGCCTCCTCCGAAAGGACGGACGCCCGGTGGACTCCCCCTCGTCATACCGGCCCATCGTTCTGCTCGATGAGGTCGGTAAACTGTTCGAGGGGATTATCGCCACCCGGCTTGATAGCCATTTGCGGGGGGTAGGGCCGGACCTGTCGGACGCCCAATTCGGTTTTCGTCGAGGGCGTTCGACGATCGATGCGCTGGCCCTACTCAAGGGCCAGGTAAAGGAGGCGGTGGAGGCGGGGGACGGAGTGCTGGCGGTGTCATTCGACATTGCAAACGCCTTCAACTCCGTCCCCCACTCGACGATATTGGAGGCGCTCCGGTATCACGGAGTGCCCCGATACCTGCGGGACGTCCTGGCCAGCTACCTGGAGGACCGAGAGGTCCTCCTCGTGGACAAGACGGCCACGTTGAGGCGGTACGGCGCAGAGTCCGGTGTTCCGCAGGGGTCGGTACTAGGGCCCCCCCTGTGGAACATCGGGTTCGATTGGCTCCTGCGGGGAGGCCTCCTCCAGGGCACGAGTGTCATCTGCTACGCGGATGACACTCTCCTCACCGCCCGGGGGAGGAACTTTGCAGACGCGGCCTGTCTGGCCTCGGCTGGCGGATCCTTGGTTGCGGAGAGGATCCGCCGCCTGGGATTGAGGGTGGCGCTGAACAAGACCGAGGCCGTGTTCTTTCGCGGGCCTCGGCAGCGCTGCCCACCCGATGCTCACATCGTCGTAGGGGGCGTCCGGATAGAGGTCCAGGCCCAGATGAAGTATCTGGGCCTGGTGCTGGACGACAGGTGGCGCTTCGGCCCGCATTTCAGCGGGCTGTCGACGCGCCTGCTGAAGGCCGCGGACGCCCTCTCGTGGCTCCTCCCGAACCTGGGGGGGCCCAAGGCGAAATGCCGGCGCCTCTATGCCGGCATCCTGCGGAGCATGGCCCTGTACGGGGCTCCCATCTGGGCGGACTCCCTCCACAGGAGGGAGAATGCGACCGCCATCCGCAGGCCCCAAAGAGCCATTGCACAGCGGGTGGCGAGGGCCTACCGCTCGGTGGGCTTTTCGGCGGCGTGCGCTCTGGCCGGCACCCCTCCTTGGGAGTTGGAGGCTTGGGTGCTCGCCAGAGTGTACGAGTGGACGGCGCGTCGGAAGGCGCTCGGGGAGCACCCCGTCGCGGAAGAGCGGGAGGCCGTGCGGCGGGAGGCGAAGGACGCCATCGTCCTCCATTGGACGGAGGACCTCGCTGCCGCCGCCTTTGGCCGCCGGACGTTGGACGCGCTCGGTCCGGTCCTGCGGGACTGGCTCGAGCGGTCCCACGGTTTCCTCTCCTTCCGTCTGGTGCAGGTGTTGTCCGGCCATGGCTGTTTCGGATCGCACCTGCACCGGATCGGGAGGGGGGAGTCCCCGGCGTGCCACGACTGCGGCGCGGCGGAGGACACGGCGCAGCACACCCTCGAGGTGTGCCCGGCTTGGTCCGAGCAGCGCCGCGGTCTGACCGCGGTGATCGGTCAGGACCTCTCGCTTCCCGGCGTGATAAACGCCATGCTGGGGAGCGAGGGGGCCTGGACAGCGGTTGCCTCCTTTTGCGAGGACGTGATGTCGCGAAAGGAGGAGGCGGAGCGCGCGCGGGAGGACGATCCTCTCGCTGCGCCGCTCCGCAGACGAAGAAGGGGTCGGAGAGGGCGCCGTCCTCCCCCTCCTCGTGGTGGCGACGGGCGGGCGACAGGCGCGGGGGCGCCTCCGCCCGCATTGCACCCGTCACCACCTTCGTCGGTCACTCCCGGGCCCGTCCCCCTCCCCACGGGGGGGGTGTGAGGGGCTCGCGTTGCGGGCAATCGTCGGCGGTGGACTGGACGTAAAGGCTGTGCCGGATTCCCAGTCCCCCACCACTAAGACGAAGCGGGAGTGCCGCTGGGTTATTTTAGTGGGTATACCGGGTCCCAGACCCGGGGAGTCCCACATAGCCCCCCATCCCCCGATGGGTGGGTATGCGTAACGCATTTTTTCCCAGCGCAAACAAAAAAAAAAAAAAAAAAAGGTTAGGTTAGGTTGGGGGACCCCCCCACAGCGCTTACGTCCTCGTCGTGTCCCCTGGAAACAGCCCAGCTCTGACCACCGTAACGGAGTGGCAGACTGGGTTGGCCAAAGTGCGCTGTGCGATCGTACACTATTTTATTGCCGTGTGAGTGCGAAACTGCGGAGGCTATGCCACCACCACCGCGCGACGCCTTCGGGCGTTTTTTAAAATCCAAAGGCCCTTCTCAGGGCCAACCAAACGGCCCTTCTCAGGGCCAACCAAACGGCCCTTCTCAGGGCCAACCAAACGGCCCTTCTCAGGGCCACCCCGACGCTTCGGCGTCAGAATCCAGCCGCGCGCCGTCTGCGGCTGGCTTCTTTGTAGGGGTCGACGAGTCGTCCGACAACGACTCACTTATTAGTGTGTCGGACTTGGACGACTCTCGGTCGCGGAAGCGGGTCCACCTGAGCGGTGGGTCCGAAGGCTCCTCGGCCTCGGGGTCGAAGCCGAAGAGGGCGTCAAAGGCCAAAAAGCCGACGGTGGCTTCGGACACCCATGTCGTTGGGCTCGCGGACGCCCAACGCCAGTTGGACCTGGCCCGGCGAGCGCAGCTCCAGCAAGAGCTGGAGGAGCGGATTGTCGCGAAGGAGCAACGTGCGCACATCGCTCGGGCCAGGTCTGGGTACGGTGCGTCCCGCGTTGTATACGCCGACCATTCTCTGGCCGAGCTGCAGAGAATGGCGGAAGAGGACGAGGAGGAGATCAAGGAGGTCGCCTCTAAGTCCTCCAACCTGAAGGGCACGCTGCAGAAGGCCCTCAAGTGCAGGGCTGCGAGCATGCGTGGTGTCGTCGCTGAGCTGGTGCAGCGGACGACCAGCGACGAGACGCGGCAACTGCAGGCGAGAATAGATCGCCTGCAGTCTGAGAACAGCCAGCTTCACCAGAGGCTGGCCGAAGCCACGGCCCGGCCACAGCAGGCCAAAACGAGCAGCCTGACAGACCGAAGCCCTGCGGCAGAGGGCCCCTCTTCCAACCTTGAGGACATCATCCGCAAGGTCGTAATGGAGGAGAGGGCCTTCACGAGGTCCTGCTTGGCAGGGATAGAGGACCGGCTCCTGCCGGAGAAACGCCTCCGACCACCACTTGCGGCGGATAATAGGCGGTCCGAGCCGGAGCCGTCCACCTCGACAGCGGAGGATGCCCTTCTCCCGTCCACCACCCCGTCCAACGAGTGGACGGAAGTAGCCCGCAAGGGCAAGGGGAAGGGCAAGGGGAAGGGCAAGGGGAAGAAGTCGGCGTCGGCCGTCCCTGCCGTCCCCGCCGCCACCGCTCCCAGCCAGTCGCAGACGACCGGCAAGGGAAAGCCGAAGGGGAAGGGGAAGAAGAGGCTAGTCCCCCCTAGAACCGCGGCCGTCGTGGTGACGCTCACCGCGGAGGCTGCGGAGCGAGGGGAGACGTACGCGTCCGTTTTGGTGCGGGCGCGTGCCAATGCCGACCCTTCCCAGCTGGGGATCGGCAGCGTTTCCTGCCGGCGGACCCAAGCCGGGGCTCGAATTTTCGAGTTCCCCGGGGCCGAGGGGAGTGCCCACGCAGACCTCTTCGCAGCCAAGCTGCAGGAGGTCATAGCGGACTCGGCAAAGGTGGCCCGGCCAGTCAAGTCGGCGACCATTGAGGTGACGGACCTCGACGACTCCGTCACCAAGGAGGAGGTGGTGGCGGCGGTCGCAGCGATAGGGGGCTGCGGCACCGCGGCGGTCCAAGGCCGGGACATTAGGCCCGGCCGTGGTGGCATGGGCACGATTCGCCTCGAGTGCCCGGTCGCCGCTGCCAAAGCCGTCCTTGCCAAGGGACGGCTCACAGTCGGGTTCAGCTCGGCCGCGGTCCGGGCTCTCGAGGACCGGCCGCTGCGGTGTTTCCGGTGCTTCGGCATCGGACACATACGGCTCCAGTGTCCGTCCGCAGTGGACAGGTCGGACGCGTGCTACCGCTGTGGCAGGGACGGCCACAAAACCGTCTCGTGCGAGGCCGCCACGCCGCACTGCGCGGTGTGTGCCGCCAGTGGCCGCCCGGCAGGCCACGTAATGAAGGGGAGGAATTGTAATCCTCCCCCAACGCGGGGAAAAGCGCAGGCGCCGACCGGGCCTGCTGCCGCTGCCGCTGGCGCCGTCGTTCCTGCGGCGGCTGCGGAGGAGGGTGCGATGTCCGAGTGATGGATAGGGTCGAACATCGCATCCTTCAGGCGAACACCAACCACTGCAGGGCAGCCCAGGATCTGCTGATGCAGACCATGGCTGAGTGGTTGGTGGACTTGGCGGTGGTCGCCGAACCCTACTCGGTCCCTGGCAGTTGGCTGGGCGACCGGGACGGCTCGGTGGCAATGGTGACGCGGTCTTCCACAGACTCCCCTCCCCTCTCGCTCTTAGAGAGGGGACCGGGATACGTGGCCGCCGCGTGGGGAGACATGGCCCTGGTGGGGGTCTATTTCTCCCCAAACCGCCCTCTCTCGGACTTTGAGGATTTCCTAGAGATCCTCACCGCAGTCGTCGGGAGGGCGGCGCCGCGCCAGGTCGTGGTGTTGGGCGACCTGAACGCCAAGTCGGTGGCCTGGGGCAACCCGGCCGCCGGATGCAACGTCCGGGGGCGCGCCGTCCAGTTTTGGGCGGCCTCTTGCGGTGTGTCCCTCCTCAACAGGGGGACGGTCCACACGTGTGTGCGGCAACAGGGCGGGTCGGTGGTGGACGTCTCGTTTGCCACCCCCGCGCTAGCCGCCCGCGTCGTCAACTGGCGGGTAGAGATGGCGGAGACCTTGTCGGACCACCGATATGTGCGGTTCGACATCTCCGCCCAGGGGGGGGGGACGGCCCGCGCTGGGCAATCTCCCTTCCCGCGGTGGACACTCACCCGCCTGGACCGGGAGGCAGCCGAGGAGGCGGCCTTCCTCCAGGACTGGCTGTCGCCCCCTGTCGAGGTCCCAGACGTGGACGCCGCAGCGGTCCGGCTCAGGGAGTCCTTGACCGAGGTGTGCGACTACAGCATGCCTCGGTCTCGCCGTCCGCCTCCCCGTCGTGCCGTCTATTGGTGGACGGGGGAGCTGGCGGGGCTCCGGGCCGACTGCGTGGCGGCCAGAAGGGCCTACGCGCGGAGCCGAAGGCGCAGCGCCCAGAACCGAGTCCGGGCAGAAGAGGACCGCCTATACGCCTCCTATCGAGAGGCGACGCTGGTCCTCAAGTCTGCAATGGGCGCTGCGCAAGACTCGGCGAGGGCTGAGATGCTGGAGGGTCTCGACCGGGACCCTTATGGGAGGCCATATAAGGCGGCGCGGAGCCAGCTTCGCCCCTATGGTCCCCCACTGACGGAGACCCTCGAGCCAGCGTTGCTGGATGGGGTGGTCCGGTCCCTGTTTCCGTGCAGGACCGACTTCGCCCCACCAGCGATGGATCCCCCGCAAGAGGCGGCCCCACCGGAGGAGGGGATTCCCCCGGTGACGGCGGCGGAGCTCTACGCGGGGGTGCTCAGCCTCCGCGCAAAGAAGACGGCCCCCGGGCCGGACGGCGTCCCCGCACGGGTGGTGGCGATCGCCGCCTCCCAAATGGAGGAGAGGTTTCGGGACCTCTTCAGCGCGTGCTTTACGGCTGGGAGGTTCCCGAAACTGTGGAAGGAGGGGCAGCTGTGCCTCCTCCGAAAGGACGGACGCCCGGTGGACTCCCCCTCGTCATACCGGCCCATCGTTCTGCTCGATGAGGTCGGTAAACTGTTCGAGGGGATTATCGCCACCCGGCTTGATAGCCATTTGCGGGGGGTAGGGCCGGACCTGTCGGACGCCCAATTCGGTTTTCGTCGAGGGCGTTCGACGATCGATGCGCTGGCCCTACTCAAGGGCCAGGTAAAGGAGGCGGTGGAGGCGGGGGACGGAGTGCTGGCGGTGTCATTCGACATTGCAAACGCCTTCAACTCCGTCCCCCACTCGACGATATTGGAGGCGCTCCGGTATCACGGAGTGCCCCAATACCTGCGGGACGTCCTGGCCAGCTACCTGGAGGACCGAGAGGTCCTCCTCGTGGACAAGACGGCCACGTTGAGGCGGTACGGCGCAGAGTCCGGTGTTCCGCAGGGGTCGGTACTAGGGCCCCCCCTGTGGAACATCGGGTTCGATTGGCTCCTGCGGGGAGGCCTCCTCCAGGGCACGAGTGTCATCTGCTACGCGGATGACACTCTCCTCACCGCCCGGGGGAGGAACTTTGCAGACGCGGCCTGTCTGGCCTCGGCTGGCGGATCCTTGGTTGCGGAGAGGATCCGCCGCCTGGGATTGAGGGTGGCGCTGAACAAGACCGAGGCCGTGTTCTTTCGCGGGCCTCGGCAGCGCTGCCCACCCGATGCCCACATCGTCGTAGGGGGCGTCCGGATAGAGGTCCAGGCCCAGATGAAGTATCTGGGCCTGGTGCTGGACGACAGGTGGCGCTTCGGCCCGCATTTCAGCGGGCTGTCGACGCGCCTGCTGAAGGCCGCGGACGCCCTCTCGTGGCTCCTCCCGAACCTGGGGGGGCCCAAGGCGAAATGCCGGCGCCTCTATGCCGGCATCCTGCGGAGCATGGCCCTGTACGGGGCTCCCATCTGGGCGGACTCCCTCCACAGGAGGGAGAATGCGACCGCCATCCGCAGGCCCCAAAGAGCCATTGCACAGCGGGTGGCGAGGGCCTACCGCTCGGTGGGCTTTTCGGCGGCGTGCGCTCTGGCCGGCACCCCTCCTTGGGAGTTGGAGGCTTGGGTGCTCGCCAGAGTGTACGAGTGGACGGCGCGTCGGAAGGCGCTCGGGGAGCACCCCGTCGCGGAAGAGCGGGAGGCCGTGCGGCGGGAGGCGAAGGACGCCATCGTCCTCCATTGGACGGAGGACCTCGCTGCCGCCGCCTTTGGCCGCCGGACGTTGGACGCGCTCGGTCCGGTCCTGCGGGACTGGCTCGAGCGGTCCCACGGTTTCCTCTCCTTCCGTCTGGTGCAGGTGTTGTCCGGCCATGGCTGTTTCGGATCGCACCTGCACCGGATCGGGAGGGAGGAGTCCCCGGCGTGCCACGACTGCGGCGCGGCGGAGGACACGGCGCAGCACACCCTCGAGGTGTGCCCGGCTTGGTCCGAGCAGCGCCGCGGTCTGACCGCGGTGATCGGTCAGGACCTCTCGCTTCCCGGCGTGATAAACGCCATGCTGGGGAGCGAGGGGGCCTGGGCAGCGGTTGCCTCCTTTTGCGAGGACGTGATGTCGCGAAAGGAGGAGGCGGAGCGCGCGCGGGAGGACGATCCTCTCGCTGCGCCGCTCCGCAGACGAAGAAGGGGTCGGAGAGGGCGCCGTCCTCCCCCTCCTCGTGGTGGCGACGGGCGGGCGACAGGCGCGGGGGCGCCTCCGCCCGCATTGCACCCGTCACCACCTTCGTCGGTCACTCCCGGGCCCGTCCCCCTCCCCACGGGGGGGGTGTGAGGGGCTCGCGTTGCGGGCAATCGTCGGCGGTGGACTGGACGTAAAGGCTGTGCCGGATTCCCAGTCCCCCACCACTAAGACGAAGCGGGAGTGCCGCTGGGTTATTTTAGTGGGTATACCGGGTCCCAGACCCGGGGAGTCCCACATAGCCCCCCATCCCCCGATGGGAGGGTATGCGTAACGCATTTTTTCCCAGCGCAAACAAAAAAAAAAAAAAAAAAAAAAAAGGTTGGGGGACCCCCCCACAGCGCTTACGTCCTCGTCGTGTCCCCTGGAAACAGCCCAGCTCTGACCACCGTAACGGAGTGGCAGACCGGCGGCTAAAGTGCGCTGTGATTCGCAGACACAAACGCGGACGTCTGCGAATTATGAAGAAAAATCAATGCCGTGCCGCCTCTGGGCGTTTTATCGCGAGTCACTCCTCCCAGGGCGACTCAAAAGGCCTTTCTCAGGGCCAACCCAACGGCCCTTCTCAGGGCCAACCCAACGGCCCTTCTCAGGGCCAATCCAACGGCCCTTCTCAGGGCCAATCCAACGGCCCTTCTCAGGGCCTCGCCGGCGACGCTTCGGCGTCGGAAGCTGGCCGAGCACCGTCTGCGGCCAGCTTGTTCAGCAGGCCAGGCGAGTTTTCGGACTCCGACGACTCCGTTATGGACACGTCGGCGGCCGAAAACGACCGCATTAAGCGGAAGAGGGCCGCTCTGAAGACCGGGTCTGCGGGCTCCTCGGAGTCGGTTGGAGGTAGGGCGAAGAAGAAGCCGAAGTCTAAAAAGGCTTCGACTTCTTCTTCGGCCTTGGCCCACGATGTGGGCTTGGTGGACGCCGAGCGCCAGTTGAGCCTGGCAAAGAGGGCGCAACTCCAGGAAGACCTGGAGGAGAGGGTTGCCGCCAAGGAGCGCCAGGCGCAAGCCGCCAGGTCGAGGGCTGGCTACGGCGCATCAAATGTGCTGTATGCTGACCACTCCCTGGTGGAATTGGAGCGCATGGCGCTCGAGGACAAGGAGGAGGTTCTGGAGGTCGCCTCAAAGTCCTCCAATTTGAAGGGGACCTTCCAGAAGGCCCTCAAATGCCGGGCCGCCAGCATGTTCGGCATTGTCAAGGAGCTGGCGACTCGCACGGCCACGGACGAGACGCGGCAACTGCAGGCGAAGGTGGATCGCCTGCAGGCGGAGGTCAGCCAGCTTCACCGGAAGCTGGCTGAAGCCACGGCCCGGCCTGCCCAATCTGCCCCTGTGCCGGTGGCAGGAGGCTCCTTCTCCCCCCCTTCCAACCTTGAGGACATTATCCGAAAGGTTGTTATGGAGGAGAGGGCCTTCACCAGAGCCTGCCTTGCAGGCATCGAGGACCGGCTCTTGCCGGAAAGGCGGCTCCGCCCGCCTCTAGCGGCGGATAAGAGCCCGCCTCCACCGAGAGAGCCGGAACCTGCGCCTGTAGCAGGCCCGGCATCGGGTGCGCAGCTCCAGGCCCCGAAGCCCTCCAAGGGCAAAGGCAGGGGCAAGAGGACAAACGCGGTTCCTCAAACCCCTGCCACAAGCGCGGAGGGAGCGTCTGGGTCGCCTGCCGCTCCAGCAGCCTCGCAGGGGGAAGACGCCCTTCTTCCCTCCACCACCCCGTCCAACATGTCGTGGACGGAAGTGGTCAGGAGGGGAAAAGGCAAGTCGACCCCCAAGCCCGCTGCGACTGCTCCTGCATCCAAAAAGGCTCCAGCCGGCGGGAGGAAGCTGGTTCCTCCCAAAACCGCGGCCGTCGTGGTGACCATCACCCCGGAGGCCGCGGAACGGGGTGAAACGTACGAGTCCGTCCTAAGGCGGGCTCGTACCAACGCGGATCCCACCAGGCTGGGGATCGGCGGCATCACGTGCCGCCGAACCGCAACCGGGGCTCGAATTTTCGAGTTCTCGGGGGAGCAGCGCGGTGCAAACGCAGACCTCTTCGCAACAAAGTTGCAAGAGGTCATAGCGGATGCGGCAACGGTCGTCAGGCCCGTCAAGACCGCAGCCTTGGAGGTAGCCGATTTGGAGGACTCGGTCACCAAAGAGGATGTGGTGGCGGCCGTTGCGGCGGCTGGAGGCTGCGACGCTGGCGCGGTGAAGTGCGGAACCATCAGGCTCGGCCGCCGCGGCATGGGCACCATCCGCGTCGAGTGCCCGGTTGCCGCGGCTGGGGCTGCCCTTGCTGCGACCAAGGGACGGCTGCTTGTGGGGCTCAGCTCGGCTGTGGTCCGGCCGCTTGAAGACCAGCCTATGCGCTGCTTCAAGTGCTTCGCCTTTGGCCACACCCGAGCCACGTGTCCCTCCAAGTCCGACTGGGGGGAGTGTTGCTACCTATGCGGGCAGGAGGGACACAGGAGCGCCACTTGCCGCGCCACCACACCACGCTGCGCAGCGTGTGCCGCCAGTGGCCGCCCCGCGGACCACAGGATGGCGGGCAGGAGCTGCAAGCCTCCCGCGAGGAAGGGCATAGTGCCGGCGCAGGTTCGCCCTGTTGCCACCACCGCCGCCGCTGTCGTCGCCGCCGCTGTAGCTCCAGCAGCGGTAGCTGAGGAGGGGGGTGCGATGTCGGAATAATGGTTTCCGACTACCGCATCCTCCAGGCGAACACCAACCACTGCAGAGCGGCCCAGGACCTGGTGGTGCAGGTCATGGCCGAGTGGTTGGTGAACGTAGCGGTGGTCTCCGAGCCCTACTCGATCCCCGGCAGCTGGCTGGGTGACGAGGACGGCTTGGTGGCACTAGCGGCGCGGTCTTCCACAGACTCCCCTCCCCTCTCGCTATTAGAGAAGGGACCGGGATACGTGGCCGCCGCGTGGGGAGACTTAGCCCTTGTGGGCGTCTATGTCTCCCCAAACCGCCCTCTTCAGGACTTCGAGAACTATCTCGGAGTCCTGGCCGCCGTGATCGGCAGGGCGGCGCCGCGTCAGGTCTCCGTACTGGGAGACCTGAATGCCAAGTCGGTGACCTGGGGCAACCGGGCCACCGATCCTCGCGGGCGAGCAGTGGAAATGTGGGCAGCCTCCTCTGGACTCTCCCTCTTGAACAGAGGAAGCGTCCAGACATGCGTGCGGCGGCAGGGTGGCTCGATAGTGGACGTCACTTTCGCCACCCCTGCGTTGGCCGCGCGCGTGCTGAACTGGCGGGTGGACCTGGTGGAGACTATGTCGGACCACCGCTACGTGCGGTTCGACATCTCCACCGGCGCCCCGGGAGAGACGCGGCCCTTCTCGGGGCGATCACCGTTCCCACGGTGGGCTCTCACTCGCCTGGACAGGGAGGCAGCGGGGGAGGCGGCGTTCATCCAGGACTGGCTTTCGCCGCCTTCCGCTGGCCTGGATGTGGACACCGTGGCGGGGCACCTCAGGGAGTCTCTGACCGAGGTATGCAACTCTAGCATGCCTCGGTCTCGCCGACCACTACCCAAACGGGCCGTGTACTGGTGGTCGGCGGAGCTGGCGGAGCTTCGAGCGGCGTGCGTGGAGGCAAGGAGGGCCTACACGCGGAGCCGGCGGCGGCGTCGACGAGACCACGCCGACGAGGACCACCTCTACGAGGTGTACGTAGAGGCTAAAATGGTCCTCGATAGGGCCATCGTCGCCGCCAGAGACTCGGCGAGAGCGGAGGTGCTGGAGGGTCTCGACAACGACCCCTACGGGAGACCATACAAGGCGGCGCGCAACAAGTTGCGTCCCTTTGGTCCCCCCGTGGCCGAGACCCTGGAGCCCTCATTTCTGGATGGGGTGGTTCAGTCCCTGTTTCCACGCAGGGACAACTTCACCCCACCAGTGATGGACCCTCCGCGGGGGACAGCTCCGCCAGCTGAGGAGGAAGAGGAGGCTCCCCCTCCTGTCACGGAGTCGGAACTTGGCGCGGCTATTCTCCGTATCCGCGCCAAGAAGACGGCTCCGGGCCCCGACGGTGTCCCCGCCAGAGTGGTGGCGATCGCCGCCACTCAAATGGAGGAGAGGTTTCGGGACCTCTTCAGCGCATGCCTTGCGTCGGGGAGGTTCCCGAAACCGTGGAAGGAGGGGCAGTTGTGCCTCCTTCGGAAGGAGGGCCGCCCGGCGGATTCCCCCTCGGCATACCGACCCATCGTTCTGCTCGATGAGGTCGGCAAAATGTTCGAGGGGATAATCGCTGGCCGCCTAAAGAGCCATTTGCGGCGTATCGGGCCGGACTTGTCGGACGCTCAGTACGGTTTTCGTGCTGAGCGCTCCACGGTGGACGCGCTGACCTGCCTTAAGGGCCAGGTGAAGGAGGCGATGGAGGCGGGGGACGGTTTGTTGGCTGTGTCATTCGACATAGCCAACGCCTTCAACTCCGTTCCCCACTCCACCATCCTAGAGGCGCTCCGATTCCACGGAGTGCCTCGTCACATGCGTCGTCTGCTGGCCAGCTACCTGGAGGATCGGGCGATCGTCCTGGTGGACAGGACTGGCCAAGTCCGGCGGTACGCCGCTGAAGCCGGCGTTCCACAGGGGTCAGTCTTAGGACCTCTCCTCTGGAACGTCGGCTACGATTGGCTCTTGCGGGGAACTCTCCTCCGAGGCACGAGTGTCGTTTGCTATGCGGATGACACTCTCCTCACCGCCCGGGGGGGGAGTTTCAGGGAGGCGGCCAACTTGGCCTCGGCGGGCGGATCCTTGGTCGCAGGGAGGATCCGCCGCCTAGGTTTAACGGTGGCGCTGCACAAGACCGAGGCCGTGTTCTTCCACGGACCTCGGCAGCGCCCCCCACCTGACGCCCACATTTTCGTGGAGGGCGTCAGAATCGAGGTGAAGGCCCAGATGAAATATCTGGGCCTTGTACTCGACAGCAGGTGGCGCTTCGGCCCGCATTTTAGCGGGCTGTCGTCGCGCCTGCTGAAGACCGCAGGCGCCCTCTCGTGGCTGCTGCCCAACTTGGGGGGGCCCAGCGCGCGATGCCGGCAACTCTACGCCGGCATCCTGAGGAGCATGGCCCTTTACGGGGCTCCCATCTGGGAGGACTCCCTCCGGAGGAGGGAGAACGCCGCCGCGTTGCGGGCACCCCAAAGGGCCATAGCCCAGCGGGTCGCGCGGGCCTACCGCACGGTGGGATTCGCGGCAGCATGCGCTCTGGCCGGCACCCCGCCTTGGGAACTCGAGGCGTGGGTGCTCGCCAGAGTGTATGAATGGACGGCGGGGCGGAGGGCGAGAGGAGAACGCCCAGCCCCGGAAGAGCGGGAGGCTGTCCGGCGGGAGGCGAGGGACGCCATCGTCGTCCATTGGACGGGGGACCTCGCCACCGCAGCCTTCGGCCGCCGAACCCTCGACGCGATCGGGCCGGTCTTGCGAGACTGGCTCGAGCGATCGCACGGGTTCCTCTCCTTCCGTCTAGTGCAGGTGCTGTCCGGACACGGTTGCTTCGGATCGTACCTGCACCGAATCGGACGGGAGGAGACGCCGTCCTGCCGCGACTGTGGCGCGGCGGAGGACACGGCGCAGCACACCCTCGAGGTGTGCCCGTCGTGGTCCGAGACGCGCCGCAGTCTCACCGCGGTGATCGGGCCGGACCTCTCACTCCCCGGCTTGGTTAACGCCATGCTGGGGGACGAGAGGTGCTGGGCAGCAGTGGCCTCCTTCTGCGAACACGTCATGTCCCAGAAGGAGGCGGCGGAGCGCGCGCGGGAGGACGATCCCGACGCGGCGCCGCTCCGAAGGCGGAGGAGGGGTCGAAGAAGACGTCAGTATGACCGTCATCTTCGGCTCCTCCCAGGTGGGGGCCAGCAGGTAACGGGTGTGGGGGCACCCTTGCCTGCATTGCACAGGCCTCCACCAGTGTCGGACGGGAATGACCAGGTGTTCCCGGCCATTCCCGTAGCCCCCCAACCTGGGGGGCACGCGGGGCCCGCCAGTTAGGCGGGCATGCGCCGGGAGGGTTGTGGAAGTAAAGGTTGAACCGGTTTCCCATGACCCTCCCATCACGGCGATGCGGGAACACCGCTGAGTTTTAGTGGGTATACTGTCATTCCGACAGGGAGTCCCACATACCCCGTCTCGTCCCCCACGAGCGGGCATGCGTAATAGCATTTCTCAGCGAAAAAAAAAAAAAAAAAAAAAAAAAAAAAAGGTTATACTTACCTGGCATAGGGGATACCGTGATCAAGAAGGCGGTTCCCCCAGGGCGAGGCCTTCCCATTGCACTGCGGTTGGGTTGACCCCTGCGATTATCCCTAATGTGGATAACTCGGATGCGTTATTTTTGGTAGTGGGGACTGCGTTCGCGCCGTCCCCCTCTTTTGGGGGACCCCCCCACAGCGCTTACGTCCTCGTCGTGTCCCCTGGAAACAGCCCAGCTCTGACCACCGTAACGGAGTGGCAGACTGGGTTGGCCAAAGTGCGCTGTGCGATCGCACACTATTTTATTGCCGTGCGAGTGCGAACCTGCGGAGGCTATGCCACCACCACCGCGCGACGCCTTCGGGCGTTTTTTAAAATCCAAAGGCCCTTCTCAGGGCCAACCAAACGGCCCTTCTCAGGGCCAACCAAACGGCCCTTCTCAGGGCCACCCCGACGCTTCGGCGTCAGAATCCAGCCGCGCGCCGTCTGCGGCTGGCTTCTTTGTGGGGGTCGACGAGTCGTCCGACAACGACTCACTTATTAGTGTGTCGGACTTGGACGACTCTCGGTCGCGGAAGCGGGTCCACCTGAGCGGCGGGTCCGAAGGCTCCTCGGCCTCGGGGTCGAAGCCGAAGAGGGCGTCAAAGGCCAAAAAGCCGACGGTGGCTTCGGACACCCATGTCGTTGGGCTCGCGGACGCCCAACGCCAGTTGGACCTGGCCCGGCGAGCGCAGCTCCAGCAAGAGCTGGAGGAGCGGATTGTTGCGAAGGAGCAACGTGCGCACGTCGCTCGGGCCAGGTCTGGGTACGGTGCGTCCCGCGTTGTATACGCCGACTATTCCCTGGCCGAGCTGCAGAAAATGGCGGAAGAGGACGAGGAGGAGATCATGGAGGTCGCCTCTAAGTCCTCCAACCTGAAGGGCACGCTGCAGAAGGCCCTGAAGTGCAGGGCCGCGAGCATGCGTGGTGTCGTCGCTGAGCTGGTGCAGCGGACGACCAGCGACGAGACGCGGCAACTGCAGGCGAGAGTAGATCGCCTGCAGTCTGAGGTCAGCCAGCTTCATCAGAGGCTGGCCGAAGCCACGGCCCGGCCACAGCAGGCCAAGACAAGCAGCCTGCCAGACCGAAGCCCTGCGGCAGAGGGCCCCTCTTCCAACCTTGAGGACATCATCCGCAAGGTCGTAATGGAGGAGAGGGCCTTCACGAGGTCCTGCCTCGCAGGGATAGAGGACCGGCTCCTGCCGGAGAAACGCCTCCGACCACCGCTCGCAGCGGATAAGAGGCGGTCCGAGCCGGAGCCGTCCACCTCGACAGCGGAGGATGCCCTTCTCCCGTCCACCACCCCGTCCAACGAGTGGACGGAAGTGGCCCGCAAGGGCAAGAGGAAGGGCAAGGGGAAGGGCAAGGGGAAGAAGTCGGCGTCGGCCGTCCCTGCCGTCCCCGCCGCCACCGCTCCCAGCCAGTCGCAGACGACCGGCAAGGGAAAGCCGAAGGGGAAGGGGAAGAAGAGGCTAGTCCCCCCTAGAACCGCGGCCGTCGTGGTGACGCTCACCGCGGAGGCTGCGGAGCGAGGGGAGACGTACGCGTCCGTTTTGGTGCGGGCGCGTGCCAATGCCGACCCTTCCCAGCTGGGGATCGGCAGCGTTTCCTGCCGGCGGACCCAAGCCGGGGCTCGAATTTTCGAGTTCCCCGGGGCCGAGGGGAGTGCCCACGCAGACCTCTTCGCAGCCAAGCTGCAGGAGGTCATAGCGGACTCGGCAAAGGTGGCCCGGCCAGTCAAGTCGGCGACCATTGAGGTGACGGACCTCGACGACTCCGTCACCAAGGAGGAGGTGGTGGCGGCGGTCGCAGCGATAGGGGGCTGCGGCACCGCGGCGGTCCAAGGCCGGGACATTAGGCCCGGCCGTGGTGGCATGGGCACGATTCGCCTCGAGTGCCCGGTCGCCGCTGCCAAAGCCGTCCTTGCCAAGGGACGGCTCACAGTCGGGTTCAGCTCGGCCGCGGTCCGGGCTCTCGAGGACCGGCCGCTGCGGTGTTTCCGGTGCTTTGGCATCGGACACATACGGCTCCAGTGTCCGTCCGCAGTGGACAGGTCGGACGCGTGCTACCGCTGTGGCAGGGACGGCCACAAAACCGTCTCGTGCGAGGCCGCCACGCCGCACTGCGCGGTGTGTGCCGCCAGCGGCCGCCCGGCAGGCCACGTAATGAAGGGGAGGAATTGTAATCCTCCCCCAACGCGGGGAAAAGCGCAGGCGCCGACCGGGCCTGCTGCCGCTGCCGCTGGCGCCGTCGTTCCTGCGGCGGCTGCGGAGGAGGGTGCGATGTCCGAGTGATGGATAGGGTCGAACATCGCATCCTTCAGGCGAACACCAACCACTGCAGGGCAGCCCAGGATCTGCTGATGCAGACCATGGCTGAGTGGTTGGTGGACTTGGCGGTGGTCGCCGAACCCTACTCGGTCCCTGGCAGTTGGCTGGGCGACCGGGACGGCTCGGTGGCAATGGTGACGCGGTCTTCCACAGACTCCCCTCCCCTCTCGCTCTTAGAGAGGGGACCGGGATACGTGGCCACCGCGTGGGGAGACATGGCCCTGGTGGGGGTCTATTTCTCCCCAAACCGCCCTCTCTCGGACTTTGAGGATTTCCTAGAGATCCTCACCGCAGTCGTCGGGAGGGCGGCGCCGCGCCAGGTCGTGGTGTTGGGCGACCTGAACGCCAAGTCGGTGGCCTGGGGCAACCCGGCCGCCGGATGCAACGTCCGGGGGCGCGCCGTCCAGTTTTGGGCGGCCTCTTGCGGTGTGTCCCTCCTCAACAGGGGGACGGTCCACACGTGTGTGCGGCAACAGGGCGGGTCGGTGGTGGACGTCTCGTTTGCCACCCCCGCGCTAGCCGCCCGCGTCGTCAACTGGCGGGTAGAGATGGCGGAGACCTTGTCGGACCACCGATATGTGCGGTTCGACATCTCCGCCCAGGGGGGGGGGACGGCCCGCGCTGGGCAATCTCCCTTCCCGCGGTGGACACTCACCCGCCTGGACCGGGAGGCAGCCGAGGAGGCGGCCTTCCTCCAGGACTGGCTGTCGCCCCCTGTCGAGGTCCCAGACGTGGACGCCGCAGCGGTCCGGCTCAGGGAGTCCCTGACCGAGGTGTGCGACTACAGCATGCCGCGGTCTCGCCGTCCGCCTCCCCGTCGTGCCGTCTATTGGTGGACGGGGGAGCTGGCGGGGCTCCGGGCCGACTGCGTGGCGGCCAGAAGGGCCTACGCGCGGAGCCGAAGGCGCAGCGCCCAGAACCGAGTCCGGGCAGAAGAGGACCGCCTATACGCCTCCTATCGAGAGGCGACGCTGGTCCTCAAGTCTGCAATGGGCGCTGCGCAAGACTCGGCGAGGGCTGAGATGCTGGAGGGTCTCGACCGGGACCCTTATGGGAGACCATACAGGGCGGCGCGGAGCCAGCTTCGCCCCTATGGTCCCCCACTGACGGAGACCCTCGAACCAGCGTTGCTGGATGGGGTGGTCCGGTCCCTGTTTCCGTGCAGGACCGACTTCGCCCCACCAGCGATGGATCCCCCGCAAGAGGCGGCCCCACCGGAGGAGGGGATTCCCCCGGTGACGGCGGCGGAGCTCTACGCGGGGGTGCTCAGCCTCCGCGCAAAGAAGACGGCCCCCGGGCCGGACGGCGTCCCCGCACGGGTGGTGGCGATCGCCGCCTCCCAAATGGAGGAGAGGTTTCGGGACCTCTTCAGCGCGTGCTTTACGGCTGGGAGGTTCCCGAAACTGTGGAAGGAGGGGCAGCTGTGCCTCCTCCGAAAGGACGGACGCCCGGTGGACTCCCCCTCGTCATACCGGCCCATCGTTCTGCTCGATGAGGTCGGTAAACTGTTCGAGGGGATTATCGCCACCCGGCTTGATAGCCATTTGCGGGGGGTAGGGCCGGACCTGTCGGACGCCCAATTCGGTTTTCGTCGAGGGCGTTCGACGATCGATGCGCTGGCCCTACTCAAGGGCCAGGTAAAGGAGGCGGTGGAGGCGGGGGACGGAGTGCTGGCGGTGTCATTCGACATTGCAAACGCCTTCAACTCCGTCCCCCACTCGACGATATTGGAGGCGCTCCGGTATCACGGAGTGCCCCGATACCTGCGGGACGTCCTGGCCAGCTACCTGGAGGACCGAGAGGTCCTCCTCGTGGACAAGACGGCCACGTTGAGGCGGTACGGCGCAGAGTCCGGTGTTCCGCAGGGGTCGGTACTAGGGCCCCCCCTGTGGAACATCGGGTTCGATTGGCTCCTGCGGGGAGGCCTCCTCCAGGGCACGAGTGTCATCTGCTACGCGGATGACACTCTCCTCACCGCCCGGGGGAGGAACTTTGCAGACGCGGCCTGTCTGGCCTCGGCTGGCGGATCCTTGGTTGCGGAGAGGATCCGCCGCCTGGGATTGAGGGTGGCGCTGAACAAGACCGAGGCCGTGTTCTTTCGCGGGCCTCGGCAGCGCTGCCCACCCGATGCCCACATCGTCGTAGGGGGCGTCCGGATAGAGGTCCAGGCCCGGATGAAGTATCTGGGCCTGGTGCTGGACGACAGGTGGCGCTTCGGCCCGCATTTCAGCGGGCTGTCGACGCGCCTGCTGAAGGCCGCGGACGCCCTCTCGTGGCTCCTCCCGAACCTGGGGGGGCCCAAGGCGAAATGCCGGCGCCTCTATGCCGGCATCCTGCGGAGCATGGCCCTGTACGGGGCTCCCATCTGGGCGGACTCCCTCCACAGGAGGGAGAATGCGACCGCCATCCGCAGGCCCCAAAGAGCCATTGCACAGCGGGTGGCGAGGGCCTACCGCTCGGTGGGCTTTTCGGCGGCGTGCGCTCTGGCCGGCACCCCTCCTTGGGAGTTGGAGGCTTGGGTGCTCGCCAGAGTGTACGAGTGGACGGCGCGTCGGAAGGCGCTCGGGGAGCACCCCGTCGCGGAAGAGCGGGAGGCCGTGCGGCGGGAGGCGAAGGACGCCATCGTCCTCCATTGGACGGAGGACCTCGCTGCCGCCGCCTTTGGCCGCCGGACGTTGGACGCGCTCGGTCCGGTCCTGCGGGACTGGCTCGAGCGGTCCCACGGTTTCCTCTCCTTCCGTCTGGTGCAGGTGTTGTCCGGCCATGGCTGTTTCGGATCGCACCTGCACCGGATCGGGAGGGAGGAGTCCCCGGCGTGCCACGACTGCGGCGCGGCGGAGGACACGGCGCAGCACACCCTCGAGGTGTGCCCGGCTTGGTCCGAGCAGCGCCGCGGTCTGACCGCGGTGATCGGTCAGGACCTCTCGCTTCCCGGCGTGATAAACGCCATGCTGGGGAGCGAGGGGGCCTGGGCAGCGGTTGCCTCCTTTTGCGAGGACGTGATGTCGCGAAAGGAGGAGGCGGAGCGCGCGCGGGAGGACGATCCTCTCGCTGCGCCGCTCCGCAGACGAAGAAGGGGTCGGAGAGGGCGCCGTCCTCCCCCTCCTCGTGGTGGCGACGGGCGGGCGACAGGCGCGGGGGCGCCTCCGCCCGCATTGCACCCGTCACCACCTTCGTCGGTCACTCCCGGGCCCGTCCCCCTCCCCACGGGGGGGGTGTGAGGGGCTCGCGTTGCGGGCAATCGTCGGCGGTGGACTGGACGTAAAGGCTGTGCCGGATTCCCAGTCCCCCACCACTAAGACGAAGCGGGAGTGCCGCTGGGTTATTTTAGTGGGTATACCGGGTCCCAGACCCGGGGAGTCCCACATAGCCCCCCATCCCCCGATGGGAGGGTATGCGTAACGCATTTTTTCCCAGCGCAAACAAAAAAAAAAAAAAAAAAAAAAAGGTTAGGTTAGGTTAGGTTAGGTTAGGTTAGGTTAGGTTAGGTTAGGTTAGGTTAGGTTAGGTTAGGTTAGGTTAGGTTAGGTTAGGTTAGGTTAGGTTAGGTTAGGTTAGGTTAG
This sequence comes from Globia sparganii, assembly GCA_949316385.1. Lineage (NCBI taxonomy): Eukaryota > Metazoa > Arthropoda > Insecta > Lepidoptera > Noctuidae > Globia > Globia sparganii. Next base: position 22,588,820 of record OX438669.1, read on the forward strand.
GTTAGGTTAGGTTAGGTTAGGTTAGGTTAGGTTAGGTTAGGTTAGGTTAGGTTAGGTTAGGTTAGGTTAGGTTAGGTTAGGTTAGGTTAGGTTAGGTTAGGTTAGGTTAGGTTAGGTTAGGTTAGGTTAGGTTAGGTTAGGTTAGGTTAGGTTAGGTTAGGTTAGGTTTTTTTTTTTTTTTTTTTTTTTTTTTTTTTTGCTTTTCCCCGTTCATGGGTAAACAGGATCTTAGTAATCTAAATTTCGCATCCATTCCAGTTCTCGCATTTGTTCCTCTCGCACTTTCATGCCTCATACTGTGTCTTTCTTGCTTTCGTCTCTTTCATTCTTGGCCGGGTGGGACTCCCGCTATTCTATCTACTTTTCTTTATTTCAGGGGGTTTTATGTACTCCTTCATTTATTGACATAATTTCTAAATTCTGTTTAAACATGTGTATTTTTGCTTTGTCAGTTTCCTGGTCTGTCTGTTTTTTATATTAGTTCATATTGACTTTAACAATTTTATCGACTTAATCTATTTCTAATACAAATAACTTTAATTTACTAGCATAAATATAGTCATTTGATCTTATCTCTATGTTTCAACTACATAAGTATGTTATTCTTATTTCTATACATTTTTATTTATACTTTTAAATATGTAACAGATTGTTCTTATCTAACTTTACTTATTTCTATGGTATATTTAAGCATATGTGTTCTTATTTTACTACATTCTTTTTCTGTTTTTCTGTTATTTATTTTTATTTCATACTAGGTTTTACGATTTTATCAACTTATTCTATGTTTAGACTAAAAAAGGCTTATACTTATGATTAACTTATCCTTATATTTTCTAATACAATATACTTATGGATCATATATTAAGTTTGTTGTTCATCATAGACCAAGTACTTACACATTTTACATTTTTTATGGGCCAAGGTTAAGGTTTATGGATCAGATTTTATGGTTGGGACTTAGGGGGTTGGACCTATTTATTTTCTATAATTTATTGTCTTTTCTCCGTTTTGTTTGCGGCAATAATATATATATACATACTCAGATTATACGTATTTATTGCCTTTTCTTGTACTAGGGTTTTGTTTCTTTTACGTTTTGGGTGTGTGTTGGTGTCCTGTGTGTATCTTGTGTCCCGTGTGTGTTATTGATATATACATATATATTTAAAATACATACATTTATATATCTAGGGAACAGTTTAGGCGTATGCCGTTGTCGTCCGAGCCAGGTAGTCCCATTTCTTACGGACCGGGCACTCCGCACTAAATGCGTTGTGATCGGTCTTCTGGAGCTTCGAGTGCAGGCAGTTACAGCACTGCGGTTCATTCCCCGCAACAAAGTCCTCGCACTGCTCGCGCAGATGCGGTCCCCCGCAGTGACTGCACCTGTCCGCACTCCCGGTACAAAATTTTCGGCCATGTCCAAATGCTAAGCATTTCGTACATTGGATGAGCGGTGACTGATCCTCCACCCTTACCCTTTGCAGGTCCAGGTAAAGAGCCCCAGCCTCCGTCATCCTCTGCCATACTTTGGGTCTGACTTGGACGACCACGTGCGCTGTCCTGGGATTTCTAGTCCTTTTCTTATATTTGACTGTAATTTCCAATTCTTCTCGGTCCAAGCCCATAAAAATGTCGTCGTTCTGGGAGTAGAGTGCCTTCACCATCTCCTCATCGTCGCTGTCCAAAAAGACATCCTTAAGGACAACGAGCGGATTTTTATTAGTCATGGCCTCTGCTCTCAGTCCTCCACCTCTACTGTCGATGCGGTCTTTTACTCTCTTGAGCTCCGCTTCTGAGTCACATCCTAGAATGACCGTCTGGTTTTTTGCCTTTCGGACTTTATTTATCTTCAGTCCAGTTCCCCTGGCGTCTACCGCGTCCTTCACTCGGGCGAGCACCTCGTCAGCAGTCTCCTGGTTACCTTCCAAGGTAACCGCCAGCGAATGCAGCACCGGCCGACGCCCTGGTTTGGTTGCTGTGACTTGGGCGTAAGTCTGCGAGTCGGTCTTTGGCTCGCATACGACCTCCCTTATGGCCTCCTCTATTCTGTCCGACCTGGTGGCGACCACATCGACAATGTTTCCGACTCTGTCTTCGAGGTCAGCCGCGGCATGACCAATGATCTTCACACCTTCTCTTGTGTGGTCTATGCTAGCTTGCACCGCTTCGATCTTGTTACTGACCTCGTCGATTTTGCCGATAACCTTGCCGATGATGTCGGCTCCATTGTCGGAGCTGTTGTCGTTAACGTCTTGGAAGCCTTTTGCGACTTTCTCTTCGAATTCGTTAAGTTGTAGCCTTAAATTTGTCTCCATCTCTTCCAGCCTTTCCAGGATTTTCCCCGGCATTCTGGTTGAAGTAGGCGTGATGTCAATTTTTTCAGGTGGGGCTGTTTTTGGCGCTGTCTCCAGGTTCTTTAATCGCCTGCTTAATTCGAACAAAGTCCGTAGGCACTTATCCGACTGCGTCTCCAGGAAGATCTTGATATCTCTCCTCATCGAAGGGTAATCTTTGACCCTAGTTGGTATGTCTTCAAAGGTCTTCATGACCTCCTCGAGAAGCTTGTCGTTGGACGATGTGGCGTAAATGTCAGTCTGCTTTTTATATACCTCCATCAGGTCTATAGATCTTCTCTTTCGTTCAGGTCTCCTGATGAAGGTCTTGGCGGCGTCCAGCGCCTGCCCAGGCGGACCCGCGGGGCTGGGAGTAGTGGCTGGAGTGGCAGCGCCAGAGGCACCGGCCGACGACATAAATAGCTTTCCGGCTGTTTCCGCTAAGGTTCCTTGAACAGCCTCTTTTCTGCCGAACGTCAGGGCTAATCCCTTCGGCGCCGCGCCCACTCCAGAGGGTCCCCCGTTTTTCGGGTGAGCAGGCGACGTTGAGTCTCGCGATTCTCTGGCGACGGCTCCTGGCCCTCTTCTCAAAGGGGTGCGAGTTGCGGGAATCATTTTATTTGTATTGTATGGATTGTGTGTATAGGGCACAGCGAATGGAACGGGGAGAATTGTCAATAATGTATATGCTGCGTTATAAAATTTTCTGACCCTGTATAGGGGGGTGAGTGTTTGTTTCTATAATATATCGTACTATATATAATATATAGTTTCGTTTATATGTTTCTTTATAATCCTTGTGAAAGAGGAGTCGAGATCGTACACTACTAATAATCCTATCCTTGTTGAAACTCCCCAGGGTATAAGTTAATAATAAATAAATATAATAATATTTAATATAATGAGATATTTCTCAATTTTAACGGAGCCAATGTAGAGGTCTTTTCCTCCCGATTCCAAAGACCCCAAACTCGGTAGGTCTACGACCTCTGGTGCCAAAGTTAGGGTCCGGGGGGTAAGACAAAACTGGGGGGGGGGGGGAGATTATGAAGGGCGACTAACAGATTTTAGTATTGAGTCAAAGGGGGTTAATAAAAGGGGTCCCAGAGGTGAATCTAGTTGAAACTCCCCAGGGTATAAGCTAATAATAAATAAATATAATATTATTTAATATAATGAAGGTATTTCTTAATTTTAACGGAGCCAATGTAGAGGTCTTTTCCTCCCGATTCCAAAGACCCCAAACTCGGTAGGTCTACGACCTCTGGTGCCAAAGTTAGGGTCCGGGGGGTAAGACAAAACTGGGGGGGGGGGGGGAGATTATGAAGGGCGACTAACAGATTTTAGTATTGAGTCAAAGGGGGTTAATAAAAGGGGTTCCCGGAGGTGAATCTAGTTGAAACTCCCCAGGGTATAAGTTAATAATAAATAAATATAATATTATTTAATATAATGAAGTTATTACTTAATTTTAACGGAGCCAATGTAGAGGTCTTTTCCTCCCGATTCCAAAGACCCCAAACTCGGTAGGTCTACGACCTCTGGTGCCAAAGTTAGGGTCCGGGGGGGTGAGACAATACGGGGGGGGGGAGGGGGGCGATTTTGAAGGGCGATAAACGAATTGTAGTATTGAGTCAAAAAGGGGTTGGTAAAGGGGTTTCCGGAGTGAATGCGGGGGGAGAGGTCACAAAATTTGGTTACGAGAGGGGGTCACAGTGGGGGGTCACAAGGGGTCCCGAGGTAATTATAAAAAGAGGTACTGTAGTTGTAGGTTGGCTGCTGTTTGGTATCGGGGGTCAAAATGGAAGGGGGTCAGAAATGGGGTCTAGGGGTCTTAACTGTAAGTAAGTACTATCCGGGAGGGGGGGTACTAGGGGGGGGGGAAAATTCGCTCAGAATTTTGATATTCCCAGCCGTTCCCGAGATATCTGAATTTTAAAGGGGGAGGGGGAAATTTTGGGATACCTTTATATATTAGTACTGCTGGTGTTTGTGACGTAGGCAGAGGGGGTAGGGGGTTTGGGAGGGGGTATGGAGTGTTATCGGAAGAGAGGTGTAAGGGGGGGGGGGGGGACTGTGGATCGAGATAACTTATACGTATTTACAATGATATATCTATGGTTCGCATATGTAGGGGGTAATAATAATAAATAAAAATAAAATTTTTTGAAACAGGGGGTGGGATCGCAAGGGGTGGCTTGGGGGGAGTCAGCGCATATACCTATACTTCGTATAGGATATGCAGGTCAGTGTCAAAAAAGGGCTATCTCGCTCCGTTCTCGAGTTATGAGCGTTTTAAGGATTTATGAGGTTCCGGGTTCGATTCCCAGCTTATGTCAAGAATATCTTACTTACAACGTTACGATTGTAATTATCAGCGGTGATTGATTTTGCGGCAACTGATATTGCCCGTCTTCTATCTAAGGCGCGTGGGTTCCAATAATATCGACTGATAGGGGATGAAATGGCCTTTCTTTATGCTTGTATCCCGGATCTCTCGGTTAAAGGGTTTACGTAAGGGGTAGAACCAAAAATGGGGGTTGCTGTTTCTCAGCTGCAAAAAAGGTGGTAATTGGTGTTCCCCTGCGCCGAAAAATCCGAAATTACTATATATTATAGGTCAGGCAGGCATTTATGTCCTCTCAAAAATTTAGGGGTATACTTCCCTTTTTCATCCCCTAACTATGTCGGTATAGTCTTTGCGAGACAGTCACTTAGTTAAAAATTTTTATTTTATACTGTAAAAACTTAATCCAAAAATTTTATTTTACCTTTAATTTATGTGCCATTACCTATTTTATTTTACTAGTATTTATTTATCGAATTTTTTCAACTTATATAGTATCTAGGGGTTGTATGGTCAGTCAGTCTCGGTGTTTTACGTAGGCTTATTTTATATTTACGTTTATATCTACGTCAATTTTTATTTCGGGTGGATAAACAATATACCGCTGGATAGAGGAGGATTTTCCCCATCCAGTGATGTAACTTATAGGTTTTTAATGTAATTTTAAGGGGGGTATATTTTATTTTTAAAAACAATGTAGGTCAGAGACAAATTTAAAATGACTGTTAATTGCACAAAAACTTTTGGATAATTACGACTATAAATAATTTCTATAGAATGGCACCGAGTGAATATAATTAGAGTATTTAACAATTTTATGGGGTTGAAAAAACCAGCCCCCAGATTTTTTAAAAGTTTAACACTGAATTGCTTAAAAACTATATGGCCAATTTTGCTTAAATTTAGTACTTACATAGATGTCCTTATATTTAATTTTTTAAGCCTAGAAAAAGTCTATGTTGTCGCTCTGGATTCCTGGATAATAAATCTTGAAGTTTATGAAAATTTTCGACCTTTATTTCCAGCTGATTTATAATAATTTTCATCAATGTTATAACGTCTCCCGGCTCCTCGTCTGTAGCGCCGTCGGGATATGAGCGAAAAACCGGTCGCAACCCTCGGGAACTCCTCCCTCGTGCAACGTGGTTTCCGGTTTTTGGTCGATATCTCGGCAACCCCAAGTCGGAAAATTCCGAGTGAGGTGTCCAGAGATAGGTCTTCTTTTGCTGCACCTGACCACATTCACTGTTACACAATTTTTCACTCAAAATCGAGCAGCGTTGAGCTCCAAAGCTTTTTGGAAATGGTTTTTCCTTAATAAGTTGCACAGTTTTCCACTTTTCACTTTCAAACTTTCACTATTAGATGCGCCTTGACAGCGCGCTTCTAACGATATATAACACTTGGTGTTTTTCGCGGAAAAACCGATTTTCTAGAATTTTTAAGCGCGGAGCGACTTTAAAAATGATCCGACCACCACGAGGGCTGGGGGGAGACTGGTTAGGTTAGGTTAGGTTAGGTTAGGTTAGGTTGGGGGACCCCCCCACAGCGCTTACGTCCTCGTCGTGTCCCCTGGAAACAGCCCAGCTCTGACCACCGTAACGGAGTGGCAGACTGGGTTGGCCAAAGTGCGCTGTGCGATCGCACACTATTTTATTGCCGTGCGAGTGCGAACCTGCGGAGGCTATGCCACCACCACCGCGCGACGCCTTCGGGCGTTTTTTAAAATCCAAAGGCCCTTCTCAGGGCCAACCAAACGGCCCTTCTCAGGGCCAACCAAACGGCCCTTCTCAGGGCCACCCCGACGCTTCGGCGTCAGAATCCAGCCGCGCGCCGTCTGCGGCTGGCTTCTTTGTGGGGGTCGACGAGTCGTCCGACAACGACTCACTTATTAGTGTGTCGGACTTGGACGACTCTCGGTCGCGGAAGCGGGTCCACCTGAGCGGCGGGTCCGAAGGCTCCTCGGCCTCGGGGTCGAAGCCGAAGAGGGCGTCAAAGGCCAAAAAGCCGACGGTGGCTTCGGACACCCATGTCGTTGGGCTCGCGGACGCCCAACGCCAGTTGGACCTGGCCCGGCGAGCGCAGCTCCAGCAAGAGCTGGAGGAGCGGATTGTTGCGAAGGAGCAACGTGCGCACGTCGCTCGGGCCAGGTCTGGGTACGGTGCGTCCCGCGTTGTATACGCCGACTATTCCCTGGCCGAGCTGCAGAAAATGGCGGAAGAGGACGAGGAGGAGATCATGGAGGTCGCCTCTAAGTCCTCCAACCTGAAGGGCACGCTGCAGAAGGCCCTGAAGTGCAGGGCCGCGAGCATGCGTGGTGTCGTCGCTGAGCTGGTGCAGCGGACGACCAGCGACGAGACGCGGCAACTGCAGGCGAGAGTAGATCGCCTGCAGTCTGAGGTCAGCCAGCTTCATCAGAGGCTGGCCGAAGCCACGGCCCGGCCACAGCAGGCCAAGACAAGCAGCCTGCCAGACCGAAGCCCTGCGGCAGAGGGCCCCTCTTCCAACCTTGAGGACATCATCCGCAAGGTCGTAATGGAGGAGAGGGCCTTCACGAGGTCCTGCCTCGCAGGGATAGAGGACCGGCTCCTGCCGGAGAAACGCCTCCGACCACCGCTCGCAGCGGATAAGAGGCGGTCCGAGCCGGAGCCGTCCACCTCGACAGCGGAGGATGCCCTTCTCCCGTCCACCACCCCGTCCAACGAGTGGACGGAAGTGGCCCGCAAGGGCAAGAGGAAGGGCAAGGGGAAGGGCAAGGGGAAGAAGTCGGCGTCGGCCGTCCCTGCCGTCCCCGCCGCCACCGCTCCCAGCCAGTCGCAGACGACCGGCAAGGGAAAGCCGAAGGGGAAGGGGAAGAAGAGGCTAGTCCCCCCTAGAACCGCGGCCGTCGTGGTGACGCTCACCGCGGAGGCTGCGGAGCGAGGGGAGACGTACGCGTCCGTTTTGGTGCGGGCGCGTGCCAATGCCGACCCTTCCCAGCTGGGGATCGGCAGCGTTTCCTGCCGGCGGACCCAAGCCGGGGCTCGAATTTTCGAGTTCCCCGGGGCCGAGGGGAGTGCCCACGCAGACCTCTTCGCAGCCAAGCTGCAGGAGGTCATAGCGGACTCGGCAAAGGTGGCCCGGCCAGTCAAGTCGGCGACCATTGAGGTGACGGACCTCGACGACTCCGTCACCAAGGAGGAGGTGGTGGCGGCGGTCGCAGCGATAGGGGGCTGCGGCACCGCGGCGGTCCAAGGCCGGGACATTAGGCCCGGCCGTGGTGGCATGGGCACGATTCGCCTCGAGTGCCCGGTCGCCGCTGCCAAAGCCGTCCTTGCCAAGGGACGGCTCACAGTCGGGTTCAGCTCGGCCGCGGTCCGGGCTCTCGAGGACCGGCCGCTGCGGTGTTTCCGGTGCTTTGGCATCGGACACATACGGCTCCAGTGTCCGTCCGCAGTGGACAGGTCGGACGCGTGCTACCGCTGTGGCAGGGACGGCCACAAAACCGTCTCGTGCGAGGCCGCCACGCCGCACTGCGCGGTGTGTGCCGCCAGCGGCCGCCCGGCAGGCCACGTAATGAAGGGGAGGAATTGTAATCCTCCCCCAACGCGGGGAAAAGCGCAGGCGCCGACCGGGCCTGCTGCCGCTGCCGCTGGCGCCGTCGTTCCTGCGGCGGCTGCGGAGGAGGGTGCGATGTCCGAGTGATGGATAGGGTCGAACATCGCATCCTTCAGGCGAACACCAACCACTGCAGGGCAGCCCAGGATCTGCTGATGCAGACCATGGCTGAGTGGTTGGTGGACTTGGCGGTGGTCGCCGAACCCTACTCGGTCCCTGGCAGTTGGCTGGGCGACCGGGACGGCTCGGTGGCAATGGTGACGCGGTCTTCCACAGACTCCCCTCCCCTCTCGCTCTTAGAGAGGGGACCGGGATACGTGGCCACCGCGTGGGGAGACATGGCCCTGGTGGGGGTCTATTTCTCCCCAAACCGCCCTCTCTCGGACTTTGAGGATTTCCTAGAGATCCTCACCGCAGTCGTCGGGAGGGCGGCGCCGCGCCAGGTCGTGGTGTTGGGCGACCTGAACGCCAAGTCGGTGGCCTGGGGCAACCCGGCCGCCGGATGCAACGTCCGGGGGCGCGCCGTCCAGTTTTGGGCGGCCTCTTGCGGTGTGTCCCTCCTCAACAGGGGGACGGTCCACACGTGTGTGCGGCAACAGGGCGGGTCGGTGGTGGACGTCTCGTTTGCCACCCCCGCGCTAGCCGCCCGCGTCGTCAACTGGCGGGTAGAGATGGCGGAGACCTTGTCGGACCACCGATATGTGCGGTTCGACATCTCCGCCCAGGGGGGGGGGACGGCCCGCGCTGGGCAATCTCCCTTCCCGCGGTGGACACTCACCCGCCTGGACCGGGAGGCAGCCGAGGAGGCGGCCTTCCTCCAGGACTGGCTGTCGCCCCCTGTCGAGGTCCCAGACGTGGACGCCGCAGCGGTCCGGCTCAGGGAGTCCCTGACCGAGGTGTGCGACTACAGCATGCCGCGGTCTCGCCGTCCGCCTCCCCGTCGTGCCGTCTATTGGTGGACGGGGGAGCTGGCGGGGCTCCGGGCCGACTGCGTGGCGGCCAGAAGGGCCTACGCGCGGAGCCGAAGGCGCAGCGCCCAGAACCGAGTCCGGGCAGAAGAGGACCGCCTATACGCCTCCTATCGAGAGGCGACGCTGGTCCTCAAGTCTGCAATGGGCGCTGCGCAAGACTCGGCGAGGGCTGAGATGCTGGAGGGTCTCGACCGGGACCCTTATGGGAGACCATACAGGGCGGCGCGGAGCCAGCTTCGCCCCTATGGTCCCCCACTGACGGAGACCCTCGAACCAGCGTTGCTGGATGGGGTGGTCCGGTCCCTGTTTCCGTGCAGGACCGACTTCGCCCCACCAGCGATGGATCCCCCGCAAGAGGCGGCCCCACCGGAGGAGGGGATTCCCCCGGTGACGGCGGCGGAGCTCTACGCGGGGGTGCTCAGCCTCCGCGCAAAGAAGACGGCCCCCGGGCCGGACGGCGTCCCCGCACGGGTGGTGGCGATCGCCGCCTCCCAAATGGAGGAGAGGTTTCGGGACCTCTTCAGCGCGTGCTTTACGGCTGGGAGGTTCCCGAAACTGTGGAAGGAGGGGCAGCTGTGCCTCCTCCGAAAGGACGGACGCCCGGTGGACTCCCCCTCGTCATACCGGCCCATCGTTCTGCTCGATGAGGTCGGTAAACTGTTCGAGGGGATTATCGCCACCCGGCTTGATAGCCATTTGCGGGGGGTAGGGCCGGACCTGTCGGACGCCCAATTCGGTTTTCGTCGAGGGCGTTCGACGATCGATGCGCTGGCCCTACTCAAGGGCCAGGTAAAGGAGGCGGTGGAGGCGGGGGACGGAGTGCTGGCGGTGTCATTCGACATTGCAAACGCCTTCAACTCCGTCCCCCACTCGACGATATTGGAGGCGCTCCGGTATCACGGAGTGCCCCGATACCTGCGGGACGTCCTGGCCAGCTACCTGGAGGACCGAGAGGTCCTCCTCGTGGACAAGACGGCCACGTTGAGGCGGTACGGCGCAGAGTCCGGTGTTCCGCAGGGGTCGGTACTAGGGCCCCCCCTGTGGAACATCGGGTTCGATTGGCTCCTGCGGGGAGGCCTCCTCCAGGGCACGAGTGTCATCTGCTACGCGGATGACACTCTCCTCACCGCCCGGGGGAGGAACTTTGCAGACGCGGCCTGTCTGGCCTCGGCTGGCGGATCCTTGGTTGCGGAGAGGATCCGCCGCCTGGGATTGAGGGTGGCGCTGAACAAGACCGAGGCCGTGTTCTTTCGCGGGCCTCGGCAGCGCTGCCCACCCGATGCCCACATCGTCGTAGGGGGCGTCCGGATAGAGGTCCAGGCCCAGATGAAGTATCTGGGCCTGGTGCTGGACGACAGGTGGCGCTTCGGCCCGCATTTCAGCGGGCTGTCGACGCGCCTGCTGAAGGCCGCGGACGCCCTCTCGTGGCTCCTCCCAAACCTGGGGGGGCCCAAGGCGAAATGCCGGCGCCTCTATGCCGGCATCCTGCGGAGCATGGCCCTGTACGGGGCTCCCATCTGGGCGGACTCCCTCCACAGGAGGGAGAATGCGACCGCCATCCGCAGGCCCCAAAGAGCCATTGCACAGCGGGTGGCGAGGGCCTACCGCTCGGTGGGCTTTTCGGCGGCGTGCGCTCTGGCCGGCACCCCTCCTTGGGAGTTGGAGGCTTGGGTGCTCGCCAGAGTGTACGAGTGGACGGCGCGTCGGAAGGCGCTCGGGGAGCACCCCGTCGCGGAAGAGCGGGAGGCCGTGCGGCGGGAGGCGAAGGACGCCATCGTCCTCCATTGGACGGAGGACCTCGCTGCCGCCGCCTTTGGCCGCCGGACGTTGGACGCGCTCGGTCCGGTCCTGCGGGACTGGCTCGAGCGGTCCCACGGTTTCCTCTCCTTCCGTCTGGTGCAGGTGTTGTCCGGCCATGGCTGTTTCGGATCGCACCTGCACCGGATCGGGAGGGAGGAGTCCCCGGCGTGCCACGACTGCGGCGCGGCGGAGGACACGGCGCAGCACACCCTCGAGGTGTGCCCGGCTTGGTCCGAGCAGCGCCGCGGTCTGACCGCGGTGATCGGTCAGGACCTCTCGCTTCCCGGCGTGATGAACGCCATGCTGGGGACCGAGGGGGCCTGGACAGCGGTTGCCTCCTTTTGCGAGGACGTGATGTCGCGAAAGGAGGAGGCGGAGCGCGCGCGGGAGGACGATCCTCTCGCTGCGCCGCTCCGCAGACGAAGAAGGGGTCGGAGAGGGCGCCGTCCTCCCCCTCCTCGTGGTGGCGACGGGCGGGCGACAGGCGCGGGGGCGCCTCCGCCCGCATTGCACCCGTCACCACCTTCGTCGGTCACTCCCGGGCCCGTCCCCCTCCCCACGGGGGGGGTGTGAGGGGCTCGCGTTGCGGGCAATCGTCGGCGGTGGACTGGACGTAAAGGCTGTGCCGGATTCCCAGTCCTCCACCACTAAGACGAAGCGGGAGTGCCGCTGGGTTATTTTAGTGGGTATACCGGGTCCCAGACCCGGGGAGTCCCACATAGCCCCCCATCCCCCGATGGGTGGGTATGCGTAACGCATTTTTTCCCAGCGCAAAAAAAAAAAAAAAAAAAAAAAAAAAAAAAAAAAAGGTTAGGTTAGGTTAGGTTAGGTTAGGTTAGGTTAGGTTAGGTTAGGTTAGGTTAGGTTAGGTTAGGTTAGGTTAGGTTAGGTTAGGTTAGGTTAGGTTAGGTTAGGTTAGGTTAGGTTAGGTTAGGTTAGGTTAGGTTAGGTTAGGTTAGGTTAGGTTAGGTTAGGTTAGGTTAGGTTAGGTTAGGTTAGGTTAGGTTAGGTTAGGTTAGGTTAGGTTAGGTTAGGTTTTTTTTTTTTTTTTTTATTTATTTTATCTTATCCCTGTGACTTTATCAAATTTCACAGATCTTAGTAGTCTACAGTTATAATTACAATTTAAACAAGTAAAAATGCTGTACCCTAATAGGGTCCTTCACTAATTTTATACGACTACACTATCTCTACATTTTACATTTTCTTTACAGGCGGTCTTGCGTGTATGAGCATTTAAGAACCGCGTGTGCCTATCCTCTACTACTTTACTTTCTATCTACATTTTCATTGCAACGTGTATCTTTTAAAACAATTTATACAGCGCCTGTGCCTATCTCTACTTCTTTATATTTCTATTTTCTTTACAACACTAGTGTGCCTACTTTCTTTTTCAATCTACTTTTTACTCTGGTTTTGTGTTCTTAAAAATATGTTTACACTTATTAATTAATAAATTTTATATATGCTAATACTTAATTCTATTTATTTACTATTTCGCTTTTTCTTTACTACTTTTATATATTTTTACAATATACATTGTAGTAAATGCTTATTAACTTTTGTTTCTATTAATTACAATACTAATTATTTTTATACAGTACGTTAATAATGCTTCTCGAGTACGTTTATCACTAAGTAGAGTTTCTAAATTTTCCTTATTTAATTGTTTATCAATTATCTGTTGTAAATCGTACCTATCTCTATTATGTACCGGACACTCCAGTAATAAGTGGAATATCGTTTCCGCAGTGTCAGGGTCACAGACACATGCGGGACTCTCCTTACACTTGAAGCGATGCAAGTACTGGGAGAGCCCCCCATGTCCCGTGAAAACCTGCGTTAGCAACCCCGCTGGCTTTATGCTTCTAACCAATCTGTACGCGTCTATGGCATCCGGGAGGAACACTCTCGTTACGGAGGCCGTGTCGCCCGACTTGTATCTCCTGTTCCATTCGTCGAGGGAGTCCTTTCGGATTATCCGTTTGACGAATGAGACAGGAACTAGGTCGTAGTCGGGACTCCTCCGGCTCGAGAGTGCAGCCTCTTTCGCGAGTTGATCAGCACGTTCGTTCCCTATTAGACCTACATGCGCCTTCACCCAGTATAAGCTCACAGTTTTCCCCTGGTTGAAGGCCTTCTTCAGGTTATCGCGCGTCTCTACCGCCAATGGATGCAGGGCGTTGTAGTTGGTGATGGTCTCCAAGGCTGACCTTGAGTCGCTGTAAATGCAGTATTCCCTGTCCGTGCGTTTAAGGGCCTCCTTTGTGGCTCTGCATATTGCGAGGATCTCCGCTTGGTACACGGTGCAGTACGCAGCCAAGCTAAGCTTGATGGTTTTGGTCTCAGCCTCGTCATTCCATATGGATAACGAAGCCCCGACCTTGCCCTCAAGCCTGCTGCCGTCGGTGTAGATTTTCACCGCCTGCCCGTTGCTGTTGTCGACCTGTGCTTGAGTAGTCAAGCTTTCAAAGGTCAACTCTACCTGCAGAGCCGGATGTGGAATCTCTGCAAATCCCATCACACGTTCGGCCTCCCTGTCCCGTAGCACGAGCCGGGACGATCCTCTCCTTGCTTCGTACAGGGCGGCTGCCTCCTGTATTCGAAGGTCGAGGGGCAGTATCCCGGCCAGTATCAGTGCCGAATTAAGGGAGACCGTACGGTAGGACTTGCACAGCTTCTGCGCGAATCCCCTCTGTACTGCATTCAACGCCTTCTGTGTTCCAATTTTCTTAGCTGCAGGTGCCCATGCGCTAGCCGCGTACAAAATGACCGGCTCCACAACTGCTGTATAAATTATTTTGATGACGTCCGGATGCAGTCCCCAACTCAATTTTGCAGCCCTGGAGAGCTGTTTGTACAAATTTGCTGCTTTTTTACAAACCTGTGCAACGTGGGTATTAAAGGTCATCCTGTCATCCAGAGTCAACCCCAAAATTTTAATTTCCTTTGACATTCCAATGCCGATACCGCCCATGCTCAGGAGCGGGGTGTCGTACTTAAGTTTACGTGTCAGAACCATCGCACAAGTTTTGTGCGGCGCAAACTTCAACTTGTTCTGGACTCCCCACTCCCGAACATAAGCGAGAGCGGCATTGGCCTGCCTTGAGACCTCCAAGCCGGTATCTCCACTAAACACCATCACGACGTCATCCGCGTACGCTTGACAGTACAGGTTAGGTTAGGTTAGGTTAGGTTAGGTTAGGTTAGGTTAGGTTAGGTTAGGTTAGGTTAGGTTAGGTTAGGTTAGGTTAGGTTAGGTTAGGTTAGGTTAGGTTAGGTTAGGTTAGGTTAGGTTAGGTTAGGTTAGGTTAGGTTAGGTTAGGTTAGGTTAGGTTAGGTTAGGTTAGGTTAGGTTAGGTTAGGTTAGGTTAGGTTAGGTTAGGTTAGGTTAGGTTAGGTTAGGTTAGGTTAGGTTAGGTTAGGTTAGGTTAGGTTAGGTTAGGTTAGGTTAGGTTAGGTTAGGTTAGGTTAGGTTAGGTTAGGTTAGGTTAGGTTAGGTTAGGTTAGGTTAGGTTAGGTTAGGTTAGGTTAGGTTAGGTTAGGTTAGGTTAGGTTTTTTTTTTTTTTTTTTTTTTTTTTTTTTTTTTTTTTTTTCTTTTTGTTAGCTTTTCCCCGTTCATGGGTAAACAGGATCTTGGTTATCTAAATTTCGCATCCATTCCAGTTCTCGCATTTGTTCCTCTCGCACTTTCATGCCTCATACTGTGTCTTTCTTGCTTTCGTCTCTTTCATTCTTGGCCGGGTGGGACTCCCGCTATTCTATCTACTTTTCTTTAATTCAGGGGGTTTTATGTACTCCTTCATTTATTGACATATTTTCTAAATTATGTAAAACATGTGTATTTTTGTTTTGTCAGTTTCCTGGTCTGTCTGTTTTTTATATTAGTTCATACTGACTTTTACAATTTTATCAACTTAATCTATTTCTAATACAAATAACTTTTATTTACTAACATAAATATAGTCATTTGATCTTATCTCTATGTTTTAACTACTTAAGTATATTATTCTTATTTCTATACATTTTTATTTATACCTTTAAAATATGTAACAGATTGTTCTTATCTAACTTTACTTATTTCTATGGTATCTTAAAGCATATGTGTTCTTATTTTAATACATTCTTTTTCTGTTTTTCTGTTATTTATTTTTATTTCATACTAGGTTTTACGATTTTATCAACTTATTCTATGTTTAAACTAAAAAAGGCTTATACTTATGATTAACTTATCCTTTTATTTTCTAATACAATATATTTGTGGATCATATATTAGGTTTGTTGTTCACCGTAGACCAAGTACTTACATATTTTACACTTTTTATGGGCCAAGGTTAAGGTTTATGGATCGGATTTTATGGTTGGGACTTAGGGGGTTGGACCTATTTATTTTCAATAATTTATTATCTTTTCTCCATTTTATTTACGGCGATAATATATATATACATACTCAGATTATACATATTTATTGCCTTTTCTTACGCTAGGGTTTTGTTTCTTTAACGTTTTGGGTGTGTGTTGGTGTCCTGTGTGTATCTTGTGTCCCGTGTGTGTTATTGATATATACATATATATTTAAAATACATACATTTATATATCTAGGGAACAGTTTAGGCGTATGCCGTTGTCGTCCGAGCCAGGTAGTCCCATTTCTTGCGGACCGGGCACTCCGCACTAAAAGCATTGTGATCGGTCTTCTGGAGCTTCGAGTGCAGGCAGTTACAGCACTGCGGTTCATTCCCCGCAACAAAGTCCTCGCACTGCTCGCGCAGATGCGGTCCCCCGCAGTGGCTGCACCTGTCCGCACTCCCGGTACAAAATTTTCGGCCATGTCCAAATGCTAAGCATTTCGTACATTGGATGAGCGGTGACTGATCCTCCACCCTTACCCTTTGCAGGTCCAGGTAAAGAGCCCCAGCTTCCGTCATCCTCTGCCATACTTTGGGTCTGACTTGGACGACCACGTGCGCTGTCCTGGGATTTCTGGTCCTTTTCTTATATTTTACTGTGATTTCCATTTCCTCTCGGTCCAAGCCCACAAAAATGTCGTCGTTCTGGGAGTAGAGTGCCTTCACCATCTCCTCATCGTCGCTGTCCAAAAAGACATCCTTAAGGACAACGAGCGGATTTTTATTAGTCATGGCCTCAGCTCTCAGTCCTCCACCTCTCCTGTCAATGCGGTCTTTTACTCTCCTGAGCTCCGCTTCTGAGTCGCATCCCAGAATGACCGTCTGGTTTTTTGCCTTTCGGACTTTATTTATTCTCAAACCAGTTCCCCTGGCGTCTACCGCGTTCTTCACTCGGGCGAGCACCTCGTCGGCAGTCTCCTGGCTACCTTCCAAGGTAACCGCCAGCGAATGCAGCACCGGCCGACGCCCTGGTTTTGTTGCTGTGACTTGGGCGTAAGTCTGCGAGTCGGTCTTTGGCTCGTATACGACCTCCCTTATGGCCTCCTCTATTCTGTCCGACCTGGCGGCGACCACATCGACAACGTTTCCGACTCTGTCTTCGAGGTCAGCCGCGGCATGACCAATGATCTTCACACCTTCTCTTGTGTGGTCTATGCTAGCTTGCGCCACTTCGATCTTGTTGCTGACCTCGTCGATTTTGTCGATAATCCCGTCCCTGATGTCGGCTGCAGTGTCGGAGCTGTTATCTTTTAAGTCTTGGAAGCCTTTTGCAACTTTCTCTTCGAGATCGTTAAGCTGCAGCCTTAAATTGGTCTCTATATCTTCCAGTCTTTCTAGGATCTTCCCCGGCATTCTGGTTGAAGTAGGCGTGGTATCAATTTTTGCGGATGGGGCTGTTTTTGGGGCTGTCTCCAGGTTTTTTAATCGCCTGCTTAATTCGAACAAAGTCCGTAGGCACTTATCCGACTGCGACTCCAGGAAGATCTTGATGTCTCTCCTCATCTGAGGGTACTCTTTGACCCTAGTTGGTATGTCTTCAAAGGTCTTCATGATCTCCTGGAGAAGCTTGTCGTTGGACGATGTGGCGTAAATGTCAGCCTGTTTTTTATACGCCTCCATTAGGTCTATGGATCTTCTCTTCCGTTCAGGTCTCCTGATGAAGGTCTTGGCGGCGTCCAGCGCCTGCCCAGGCGGACCCTCGAGGCTGGGAGTAGTGGCAGGAGCGGCAGCGCCAGAGGTCCCGGCCGACGACAACAGTAGCTTTCCGGCTGTTTCCGCTAAGGTTCCTTGAACAGCCTCTTTTCTGCCGAACGTCAGGGCTAATCCCTTCGGCGCCGCGCCCACTCCAGAGGGTCCCTCGTTTTGCGGGTGAGTAGGCGACGCTGAGTCTTGCGATTCACTGGCGACTGCTCCTGGCCCTCTTCTCAAAGGGGTGCGTGTTGCGGGAATCATTTTTATTTGTAATGTATGGATTGTGTGTATAGGGCACAGCGAATGGAACGGGGAAAATTGTCAATAATATATACTACGTTTCTGACCCTGTATAGGGGGGTGAGTGTTTGTTTTTATAGTATTTTGTACTATATATAATATATAGTTCCGTTTATAATCCTTGTAAATAAGGAGTCGAGATCTTACACTACTAATAATCCTATTAATCCTATCCTAGTTGAAGCTCCCCAGGGTATAAGTTAATAATAAATAAATATAATATTATAGTGAAAGTATTTCTTAATTTTAACAGAGCCAATGTAGAGGTCTTTTCCTCCCGATTCCAAAGACCCCAAACTCGGTAGGTCTACGACCTCTGGTGCCAAAGTTAGGGTCCGGGGGGTAAGACAAAACTGGGGGGGGGGGGAGATTATGAAGGGCGACTAACAGATTTTAGTATTGAGTCAAAGGGGGTTAATAAAAGGGGTTCCCGGAGGTGAATCTAGTTGAAACTCCCCAGGGTATAAGTTAATAATAAATAAATATAATGTTATTTAATATAATGAAGTTATTACTTAATTTTAACGGAGCCAATGTAGAGGTCTTTTCCTCCCGATTCCAAAGACCCCAAACTCGGTAGGTCTACGACCTCTGGTGCCAAAGTTAGGGTCCGGGGGGGTGAGACAATACGGTGGGGGGGGGGGGGGGGCGATTTTGAAGGGCGATAAACGAATTGTAGTATTGAGTCAAAAAGGGGTTAGTAAAGGGGTTTCCGGAGTGAATGCGGGGGGAGAGGTCACAAAATTTGGTTACGAGAGGGGGTCACAGTGGGGGGTCACAAGGGGTCCCGGGGTAATTATAAAGAGAGGTGCTGTAGTTGTAGGTTGGCTGCTGTTTGGTATCGGGGGTCAAAATGGAAGGGGGTCAAAAATGGGGTCTAGGGGTCTTAACTGTAAGTAAGTACTATCCGGGAGGGGGGGTACTAGGGGGGGGGGAAAATTCGCTCAGAATTTTGATATTCCCAGCCGTTCCCGAGATATCTGAATTTTAAAGGGGGAGGGGGAAATTTTGGGATACCTTTATTTATTAGTACTGCTGGTGTTTGTGACGTAGGCAGAGGGGGTAGGGGTTTGGGAGGGGGTATGGAGTGTTATCGGAAGAGAGGTGTAAGGGGGGGGGGGGGGACTGTGGATCGAGATAACATATACGTATTTACAATGATATACCTATGGTTCGCATATGTAGGGGGTAATAATAATAAATAAAATAAAATTTTTTGAAACAGGGGGTGGGATCGCAAGGGGTGGCTTGGGGGGAGTCAGCGCATATACCTATACTTCGTATAGGATATGCAGGTCAGTGTCAAAAAAGGGCTATCTCGCTCCGTTCTCGAGTTATGAGCGTTTTAAGGATTTATGAGGTTCCGGGTTCGATTCCCAGCATATGTCAAGAATATCTTACTTACAACGTTACGATTGTAATTATCAGCAGTAATTGATTTTGCGGCAACTGATATTGCCCGTCTCCTATCTAAGGCGCGTGGGTTCCAATAATATCGACTGATAGGGGATGAAATGGCCTTTCTTTATGCTTGTATCCCGGATCTCTCGGTTAAAGGGTTTACGTAAGGGGTAGAACCAAAAATGGGGGTTGCTGTTTCTCAGCTGCAAAAAAGGTGGTAATTGGTGTTCCCCTGCGCCGAAAAATCCGAAATTACTATATATTATAGGTCAGGCAGGCATTTATGTCCTCTCAAAAATTTAGGGGTATACTTCCCTTTTTCATCCCTTAACTATGTCGGTATAGTCTTTGCGAGACAGTCACTTAGTTAAAAAAATCTTATTTTATACTGTAAAAACTTAATCCAAAAATTTTATTTTACCTTTAATTTATGTGCCATTGCCTATTTTATTTTACTAGTATTTATTTATCGAATTTTTTCAACTTATATAGTATCTAGGGGTTGTATGGTCAGTCAGTCTCGGTGTTTTACGTAGGCTTATTTTATATTTACGTTTATATCTACGTCAATTTTTATTTCGGGTAGATAAACAATATACCGCTGGATAGAGGAGGATTTTCCCCATCCAGTGATGTAACTTATAGGTTTTTAATGTAATTTTAAGGGGGGTATATTTTATTTTTAAAAACAATGTAGGTCAGAGACAAATTTAAAATGACTGTTAATTGCACAAAAACTTTTGGATAATTACGACTATAAATAATTTCTATAGAATGGCACCGAGTGAATATAATTAGAGTATTTAGCAATTTTATGGGGTTGAAAAAACCAGCCCCCAGATTTTTTAAAAATTTAACACTGAATTACTTAAAAACTATATGGCCAATTTTGCTTAAATTTAGTACTTACATAGATGTCCTTATAATTAATTTTTTAAGCCTAGAAAAAGTCTATGTTGTCGCTCTGGATTCCTGGATAATAAATCTTGAAGTTTATGAAAATTTTCGACCTTTATTTCCAGGTGATTTATAATAATTTTCATCAATGTTATAACGTCTCCCGGCTCCTCGTCTGTAGCGCCGTCGGGATATGAGCGAAAAACCGGTCGCAACCCTCGGGAACTCCTCCCTCGTGCGACGTGGTTTCCGGTTTTTGGTCGATATCTCGGCAACCCCAAGTCGGAAAATTCCGAGTGAGGTGTCCAGAGATAGGTCTTCTTTTGCTGCACCTGACCACATTCACTGTTACACAATTTTTCACTCAAAATCGAGCAGCGTTGAGCTCCAAAGCTTTTTGGAAATGGTTTTTCCTTAATAAGTTGCACAGTTTTCCACTTTTCACTTTCAAACTTTCACTATTAGATGCGCCTCGACAGCGCGCTTCTAACGATATATAACACTTGGTGTTTTTCGCGGAAAAACCGATTTTCTAGAATTTTTAAGCGCGGAGCGACTTTAAAAATGATCCGACCACCACGAGGGCTGGGGGGAGACTGGTTAGGTTAGGTTAGGTTAGGTTAGGTTAGGTTAGGTTAGGTTAGGTTAGGTTAGGTTAGGTTAGGTTAGGTTAGGTTAGGTTAGGTTAGGTTAGGTTAGGTTAGGTTAGGTTAGGTTAGGTTAGGTTAGGTTAGGTTAGGTTAGGTTAGGTTAGGTTAGGTTAGGTTAGGTTAGGTTAGGTTAGGTTAGGTTAGGTTAGGTTAGGTTAGGTTAGGTTAGGTTAGGTTAGGTTAGGTTAGGTTAGGTTAGGTTAGGTTAGGTTAGGTTAGGTTAGGTTAGGTTAGGTTAGGTTAGGTTAGGTTAGGTTAGGTTAGGTTAGGTTAGGTTAGGTTAGGTTAGGTTAGGTTAGGTTAGGTTAGGTTAGGTTAGGTTAGGTTAGGTTAGGTTAGGTTAGGTTAGGTTAGGTTAGGTTAGGTTAGGTTAGGTTAGGTTAGGTTAGGTTAGGTTAGGTTAGGTTAGGTTAGGTTAGGTTAGGTTAGGTTAGGTTAGGTTAGGTTAGGTTAGGTTAGGTTAGGTTAGGTTAGGTTAGGTTAGGTTAGGTTAGGTTAGGTTAGGTTAGGTTAGGTTAGGTTAGGTTAGGTTAGGTTAGGTTAGGTTAGGTTAGGTTAGGTTAGGTTAGGTTAGGTTAGGTTAGGTTAGGTTAGGTTAGGTTAGGTTAGGTTAGGTTAGGTTAGGTTAGGTTAGGTTAGGTTAGGTTAGGTTAGGTTAGGTTAGGTTAGGTTAGGTTAGGTTAGGTTAGGTTAGGTTAGGTTAGGTTAGGTTAGGTTAGGTTAGGTTAGGTTAGGTTAGGTTAGGTTAGGTTAGGTTAGGTTAGGTTAGGTTAGGTTAGGTTAGGTTAGGTTAGGTTAGGTTAGGTTAGGTTAGGTTAGGTTAGGTTAGGTTAGGTTAGGTTAGGTTAGGTTAGGTTAGGTTAGGTTAGGTTAGGTTAGGTTAGGTTAGGTTAGGTTAGGTTAGGTTAGGTTAGGTTAGGTTAGGTTAGGTTAGGTTAGGTTAGGTTAGGTTAGGTTAGGTTAGGTTAGGTTAGGTTAGGTTAGGTTAGGTTAGGTTAGGTTAGGTTAGGTTAGGTTAGGTTAGGTTAGGTTAGGTTAGGTTAGGTTAGGTTAGGTTAGGTTAGGTTAGGTTAGGTTAGGTTAGGTTAGGTTAGGTTAGGTTAGGTTAGGTTAGGTTAGGTTAGGTTAGGTTAGGTTAGGTTAGGTTAGGTTAGGTTAGGTTAGGTTAGGTTAGGTTAGGTTAGGTTAGGTTAGGTTAGGTTAGGTTAGGTTAGGTTAGGTTAGGTTAGGTTAGGTTAGGTTAGGTTAGGTTAGGTTAGGTTAGGTTAGGTTAGTTAGGTTAGGTTAGGTTAGGTTAGGTTAGGTTAGGTTAGGTTAGGTTAGGTTAGGTTAGGTTAGGTTAGGTTAGGTTAGGTTAGGTTAGGTTAGGTTAGGTTAGGTTAGGTTAGGTTAGGTTAGGTTAGGTTAGGTTAGGTTAGGTTAG